>CM037592.1:34509700-35134700 GCA_021018995.1 Chloranthus sessilifolius | reverse complement strand
CTTCCTTATTTTTCAAAACAGCAGGTGTGAGTATACTTCATTTTCAAAAATTCCACTGATCATAAGCTGCATTGATGTTAACTCAATTATTGACATTTCTGCCACACCCCCAAACCTAAGGGGAGCAGGGTCCGCACTGGTCCAAAGCAAAGAAAAGATATAAGCAAGAAAAAAAAAAAAAAAATCATGATGACAAAAGGACAGACAGAAATGCACATGAATTACACAAGAAAAAAAAAACAGAATTTTATATTACAAACTCATAACACAGATAAGTACAATGTGATCTAATAACTGGGGTCAAAATCTGTATCATAAGTTGGTTCAATTGGCTCAGAACTAGAGTCACTGTCAGAATCAGAACTGGAATCAGTATTGGAGTCTGAAATTGATTGAGCTTTCTCTTCGATTGTGTTTTGCAGCTCAATGTATTCCTTTGATTTGATCTTTTTGGTGAGGCCAATGTACTTGCCAAGTCTAGTGGTCTTCAATTTTTCTTGGTCAAGCTGTGCTTGCAACATGGTCACCTTGTGCTGCTCACTTTGAACCATCTGAAATGTTTGACCCAGCAAGTCCTTCATTTTCTCTCTCTCAAATTTCATAAATAACTCTAACTTCTGAATCTGGTTTTCATAAGGGGTTCGAATGTAGGCTTGTAAATCAGCTAATCCCTTTAGAACATCTCGACAGATATAAGGACTTTCTTCCATGGCTCTTCTGAGGGTGGCAAATCTGGGAAGGGGAATGGAAAGGTAGCGGACCAAAGGTGTCCCAGCTGTGGGAGGGGGAGAAGAAGTGTCCAGAAGGAGGACTTCAGTGTCGGTCTGAGTGGCTTGCTCAGAGAAAGTGGGGAGTGGTGAAGGGGATGCAACCAGAGGGACTTGAGTTGATTTGGGTTGCATGGGCGTGAGTGGTGGGGTGGGCGAGATCAACCAATACTACCTCTGGTTCGATTTGGGTAGCATGGGAATCAACGGTGAAATGCAGGGGTAATGGTGGTTGTGTGGGATGTGGAGGCTAAGGTTTGGGCGAGGTCATTGGTCACTGGTGGTTTTCTGTATTGATTTGGAGTTGGGCTTGGATGGATTGGAGGTAGGCAAGTATTTGGTTAATAGAGGCAGGTGGGGGAGAGGTGGGCATAGCAGGGACTGGTACAACTGAAGTGGAGGGTGGGGGTGCAATGGTTGTAAAGGGAGAAGTCGGTAAGTGAGTGAAATGATGAGGGTCAGGTATAGGGATAGGTTCAAGCCCCATGGTTTCAAAAATAGATCCCATTAAGGAAGAATATGCCTCTGTAGTGAAAGGCTCAGGTTCAGGGGTATGGGATACTTGGTGTGTGAAATGAGCAGGTGAATTTGAGGGGCTTTGGAGCAGAGGAGTGCAGGGAGATGGGGCAATAAAGTCTGCAGCTAAAACATGGGCATTGGTGGGAGAAATTGGTGGTGTGAGTATGGTTGGAGTGGTTGGTGTAGAGGGGGAATCTATAATTAGAATAATGGAGGGTATGGGAGATGGGACAGCTGGGATAGGTGAAGTGGCGGTGGAAATTTGGAATAGGGGAGGAGGGTGAAAGGCCAACTTCCTCAAGAATTGGTGCAGCTGAAGAGCTGGTCACCATGGGAAGGATAGTTTCTTCAAAAATGGGTGCAACTAAAGAGCTGGTCACCACAGGGTCTGGCAGAGCTGCTTCAAGAAGTGGTGCAGCTAAAGAGCTGGTCACCACAAGTTCTGCCAAAACCGGTTCTAATGGAGCTGAGGCGGTGTTCGTTGAGTTCATTACCGTGCAGTGCGAGTTCCTCTCTCATTCTTCACAGCATGGCTTGGCTTGTAGTCCAAGCCTTTTTCCTAAAATTGTGAGGAGCAATGACTTCAAATGGCTCCTCATTATCAATGCCAAACTTGGCTCTGAGGAGGGCTGTGATCAATCTACCAAATGGGAGGCCAGCTAATTTCTGCTCCTTTTTCAACTTGGCACTAATATCAGCCATGGCTTCAAAAATTAACATAGGGGCATTGAAAAAGCCCTTAGAAAAATGAAAGAGAGCCTCAGAATTGGTGTTCTCTCTCTTGGTCGTGCGCAACATAAAACTTTCCTCAAAATGGAGTCCATCAATAGAAATTGGGGGCTAGGTCTCTCCTCATGATGGACTCCGGTGCCCACAATTCCTTGGGTTAAATGACCATTTCTCTAAAGGAGGAAGCTTTACGAGCGACCAATAGACGGAAGGATCAAATTGGAAGGGTATCCCCAAAGCATTCCCTATGTCTTCAAATGTGACGTAAGATCGCAATCATCAATAAAGATAACCAGGGTAGGGACATCAGCATCTCTTTCAGTGACCTTGATTAGGTTTTGGTACCATAACTTCACCATTCGTGGGTAAATTTTCTCTGGCAAGGGGGTAAGGATATTGCTTAGTGAGGCATCTCTTATGTATTTCAAAGATAACAGGCAATCCGGTTTGTTGGCGAAAAAAGTTTCGTCCACAATCAGCTCAGGAATTAGCTTCTGAGCTTCAATGAATGGATTTGGTAGTACCAAATGTATAGGCAGAGGAGGAAGCTCAGGCTCAGGGCTAGCAGCAGCAGGGATGGGTTCCTCATGTCGAACTTTCTTTCCTTTCTCCACCCTATCCGCTTTATCCATAGATAGTTTTCTTTTGGCTGAAGTTTTGGCTTTTCCTTTTGGGGTAGGTTTGCTAACTTTCTTAGCAGAGGATTTTGGGAACATGGCAGCCAACGATTTCTCCGCTTTTCCCATTCTAAATTGATGTATGAAAATGCCCACAACAGATGCTAACACAAAATCAAAATTTCCAAATGATAAACAGAGAGAATGTGCAGAGAAATATCGAGATCTAGGGTTTTTGATTGAACGAGTTGTTTGCTTGCAGAAATCCCCCAGTCTAGAAGCTAAAATCCTTCTCTGAAAACTCAAATGATCGAACAAAGGTGAAGAAAAATGTAGCAAGCTTCTCAATTCGCTCAAGGAAAGAACGAAATAGGGTTTCTGTGGAACAGGTCGCTCTTTAGAAAGCTTTCGAATATGAAACCCCTATTTCGAAAGGGTTTAAATATACTCAGAGTTAATTTCGCAAAGTTCTTTTTAAGTCTTCGAAAAGTTCCAAAATAGACCTTTTGAAAACTGCGAATGGCATCAGTACCATTCGAAAAGAAACTAGCTTCAGAAATGTCTTTTCGAAAAGATACTAGCCTCAGAAAAATCTTTTCGAAAAGAAAATAGCTTCAGAAATATCTTTTCGAAAAGAAAATAGCTTCAGAACCAACTATTCGAAAAGCAAATCCTTGCTTTTGAGCAGTTCGTTATAAATCCAGAGTCTTTTCGAAAAGTAAAATGAACTTTGCGAAAAGAGAATTATTACTTTGCGAATTAGCTTGGAGCATATTTAAACCATGCGAAAAGAGACAAATCATGAATAAAAACAGAAACAAAGAAACTAAGCAAAAACTATAAAATAATTATCTACATTTTTTGGAGGTTCGTGATGACAGATGGGTAGCACAGGCTCCTGGGTATTTTCAATGCATGGTTTGAGCCTCTGACCATTTACTTTCAGGTTTCTTCCATTACTTGGATCAAGGATGTCAACAGCTCCCGAAGGAGCTATCTGAATTATAGTGTATGGCCCTTCCCATCTGGATCTCAGCTTTCCTGGGAAAAACTTGAGTTTTGAGTTAAATAACCATACCTTAGAGCCAGCTGTGAACTCTTTTCTCAATAAATTTTTATCATGGAAAGTTTTGACTTTCTCTTTGTAAAATCTTGAATTTGTGTATGCATCCATTCTCTCCTCCAACTCAAAGAAGTTGCGATTTCCTATGACCAAAGCATGTAGTTAGATCCATGTTCAATGTTTTAATGGCCCAAAAGCTTTATATTCTAACTCTCTCGGTAAATGGCATGCTTTGCCATAGACCAACTGAATGGGGACATACCAATTGGGGTTTTATAGGTGTCTGTATGCCCACAATGCATCATTCAGCTTAAAGGACCAATCCTTTCTGTCCTTCTTCACAGTCGTTTCCAAAATATGTTTGATTTCTCTATTGGAAATCTCCACTTGTCCACTGGTTTGTGGATGATATGGAGTGGCACTCTATGAGTCACAGAGTATTTTTTCAATAAAGTTTCAAAATTTTTATTACAAAAATGGCTTCCCCATCACGATAATGGCCTGGGAAAACCAAACCTGGAAAAAATGTGATCCTTAAGAAATTTAAGAACCACTTTGTGATTGTTTGTTTTAGTGGCTGTGGCTTCAATCCATTTGGATACATAATCCACAGCTACTAAAATGAAATTATACCCATTGGAAGGAGGAAAGGGACCCATGAAATCTATCCCCCAAACATCAAACAACTCAACTACCAAAATAGGTCAAAAGGCATTGAGTTTCTCTTGGAAATCTTGCCCAATTTACGATTCGGCAAGACTTACAATCTTTGAGGGCATCTTTGAAAAGTGTAGGCCAATAAAATCCACACGCAAAACCTTTGCAGCAGTTTTGTTCCACTAAAATGACCTCCAACTGTTCATGACACATAGACAGATTCTATGAAATTCTTGGTCAGGGACACATTTTCTTATTATTTGGTGCAACTTTTAAATAGATAAGGATCTTCCGGATGAAATGTTTAACCTTTGAGAAGAAAAGATCTTTATCCATTTTATTCCAATGTTGAGGAATTCTTCGAGTCAAAAAGTTGACTATGTTTGCAAACCAAGGAGTGTGTATACTAATGGCAAAAGTTGCTCATCGGGAAAGATTCATTGATAGGCTGACTATCAATCTCGTGATTAAAATTCTAGACAGGTGTTCAGCCACCACATTCTCCACCCCCATCTTATCTTTGGTCTGTAAATCAAATTCCTGTAATAGGAGCATCCACCTGAATAATCTTCGTTTGGTGTCCTTCTTACACAGGAGGAATTTCAAAGCAGAGTGGTAAGGGGACACCACTCTGTGTGAACCCAAGACATATGACTGAATTTCTCTAAAGCAAAAACAATTGAGCTCTTTCTCGGTTGTTGTGTAATTGGTAATTGAGCTGTGCATCAATCATTGATCTACTGGCATAAGCTATGACATGAGGCAGCTTTTCTTTTCTCTGTCCAAGGACAGCTCCCAAAGCATAATCTGATGCATCACACATTAGTTCAAAAGGTAGTGAATAATCTGGAGACTGCAATATTGGAGCTGAAATCAAACAGTTTTTCAAAAATTCAAAAGCCTTCATGCATTCATTATTGAAAACAAAAGGGACATCTTGGCACAACAAATGACAAAGAGGTTTGGTTATTTTACTGAAGTCCTTAATGAACCTTCTGTAAAATCCAGCATGTCCCAGAAAACTTCTGATTTGTTTAACAGTTTTGGGAGGTGGTAAATGTGCAATTAAATCAATTTTTGCTCTGTCCACCTCAATGCCCTTGTGGGAAACCACATGGCCAAGGACAATGCCTTGGGTGACCATGAAATGGCTCTTTTCCCAGCTCAAAACTAGATTGGTTTCTTCACATCTCTGTAATACCAATTTCAGATGATGCAAACACTGGGAAAAGTTGTCTCCGTAGATTGAAAAATCATCCATAAAAATCTCCATAAATTGGTCAATCATATCAGAGAAAATAGAATACATGCATCTTTGAAAGGTAGCAGGAGCATTACAAAGACCAAAAGGCATTCTCCTATAGGCAAAAGTGCCAAAAGGGCAAGTGAATGTGGTCTTTTCCTGATCTTGTGGGTACACAGGAATCTGGTTGTAACTAGAGTAACCATCAAGAAAACAGTAATAAGCTTTTCCTGCTAGCTTATCTAAAATCTGATCAATGAATGGGAGGGGGAAATGGTCTTTTATGGTCATTGCATTTAATTTTCTGTAATCAATACAGACTCTCCACCCAGTTGTTTGTCTAGTTGTCATAAGCTCACCAGAATCTGAGGTTACAACAGTGATCCCAGATTTCTTAGGTACCACCTGTGTAGGTGCCACCCAAGCTGAATCTGAAATGGGGTAAATGACCCCTGCATCCAACAACTTAACAACCTCTTTCATGACCACTTCTTGCATATGAGGGTTCGACCTCCTTTGCATTTCCTAGAAGGCTTTGCATCTTCTTCCAAATGGATTTTGTGCATGCAAAGCAATTTGGATGATTCCTCCCAAATCAGCAATAGTCCAGCCAATTGCCCTTCTATGTTCTTTCAAAACTATCAACAACTCTTCTTCTTGCTCCCTTGTGAGGGAGGAAGAAATAATTGCAGGCAATGATTTATGATTTCCTAAAAACACATATTTCAAATTTTTTGCAGCTGTTTTAGTTCTAAATCAGGTGGGCTGAGAAAAGAAGGTAACAAAGGTACCTTAGCATTTGTGGAAGGGGAGTAGGGTGTTTCCAAGAAGAGAAACTTGCTGATTGATTATGAGTTCCTTGCACAACATTTATTTCCTCAGAATTTGAGATACAAATTGTTCCTTCTTCAGAACTTCCCCAAGCATCTTTAACATTTGTGGTGAAATCTTCACACTGCAGAAACTGTTGTAAAGTCCCTTCTACCAGTTCATCCAATAGATCAACATGAAAACATTCTTCAGAACTGAATTGAGTGTGGTAGCATTATAAACATTTAATTTTACCTTCATGTTTCCAAAAGACTTTCATAATTCGGACACATTGAATGCAAGCATTTCTTTGTAGCTGTGAATGGTCTTCCCAAAATGACAGGGATGGAAGTTTTGTTTTTGGTTGGTTCCATGTCCAAAACTAGAAAATCAGCAGGATAGAAAAATTTATCTACTCCCACCAATACATCTTCAATCATTCCAACTGGCTTTCTTTCAGATCTGTCTGCTAGTTGTAATACCACATGAGTGGGTTTTAATTCTCCCAAACCTAGTTTCTCATATACATAATATGTAAGTAGGTTGACACTAGCACCCATATCTAATAAAGCCTTTTCAATGGTATGTTCCCCAATAATGCAAGGGATTGTGGGGATTCCAGGATCTTGAAGTTTAGGAGGTGTGGCAATGGATAACACCTGATTAACTCTTTCCATAGCAAAGACCTTCTTGGACAACTGTATCCTAGACTATCTTTTGTGAGTGCAAACATCTTTCAAAAATTTTGCATATGCTGGAATTTGTTTGATTGCCTCAAGCAAAGGTAGATTTATCTTGACTTGCTTGAAAGTCTCCATCATTTCATCTATTTTTGTGTTCCCTTTATCAAAAGGGGATACAGATTTCATTGCATGAGGAAATGGTAAATGAGGAACTAGTCCTTCATCTACAGATTTGGAAGCATTTTCAGAAACTTTTTGGATTTTTTGTTTTTCATTTTTGATTTTTACGAGGTCCATCAAGACTTACTGCTATCATTATGCTGCTCTTGCTGCATATCTTTATCATTTTCCTTATTTTTTTCTTCTTCAGTACCCACGTTGTTATTTATGATTCTTCCACTTCTCAAAGTGGTAACAGTTTTTACTTCTTCGTGTGAATTAGAAGCTTCTCCAACCATAAACTGTCCTTTGGGATTGTTCAAAGGTTGGCTGGGTAACTTTCCTTCCTCTCTTTTGCCAAAGTATTTGAAAGCTGTCCCAATATTTCTTCAATCTTCTTTATGCTCTGGCTGTGAAAATTCACAGTCTGAGTTAAAGATCCTAAATTCTGGAGTGAATTTAGGACTTGATCTTCAAAAGAAGGGGACCTGGAAGGGGTTTAAACTGGGGCAGATTGCTGCAGAGGTTGTTGTGGAATGGGCTGTTGAAAATTTGGTTTGGCATAAAAATTCTGCTGATAAGGCTGTGCAGTTTTGAAAGGCATTTGGTTCTTTGGTTGTTGCTGCTGTTGGGATTGATAATTCCCTTGGTTCCACCTCAAATTGGGGTGTCCTCTCCATGGATATTCATTTGACTGCATCTGTCCAAATGATTGAGCAGCATGAGCTTGTTCCACCATTAAATCTGGGAACTGTGGTGCAGCAGGACATTGGTCAATTGAATGAGTAGGGGACTGGCATATCAGACATGCCTCCTCTACTCTTGTAACATTTGAATTTTTAAGTGAGTCCATCAATCTATCAAACTTTGTGGTTAAATTGTCCATCTTCCTTTCCAACTCATTCACCTCATAAATTTTCCCTTTGGTGAGTTGCTGATTGTTCAACCTAGCTGGATTTTTAATATCTCTTGACAGAGATTCCTGTTGAGTTGAGTTTTCACCAATTACTTCAAATAAGTCCGAGACCTCCTCAACTGTTTTTTGCAAGTAAGTGCCTCCACAGGAGGCATCCACCATATTTTTGACTTTTTGATCAATTCCTTGATAGAAGCTTTGAACCAGCTGCCATCTGGGAATTTGATGATGAGGACATTGCCTTAAAAGTTCCTTAAATCGTTCCCATGCTTCATGGAAAGTTTCAGTTGGATTTTGTGAGAAAGAAATGATACTTTGTCTCAATTGGCTTGTTTTAGACATTGGGAAATATTTGGCTAAAAATTGACACTGCATATCATTCCAAGAAGTGATACTATTTGGTGCTAACATAGATAACCATGCTCTAGCTTTATCCTTTAATGAAAAAGGAAAGAGCCTAAGCTTGGTTATACAGACCAAGTCCAGCTATGTTGAATGTGGTGCAAAGAGCCAAGAATTCATCCACATGTTTGTATGGATCTTCCTTACTCAACCCATGGAAGGAAGGAAGCATTTGGATAGTTGATGATTTGATCTCATAATTTCCTTCAACAGTAGGAAATTGAATGCAAAATGGAGAATTATAAGCACCAGGTGCAAAGTAATCCCTCAAAAGTCGAGGTTCTTCACCCATAGTAGCAGAATTCTGTGTTGTTTGTTTGGTTCGTAGTAGCCTTTCAACTTTTAAATTCAGTGGGGCAATCTCAGGGCTGAGAGTCCTCCGACCAAACATACAACTCAGAACAAAAAATCTGATTATTCACAGCAAACCTTCAGAATTCCTTTTTAAGTAGTTTCCCTTCTTCAAAAATTGGACATGAATAACTGCACAAGTATAAACAATAGAATAACTTAGTATTGATAAAAATTAAAGTGAAAACTTAGGTCTACCTATTTTAGAACAAATTCCCCGGCAACGGCGCCAAAAACTTGTTGTTCCTTCTTTGTGTGCTTGATTTATTTGTGTTTTGAAAACAAGTTTTCAACTGCTAAGTTATAATGAATTTAAAGTATTGAAAAGAGTAAAGAAATATCAGCATAGGTAGAAGTGAATTAGCCTGCAAGATCAGGGCCAATTGTAGCAAGTTTTAAATGTAAGTGAGTGAAAGATCGTCCACAGAGAATTTGTCTAAAATGCAAGATAAACCTCCAGATCTGAGCTACCAGATCTGGCCTCTTATCCTATCTAGAAAGCACATAAGATGGGGAGGTTGAATTTGTCACATTAACTAAATGATAAAAAGGAAAAGTTAAACTAAATGATCCAGATCCGAGTTGGGGGAAAGTTTGAGGTAAACTTATAAAAAATGGAAAAGTAATATCTGACTTTGATTTGGTCCTTGAAATCTAATGAGAATGACTGCATCTCAATAGAGAGGTGATCCAATCTTCATCTGGCTACAAGCGCAGGTGTAAGAGAAATAAATCAAATTCAAGGATTAGGCGTATGCTTATGGCTATGGTCTGTCCACTTTAATGGCCACAAACCATCCAATAGTCCTTAATCCCAATCCTCAATTTAGAACAAGAAACATCACTACAAATGCCGTGAGGGACTAGGTTACAAACACTAACTCTCACAGGATTAATGAATCAAGGGAAATTGCATGAAAAACAGTGAATCTAAAGGAGTCTAATGCAATAAGGAGATCAGAGGGAACCCTTAACATGAGTCCAATGGAGAATGCACGGTTTACAGCAACCTTTTCAAATTCACCATTACAATTACAGAGCACAGCTTAAACAGCTCTCAGATTTGCAGTCTTGAATACAACTCTCCTTTGAACTACAGAAGTATCTCACAGCTCTCAATTTCAAGTACAAGGCGAGGCTATTACAGGGATTTCAGACAAACTATCTGATTTGGAAATGGGGGATTAGGAATGAAACTCAAAATCTGGATGCCCAAATTGGGCAAATGGTTCGTCTATTTATAGTTTTCCCTAAGTCTAGCTCAGATGTGTATCAACCAATCATAGGTGCTTAGATCTGTATTGACCAATGGTAGTTGAGCACGAGGATCCAGATCTATTCTGGCCAATCAGAATTCTTCGATCTGGTTCAGCCAATCAGGTGAAAAAGGCATCAATTCTGTTATGCATTTTGAAAGTCTGTTAGAGTTTCTAGAAGTTTCCGCCAAGTTATTTCATCTCTAGGTGCTCACGTGTGGTGGAATATGCCTTCGCTTCATGTTTAGAATCCTCTGGAATGTCCCTAGGTTTTTAAATGCATTGGGACGCATGAAACAGATTACTAAATTGCCCTTGCAAAAGCTGGGAATCTCCAGAATACCTTTTTGCATAGCTTAGGGGGCTTTTCGCAAGGTGTTGTAACTCTTGAAGCTCTTTTCGCAATGTTCTGGTTCTGTTCGAATTGAGTTTTCTTCTTTTCGAAAAGGTCGATCATCTCTTCGAAGAGTTTAGATGCTTTTCGAAAGCTAAGCCTGGAGTTTTAGTTCTTTTCGCAGAGTTCAGGTTCTTTCTTGAGCAGCGATTCAGTTCTTTGCGAAAAGTACTCTGTAGTGCATTTTTCTGTTCGAATTGCTCCATACTTCTTTTCTGGGTTGAGACCAGGTCTTTGCCTCTTCAATTCAGACCTTTCAACAGCTAGTGAGGTTGTTTCTTCTCTTTCCTCCTTTGGATTGACATGGATTATCATCTTTTTGGTACTTTTACGCTGCTTTTATGGTTAAGCTTGTCTTTATTGTTAGCTGCAACACAAGCACTTAAAACACTTATTTAGTTCTCTCAAAGGTCTATCAAGACTCAAGTTAAGGGGTGAAAAATGGTATTTTTCAGTTCTCAACAAATATATATATATATATGTGTGTGTGTGTGTGTGTGTGTGAAAAAGGTAGAAAAATGAGGTGAATTCAAAAACAAAAGGAGAAAGAAGAAAAGAAAGTTGAGAAAAGAGGAAGGAAAATTCTGAAAAATGTGAAAGAAAGAGTGAAAATGAGAAAATCAAATGTATTTCTTTTTCCAATTTCTCAGAGAAATTTGAATCCAACTTTCCTTTCCTCCTTAACCTTTACTCAAGCCCTGTTACAACTCTGAAAAAGACCTTTGTGATCCAATCTTGGTTAGTAAATGCCTTGTGGAGAGTGATAATACAATGCTTATGGTGCTTGATATGACATGCTTAGGAGACAGGCATCTTTCTTTATGAGAGATCTTTTAAATTCTTTGATGCACCGTGTTTCCTATATCATGTGAGACTTTTCAATTTATATTGTAATTCTCGCTCACATGTATGTGACAAAGCAAACCATTCATTGGAGCGAGTTTGTTTTGAGTGTATACCTAAGGTGAGGATTGAGTTGGGACTAGGATCCGACGATTCCTTGTTCGGATTAATCCAGCGATAGAATGATTTAAGCATTGGTTGCCGCACAGATGATACTCTAGGCATGAATGAAAGATTTCTCTAAGGATCAGAGCATTTGGTTAGTTTGAATAAGCAACAATAGGATCAACATGGCACTAGTATTTGAGAAAGAAAATTTTGCATGTTGAAATGATTACTGGTTTTGTTTTTCAAAAGTAGATATATATTATGAAAACCAATTTGAAAACTCATTTTGCCGATGGTTTTGAAAACAGTTTTGGAAGTTTGTGGGTGTCTTCACTGTAAACCGTCAAGAGACACAACTCCTCCACTAGGGATCACCTAGGGGTTTAAAAGATTGTTGCATATGCTAAATGCAATCGTGCTCCCTACGAAAGTGGCCTTTACTCTTTAGGATAACTTGTATATTATTAGGATTAAGTTAGTTTGCTTGTGGGTTATGTTTTCCATGTTTCCTTTGCTCGAGGACTAGCAAAGTTGAGGTTTAGGGGTGTGATTGGTCTCCAAATTGGTAAAAATTATACCCAAATCTCGGCCTTGTTAGCCCTCGCTTAACTACAAATGAATGATTTTAGTTCATGTTGTCTTGCAACAAGTGAAAATGCTGGATTAACGTAACAGTGGTTAAAAGAGAGAAGTTAAGAAGAACTCAGCTATGGCAAGTAAATCCAAGGAAACCAGTGAGAAGAAATGGCTGAAAGGTCATTTTGATCGGTCGAGATCACTCAATAGAGAGCAGCCCAGAAGAAGAAACAGAGAAAAGAGAAAAGTCCATGTGGACCGGTTGAAATGGCTATTTCGACCGATCGAAGTTCTCCAAGCTTTAGAAAATGCAAAATGGACCGGTTGAGTCCAGATCGATCGGTCGAGATGGAACAGAACATAAGATAAAATTATGTAGCTATAATTTCGACCGGTCGAGACTGAAGTCGACCGATCGAGTTATGAATTCTGAAGCACAAATTGAAGCGCGGACTGCGACCTGTAGCAATCGTAAGGTTGACCGGTTGAAATGTAATCTTGACCATTCGAAATGCAATCTCGACCGTTCGAAATAGAGTTTTCGTGTGAAAAATAAGGTGCTCAAACGGGAAATCTTCTGTCTTCCGAGATCTCTTCCAGATTCTTCTTCACCGAGCTGATTTCTTTGGATTTCTTTAGTAACTTGCCGTGTACAATTGTTCTAGGGCCTTATACTCTATAAATAAGGACCCTAGGGTTAGGTTTTAGGAAATTCCCATGACAAACTTTTCTAGAGAGTTTTGGCATGAGTCTTTGTAGGTTTAGGTTAGTTCCAGTTATGAAATAGAGTGAGAATAATTTTAATCATCGAGAGAAGACCGATTCAACAATGATGAAGGTCTCCCAATCGATGCGAGGCTAAACGATTCCAGGTTGGGATCTCTTGTAAATTTTGGATAAGTATATAATAAAGTTTATTTCTATTTTTATTTTGATTCCCATTTTATAGTACGATTACATGTTGGAGGTTCTAAGAGGCATCGAGAACGATCGACTATAAAGGTTTAATTCTATTTAGTTTAATCTTAGAGGCCTTGTAGGGATTGGGGTTAGAATAGATAGGATATTGGCCGATGGACTAGGCCTTATAGGGTAATTTTAGTTGGTTACGTGCAATCATGCCTTGATGTTTAGATTTATCTAATTCATATACGATGCGATAGAGCTTGTAGCCTAGAGTGGGGGTACCTGAGATTCAAAAGTAGGAAAGAAATAGAATTTATTATATGCGAGTTTGAGATCCAAGAGAGATCTCAGACTGCCTTCTCATCTCTTATTTCAAAACTATTTTTTGGTTTTCTTTTTATTTATTTATTATTTAGGAAACTTAATTATACACTATATATATTAAAATAAAATAGAAGTTAGATTAGATAAACGACAAATCCCTGTGGTTCGACACCCTTGTACTTGCCCTAGTACATTCGAACTTGTGCACTTGTAAGGTTTATATTTAAAATGATTAGGGAGCGTGCACGAATTTGAGCAGAATTATAATATGGCACAAAAGTCGTGTTTACGACTCATAAAATTGTGTGCACGACCATGGCTTCCGGGAGAGCAAAAATTAGAGCTTTAAGTGACGCTGGATCTATTCTTTCACAGACCTTGGAGGCATGACTTTAAATAGGCATCCTAAATTAGGGCAAGGGAATGTCCTTTCATTCTAAGCTTAGTTCTTACCATTTGGGGAAAGAGAAACCCTAGGAGAGGTGCTTTTGTGTCGGAACGGTCGTGAAGCTCTCGAAGATGACCACTCCTCTTCCGATCTCATCGTCGATCATGCCCGACTAATTTCTTTGGTCCTAAGGCTTCGATGAAGCCTTGACAAGAGTAGATAATTAGGGTTTCATTTATTTTATTATTTTTACCTAATGTTTGGGGTTAAAAACTTGATTCTCTCATATATTTTGATATCCATTCTTATTATTGTATTGATATAAGCTTGTTTCCTTATTTTGCTATTTCTAGAATTGACCATAGGATAAAGATAGTGAAATTTGGGGATTTGCTAAGGCAATCTCTTGTGTTTGACCATAACCAAGTGATTGCCCGATTGAGATACCTGTGATGTTCATCTATGATTGATCAAATGGAGATAGAGATTGCGAGGCACGCAGCCTATGCTTTACCATGGCTAGGTTATTGCTTGCAATCCCTTGAGTTGGACCAAGACCTTGGGATAGTATCTCATTTGTGAGAAATCAATATTGTTTAGCCCTAATTCTTTCATGTGCATTTATCAAAATCCTAATTTATGCTTTTTCCAAGTGTGGATTCGTTGCCGTGGAATCCCTCTTTATCAAATTTTTTTTACCCTTCACAATTTACTTTCGTAGCATAAGTATGCTCTAAATCCAATCCCAATCCGTTTAACTAGTTAAGTGTAGGCTCAAATTAGGCATTCTCTCTTAATCCCTGTGGACACAATACTCGCAATACGATCCCTACTACAATCGATTCATATGCTTGCGATTTAACTCCCTCGTAATCCGGGTATATATTTGTGTTAATTTTAATACCGGGTGTGAGGTGATCAAGTTCATGGCGCCGCTTCCGGGGATTAATGGATTCTAAGTTAGAGTCTATCCTTTCCACAGTTATAGTTAGGATTTACTTTAGCATTTAGAATTTTGTAGTTAATTTTTATTTGTTATTAGTTTTGTTTTGTGTGGATACTCATTGGTTATTTCCTTGCGAAGTGCATTAATTTATTCTTGGGAGAAGATCACAACAACTTTGGCTTGCCGCATTTTATTCGGGGCCCGAATGTCTTCTTCACTGCTTCGATGGGCTTCAAAAATTTATATTTTATTCCTATGGAGGATATTCATGAGAACCATTGTTGGTGGGATCCTGTCCCATTGCATACACCTTCTTCAATGGTGTTGCCGCAACCAACGAAATCACACTTTACTTTGAATTCGGGAGTCATTTAAATGCCCTCGACATTTTATGGGACGGAGAATCAAGGCCTATGCCATCATATGAATCCAATGAACTCTTGCTCCCGATCGCAAAATAACTCATACTCGGATACGTATAATCTGGAATGGGTGGGACATCCTGATTTTTCATGGTCTTGGAATAATGCACAAGGAGCCCCAATTAATCCTATCATTCCCCCTCCATTTCATCAAGGAGGTTTTTCCAGTGCCCAACCATACCAATAGGGAAATGTTGCTGGAAGCACCTTGGGATTTCAATATCCTCAGCAACCCAATCAATTGGTTCCAAATTCGAATGCCCCTCTGATACAATCGCTTGAAGATACCCTTCAAATGTTCATGCAAAGCTCCCTTCAATATAAAAATGACACCCAATTGGCTCTCCAATTAGAGGCGCAATCCATGGTGAAATTGGAGACCCAAATGGGGCAATTAGCGAATGCATTTAGGGAGGAAGGGAGGTTCCCAAGTCAACCGAAAGCTAATTCGAAGGGTCAATTTGAAATTGGTGCTTCGTCCTCGCAAGAAGATGTGAGTGCTATCACCACTCTTAGGGCCAGGTGAATAGGTTGACAGTCGTGTGGAAATGTTTAGGGACGAAGGACCATGTGGATGAGAAGCCATCCACGGTTCAAGAGGAGAGGAGAGGCAAGGAAAAGGTGGATATTGAGGAGATTCCACCCTATGTGCCAAAAGCACCTTTTCCTCAAAGGTTAAAAGCCATGTGCAGTGATACCAAAAATGAGAAATTGGAGCTTAATTCTTTGACTTTTGTGACGAATCCACCCAAGATTGAGTTCAAGCAATTACCCGAGACCTTGAAATATGCTTTCTTGGGACCTGAGCAATCTTTACTAGTGATAATTGCTTCCAACTTGATGGAAGAGCAAGAGCTTAGTGTGCTTGCAACACTAGAGCACTACAAAGCCTCTCTGGGTTGGACCATTGTCGATATCAAAGGCATAAGCCCCTCTATTTACATGCATGAGAGGTTTTTAGAAGAAAATGCTAAGTCGGTGTGTAAATTGTAACCACTTGTAAATTCAAAAAATAGAACGTATTTAAGGTGAATGGCCGAAGGTAGTCATTATGGAATCCCTACCTCAAGGTGAACGGGCGGAGGTACTCATTGTGGAAACCCTACCTCAAGGTGAGCGTGCGGATGTACTCATCGAGGAAGCCTTACCTCAAGGTGAACGGGAGAAGGTACTCACTGTGGATGCCCTATCTTGAAAATATACCCATGGTAGAAAAGGAAGAGTGTCAGATCCATCTTGAAAATGACCCAATCTATGAATGGCTTCCATGATTTATGAGGATTATGTCTAGTCCATGAAGTTAAATAGGCACTTGTTGGGAGGCAACCAGACATTGTTATTTTATTTTTCTTTGGATTTAAAGTATGTGTCTTAGAGTGTTAGCGTGTGTGTCGTTCTAGTGGTCTTAGTTTTGTGTTGTTAACAATCATGGCCGGTTCATCGTTATTACGTTACGCTATGTGATGGTAACGAGGTCCCAAAAGGGTGAAGAGCCAAGGGAGAAGAGGGCTTTACACATGGGGGGTTTTGCACATTTGTGCATGTAGATTTTGGTTTGGGGACCCACACATTCGCAGTCACATGCACGCTGCCACACTTCCCTCATAACCATCTTCATCATTTCAATCATATCCCCACATCACCATTCATCTCACCTCACTTCCCTTACCCATCCTCACACATAAGCCCACTAAATAACTCACTACCCATTCTAACAAAAGAACAAAAAATAGGCACAGTTGTGCACACAAATTCAAAAGTAATGTGCACGACTTCTCCCCATGTGAACTCGCCGGCACAGTTGTGCCCACGAGTGTGCACGCGACTTTGAATTCCAGTGGGCTGTATTCAAGCCAAATATTAGGTTGTTTGCATGACTTGTAAGTTGTGCACACTTCAGGCAAACTCGCTGACACAGTCGTGTACACGACTTGCATGTCGCTGACACCAACCTAATTCGTGCACACAACTTCCAAAATAGTGTGCACGACTTCTCCCCAGATGAACTCACTGGCACAGTTGTGCACACGAGTGTGCACATGACTTGCATTTTCTAGTGAGCTGAATTCAAGCCAAATACAAGGTTGTGTGCACTACTCGCATGTCGCTGGCGCTAGCACCAAACTTGTGCACGCGACTTTATTTCCTCTCACGTAGACTACACCGTTCACTCATGTTAGGTTCTTCACGAAGTCGTGTACATGATTTCTCAACTCGTGCATGCGACTTTGAGAAGTGACCAAAAAAAAAAAATTCTCTGTTCCCCAACCCAAACCCTAGCTCCATTAACCCCATTTCTCACCAATTTACGGTCTCATCTTGTTTTTCTATTTGGTGGATGAGGAGGAATAGGATTATGCTCCGTCTTATTTGGAGGATGATGATCATGATGAGATCGAAGATGATGGAGGTAGTGCCGAGGAGTAGGCCATGGCTCTTTATAGTCGTGTTGTCGTATTTTTATTTTTATTATATGTAGTGTCTTAGTGTGTGTCTAGATTGTTCTTGTTTTTCTTTCGTTGTATATATAGGTGCTGGCTTTAGAAGTCATCTTTATAGTAGCCGTTGTGTGCGTGGGGTGTCATGACTTTTGTGTTGAGTTACTTGGATGTACATATTTTATTTTTTTATACATATCATAGTTAGCTGTGCTTAGTATTGTTCATTTTTCTTGTGGATTCAAGTACATTGTGATGTTCTATTATTTCTCTAGAACATCATACATTTTGTTTACACTATATAGTTGATTTTGTGCAGGGTTATCAATGGAGCAGTTTTAAAAATTCCTTCACATCCGATTATATCTCTCGGAACCCTTAAAATTTAGTTCATACTTTGTCATTGTATATATTGTGCACACATTGAGGACACAATATGATTTGAGTTTGAGGGTATCGTGAGACTTGCATCACCGTGGCACATTTTAGTTTTCATTTTGTACAGTGGTAGTATATATTTGCTTAGCTTCATTATCATTTCATTAGTTTATTTGTTTCTCATATACTTGTATAGACTAGGAAATAGAATAAAAATTTTGAAAATTAAAAATTCTTCCATTTATTTTACATCTTAGTTTTGTTTTCGAGCTTTCAAAATAAAGTAGAGGTAGTCTAGTGTGTAGATTTTCGAGGATCTCTCCATGTTAGGGTTGAGCTTAATGCAGTGATTGGCATGTGCGTTTATCTTTTCGTGAAATTGAAGAACACATGCAAATCTAGCTATCATAATTGTTAACCCTACTGAGTAGTTGAATGATGAGAAATGCCCTTTTATTGCTTTTTGGAGTTTATTCATGAAATTTATGCGTAGAAATCATTGATCACATGGTTATCTTTGCTTTGCATGAGGTAGATTGGTAATTATAGTTCGTGAGCTTACCGATGCTAGTGGAGCCTCGTAACCTAGTGAGCTTTAGAGCCATTCTTGTTTTTCTAAGGGTTACAAACTAATTCGGAGATTTTGTTGGAACCCACACATTTATATAAATCTTTTTGTATCTAATTGCTTTTTCACTTTGGTCAAGGATCGAAAATGGCATAAAAACTGAGCAATTCCTTAGAACCTTTTACATACTTTACTCGAGTCGTTGGAAAGCGTGAGAGGCAAAGGAAATGATTGGGGCCATCTTTGGATCGTTTGAGCCAAATAGCTACCCACTTTATTCCACTTAGTCTCACATTTGAGGTGAAATTGATATTAATCTTTTATTGAAAGCCACATCCTCCGGACCTTACAAATTACCTGCAATCTTCATTTACCCATACCCATTTGTGTTCCGAGAGTTTTACTTTGGGGAATGGGTGAGTGAATGATAAAGAAGAATGTGAGCTTGAAAAGTGGACAAAAGAATGAGTGTCGAGGTATTAAGAAAGATGCCAAAGATTTATGATTCTTTATGTGAGATACAGGACAATAAATAAAAATAAAAGAGAAAAGAAAAAGAAAAGAAAACAAAAATGAGATGAAAAGAAACAAAAAAGAAGAGGAAAAGTGGATGAAGCTAAAGATTG
Organism: Chloranthus sessilifolius; assembly: GCA_021018995.1. Lineage (NCBI taxonomy): Eukaryota > Viridiplantae > Streptophyta > Magnoliopsida > Chloranthales > Chloranthaceae > Chloranthus > Chloranthus sessilifolius. The sequence continues at coordinate 35,115,611 of CM037592.1, read as the reverse complement.
TTTATTTGAAAGTTCGTGCTATTTTGTGATTGTAATGTTTTTGTAAATGGATTCTCAGAATATTTTGAATCCCCTTTTCCGTTCTTTTCTTAACCTATCCCAAGCCCCGTTACAAGCCAAGCAAAAGACCCACTTGATCCAAGGCCAATTGCAATTTCTTTGAGGAGAGTAGATAGGTGGAGGGTTCGTTTGGCATTTTTGAGTCCCTTGGTACTTTTCATGAGATCCATCATATTTTTCTTGGATCCCTCCGTCTTTACTTTTGATCTTTTGGACCCGTTTATATTTGATTTGTTTATCATCCACAAGGTAGAGAGATTTTTTAAATCTAACTCGGAGTGATTTTATTGATGAGTGTTATGATCCGTGGTGAAGTTTGGAGTCAAAGCAATTATAGGGAAAGCAAGTTAGATATAATTGTTGATAAGCCAAATATCTTGCAAAGATAAACCATAGCACACACGCACTCGAAGCATAAATGGAATGAACTATTCTAGCTTGCAACATTTGACGACATTTTTCATTGGCTAGCTAGTCTTAAGGATTAACTTCTATGCTTTTGTAAATTATTGTATGTTTGGAGAGTGGCGGAGGCCCAATCATAGGTGTAGAAATATCACATTTCTTACCCTCTTACTCGCCTTGCTAGTACCTAATAGACAGCTAACTCGACCAATGGAAGCCTTATTTTTATCATTTCAGGACCTCCAAGCCTTACACGTAAAGCCCCACTAAATGCTATCGAAAGCTGCACACCAAAATGACTTCTTTTTAGGCTAAAAATGCATGTGCAGTCAATGCCGTGTGCACGACTTTGAAGGGAGTGTGCACAAATTTGAGCAGCATTACAATGTGGCACAGGAGAAGTTGTGTGCATGACTTTGAAGAGAGTGTGCACAAATTCGAGAAGAATTACAATGTGGCATAGGAGAAGTCGTGTGCACGACTGTGGCTTTCGGGGGAGCGAAAAATAAAGCCTTAAGTGATGTTGGATCTATTCTTTCACAGATCTTGGAGGCATGACTTTAAATAGGCATCCTAAATTAGGGCAATGGAATATCCTTTCATTCTAAGCTTAGTTCTTACCATTTGGGGAAAAGAGAAACCCTACGAGAGGTGCTTTTGTGTCGGAACAGTCGCGAACCTCACCGGAGAAGAAGAAGATGACCACTCCTCTTCATTTTACAATGTAACACCGTGAAAATTTCGAGCTCAAATGTGCCAACTAAATGTGTGTTTGATATTGAAGGCTATATGCGCCTGGATTTAAAATAATTTTTTAATCATTTTCACAAATGTGTACCGGGTACTAAGGCTTATGTGTTAATTTGTGTAATTAATTACACAAGCTCCATGAGAGCACTATTGGTTTAAGGCTTGGGTTATAAGTGAGAGGTCTAGGGATCGATCCCGAGGAAGTACATTTTTTAAAGTTCTTTTTGGACCCTTGGATATGGACCAATACACCAAGCAAGTGTGTGCAAGCTGCCCATATAATCTACCCCACAAGTATAAAAGAAAACTCACATGCACAAAAACATGCGTGAGAATTTCCAATTGAGAGAGGAGCCTAGTGAGATACGAACCCATTCCCCTCCTTCATTTTTGCTCCTTGAGAGATCCCAATCATTGATCTCCATCCAAATTCCATTCCCAATCCAAGAAGACCCTTGTTTCGATATGCTTCGCAACCAACCCCGGATTCGACATCGTAAGATCGCCGAGAGGCGGAGATCGAATCATCGAACAAGCACGAAACTCTGCGCCAAAATTTCCATCGAGAACGAACAACATAAGTGTTGCATGAGTGATTTAAGAACATGAAGATCATCGCGTGTGAGGATTGGGCGTTGTTTTGACATCGATCATCAAAGAATTCTGCATGCACGACGTTAATGTCGCTTGATCACGATTATCGTAGGATTCGCATGCTCGGCGTCGATATCTCTTGATATCTATCATCACAAGCCCCGCATGCTCGACCTAATAAGGTAAGTGTCATTGATCAGTCACATAATTTACCATTTTATCACCCTTAACTTAGTGACGGTAGGCTTTAGTTTGCTACTAATAACTTACTAATGTGCAGATATTAAAGATAAACAGTAAAATAGAGCCTAAGTGTTAATATTTATCAAAAGGAACTCAAAAAGCAGTAAAAGAATGATAACAGAACTGAAAGACGAAACCCTGCATACTGAACATAACGAAAAATCGTTATTTTATGATTTTCCAAGAGTGAAAGACTATGAAAGCTAAAGAATCGTAATTTACGATTCTCCAAAAGAAGCCACTCAAAGGAGAAAAGTAAATAATCGTATATTTCAGAGAATCTTCCGTCAAGTCTGCTAAGTGACAAGAGTGAGCAGTATGAAGAAACAAAATCGTCATTTATGATTTTGTAGCAAAACGACAAAACTGAAAGCAGGGAATTATAATTTACGATTTTCCACCAAAGAAGAGAGATAGAGAATTTGTCTCAACGATTCTACAAAAAGCTTAATTCATTACTGCTACTGATCACGTGAGTAAGGATTATCACCGCCATAAAACAAATTAGAAGATCTCTAGAAGTCTGGTGAATCACGGATCTGAGAAGATTGATGAAGATCAACTCTGAAGGACTCTATTGCATAAATAAAGGAGAGCAAACCAGAAGCACATCTACCGTCTAAAGCAAGGAAAGATAAAATTAGGATCGACAACAGCACGCACGACACTGACCACTAATAATAAACATAGTTAGAGTTATATTAGGAATCTTTTATTTTTGGTAGTTTCTTTTATTAGAATTAGAAGTCTTTGTAAACCGACTCCTTATGATCTATAAATAAGAGAGCTTGGTATAGGAATAAGCATCGAAGAATTTTATCATCAATTGACGCTTGAAGTTGAATTTTCTTCCAATCAAAGTAGTGAAAAATAGTTAGAGTAAATTAGATATCAGAGGTTTCTCAAGAGCAATTGATGACTGCAGTTGGGTGCTGAAGATTAGTGTAGATATCCTAGTTTCTCAGAAGTAATTGACGACTGCAACTAAGGGGTAAAAGATATATTTATTTACTTTCTAGATTAGATTTTATTTTCTTTTATTTATAGCTTTGTAAATATTTTCAAGTTTTAAATTGAATTGATGACTCAGGTTAGAATTTATAGATTAGTGTAACGGTTTTTATTTTTTCATCTTCAGTTTTCTAAGATTTGATTGACGCTCAGATTTTAGGAAGTTATTGATTAGATTAAATCTTTATTGATAGGACCTTAGACTTGATTGACGACCAATGCTAAGAAACTAGAGATATAGTGTAATGGTACTATTTAAATTCGTAAATATCCGATAGCTAAAGATTGGGACTGACAATCTCAATAAGAAGAAGGAGGATTTAGATTTATTTTATGCATTTTAGATTAATAAATTATTATTTTATTCATATTTTTCTAGTAGATTAGATCTTAAAGATAAATAAAAGTTTTTAAGATAAGGATTTAAGTAGAAGATATAAATAAGAAGTAGTTAGATAATTAAAATTCCTCATGGGAACGATCCTATGCTAGTACTATAATTTCCATTGTGCGCTTGCAATAGGTTAAGACTTGAATTTAATATAATAATAATAATATACATCATAAGCAACGATCAAGTTTTTGGCGCCGCTGCCGGGGAAGCGGAATTTATCTTTATTTCTATTTTTATCTAATATTTTTATTCTTTTAGAAACCAATATTTGTCTTTCTCTTTTATATTTCTTTATATTTTTATCTTTCTTTGATCACTTCTTAAGCTTTTGCAGGTATTCGGAGCTACGGATTAGAACTTCAAAACTTCTGCTGGCCACAGAGACTAGAGGCTTAGATTTGTTTCTCCTGCTTTCTAAAAAATTATATATAATAATAATAATATAAAAAATATATATTCTTTCTAACAATTTAGATATGTAAGGCCATAATTACCCATCTTGGCCAAGCTACCAGTTACCTTATGTTCCAGAGGAATACTCAACTACCCCCTTTTATCCAACAGAAGCTGAGCAAATCTTTGCTTCTCAATGGGGAAGTTCCGAGAATTCCTATGACCCTCTGTGGGGAAACCATTACGATTTTCCAAGGGTGACCCAACAAGACTACTCTTGCGCATATCAGCAATACCCCTATAATTTCCAGCCAAAATATGCCTCAAATCAATTTTTTTATCAACAGCTCGTTATAGACGATGATGCCACGATTGTTCAGATTCTCCAAGACTTGCAGAAACATGCGCATCAACGTTCTAAGGAACTATCTTAACTTTTCTAAATTTCCCAAGACTTGTATTCCTGTTATAAGACCATTGCAAACTTAGGAACAAAAATTGAACAAATTGCTACACAATGGGAAGAAATAGGGAGTAATGAAGGATTGTCACTACCAATCAACTTAGGAGGAAAGTTGAGTGAAGAGACTATACCTAGTCCTACAACCCACATCCAAGCTGTTCAAACTTTGCGAAGTGGTAAGGTTGTGGATAACAAAGTAGATATGCCTACACCAGTGGTCAACCCTGAGCCTCAGGAGAAAGAAAATGAAGTCATAAAGGAAGTCCCACTGCCAAAAAACCTAAAAAAATTAGAAAATAAAAAATCTAAGAATGATGGTAGACCCACATCCGTAATCAAAGTACCCTATGTACCAAAGTTATCTTTCCCTAACGCTTTTGGTGCACCATCACCTTTTGATAAAAATCCCAAAAAACTAGAGGAACTCACGCAATTCTTCAAAGAAGTGAATATTAATTTACCTCTGTTGGAAAAAATTAAACAAGTCCCTACCTATGCACGATTCTTGGAAGAAATATGCACGTAAAAACAAAAAACGGCGAAACAACATCTCGCAAAAAGTTATCGTAACCGAGTAAGTAAGCTCAGTTTTACAAGCTAAGACCCCTCCCAAGCTTAAAGATCCTGGAATTCCAACAATTCCCTGCATCATAGGAAACCATGGTATAAATAAAGCACTCCTGGATCTGGGAGCGAGTGTGAATTTTCTACTGTACTCTGTTTACGAAAAATTAGAACTTGGAGAAATAAGCCCTACTTCGGTGACTCTTCAGTTAGACGATAGGTCAGAAAGAAGGCCAGCAGGAGTAATTGAAGATGTTATGGTTGGAGTCAATAAATTTATTTTTCTAGTCAACTTCCTGATGTTAGACATGGAAGCAAGTTCAAAATCTCCAATACAAATTTCCGTTATACTTGGTAGACCATTCTTGGCTACGGCCAATGCATGCATTAACTACAAAATCAGGGTAATGGAAGTCTCTTTTGGGGATATGCAAATCCAGTTGAATGCCTTCTCAGTAGCCAACCAAATAGCTTCAATTGATGATGAGGAATGGTTCAACATTGGCAAAATTAAGGAATTAATAGAAGAAGCATTGCCCCTCGTCCTATCTAAAGATGTGCTTCAAACCGCACTATGGTATATGGATTTGGGAGACTCAAACCTTCAAGTAGTAACGTCAGTGTTGGATACTGTTAGATCATGGAAACCATGGATAGAACCTCTACCTACCACTTCCAGTGAACCGTTACAACCATCTATTGAAGAAGCACCGTCCTTAGATTTAAAACCACTTCCTAACACCCTCAAGTATGTATTTCTTGGGCCTAATGAAACTCTCTCAGTCATCATTTCATCTGCTCTTAGCAAGGAACAGGAGAATAAGTTGCTAGCCATACTTACAAAACACAAACATGCAATAGGGTGGACTGTTGCCGACCTTAAAGGGCTTGACTCATCAATATGTATGCACTGCATTCATTTGGAGGACAATGCCAAAACCTCGCGCAAAAGTCAGTGACGGTTAAATCCAAACATGAGGGAAGTAGTACAAAAGGAAATCATCAAATTATTAGATGTAGGTGTTATTTACCCGATTTCTGACAGCCAATGGGTGAGTCCCATTCAGATAGTTCCAAAGAAATCTGTAATTATCATGAAAGAAAATACATTCGGTGACCTAGTATCATTACGTGAAACCACAGGGTGGCGTGTATGTATTGACTACAGGAAGCTTAACTCAATGACACATAAGGACCACTTTCCATTGCCCTTCATTGACCAAATCTTAGAAAAACTTGCGGGTCAAGAATATTTTTGCTTTCTAGATGGATATTCAGGGTACAATCAAGTACCAGTATATCCGGAGGACTAGGAAAAGACCACCTTCATGTTTCCTTTTGGAATGTTTCCGTACCGACACATACCCTTCGGATTATGAAATGCACTAGCAACATTCCAAAGATGCATGATGGCCATCTTTTCTGACATGATAGATAGGTTTCTGAAAGTGTTTATGAATGATTTTTTGATATTTGGTCAAACTTTTAATTCCCGTCTTGATCACCTGGCCCTCATGTTAGAAAGATGTGAAGAGACCAATATGGTGCTAAGTTAGGAAAAGAGCCATTTTATGGTACAAGAAGGCATTGTCTTAGGACATATCGTCTCTAAGAGAGGGATAGAAGTTGATAGGGCTAAAATTGATGTGATAGCTAATCTACTGCCGCCAACCTCAGTGTGGTAGATTTGATCTTTCCTTGGCCATGTCGGCTTCTACCGCCATTTTATTAAGGATTTTTCAAAAATCTCGAGACCGTTGTTTCATCTATTGGCAAATGACGTACCTTTCAACTATGATGATGCCTGCTGTAGACACCCAAATTTGGCCCAAGGCCCGATCGAAACACACTTCGAGAGTGGTGCACTTCTGAGCTTCTGATGGTATATTTCGAACCCTTAGGAACCTCCCCCAAACCTTAGGAGTCATCCTAAACCCTTAGGAATCACCCTTGACCCCTTAGAAACCTCCCCGAACCTTTAGAAACCAATCCCAACCTTTAGAACCCCTCCTGAACACATACCTAGACTTTCCCTGGTAATGATCAAAGAGTAACACCTGGACTATCTAAGATCTTCTAATATGATTAAATCATATACCATTGAAAAGTAGAAGTCTCCAGCTTTCTAACGAGCCAAGAATCACCCTGATCAAAGTTGTACATCAAACGTTACGGCGATTTGAAGGTTGGGCATAAAATGGACAAGTTTTTAACATGTCGAGAGGTTCATTTGGAACCTCGCGAGAGCTTCGCGAGGAACCCTGTGTACTTGGTGCAACTAATACATGCGCCAAGGTATTTTCTTCCAAAAATGGCTTGGTGCAAGTAATAGTTGTGCCAGACTTATGTGGGTCCCCCCCGGGGGCAAGGAACTTCCCAAGCATTGTTTTGACACTGTTTTATTGTATCTTTGCCTGACGCATCTATTAGTTGCGGCAGGCTTAGTTATAGTAACCTTGAGTTTTTTGCTCAAAATTCATCTTTGGAGTTTGACTTGTTGACCATCTTGATGTCCTGGGTGTGTTTCATTTGTTCTGTTACACCCTTCCTTATCCTATTTGCAACCCTCAAGTGATTTGAAACACTACCCTATCATCCACCATTGGAGTAACTTTCACATTTTTTTAAGCTTCAAAGATCCTAGGAAACCTTAGATGCTTGATTACCTAATTGCTAATCCAACTTAAGCCTCTAAACATCCTCCTAACCTCTTTGTTTCCTATAAATAGAGAGGTACCCCTCCCTTTGAAAGGGCTTGAAAATTTTCCTAAGAGAGAAGATTAAGAAAGAAGCTCCCTCTCCCCTTTGGTGCCCCTTTTGCATACAAATTCTAGAATTCCCAAGCCCCCTTTTGGACCTTACCTTTCATCAAAACCTCTTAGTTTAGGTGAGACCTACCCTCTAGCCTTCCTTCTCTACCTCTTAGCTATCAAGACCTAGGAGCTAGAACCCTTGTTCTAACAATACAAGTCATTAGAAGCTCATTGAAGTACGCCTATGCAAGAATTCACAGCGGTGCAACAAGGGCTCGAGAGCTTTGGCTCTCCCCTCTACTCCTCTACCTTCTTTGTTCTTCCTCTATCTTCGCATTTGTGCCGTTATGCCGCCGAAATTTCTGTAGGAACAGAGGGGCACAAATAGGATTTTGGTGCCCTAGGGATTTTATTTTATTTTTGTTTTGGCCATAAGTAGAGACTGCATTAAGCGGGTTGATCGGGTGCTTAACACCTTCCTGATCGATAATCGAAGCAAGCCCCTACCCAAGAGCCTTTGGCGTAAGCCGGTGAATCAGAGTTATATTTGGCACTTTGGTACATTTAATATTGATTTAGGTTTCCCAGGACACCAAAAGCTCTGGGTGATGACTCTAAATTTTTCACGAGTGCGCATCGTTGTGATGGGATCGTCAAGAATCCCACGGTTGCACAGGTGGTGACTCTACTGGGGAGTAGCTAGTAGAGCTTCCCCTTGAATTTTAGCCTTTTTATTTCATTTCACTAACCGTATTGCTATTTTTTATTATTTTATTTTTTACTCTCCCCTACGATTCTGTTAATTTTCTCACCCATACTTTTATTTCATTTATGAGCCTTAGCCAATTGGCAGGCCTACTTGCGCATTGCCTTTAAAATTCCTTACTTTTTTCGTCATTTACATGCCTTAGCCGATTGGCGGGCTTACTTGCGCTTTGTCTTTACGTTTCTTTAATTTTTCTGTCATTTACACACCTCAGTCGTTTGGCGGGCCTAGTGCGCATTTAGTTTCTCGCGGTCATATACTATTAGTGGACGCCGGCCCGTAGAGGCGACACGGGACCATCACCACCCATTTTTGGACTTTAAAGAAAACTCCTCTAAAAATTAAAAATTAAAATTGAACCAACAAAGGAGACTTAATTGAATTTTACGGGGTTAGATTTTCAAGGGTTGGGTTTTTCTAGGCAAAGATACAAACACTCGGTTCTTAGTACAACGGTGTTGGTACGCGCTTTTTCTGGGTTCCTTTCAGTCCCCGAGAATCAGTGGCCCAATTCTATCCTAAGCGGACTCTGGCAATGTGGTGTTTTGAATGTTAAAAATAAAGGGAGATTTCTAGGGAGGTCCCTAGTTTGTTGCGATTGCCAATTGCAGATATTTAATGACGTTGCAACATGTGAGTGATTACGCTTTGGAGCGGGTGTGGGTTACTTTTTTACTGAATCGTCGGCCTGCGAACGTTAGCAACAGTAGCTCTTCTTGAAGTTTAGATAGTTTGGTTTTCTAATTATTGCTATAATTCTAATTGGTTTAAGTTTCTTTGTTCTACTATGAGTCTAACTATGTGAACCTGTTGTGGTGAATTAATCTATTATTCTAATATCCTAAAGTCTACTTAGTTTAAATATTCTATTATTATTAGAAATCCTACTAGTTAGGAATCTAATTACTTTTGAGCGTCTTACCTTTATTAGAATTTTATTACGATTTTAAAAGGTCTCCTAATGTTATTAGAAGTCTAATTAATTTAGTATCTTTTAGTCCTATTAGAAATTTGTTTAATTAAGTTTCCTAATCATACTAGAAATCTAATTAATATTAGTCTCTTAATCCTACTAGGAATGCCAATATGATAATTCTAGTGAAACTCTAATTAAAGCAAGTATGCTAATTGTACTGAAATTCTAAGTGAAGCAAATATACTAATTTTACTGAAATTCTAATTAAAGCAAGTAAATTAATTTTACTAGAATTTTAATTAAAGCAACTGACCTAATTTCACTGAAATTCTAATTAAAGCAAATGAATTAATTTCATTGAAATTCTAATTTGAATAAATAAACTAATTTTACTAAAAAAATTAAAAGGAGTTTTGGCCCGCTATGCTAAGGAGGATTGGCCTAGTTCCCGAGTACCCTCCGTAACTTCCCTCGGGCAAGTCGGGTGGCTGAGGGTAAAACAAATTGGATTTTGAATTATAAGATAGTATTTTTTTAGATTTTTAAAGTTAGTAATTTTGGATTATAATTATGAATTAAATTTTGAAACTAAAAATTAAGAACTAAACTATAAATTGGGATTTTAAAAATCTCGAATTGAGTAATTAAGACTAAAATTTAAAATCTAAGGACCGAATTTGGGACCGAAATAAGAAAATCAAACCGTATGATTAAGGACTGGTTCTAGAAACTAAGAACTAGAACCAGAGATTAATAATAGGACTGGAGATTGAGATTTCAGAACGAAATTAAGGTTTAGGGGTGGGGATTAGGCAGTCTGATTAAGGACTTGTCCTGGATTCTGAGAGTTGGAACCAAATATTAAAATTACGGTCTAAAAACGGTGCTACAGTCTAAGACTAAAAATTTAATGCTAATAGTTAAAAAAAAAAAGAAAAAACATAAATCTAAGAACTAAAGCTAGGATCGAAAACTAAAAGCTAAATTTTACCTAAGGCCGGGGCTGCAGAGAGAAATCTCGAAATCCGAAGCTTGGGTGCAAAGGGTTCGAAACTCGAATCTCAAAGTCGTTGTGTTTTCTCTCTGTGTTCGCTCTGCTCACTCTCTGTCCCTCTTTTTTTTGGGGTCAAAGTAAAAAAAAATCTTTTATAGGTTTTTTTCTAATTACGCGGCCTGTTTCAGGCATTTAACTGGATTGCGCACTGATTAATCAACGCTTATTCGCTTTGAGTTGGTCACCGACTCAGTGAGAGGCCAGTTGATTGGTTCAGCCAAGTTCCCTAGTTCTAATCACGTTAGGACTAATTACGCGATTACTTTCGAATGTGCAATTCGATTAAGTGCTTTGTTCAAAGTGCTTAATTGTGGAATTTTGGCGGTTAAGGACAGTGAGACTAGGTCGGGCGAGGAGCAATTACACACCTGTGATAGGACGCTTAATCCGATTACGCGTGTCACATGGAGCGCGTAATTGAGTCTCGAGGTGGTCTAAAGAAATCGAATTTGGTCTGGAAGGGACTGATTGCATGTTTGTGAGTTGGTGTGTAATCGTATTGCACGCGTGGTTTTAGGCGCATAATTCGGGGTTGTCCGGGTCCGGGTCGGGTCTAAAATGCCAGACTATGGTTTCAGTCGGCATTTCGACTATATACTATTATTTTATTATATAGTCTCCCAACGTTGGGATCTGAGCCACAACTATTATTTCATCCTGTGTTCAACCATGTACTATTATTTCAGTGCATGGTCCCCGCATTAGGGTTAGGGGATTTGAGCCACAGAGCTATTATTTCAGCCTGTGTTCAACCATATACTATTGTTTCAGCATATGGTTCCCATGTTAGGGTTAGGGGATCTGAGCCACAGAGCTATTGTTTTAGCATGTGTTCAACCATGTACTATTGTTTCAGTGCATGGTCTCTATATTAGTGTTATGAAACTCTCAGAGAAGGTAAGTCCTTTTTGAAAAGTCACGGGCAAGGTCAAAGGTTGACTTAATGATTTTATATATTTTGAGAGGGTAAATGGGGGTGTCTACAAATGCCCCTCTTTGGCGCACTCTTGCGAAGTAAGAACTCGTCGAAGAAGTAGACACCCCTCATTCGAGGTGTCTTCTCGTTTCTCTTGGGAAATCACAAATGTGAACTGGGGATGCTGACATGACATGCTTGACTTTCTTATCTATCAACGCAAGCTAAAATGGAGCATTCGGGGGCCCAGTGGTAGCTGTCGAAAGGTGTATTCCATTCCATTGATGCAAGTAATCCTGTTGCGTATCGCGACCCGCTGTCATACATAGTCGACGGGGGAATCAGTGTATCCTAATTCGCGAGTGCAAGGGGCATCTCGTCACGTGGTGCGACTTGCTGCGAGTGACAGTCAAACAGAAAGGACAATCACCATATCCTAATCTGTGGGTGCAAGGGGCATCCCGCCGCATATCGCGACCTGCTGCAAGGGGCAGACAAACAGAGGGAAATGATGCAGTCGAGGTACTGGGGGGTGCCATACAAATGTCTAAAAACAAGGTCCAATGACCGATAATAAGAAACAATATCATGTAATGTCGAAAGCTTTCGCAAGTCATGCAAGACCGAGCGCATCATTGTTCACACCAATGCGCGTCAGGCGTTCCTTTTCCAATAGGCATTTGTAAGTTCTTAGATTAAATATACTTGTTCTTCAGTTTCCCAAGGGGAATGACTGATTTGGGTAAGTGGTGAATGAGATGAATTTTGTTAGGTAAGAGGTCTCTTTTTTTATTATTATTTTGGTTTCCTTTTTTTGTGTGTTTTTTTTTACGTAAGGGGTTTTGAAAATTCAAGAATTTTAACTTAAGATTAATTCGATGGTAAATCTTTGAAAAATGTGGCCTTCGAGATGTCGCTGAGCAGATCCATCGAAAAAATTGCTACACTTCGGAAAAAGTGATTGGTGTTCCTTCTTCATCCTCGGAAAGCTCAAGCACCGTAAAATTGCTACACTGGGGATTTGATTTTGTGAAAGGTAGCCCTTCATCGGTATAATTTATGACTGAGATATCTTTGATAAGGTGAAGATCAAGGTTATTGATCATTTTATCAGAGTCGCGAAGTATTTCATCTGGTATGATGACTGGCTTGTTATTTTGTTGAGCTACCTTGCGTCTTCATGCGGGAGAGGGGATAGAAGTCTTAGGAGAAAAGTCTCCTTATTGGTCGTAAAATTGATTCGGGACGAAGGATTCCCTTTCTTTTTTGAGGTTTTCTAATTTTTTTGGATTTTGAGTTTATGAATTTTTAGAGTTTTCTGCTTTTTCTATTTTTTTAATTTTCGATAGTAGATATGGTATAAAGTCAGTCGCCTCAAGAGGCACCGGGAGAGTCACTTCCTCTAACTGAGGGAGCGAGACGGATGTTGGATTCGTTCGGGCAATTATTTGAGAAATGTAGACTTGTTCTAAATTTGACATTTTTTTTTGGAGTCCTCATCTGATGGGATCTTTTGAATAAGCGACGTCGGTGACAACGTCGCTGTCGTTCGGATTTTCTCTATTACACTGATTGCCTCATCTTCGAAGAGGCTCTGGAGATTGTAATCGGTCGAACTATCATCTTTAGAGTTATAATGCAATTGCTCTTCCTGTCGAGGGTGACCTCCTAAGGGATCCTTAGGGGTAGTGAATTCTCTCCTTTGAACTTCATAGTATGTTAGGATGAATATGCATGTTCGATAGCGAAGTTAGTAATGGTGAGAAATGTAGGGAGATTCCCATCCTTTCGAGCCGGAGTCAAGGCTGGTATCAAACTTGTCTTCCTGATCTGACAATGCCTGAAGACCTTGGTTGGCCTGCTCCGCTAATTCGAGTGCAGGGAGGTCTATCTAGTAGTCATCGTCATCGCTCGGAGGGGGTTGCCACTCTCGAGAGATTTCCAGAATATTTGGAGTTGTGGTGTGTCTGGGGATGGAGGAGTATCTAGTTTGAGTTCTCCCTCGAACTCAATAAGAGCGATGTGATCATTCTCCACGGTGGTGGTTTGCCGAATTTCTCGTAAAAGAGCCCTTTCGCACTGTATCAAGATAGATGCGCACAAGTTACAATATGATATTTCTGGATAAGGGCACTGCCAGTGATGGTGTATAGGTCGATAATCGAATTCGCCGTTAGAATCCAAATTGGTGTTCCGGGAGAGATTAACTTCTTCAAGCAATTTCAGATGTTCTGCCCTTAGGAGGTCTTCAAGTTCTATATTGGTGAGGTTCCTTCAATAATCTTCTTCTTTGCTTGACATCGAGAGCTAGTCATCCTCTGTTGACTCCCGCTGCTCTTCATCTTCTAGGGTTGCAATATGGAAGTCCTCTTCATCAGTCGAGTCGCAGTCTTCAATGTGTGGCCCAGGTTTGGGAGGCTCTTCTTTCACAGATTCCTCAATATTGAATAATGGCCTGACTCCGTCAAGTGATTTGTCGATATCGTCATTTAGATTCGTTAAATCATTGAATGCTTTAACCATTCGTTCGATCTTCACTTCTTGGGATTTAGTGAAGGACACTTCCTTCTGCCTTGGTATATATTCTTTTTCAGTGGTCCCGTAGACGAAGTGGTCATATAGAGACCATTTCGGTGAGGTAGGAAACAAGTCGGCTTGTGGGCCGCCGATTGGTAACCTAACCCTATGTGTTTGCGTATTTTCTTTGGGACGACAGGCCCTACATGACCTTGCTTGTTTTTACCTAGTCGGATGTGGGGGATGTACCCGAGCTGATACAAAGGTCCCAACCTTTTGTCACGATTGGGTTGATGTCGTAGAGTTTGGCGAGGTCTGGGCCAACCTCTCTTGTTAATTTTTATTGATGCGTTGGAGGAGAACTAGGAGGGGTAAGGGGACAGACTTCTGTAACAGTTGCCTGATCGGGGGTTCGAGTCTTCTGAATATGGCCCGTGTTCAACACTGAATCATGGGCTATCAGAATATTTGCCATGTAATCAGTGTCCATCTCCTGGAGGGGTGCATCAGCATATATACAGACAATGGAGTCCTTGTACGAGAATTTGACGTATTGGTGGAATGTGGATGCAACGGCCTTCATTGACTCTAACCACTTTCTTCCTAAGATAAGATTGTAAGTACTTGAGGAATCAGAAATATGGAAAGTGACATCTTTTATTACTAGTCCGAGGCGAACCTGGAGTTAGATAGTTCCTTTATCGAAACGACGCGAGCCGTCATAAGGTATAAGAGATAGTGCTGAGGGCTTGACATCCTTTTTCGTGTACTTGAGCATCTTTAACATTGTGATAGAGCAAATATTGAGTTCTGCTCATGTATTGACCAGTGGATGGGGTACGGAGAATCCTCTAATTATGATCGTGAGGTATATGGGAGCTGAACTTCCCCGGAGTGACTTTTGAGGCATGTCTGCGTCTGTGAAAGTGAGCGCCGGAGGTTACGCCATGATTGAGGCAATATGATGTAGCTCATCCAATGTTGTGTCCTCGTCCACTTGTGTGTCTTCAAGCGTCCTTATTAGCAATCAATTATGATCAGGCGATTTCTTAATGAGCTCTAGTATTGATATCTGGGTCGGGATCTTTTAGAAATGCCGCGGGAGGTCATATTCTTGTCCTGGCTCGAGTGCAATTTCTTTGCCTGATCGATGAGCCTTGGGGACGGGTGATTGGAGTGGTTGAGGTGCGAGGATTGGTGGAGGGATAATGTGAGGTGGGGGAGGCAAGTTAACTTCTTTTCCTCTCATGTTCCCCTATAGTGGTTGTGCATTCATGGACTTCTTATTTCGAGGAAAAGGAGGTGGATAATTGGTTCTCGACTTAAGGATCGGGCAAGTCGGTTGTTGACCGAACCCAGTGTTGCTCGACGTTGATGTATCTATGAAGTGAGTGAAATTTGAAGACGGAGTGCGTACTTGCAGTGTGCCGCTCCAAGGTGGGAGGTACTATGTGTAATCTTCTTCTTCTAGGAAAGTAGAGACCAGTGTCTCGCACATGTCTGAGTGTTCCTCTTGTTCACTCTCTTCTGTGTTTAGCAAACACTCAGTCCCTGTCTCATCTTCTTGGCATGTGGTTTTTCGGGTGACATTGTCTACCCATGCGGCGATTTGGGCCACGGTTTGAAGAACATGATCTTCATGCTCGGATTTTGAATTGGATGGCAATGGTGCTGATTCAGGATTTGGAGGGGTTGAAGGTTCTGGTAGGCAACTATAGAGGAATGGTCTTCGGGCCCTAAGGGAGTGGATTTGTATTTGAGTGAATTTTGGGTAAGGAGGTGGGCTCGGCGGGGCGATTGGGGTGATCAAGACTGAGGGGTGCGGGGGTGGAGGAGCTCCCGCAGGGGTGGCAAAAGTGTTGGAAGATTTGAGGCGAGTGATTAAGGTGGAGGGCTGGAAAGAGGATTGACCGGAGAGATCTACGATGGTGACCTGGGCTGGTGTTCCTTGGTTGTGGTTGGGCATGGGTTTATTAATGATTCCTAAGTCTCTTTGGGGTTGACTATTGTTAGGGTTAGGATTTTTGAGTGTTTCCCAGTCAATTTGGTTCCGGTCATTCATGTCATAGATTACATCCCGGAGGACCCAGCAGTCTTTCAAATTGTGTCCCGCATACTGATGAAATGCGCAAGACTTGCTATAGTCTAGATTTGGCAGCCATGGTCGGGGTCTTTCCTACAGGAATCGGAGGAGATTCTGAGTGTTGAGGAGACGAAAGATGTTGGGGATTATATCAAGTAAAGGGGGATAGTGCTCCCGTCTCGACTGATAGGGGCCTCTAGTTTGGTTGAAATTTTGTGGTGGGGGTACGTTATTATAGCTCTACGTGTGGGCCGGTCGATTTTGGGTTGTATTTTGGTTCTGGTAAGTGTTAGGGTATTGGCTTCTATTCTGATATGGGCCCTGATTCTAGTTATGGCCTTGATTCTGATTTACATATCTTTGTTGATTCGCGTCTTGATTTTGGTTTGCGTATCATTGTTGATTTTGATTCTGCCCAAAATTTCTTAACTGGAAGTTTCCGCTCCCTGAGTTCTATCCTTGATTGACAACGGTGTTGAACTACTCGATTCCTGAGGCTTCCTTGCTATCTTTTGACTTTGATTCACCGGAAGAGCCCGCTCTCGACGTGACTATGGATAGGGTGAGGTCTCCACCTTTGATGTGTCGCGCTAGTCGGATGCCAGGGAGTTGAGTGTAGTGAAGTCAGGACAATCGCTTATGACGAGTGCACTCTTCAATGGTTCTCTGGTGTTATCGAAGATAATGTCAACCGAGTCATTCTCTTTCATCGAAGTGTCGATCCTAGCAGCGAGTTTCCTCCATCTGGCGACGAAGTCGGTGAACTCTTCATCGGGTCCTTGTTTTACCACCATTAGATCACTGAGACTGACTATTTCTTGGATCAAGTGCTTGTATTGGTCAAGGAATTGTCTGACTAAATTGTTGAATGTATCCATATTATACAGCGAGAGTCCTGCAAACCAATCTAGAGCTTCTCCTTCTAATGAGTGTTGGAAATAGTGGATGAGAAGTCCTTTATTATCGCGTATGGGTCGACAGTGGTTGCAAAAGAGGGCTAGGTGATGGTTCAGATTTCCCATGCCATTGTACTTGGTAAGTTTTGGCGGTTTGAATCCAGTCTATAAGTTAAATTCGACATCTCAACAGAACTTGTCGAACCCGAATGAGTGACCAGAGCGTTCCCTCTTGGCCATTTATTCATTGAGCATCTTGGGCAGATCTTCGATCTTGACGGTGCTACCTTTTCGAACAACTCACGAGCAAACCTTGTCCAAAGAATCATCATTGAAGAAAGTGTGAGCAGGTTGTCTCAACGGTGATGAGCAGGCTGACACTATGCTCGGGGTAGGTAGCGGTCTCTCTTGCCGTTCTTGTTCTTCTGAATCTTGTCGTGCCTTAACGGTCTTGTATGCAGCAGCCAGTCCTTGAAGCAATTCCTCAGCGTCATCATCTCCTCTTTGTATTCTCTGAACGCTGAGTTCTATAATTTATTGAGCAGTGAGGTTTTTTCCAGTGTTACTATCCCTCCTATTATGGTTATTTCCAGTATGCGGGTAGAAAATGGATTTTCCTGATCGCCAGCTATGTTAATCTCAGGTTGTCGTAGGCTGAAATCGTAAGGTGATTCTTCCTTGTATACGGGGTTGTCGTGATATCCCCACAATGGAGGGTCTCCTAAACTCAATCTCCATATGCCAGACATCTCGAGTCTTTGGCGAAGACTCATATATTCAAGGGAATTTGAAATGATGCGATGGAAGAAAAGGAAAGAAAATAGAAACTAACTATCTAAACACAGAAGAGTTTGGCAAAAGGGTTCCATCACGATCGCCAATCTATTGGTACGCGCTTTTTCTGGGTTCCTTTCGGTCCCCGAGAATCAGTGGCCTTATTCTGTCTTAAGCTGACTCTGGCAATGCGGTGTTTTGAATGTTAAAAATAAATGGGGATTTCTAGGGAGGTCCCTAGTTTGTTGCGATCGCCAGCTGCAGATATTTAATGACGCTGCAACACGTCAGTGATCACGCTTTGGAGGGGTGTGGGTAACTTCTTTATTGAATCGTCGGCTTACCAACGTCAGTAGCACTGACTCTTCCTGAAGTTTAGATAGTTTGGTTTTCTTAGTATTGCTGTAATTCTAATTGGTTTAAGTTTCCTAGTTCTACTATTCTAATATCCTGTTGTCGTGAATTAATCTACGATTCTAATATCCTAATCCTAGTATAAGTCTAATATTATTAGAAATCTGACTAGTTAGGAATCTAATTACTTTTGAGCGTCCTACCTTTAGAATTCTATTACGATTTTAAAAGGTCTCCGGATATTATTAGAAGTCTAATTAATTTAGTATCTTTTAGTCTTATTAGAAATTTGATTAATTAAGTTTCCTAATCCTACTAAAAGTCTAATTAATATTGGTCTCCTAATTTTACTAGGAATGCCAATATGCTAATTCTAGTGAAACTCTAATTAAAGCAAGTATGCTAATTGTACTGAAATTCTAAGCGAAGCAAATATACTAATTTTACTGAAATTCTAATTAAAGCAAGTAAACTAATTTTACTAGAATTCTAATTAAAGCAACTAAACTAATTTCACTGAAATTCTAATTAAAGCAAATGAACTAATTTCATTGAAATTCTAATTAAAATAAATAAACTAATTTTACTAAAAAAATCGAAAAAAGGGGTTTTAGCCCGCTATGCTAAGGAGGATTGGCCTTGTTCTCGACTACCTTCCATAAGCTCCCTCGGACAAATCGGGTGGCTGAGGTTAAAGCAAATTGGATTTTAAATTATAAGATAGTATTTTTTTGGATTTTTAAAGTTAGTAATTTTGGATTATGATTATGAATTAAAATTTGAAACTAGAAATTAAGAACTGAACTATAAATTGGGATTTAAAAAATCTCGAATTGAGTAATTAAGACTAATATTTAAAATCTAAGGACCGAATTCGGGACCGAAATCAGAAAATTAGACCGTATGATTAAGGACTAGTTCTAAAAACTAAGAACTAGATCCAGAGATTAATAATAGGACTAGAGATTGAGATTTCAAAATGAAATTAAGGTTTAGGGGCGGGGATTAGGCAGTCTGATTAAGGATTGGTCCTGAATTCTGAAAGGTAGAACCAGATACTAAAATTACGGTCTAAAAAGGGTGCTACGGTCTAAGATTGAAAATTTAATGCTAATAGTTAAGACAAAAAAGAAACCTAAATCTAAGAACTAAAGCTAGGATCGAAAACTAAAAGCTAAATTTTACCTAAGGCCGAGGTTGCAGAGAGGAATCTCGAAATCCGAAGCTTGGGTGCGAAGGGTTCGAAACTCGAATCTCCGAAGCGTTGTGTTTTCTCTCTATGTTCACTCTGCTCACTCTTTGTCCCTCTTTTTTTTGGGGTCGAAGTAAAAAATATCTTTTATAGGTTTTTTTCTAATTACGTGCCATGTTTCAGGCATTTAACTGAATTGCGTGCCAGTTAATCGTTACTTATTCACTTTGAATCGGTCACCGACTCAGTGAGCGACCAGCTGACTGGCTCAACCAAGTTTCCTTGTTCTAATCACGTTAGGACTAATTGTGCGCTTACTTTGGAGTGCGCAATCCTATGAAGTGTTTCGTTCAAAGTGCTTAATCTTGGAATTTTGGCGATCAAGGACGGTGAGACTAGGTCGGGTGTGGACCAATTGCGCGCTTGTGATAGGACGCTTAATCCGATTGCGGGTGCCACGTGGAGTGCATAATCGAGTCTCGAGGCGGTCTAGAGAAAGGGAATTTGGTTTGGAAGGGACTGATTGCATGTTTGTGAGTTAGCGTGTAATTGTATTACGCACGTGGTTTTAGGCACGTAATTCAGGGTTGTCCAAGTCGGGTTTGGAATGCCAGACTATTATTTCAGTCGGTACTTTGACTATATACTATTGTTTCAGTATATAGTCTCCCTTTGTTGGGATCTGAGCCATAGAGCTAATGTTTCAGCTTGTGTTCAGCCATGTACTATTATTTCAGTGCATGGTCATCGCATTAGGGTTAGGGGATCTGAGCCACAGAGCTATTGTTTCAGCCTATGTTCAGCCATATGCTATTGTTTCAGCATATGGTTCTCACGTTAGGGGATCTGAACCACAGAGCTATTATTTTAGCCCGTGTTCAGCCATGTACTATTGTTTCAGTGTGTGGTGTCCATAGTAGGGTTGTGAAACTCTCAAAGAAGGAAAGTCCTTTTCGAAAAGTCATGGGCAAGGTCAAAGGTTGACTTAATGATTTTATATATTCCAAGAGGGCAAAATGGGGGTGTCTATAGGCGGCAGCCCCTAGTGGTGATGATCTGGAAAAGTACCAGCCCATCTAGTATCTGAGAAAGCGATTACGCTGGAGGTATATCAGGTGGGTATCCTATCTCGTTACAAAGCCTAAAACCCGTGGGAGACAGCGTTAGTGGACCCACACTGGCCTTGTATCCGTTAGATTCGGTAAGGAGAGACCTGATACAACTAAGCAGTTTGTGCCCGGAATCATTGCTTCTAGAAAAACAAAAAAAAAGAGACTCATTTTGGGCTGCTGTTTCTGCTGTCAAACCTGTTTGACCCCATTGTCTTGCCTGGCGCAACTAATACATGCGCCAAGCCAAAATTACCCAGTTTTTCTCTGACGCAACTAATACATGCGCCAAGCTTAGAATCTGAGTTATTTTGCCTGGCACATCTAATACTTGCACAAATCCTATTTTAGGTAGTGCAGCCCGAATCTGTTGCCTATCTCACCATCTCGGATTCCCCGATTAGTGGTTTAGCACCTCTATTTATGTTCCGCATTATTCGACACCCAATACGCCCCCGTCGGTCAAAGGAAGGTGACTTCTTTTTTACCCGCTCCGGGCGATCAGGTTGTTTGCATCGATTTATGTGCCATCATCAGATCAAAGGGCTTCGCTTCGATTCTTTCAAATCGCATCAAGGTCTTGCTACGGGACTTATTTTGGGTATGAAAGCCACCCGAGACGGGAATTCAAAGGCCCTGGAATACTTAAATCATTTAATTTACAAAAAATTCCAAAAAAAATTAAATATTAAAAAAAAAACCAAAATAGTGATTTATGGTACCGACATAGCGGCATCGCCTTTACCTTTTGTCATCCTGTAGGAGAAGAAGGAGAAAAATTTACGGGCCCCACCCGAGGCACCCGTACCCTACCCGATACCGAACCATGTTGTGGGCAGTGGACCCGGCCTATGCCGATCCCGACTCATCCCCACCACATTCCCCAACTCATTCCCATATAGAAGAGGCCTTCACATCCGCGCCCCTTACCCAATCTCCGTTTACCATCACTAGGCCCTACGGTGCACCCATCTTCCCGTCCACCACCTCTCAAAACACTCAAAATCCAACACCCTATTCTCCATAATTTTCCCAAACCATGTCCCCCCCCCCCATATCCATGCCAAATCAACCACATTTCCCATTCACATCTACCATGCTCCATTTCCCATTTTCCCAACACATACCCGATCCACCTGCATCTACCCATGCTGCATCCAATTTACCAACTCCCATACATCCCTCCATCTATCCAGGTTATGCCCATTTTTATCGGGGCCATGACCAACTTTTGTCTCTCATCCCCCACATCTTTACCCCATCCCTCATCATCCCAATATATACCTAATCCACCCACATTCACCAATGCCCCACCTAATTTCTCCAACCCACCCCATATCACCTCATCTACCCAGGTCATGCCCAATTTTTACAAGGGCCATGCCCAATTTTCCCCACACCTCCACTTCATCCACCCCTCAAATACCCTCAAATGCACCATCTCCATATGATCCCTCTCCAATGCACCATCTCCATATGATCCCTCTCCAATGGCCATGATGGAAGAGATGGTCCGAGCGTACACCAGTTGGAAGGCCTCCCAAAACAACCCCTCTCATCCACACCACACATCCATAAACCCCTCCCATACACTATCAAGCCTCCATGCCTAATTCCCCCATGATCCCCATCAACCCCCCATCATCAATACCATCCAAACCTCCAAGGCCCAATGGCCCAAACCCCCATCACCCATACCCATCAGGGGCCCATGACCCATATATCCTAAGGCCCACTGGGGCAGGCCCATCAAGGCCCATTGGGCCAGACCCATCAAGGCCCAATGGGCTAGATCCACCAAGGCCCAATTGACTAGACCCAACATGCCCAAAGACTCATGGCCCAACCCTCCCAAAGCTTTATGGCCCAACCTTCCCAAGGCTTTATGGCCCAAACCCATCAGAGCTCTTTACCCTACACCCAAGCCCAACAAGGTCCAAACCTCGGAGCCTCGCACCCATACCCTTCACAATTCCGCCAAAATTTCACTCACCCACACCCCTCATTCCTAGTTCAAGCCCATGCCTTGCATAAACCCCAATTCACCGATGTCCCAACACCTCAAAGCCATCTTCAACCCTTTCCCCATACCCAATGGCCCCATCAGGCCCCACCCCAAATTCTAACTTCCATTCATCCCGTCACTCTGCAAAATTTTCCTCACATTCAATGGTCTCATCTGACCCCCATTCAATCCATGCAACAACAACGGGAGAATCTCTCCCTCACTACACCCTATGCAGACTAACAATATGAAGAGGACGAGATCAGGAACAGTGAGGCTTATGCCGAGATATTGGCTAACATTAATCCTCCTTCCATAATTACCAACCCCCTAGTAGCACAGAGTGAATTCCGACCGATTGTTGAAAGGGAAACCCCCCTGTCTAAGGAGTTAGAGTAGTTGAAAGAGCAGCTAGACAAGATCTAGAAACAACTATTGAAGATGGGTGGAGCCAAAATCCATGCCAAAAACTTCTCAGACTTGTGTTTATTTGCTGAGGTCCCCCTATTCCCAAAATTTAAAATGTCAGTTTTTGATAAATACAACGGCACTGACAATCCCATTGCACACCTTAAGTCTTATTGTGGGGGCATGTGCCAGTATGGGGGAGATGAAGGACTACTGATATAACTGGTCCGGCCTTGAGGTGGTTCACGTCCCTAGAACCATCTATGATAAAGACATGTAAATATCTGACTCACTTGTTTCAAGAGCAATATGTCTATAATATAGACATTAAACCTCGCAAGTCAGACTTAGCCCGATTAAAGCAGAACCCTAATGAAACCTTCAGCGATTACTTAGGGCGTTGGAGAGCAATGGTAGCTCAGGTGAGAAATAGAATACCTGATGATGAAAAAATTGAGATGATTTCAAAGAATACTTTGCTAGTAATCTCAGCCTTTCTCATTTACCAACAACAGTCCAACTTTGCTGATTTGGTGAGAAACGCTAATCATTGCGAGGATGCCATCAGGGAAGGTCGTCTAAGCAAGAACGTACCTGGTGGAGCCAGCGAGGTCAGAAAGTTTTCTAAGCAGAGAAATGAGAAAAGAGTAAGAGCCGATGTTCAGAATATTGCCAACACCCTGCCCAACACTAATATAATCTCGTTCTAATTCAAAGCCGCCCAATTAGCTCCAGTCAGAAGCGAGTCGATGCAAAGAACCAGGAATGGGCAGGGAGCACAGATGAGTCCATAGCAGAGAAGGGCCCGCTATGATCGAGTTTTTACACCCTTAGGGCAATCACTGAATGTACTTTTGCCTTTATTAATAGAAAAGAGATTAGTCACAGCCCTCACACCACGACCTCCTCCAAATCCCATCTCGAGGAACTATGACCCCAACACTCACTGTAATTTTCATTAGGGTCCGGGTCACCCAACCGATCGTTGCTTTTCATTAAAGCATCTAATACAAGATTTAATTAAGACCGGAAAAATTATTCCACCTGCACCTTCCTAAGTGAACCAGCACACAAACATACATCAAGCACTGTTGCCCCCACACCCTCCTGGTGGAGCAGGTCCGAGACCCATTGTCGGTATGATTGAAGAGGATGATGAGGAATTTGAATTTGATCTGTCGGATTACATTAGTGACCGAGAAATTTTTGTAGCACCAAGGCAAAGAGATCAAGAAGAAAGAGGTATTGGGGTGATTGAACCCTTGAAATTATCGGATTATTTTCCCAAACCCTTAGATCTTAGGGCTTATTTCCCAAATTGAACCCTTAGATCTTAGGGCTTATTTCCCATTACCCAATCCTATCAATTACGTACAAATTAATGTCTATCAACCGTACATAGCCACCCCATTAATTACCTAATAGCCCATCATGTCTCCCATATCCAACCACCACCTATCAATTATCAGTGGTCCACCCCTACCCCATTACCCCCGGTGCAACCATCCATAAACCTCTCCACCCCAAGTTGGCCCATTTTCTCCACCCACCCATCCCTGTCGGATATTAGCCAAGTATCGCCTACCCTTCCTGAGCCATCGGTACAAGCACATCATATATCGGCAACCACTCAATTTTAGACCTCGGGACCAATCTATAATCCTCACTTGGTCCCGCTCAGTTACGAGCAGACAAACATCAATGTCGGTAACACTAAGGAAGGGGCAGTTGACTTTATCACCAAATCTAGGAAAATTTCTAAGCAACTAGAAACACCAGCAGCAACGCAAGCCCAATCAGAGGGAAAGAAAGATAGTGCAGCGAATCCTTTTGAGAAAATGAGCAGAGAATACATACTGGAGACTCAGCTGAGAAGAATGCCAGCTCATTTCATGGTTTGGGACTTATTGATGACGTCCCCACTTCATTTTCAAGCCTTAACGGGAGCGTTAAAGAATGCGCATGTCTCTTAAGGTGAGCTCAGATGAAGTTGGGCAAATAATTGGACAAGTGATGGCTCCCAATGCCATCTCCTTTTCGGATGCGGATTTATCAGAGGAGGAAAATAGTCACTCAAAATCCCTCAATATCACTGTGGAATCCGAAAACATGATAATCCCCTTGGTATTAATTGATAACGGGTCTAGTCTGAATGTATGCCCCTAGAGAACAGCTACGAAGATTAGAGTAGGTCTGTGCATGTTGAGACCTACAAGAACTAGTGCCAGAGGTTTTGATAACACGAGTAGGGAGATAATGGGAGAAGTTGTCCTTGAGCTGGTGATTGGGCCAATGACCTTCTCCATACTATTTCAAGTAATGAATATCAAGTCCTCTTTTAATTTATTACTAGGGCGCCCATGGTTACATGAAGTTGGAGCGATACCATCGACGCTGCATCAGAAGCTCAAGTTTGTATCTGGATAGAAGGTTATCACCATCATAGGTGAGGGCACGATGAGAAGGAAAAGGCCACCCACAACATTAAGAACCTAAAAATGCTCGATGTGCCACACATAACTGAAGATATTGACCTCCATAGTTTCGAATAAGAGGTATCGGCTGTAGTCCCAAATCCCTGGGAAAGCATCACTTCAAGAACCGGAGGTGGAATGGTAGCGATAGGGGTCATGCTCTAGAAATGGGGCTATCAAAAGGGTAAAGGACTAGGGCCTTGACTGCAAGGCAGGAGAGAACCGGTCAAGACCAAGGGAGGCCAGCAGGTCATATTTGGGCTAGGTTACAAGCCCGCAGAAGAAGTCTGAGAGGCTAAGGAGAGAGCCCGTGCCACGACAGTCGCAAGATCCAGGGGATAAACCTAGAGGAGAAGCCCTGTCCTAGGCTTCACATCAGAGATTCATTTGTGAGCGTCGGGGTTGTGAAAATTGATCGGAATGGGGTAACTCAATTAACCCCACATAAACCTGTGGCACTTGTTCACCCACCAATCCCCATATTATCCCTCCCAGCCTAAAAATAGACCTGACCGTGTTGTCTCCCTTTGAGGAATCATGTTCCATACTTGCACAATCTCCCCCTGTGGTAAACCATCACAGGACCATATTGACGTTTGAGGATAGAATCTCAGACGAACATGGGATCAACATGATGGAGGCTAACTCCAAAGAGCCATATCAGTCAGCACCCTCCATCCAAATCCAAACAGGTAAATAAGCCACATCACAGGTATGTAATTGGGCGTCTGTGCCCCAAACACTGGAAGCGGCAAGTGGCTTGAAATACGACACTGATTTAAAAAAAAAAAGCGAGATGAGCCCTTGGCAGGCAATACCATGTATATATAGGGACTCGCTTTGCCAACCTATAACCTATAAAAAGCGAGATGAGCCCTTGGCAGGCAATACCATGTATATATAGGGACTCGCTTTTCCAAGAGTCTATTTCCGAAGAAAACAAAATTTTTTAAAATATAGAAAAAATTCAAAACCCAAAAATATTGTCTTTTAAAATTTTGAATAAAATCAAAGAAAAGGATGCCTTAATAGAAAATCCCGTCCCACGTGAAGTCGAACCCTTTCCTGTAAAAATGCAAGAAGAGGTAGGAGTCATGAGTTAGGACGAAGAGATCTCTACTGAGGAGCTTCCCAAGGAACTCCTAGAACTGTTTGCCGACTTTGAGCACCGTCCTATCCCTATTGTTGCAGAAACCGAGGATGTCAATCTAGGTACTAAGGAGATTCCAAGAATTACCAAGATCAGAACATCACTGTCTCCTAAGGAAAGAAAAAACATGATAGATTTCCTTCGGTCATATCAAGACATCTTTGTATGGTCATACAAGGACATGTCTGGTTTGGACACCGATTTGGTCGAGCATGAGTTGCCACTCTACCCTGATATCAAGTCGGTCAAGCAGAAGTTGAGACGACTCCGACCCGAGTGGATGCTGAAAGTCAAGGACGAGGTCATCAAGCAATATGACGCAAGTTTCCTCATGGTCTCCAAATACCCCAGTGGCTAACCAATATCGTTTCAGTGTTGAAGAAGGATGGAAAGATTCGCATGTGCATTGATTTCAAAAACTTGAATAGGGCGAGCCCGAAGGACAATTTCTCGTTACCACACATCGATATCTTGGTCGATAACACTGCCAAGCACAAGATGCTATCATTCATGGACAGATTCTCTGGATATAATCAAATCAAGATGGAAGAGGCAGACCGAGAGAAGACGATGTTCATCACTCCTTGGGAAACTTTCTGCTATCGTGTTATGCCATTCGGGTTGAAGAATGCCGGCGCAACATACCAGAGAGCCATGACTGCGCTATTTCTTGACATGATATTTCAAAAAAAATAGGTATATGTCGACGACATGATCGCCAAGTCACTAGAGAGAAGTGATCATCTGATAAATCTCCAAAAGCTGTTTGAGAGGCTGAGAAAATATAAGCTGCGGCTAAATCCTAAGAAATGCGCATTCGGCGCTATGTCAGGGAAACTATTGGGCTTCATTGTCAGCAGAAGAGGTATCGAGGTCGACCCACTCAAGGTGAAAGCTATCACGGAAATGCCACCACCATCTACTGAGAAAGAGGTCAGAGGGTTCTTGGGAAGGATACAGTATATCAGTCAGTTCGTTGCACAACTCACTCCTATCTGCACGCCGATCTTCAAGTTACTAAGGAAGGACTCTCCCGTTGAATGGAACGATGATTGTCAGGCTGCATTCGACAAGATCAAAGGTTACCTTCTCAACCCACCAGTTTTAGTACCACCCTGTTGGTGCGCACTTTTTTTGGGTTCCTCTCGGTCCCCGTTGAATCAATGGCCCAATTCTGTCCAAGTGGACTCTAGCGATGCGATGTTTGGAAGGTTAGAAATAAAATAAAAAAGGGGGGATTTCTAAGAAGATTCTTAGTTTGTTGCGATCGCCAGCTGTAAGTATTTAACGACGCTGCAACACGTTAGTGATCACACTTTAGAGCAGGTGTGGGTCACTTCTTTACTGAATTGTTCGCCTGTAAACGTTAGCAGTTATGGCTCTTCCTTATAGTTTAGATAGTTAAGTTTTCCTTTTATTCTCTGTTATTATTGTAATTCGAATAGGTTCAGATTTCCTAATTCTATTGTGAGTCTAGTGGCGTGGGTTTATTATAGTGATTTGATCTAATATTATAATTCTATTAGGAGTCTAATTAATTTAGTTTCTTAATCCTATTAGAATTCTAATTAATTTAGTGTCCTAATACTACTAGAAATCCAATTAATATCAGTCTCCTAATTATACTAGGGATGCAAATATGTTAATTTTAATGAAACTTTAATAAAATCGAGCATGCTAATTGTACTGAAATTCTAAGTAAAGCAAGTATACTAGTCCTATTGCAATTCTAATTGAAGTATAAAACTGATTTTTACAGAGATTCTAATTGGAATAGAAGACTGATTTTACTAAAACTCTAGTCAAAGCAATGAATTAACTTTACTAAAATCTAATTAAAATAAAAGAATTGATTTTTTTTTAGAATTAGAATCAAAGAAATGAATTAATTATACTAAAACTCTGATTAATAAAAAAAGAAATTAACTATACTGGAATCTAATCAAGCAACGAATTAACTATGCTAGAATTATCTAATTAAAATAGAGGAACTAATTCTATTAAAAATCTAATCAAAACAGTTATTCTAAGGATCTAATTAAAATAAAACATGTAAATTAATTATACTAAAAATCTAAGAAAATTATGGACTTGATTTTCTAATTCTAATTAAAGTAATAAAAAAAAAGGAGGCTTTGGGCCTGCTATGCTAAGGAGGATTAGCCTCATTTCTGAGTACCCTCCATAAGTTCCCTTGGGTAAATCGGGTGGCTGAGATTAAGAATAAATTGAATTTTTGGATTATAAAAATAGTATTTTTAGATTTTCGGAGTCATTTTCGGGATTATAATTAAGAATTAAATTATGAAACTAAGATTATAGAAGACTAAATTAATATTTGGGATTTTAGAAATATTAAACTAAGGAATTAAAACTAGAATTTAAAAGTTGTAGGACTGAATTTGGGTCCGAAATCAGAAAATCAGGCCGTGTAATTAAGGACTGGTTTTAGAAACTAAGAACTAGAACCAGAGATTAATGATAGGGCTAGAGATTAAAATTTTAGAACAGAATTGAGTCTATGGTTGGTGAATTGGGCCGTCAGATTAAAGACTAGTTCTAAAAACTGAGAACTAGAACCAGATATTAAAATTACGGCCTGAAAAAGGGTGCTACGGTCTAAGACTGAATTAATATTAAGAATTTAAACTAAGAAAAATCCTAAGTTTAAGAACTAAGAACTACGGTTGGAAATTAAAAATTAAATTCTTACCTAAGGTCAAGGCTGCGGAGAGAAATCCCGAAGATTCGAAGCTTGAATCTCGAAATCATGGCTATGTTCCTCTATGGGTTCGTTCTCGGAGTTCTCTGGTTTTGAAATCCCAAAAAATTCCGTTCTCCTAAAATTCCAGCCTCTCCCCATAGCATGCCGCAAGACGTTGAATGGTCCGTTGGTCCGCCTTGGTCCTCCATTTTGCCCTCTCGAAATATACAAATCTGTTTGGTCAACTTTTGACCTCATAACCCTAATGTGGGACCATATACTAAAACAATAGTATATGGCTAGACATAGCTTGAAATAATAGCTCTGTGGCTCAGGCCCCATGACGTTAATATGGGACCATATACTGAAACAATAGTATATGGCTAAACACAGGCTGAAACAATAGCTCTGTGGCTCAGATCCCAACGTAGGGAGACTATATACTGAAATAATAGTATATAGTCGGAATGCAGAATGAAATAATAGTCTAGCATTTCGGACCCTTTACCCTAATGTGGGACCATATTATGAAAAAATAGTATATGGTTGGACACAAGCTGAAATAATAGCTCTGTGGATTAGGCCCCATGACCCTAACGTGGGGACCATACACTGAAACAATAGTACATGGCTAAATACAGGCTGAAATAATAGCTCTGTGGCTCAGATCCCAACATAGGGAGACTATATACTGAAACAATAGTATATAGTCGAAATGTAGGCTGAGGCATTTCAGACCCGACCTGAACCCGAACAACCCTGAATTGCGCCCCTAAAACCACGTGCGCAATTCGATTGCATGCTAAACCACCAACGTGCAATCAGTCCCCTTTAAGACCAGACTCCCTTTCCCATACCACTTCGAGACTCGATTACGCACCTGACATGAGACACACGATCGGATTGAGCGTCCCACCACCAGCGTGCAATTGGCCTACACCCGACCTAGTCCTACTGTCCTTGACCCCCAAGCTTCCTCGATTAAGCGCTTCAAATGAGACGCTTAATCAAATTGCGCACTTCACACTGGGCGCACAATTAGTTCTAATGTGATTAGAACTAGGAAACTCACTAAGCAAGTCAGCCGATCGCTCACTGAGTCAGTGACCGACTCAAAGCTATTAAGCATCGGAAATCCAGCGTGCAATCCAGTTAAATGCCTGAAACAGGGCGCTTAACTAGATTTAGAGTGCAGATCTAAGCACAAATTGCATATCTAAGCACATTGTATTATAAGTTTGTATTAAATCAGTACATTATGGATTTTAGAGTTGATTTTGATCTATAGATCTCTTGTTTGCATTTGATTTCCCTAGATTAAATCTCCTTGTGGATGCTTGAGCTTGTAGCCTTTCATCCACAACATCTGCAATAGTTTAATTATTCTAATTAAGACCCTTGAATTAGAGGAATCTCTGGGATGATCTGTGGACATATGGATCCATTGTTTTGAGAAGGTGGAGAGGACCCACCTATCTCGAGTGGTACGACAGCTGAGAATCGCTCAGGGAGTCCCTCCAGAGATTCGCCACAGAGTGGCGAGGAGTATGATCGGTCCCCCTGGTCGGGACTTCACGAGCTGGATGGCACTTCAGATGGCTGACTTTAGACCTGGGGGGACTAGGGTGACAGGGGCGCATGACGAGGCGGATGTTCGAGAGTTTGTGAGATGGTTCGGGGCATTGGGCGGTGGGCGCCTTTTCTTACATCCCTTCCACGAGAGTGGCTCTTTTGCGGTCAATGGTCCTGAGTCAGCGTTGAGGGAGAGATTGGCCGCGTTAAAAGCAGGGACATCTCACGGCGGGTGTCTGGGGAGCATTGGATGCCCTTCATAGGGTGATGGAGCAGACGGGGTGCACTCCTCGTCCTAATGAGGAGATGTTACGCTGCCTAGCCACCTCGGTTGATCAGGCTAGGGGAGTAGAGGATGAGATGAGGGTTCAGCTAGCGGAGACTCGACAACTCCTGGTGAGTTAGTTCATTGGTCTAGTTGTTTATATATTATGTTGACTCAGTTTTCCAGTCGTTTTGATATAGTTATTATGTCTCATTTTCTTTTGGCCAGTCCGAGAGGGAGGTTGAGGTCGCATGATCAATGACGAAACCCGGAGGTAGAGGCCAGTCTGCGATCTGAGATTGATCGATTGGTAAGTGTCTTCCTTGGTTTATTAATTGTTGGTATTTTGTGGATTCTTATTAGTTCTGGCGCATTTGTCGATGTTTGTAGAGGGCAGTGCTTTCCGCCGTGGGGGCTTCTGCTCAGGCATTCGATCCTTCCTCAGTTGCCTCTTCCAGTCGGGAGGATCCAATGATGGCTCAGCTTCGGGCTGAACTAGAGCACTAAGTGAGTTTCTTCAATCTTTTGATCCGTCTGTATGATTGTAGTAGTTCGTTGGGTGTTATTTTTTTACTTTTCTTAATAGTTTACTGACATCATGTGGTATTTCAGCGTCAGGTTGCCGAGGATTTTCAGATGAGGGAGGCGACTACTACTTCTCTACGCCCCGAGAGTCTGGTATAGTTTCTGGTTTAGTGTAATTCAGTTAGGCTATTTCATTTATTTTGTTCTGACATATATTGTGTTGGTTTGTTTGGCTTTTGTGGAGGCTGTTCCAGACTCTGCTCCTGAGGCTCTTCCTCAGGGGTCTGCCCCTTCTCCTACTCAGGTATGTTTTAATTATTGTGGTTGTAGTTATTCATCATCGTAGTGTTATCTGATATATATATATATATATATATTTGTTTATTCTTGTTGTAGCCGCCTACATTTGTTGTTCCTTCCATGCCGCCTGCAGATCTAGTGACCGTTACGACGGTTGAGTGCCTTCTTGGAGAGAGGGTGGATCTGGTATGATTCTCTTCTTTTCAAATTTTTTTCCTTACAAATGTTCATATATATATATTGGCTTTCTTTGACTTGGTTTGGTAATGCAAGTTTGCCAGCTTGAGGAGGCGCACCTAGAGGCGATGCGAGCGTGCGCCGCTCCTGAGGTAAGACGGATCCTTGGGGACACGTAGAGCCGTGAGGACCTACTTGTTAAGATGATGGCTGCACAGGGGACTCAGACTGAGGTGTTGGAGGTGGCATGTCGGATGAGGCGGGCAAAGATGGAGGTGACCCTAGATTGGTTACAGTATCGTCTGACGAGGAGTGAGCCGAAAGTGTGCGAGATGTTGGTCAGCTTGCTGGATCGGAGTCGAGGGCTACGGGTTCCTCGGCCGGGCAGCCTTGTCATACGACACGTGATCGCATCAAGGATTATGTTCGTGAGGATTCCGTCATTCAGGAGTTTCTTGCTGGGCATCCTCCTCGTTCTCGATCGAGGCAGTTCGCTAGTCAGGCGAGTGAGGGGGGTTTAGTAGCGGGGCCTCGTCGTCTAGAGGTTCCGGCGACTCTGGGTGCCAAGATTGTATTTTTGGAGGATTAGTCTACGGACCTCCAGGCTGATGATACTGGGGACAACAGTGATCGGTCATCCCAGCGGCAGCGTAGGGAGTAGGAGTGTATGTGTATTTTTTGTGTTCATTCTGCGTGTTCATTATAAATACAGGGGGTATGCCCCCGGTGATGGATGTAAAAATAAAATTTTGATATATATATATATATATATTAAAACAATTTTTTCAGTTCAAACGTACCCGTGTTGGCTCCTTTTCTTTTATTTACCTCTTGTATTTGCCTTTTGCTTTCAGCGCCATCAGTTATCATCAGGACTTAGATGCTTCTTGAGTTAGCCCGGTGATGGTTGAAGGTTGCTTTGTATATGCACATGTAAAGGCAAGGCTATCAATAATAATTATTTTCTCCCTTGCTAGTTGTCAAGGGGGGCGAGTGTCTCAGACCAGGGTCTGATAGTAAAAGATGGATATATGCTCTCTTTTTTTCTTTTCTTTTTTTTCTTTCTTTTCTTTTCTTTTTCTTATTTTTTTGGAAATAAAAATAATGCAAAAATAAGAATAAAAATAAAAATGCCCCAGTGTAGGAGCGTGGTAGGATCGGCAGTGTAGTATCTTCGGTATCACTCTCCAGACGGTGGCTTTGCTATTCTGTACCTTCTTTATGGGCAAGTCGGCACTTCTAAGGTGATTCTCCTTATGAAAAAAAATGCCCTAGTGTCTAAGTGCAATGGAGCTTCTCTGGGTTTTGATAAGCACTTTGGGCCTATAAGAAACCATGGGTATTTGGTGAGTTAATTTTGAAGAAAAGTTCATCAGTAGTGTCATCGAGCCAGGGGAGGTTGTTTCGGTTATATCAATTGTATATAGGGGTCTACCTTTGGGTGGTGGTCATCCTATCCCGTGGTCATTATCAAGGAGGGTGTGGTGGATATAGTAAGTGATTGGATTAGTCATCATTCATTGGTTTTCAATTTCATTTCTAGGAGTATCCTGCAAGGCTTCCGATTTATCATCCGAAAAATAAAAAGTAGAAGAGGGGTAAGGCAAGAGGGGTAAGGCTCAATGATGTGAGGAGTAGTTTGTACCTAATGCTTTCCAAAAGGGATGAATAATAGTCTTTTTCTCAGAGGGTATGTGGGGTGCCATGATTGAGCTCTTCGTCATGTTTCAGTACCATCAAAGTCTCACATTCTATGGTTAGCAGGAGTTTATCTTCCTCCCGCCACCTTACGACAACATCTAGTAGTATGGGGACATCAGGGATGCCCTCGCAGCTTGCTTACATTTCTAGTGAAGTTTCCAGAGATGTCCTCATGGCCTGCTTATGCTTCCCTGAGCTCATTGACTGGTTCATTCGTTGTATTGCTCTCACTCAATTTTTTGTACATATGTATATTTCTTGAAAGCATCCTGCTAGCGCAAGAATGGCGAGTTTTAATTGAACTTGACATCTTCATTTTTTTTCTTTTGCTCTAACGTCTCCTCTAATGGTGGGGGAAGGGAAATGAGGATTGGGTGTTACTTATGCTTTTAAAAGAGGTTAGGTGTGTCACTAGTCCTTTGATCAGATTGCTCGAATAAGAAAGTGAGCAATAAATTGAAGGTCTTGAGGATATTCTGAGAATTGAAGGCATACGACCAATGAACGGGTTGTGATGACTACGGGGGTGGTAAGTATAAGTATCTAACCATGGAATGTGATGATCACAAGTCTAAGGGTAATATTTTCTAAGGTACATGGCGTTCCAAGGGCTAGGGAGTTCTTCCCCGTCTTGGTTTGCCAGTTTATATGCATTCCCAGGGTATGCGGCTGCTATAACATAAGGGCCTTTCCAGTTCGATTTCAGTTTTTCTTTTGGATGGGCATGCTTGGAAGGCATGATTTTCTTCAAGACTAGTTCTCCAATATTAAAGGTTCGTTCGAGGACTTTCTTATCATAAGCCCTGACCACTCTCCTCTTATATACTTAAGTGTGATCAGTTGCCCTTAGACGTGTTTCATCAAGCTACTCTACTACGCGAGTAGGGTAATTCTCCTCTCATCTAAGGATAGCTCATCATCAAGTTGAATTCGTAAGGATGGTACTTGTATCTCATATGATAGGCCCAGAGTGCTTCTGATAGTCGTTCAGGCCAGTCGGCTCCATTGCTCGCCTCTACTGTACATTTCAAAATTTGAATCAGCATTTTATTCATAGCTTCTGCTTGCCCATTTCCTTGAGGGTAGAACGGTGATGAGCGGCATAGATTGATGTTGAACTTCTTGTATAACTTCTTCGTCTTCTCTACGATGAACTCTAGTCTGTTGTCGGTGACAAACACCCTGGGTAATCTAAATCTTGTGAGAATATTTTGAATGATAAACCTCACGAGTATTGAAGCAGTGATTCTGACATAGGATTTAGCTTCTGTCCATTTGGTGTAGTATTCGATTGCCATAAGTATGAACGCGTGCTTGTAAGTATTCCCAACTGTGTCTATGAAAGGTCCGATGATGTCGAAAGCTGTTGTCTTCCTAAGTGTGCATGATTTATTTGTATTTTGAAAACATATTTTTCAAAGGATGGATTAGACTTTGATTAGAAAACTAAAAAAAAAAAAGAAATATCAGCACAGAGAGAAATTAATTAACCTGCAAGATCAGGGCCAATTGTAGCAAGTTTTAAATGTAAGTGAGTAAAAGATCGTCCATAGGGAATTGATTTAAAATGTATGGTAAACCTCCAGATCCGAGCTACCAGATCTGGCCTCTGATCCTATCTACAAAGCAAGTAAGATGGGAGGTTGAGTTTGTCACATTAACTAAATTATCTACAAGGAAAATTTAAACTAAGTGATCCAGATCCGAGTTGGGGGAATTGGATGCAAAATTAATAAGAATGGAGAAATAACAGTTACTTAAGCTTAGTAATTGATTACAGAGTGAGAAATAGTGTAACACAGTTGAGAAAGTATCAAATCTTCATCTGGCTACCAGCTCAGATGTAAGAGAAAATAATCCAATTTAAGGATTAGAATTGAGTTAAACTTATGGCTATGATCTGCCCACTGTCATGGACACAGATCATCCAATAGTTTTCTTCTTCAATCCAAAGTCTTGATTCAGAACATAAGCACCACTACAAATGCTATAAGAACCAGGTTACAAACACAGATTCTCACAGGGATAGTGAATTAAGGGAAATTACTTAAAAACAACAAATCTAAAGGAATCTAATGAATGAGGAGATCACAATGAACCCTCAACATGAATCCGATTGAGAACGTACTGATGAAAGCAACCTTTTCAAATCCACCATTATAATTACAGAGCACTGCTTAAAACAGCTCTCGGATTTGTAGTCTTGAATACAATTCTCACTTGAATTACATAAGTATCTCACAGTTCTCAGTTACAAACAAAAGCTAGGCTGTTACAGAGGTTTTAGACAAGCTATCTTGGTCTGAATTGGAAAATGGGGCAGCAGGAATGAAACTCAAATTCTGAATGCCCAAATTGGGCAAATAGTTCGTCTATTTATAGTTTTCCCCAAGTTCAGCTCAGATGTTCCTCAACCAATCAGAATTGGTTAGATCTATATCAACTACACGAGGATCCAGATGCCTCGCCAATCGAATCGCTTGATCTGGTTTAGCCAATCAGGAGACAGAGGCATCAATTCTGTTAGGTAATTCAAAATTTTGTTTGAGCTTCTAAAAGTTCCCGCCAAGTAATTTCATCTTTGGGTGTTCACATGGAGTGGAATATGCCTCTGGTTCGTGCTCAGAATCTTCCATAATGCTCCTGGGTTTTTAAATGCATTGGGATGCGTGCAGAGATTACAAAAATATCCTTGCAGATGTTGGGAATCTTTAGAATATGATTTCGCACAGATTGGGGGCCTTTTCGAAAGGAAATGTGACTTCTGGAGCTCTATTTGCACAGATTGGAGGTCTTTTCGAAAGGAAAAGTAACTTTTGGAGCTCTATTCGCAAAGAACTGGTGCTGTTCGCAAGGAGTTTTCTTCTTTTTAAAAGGATCATCAGCAAGTTTGGTACCTTTCGAATAGATCAGGTGCTCTTTGAAAACCAAGCCTGGAGCTTTAGTTCTTTTCGCAGTGTTCAGGTTCTTTTCGAATAGATCAGGAATCCTTTCGAATAGCATTCTGTAGTGCATTCTTCTTTTCGAATAGCTCCAAACCTATTTCCAGGTTGAAACCAGGCCTTTGTCTCTTCTAGTTTAGGCATTTTGACAGCCAGTGGGGCTGTCCCTTCTCCTTCTTCCTCTAGATCAAAATGGGTCATCATCTTTTTGGCACTTTTAAGCTGCTTTTAGGGTTAAGTCTGCCTTTGTTGTTAGCTGTAAAACAAACCCTTAGAACACTTATTTAGTTCTCTCAAAGGTCTATCAAGGCCCAGGTTAAGGGGTGGAAAAGGGTATTTTCCAGTTCTCAACACACCCCCAAACCTAGGCTTTGCTAGTCCCTGAGCAAAGACAAAATTAAAAAATAAAAAGCTACTTTTGTAGGGAGCACAATTGCATTTAGCATATGCAACAAGCCTTTTAAACCCCTAGGTGATCCCTAGTGGAGGAGTGAAGTCTCCTGAGGGTTTTTAGTGAAGGTACCCACAAACTTCTCCAATAAATCAGTTAATATTAATGCAGTTTTGTTACAACAGACTTTCATCAAATCATAGATTATTCACACCTGCAGCAGTTAAGCTGTAAGAGGATTATCAAGAAAACATCAGTTCAAAACTGAAATTCTGCTGTAATTCTTTTACCATTCACTCAGTTTGCGTCAAAAAGTTTTAAAAGAAAAATTAATGAAAAGCTTGCCTTCTATTTGATAATCCTGCTATGATGTTACCTCAAAAAAGTTGATTTCAAACCCAACTCTCACTAGGGTTTTCACTCAACATACAAGTAAGAGGGTTGTACTATTTCACACAGCTCAAGAGCAGTTACAGCCCTCAAATAGGATTGTAAGCAGGAGCATAGGCATTGCTTTTCAATTCTGAATTTATTGCTCTTTTCACCATAGATTACACAAATCCTTATCTCTATGTGACAGCTCAATCCATCTTTGATCAGTAAGGACTTTAACTTGGGTTGTAATGTGGCTTATGGGTGAAATTTATCAAGAATAAAGGGGTGGAATGGAGTTCAAAATTGAGAAGTCAGTCAAGGTAAGGAGGTGATAGACACACCTTCTTTAATTCAGCACAATTTCATCTTCTTCTTTGAATTTTCAGAGCCAAAGTGGCCATCTTTTTCTCTTCATTTTTCAAACTTCCAATTAAATGACTTTTCCTTTTTCCTTTTAAAATTTTTTTTTTTTTTTTTTTTTTTAAATTTTTTACAAAGCAATATTGACTGGAATGCCACATTTCTTCTGCTGATACATCATTGCTGTGCAACCGTGGGAATCGAGACGGTCCCGTCGCGATGATGCGCTCTCTAACGAAAAATATAGAGTCGCCACCCGGAGCTTTCGGTGTCCCGAGATACCTAGTTCATTTTTATGAGCACCGAAGTGCTAAAAAATATGACTCTGAATCCGGTCCACACCAAAGGCTCTTGGGTAGGGGCTTCGGTTATCGATCGGGAAGGTGTTAGGCACCCGATCAACCCGCTTAATGCGGTCTCTACTAATGGCCAAAAATAAAATGATGTAAAAGACAAGAAAATGGTTCCCTCTTGCCCAAATGGGCCTCCAATCCTATTTGTGCTCCTCCGTTCCTACTGAAAATTCGGCGGCGTAATGGCACAAATGAGAGGATGGAGGGAGCTAGAAAGAGATAGGAGAAGAAAGGGGAGAGCCGGAGCCCTCGGGTCCTTGTAGCACCGTAGAGGAGCCTTGCGTGGCTTGCTTTGATGAGCTCTTGAAGGCTTTGTATGGTGGAAAATGGGATTCTAACTCTTAGGACTTAAAGCTAAGAGGTAGGGGATGGAGGCTAGGGGATCACACACACCTAGGCTAAGGATTTTGGATGCAAGAACAAGCTTGAAATGAGGTTTTGGAATTCTGGAATTTGGATAAAAATAGTGCACAAAAGGGAGGAAGAACTTCTCACTTTGAGCTCTTTCTCTCTTAAGCAAATTTCTCAACCCTTCAACCAAGGGGAGGGGGGGCTCTATTTATAGGAAAAGGGTGGTTTAGGAGGCCACTTAGAGGCTAAACAAGTTTAAGAATTAGGTAATGGGCCATCTAAGGTTTCCTAGGATTTTAAGGGTGTGGAAAGGTGTGAACACTACAAAAAATAAGACTATTAGCTGCAGTTTTTTTTAATAAAAAACTCCGCTATTAGTCTTATTTTTTGTAGTGGAAGGTGGTTTTAATGGTGGATGATAGGTTAGTATTTCAAATCACTTAAGGGTTGAAAATAGGCATTAAAAGGGTGCAACAAAGTTATCAAAACACACCCCAAGGACTGAGGTGGTCAACAAGTCAAATCCCAATCACAAATTTTGAGGCAAAAACCCACAGCCACTGTTCATATGCTTGGCGCAACTATTAATTGCACCAAGCAAATGTACAGTAAAACAGTAGTGCACAGTACCCTGGAAGTTAGCCTCGCGAGGGGTGGGGGACCCACTTATACCTGGCGCAACTATTAGTTTCTCCAGGCCATTCTGGGGGAAAAAAAGCTTGGCGCAACTATTAGTTGCGCCAAGCAAATTCAGGGGAAAAATGGCCTGGCGCAACTATTAGTTGCGCCAGGCAAAAAATCCCTCCAAAAAGCCCGATTTTCAAATCACCATAACTTTTGATGTACAACTCTGATTGAGGTGATTCTTGGGTCGTTGGAAAGCTGGAAAAGTCCTCTTTCTAATGGTATATGATTTGATATTAGTAGAAGACCTCAGCTAGTCTTGGTATACCACTCTTCATCCATTGCCCGGGAAGGTTAGGTTTAGGGTTCGGAATGGGTTCTAAGGGTCGGGATTGGTTTCTAAAGGTTTGGGATAGGTTCCTAAGGGATATAGGGTGATTCCTAAGGGTTCCATTCATGCCATCAAAAGCTCAGAATTACACCTCTCTTAAAAGGTGTTTCGATTAGGTCTTGGGCCAAATTTGGGTGTCTATAGATGCCCCTCTTTGGTATTTGATCACTGGGGATCGTATGCCAAAGAAAAGAGACATCCGAAGAGGCCCAAGGCAATACTGACGGGTTCTCTGTATTCAGAATGAACTTCAAATATTAAGTGAGTAACACGGTGAGAAAACGAAAGCCCTGGAGTGCCAGGCTAATCATTCGTTTCTCGAGGTCATCAGTTCCCAAGCGCTTAGCGACATTACTGGGCATAACCGAGGTGGAATGAGTTGCGAAAGCCCAATAGCTGGGAAAAATGTTCGCTTCTCGAGTTGCGAAAGCCCGTTAGTCAGGAAAAATGTTCGCTTCTCGAGATGATTTGAAGTGATTGATGTTCGAGATTTATTCTGAATGCAACAACTTCGTAAGTAAGAGGGGTGATCGACCCACATTCAAAGATAGGTGTGAAGTAAACATACGCAAGGCTCCACAGTTTGCGTCCAATCCTATAAGGCATTTGATGACCTTATTGGATTATTCGCGGTGCCCCTGCGGAAAGCAGGGTTCGAGATCTTTGGGCGAACCCATCGATCCCGAAATTTATTTAGCATGACCACCTGAGCGAAGTGAATAGATGTCACAACGCTTTTTAGGTGTGCGTGCCATTTTTCAAAACGTGCCCCAGATCCACATGACCCAGAGTATCCAGTTTTGACTTCCTTGAACAGATCCAGCCAAACATTGGGCACATCCTAAAAGGGGGCATCCAATCCTGACCTCTGTTGACAATGATCATAATCATCAATTAACTATGCATAATCATGTACCCATCAGGGGCAATAAGCAACAAGAAAGGCGATGAAATCCCTGACCCGGACCAGCCCGGGTACAATTTACGGGGACAAACGACCATCATACGGACACCCAGACGCATGGCGTACACTTTATAGGGATACCACGCCTACTGTGTTTTAAGTCAGAAAATAAAAGGGAAATGAACCCTTCTGAATGCATAGTTGTACATAGTTTGATTGACACATAATCTCATTCTCAACAGGTTGGTCTCAACCAATGATTGACCTTTTTCAACAGAGAATCTGAAGCTTAAGACAACTCAAGTTCACACGAATCCAAAACAGAGCGCTCATCGCTCAAAAGATTTAGCAGTGGAGTCGACCCAATTGAAACATTGACTGTTTGACCGGACCAACACCGTTGCTCCTACTTTGAAGTAGGATCCATGGATCCAAGGCGAACCTTTGACCTAGGACATTAATTTTGCACATCTGCGTTATTGATAAAATATTGACATTTTACCGCATCAAAACACGCATGTGCGTCCTGTGGGGAATCCATTTTTTTTGGTTTTCTATCATTTATGATGATGTTTTTTTTGAATTTTCTGATTGCTATTTTGTATGATTTTTGAGATTTTTTGAAGTTTATAATTTTATGTGAATTTTTGGAATTAAAAAGCTTTCATGTGAATTTTTTTTGAAGTTTTAAAAGCTATCATTTCATGTGACTTTTTAAAAGCTATCATTTCATGTGAATTTTTTGAAGTTTAAAAGCTATCATTTCATGTGAATTTTTTGAAATTTTGAAGTTTATTTTCTTGAATTTTTTTGGAGTTTATTATATTTTTTGTATTTTCAGGCGTTTTGAAGCTCATTGTGTTATCCCCCTTTTGGGATTTTGTGACGTCTTTTGTGAATACCTCTGGCTTCTCTGCTGGGGATTTTTTGTAGGACCGAGGTACTTGCTTACCTTGGTCCATTTTTATTTTAGCACGGCTTTCGTGGCAAGTCGAAGGATGATCAAAATGCCGTCTTGGGGATGCGTGCATCGGACGGGAGCGGCGGGATTAATCACCCAAGGGGAGCAGGGGTGCTGGCCTTCTCATCTGGCCCAGACCCAGCCCAAGATCTGGCCTAAATGCCTGGCGCAACTATTAGTTGCGCCAGGCCACTAGAGGCCTCAAAATAGCCTGGCGCAACTAATAGTTGCGCCAAGCAAATGGGGGGCAAAAGTTTGCCTGGAGCAACTATTAGTTGCGCCAGGTTTAACTGGGGGTTTTAAAAGACAGCCCGAATACGAGCTGTGGGGCCTTTTATTCAAATTTTTTCTCCCTCCCCTCTTCTTCCCTATAACCGAAAATTGCCCCCCCCTACCTAGGGTTCCTTTACATTGCCTCTTCGCGTGCCCATTGCCTTTGTTTTATTCGTGGATTGATCGCGGGTGCGCGCTTAGGTCAAAGACCCCATCTTCTTCACAAGGTAACCATTCAAACTCATTTTTCTTGATTTTTCTTGCCTCCTTATGCAAATATGATTGTGATCTTGCATTCTTAGATGATAGATGGTTTACCTCTTTTATGATATTGATGATGTGTGGATGATGATGCCCTATTTTTGTTATTTTATGAGTTTATTGGTGCCTAATATACATATTTTTTTTTTCTAATTTGTGTATATAGGAGGGATTTTATTTGTTGTTTTTTGTTTGTTTGTTTGTTTTTCTTTGTTTTTATGTTGCATATAAAGCAATGGATTTTTATTTATTATTATTATACATTATCTTTTTGAACCCTATTTTAGGGAAAAGATTTTTTTTTGGGGTTTTCCTCTTCTCTCTTTTTTGAAAATGATTTTTGACTTCTCTTAAACAGAGGTTTTTGTATATTTTTTGTTTTGAATACCAAACAAGGCATTGATTATTTTTGTGCCTATTTTTTTTCTTTATTTTATGGGCACAAACTAAGTTAAGTTTTTTCTTTTCTTCTTTCTCTCTTTTTTTTTTTTGGGTTTTAAGGGTATAAAAGAAACAGATTTTTTTGGGTTTTGATTTTTGAAGCAAAAGGAAGTGATTCTTTCCTCTCTTTTCCAAAAAGGATAAGACTTCTCTCTTTTTGGGCTTTTTTTTTCTTTGCTTTGTGTTTTTGTTGTTTTTTTTTTAACACAAGAGGACTTTTTCCTTGGTCTTGATTTTTTTAGAAGCATAAAAAAAATGATTTCTTTGTTTCAAGTTGCTTTATACAGAAACAAGGAAAGTTTGTTTTTTTTTTTTTAAAAGGAAAGGATTTTTTTTTTATTTAAAGGAGAGAGATGTTTTTGTATGTGTGTATCTTTATTCCTGAAAAATAGAAAAAGGGGTGAGCATACTTATCTTCCCTTAGCGCTAGCAAATGAATGGTTCTTTATCCCTGATCTGTTCTGACATGATTGTATTTCTTTGGTTGCCCCAAAGACATGTCGTGGTGAAGCACATCCTCGAGAAGGTTAGAGCAGGGCCTCGAGATAGTATGTATGGTCCAATGAGGAGAGCAATTTATCTGGGTGGAGCGGAGAGCAGGCCCATGGCTTGAGATGCAGGGTGAGGCCGCCCGGGTTGGTCTCTTACATCAGCAATATACTCACATCTCAAACTTCGGAATAGCGGGCAAGGTAAAAGATAGGTTCAATTTCTTCCTTTTGCGCAGCTTTGCTTTACTTCTACAATCTGATGTGCATTTTTGGTGCAGGAGCTTCCTACCATCGTATTCCGCGGGGGGTGGCTCGACTTCCATGAGTTTTACCTTCATGTCCCTCCAGTGGTGAAGGTCCTGTTGGGGCAGGTGGGCTTTGGAGAGTTCTAGTCCTGCCCTGCCATGAGGGCAGACGCGGCCTATTTGAAGGCCCTGATCGAGAGGTTCCATCCAAAGACCATGACGTTCCATATGCCCTATGCCGAGATGACGTTGACTCCCGTTGACTGGGCCATGATTACTGGCATCAGGATTGGGGGAGTGCCGATCTCCACCTTAGCAGTACCGAGTCGAGAGGACATTATTTGGTTGATCGGAGCCTATCCTCCTCGTGGGAAGACTCATGGCACAGAGGTCAAGATGCCCTGGCTGACCTCCCTCTTTGCTGGTGATGAGATGGTGGACCT
Organism: Chloranthus sessilifolius; assembly: GCA_021018995.1. Lineage (NCBI taxonomy): Eukaryota > Viridiplantae > Streptophyta > Magnoliopsida > Chloranthales > Chloranthaceae > Chloranthus > Chloranthus sessilifolius. The sequence goes on along the minus strand of CM037592.1, from coordinate 35,072,317 downwards.
GGGTCAGCCGGACCGAGAGCTCTACATCACATCGGAGCGTGCGATTGTTTTGGCTCACATCACCCTCCTACTCTTGTTGGGCAAGACCCTCTTTACAAATGCCAGCGGGGGACGAGTCAGCTTGGCCCTGTTAAGCGTGATGGATAATTGTGGCGATGTCCCTAGATATGACTGGGGAGGGGTGGGATATGCCTGGTTGATGTACAACCTATCCCGGGTCACGATCGGGGACTCGAAGTCTGCTGTAGGGTTTTGGGCTGCCTTGGAGGTAATTCCTCATTCTTTTTCTTTTATCACCATTTACTTTTAAATGACCTGTGTGTGCTACTGACCTGCTCTTTGCAATGCCCCTCTTTCAGGTGTCGGGATATCATCACTTCCACCCTGGTCGTCCGCTTCTATCCTCGGAGGTGTTTACCTATCCCCTCCTCAGCAATTGGACCCAATCCCGATGCCATGATGTGGGCCTGAAGCATTTGGAAATGGGCCTAAGGTCCCAGCTTGATTTAATGGTCCCTGAGCAGGTGACGACTTCTCAACCTTTGTTCATTTTTAGCTTGGACATTTCTTTTTACTGAGGTATTGCATGCTTGGTTTCTCTTCTTTGGTTACAGATCCTCCCTGACCTGTACCTATCATCTCCTTTCTGGGACCAAGCAGTTGTAGGGGCGTCCCGCCTTTTCAACAACCGTCGAGTCATCTTCTTTTATGGAGCATGGGCCAGGTGCTACTATCTGGGGGAGAGGGTGGTACACCAGTTCCAGGGCTACTACGCCATACCTGTAGATCCTTCGACAGATGTTTGGAGTCCTGCTGGTAGTATTGAGGAGCTGACGGCGGCCTTCTTCAACAATGGGTTCCCGATCCATGCTCTTCATGTGCTAGGGGACTATCACTTCTGGTATGAGTGCCTGCCTCATCGATTCATCCTGTCGCGCTTTGTCCCTAGTGCTAACTTTCTGGCATTTGGCGGCCCGGTCGATCAGGTAAACCCTTCTCAGCTTAGATTAGTTTTCTTCTTATTTTGACTCGGTCTTTGCTTCAGTGGATCTTTCTTTTGTTCACATTTTGCTCCGGGAGATGATTCAGATGGTGAAGGGGGGCCTGGTATTGCTGACATGTCCGGAGTAGATCCCTCTAGTGTTGGTCCTTCCGGTGCGGGTCCCTCGGGTGAGGGTTCCTTGGGTGCTGGTCCATCGGGCGCCTCTCAGGCGGGTATCCCTGGTGGTGGGTCATCTGTAGCTTATGGGACTTTCCGGCGCCTTGATGATAGCTTCCTCTCGGGCCTCTGTGCTGATGTAGATTGACAGGCACGACTTTCTACTGAGGCGGCCAGCGTTCCCCCTCCTGAGGTGGTTCCAGGGGTAAGTCTTCTGCTGAGCCAATCTTCCTCTACTTTGGTTTCCATCTGTACGTGCTTCCAGGATTGTCCTGATAACTGAATGTTTGTATCGTAGGACTTCAACTCGGCCATGGAATATGCGAATTACCATCGTCATCTAGCAGAGCTTAGGGAGGTGGAGATGGTGAGTACTTGGCTGCTTGACTCCTCTCATTCATTTCTTGGTTATTGGCCCCTTAACTGATCTTGACCTTGTATCTGCTTTGCAGCGTGCCTGGGCTAAGGAGTCGCGCTCCTTGCTTAGTAGGATCTCGCAGGCGTGGTCTAGGGTGGGGGACATGCGGACTTATCAGAGCTCCTCCCGTCGTCGCAAGAAGTCAAAGGGCGCAAGCCAGGAATAGGCCTTAGTTCCTTTGCTTTTAACATTTAGCACTCTCTCTTTTGGGATCGGATTTGGATTTGTAAAACATTTTATAGGATGGATGATGTGATGATTTTTCTTTGGACATATATATTTTGGATAATGCTCTTTAGTCCCTCTGTTTTAAATTTGTTCCATGGTTTTGTTGCTCTTTATGTGCATCTCTTTGCAGGATGTGTTTGCCCAATGCTTCTTAGAAAGTGACTTTTTAGGCCGCGTGGCTCAACGTAGGATTGATCACGCATGACACAAAGTGATCCTTGAAACTTAGTGATCGTAAAGGCAGTGTACAAAGAGGAACAACAAGAGGGTGAAAGTCCTCAAATAGGTGAACATGGGTGTGGAAGGGGGGGTGGTGTCGCAACTAATAGTTGCGAGGCCAATCTGAGAGAAAGATCTGGCGCAACTATTAGTTGCACCGAGCCAATAGGAGGACCAAATACTTTGGCGCAACTATAGTTGTCGACTTATGGGAGAAAATCTTGGCGCAACTAATTAGTTGCCACCTTTCACAAAGCGATGGGGCCTTATATACTAGTGCCCAAATCCTTCCTCTTTTTCGTTTGAATTGGCTCCTTTGACCGACCCTTTTTGTTTTTGTTTTTTTCCGAGGCGGGCCCATCTCCATACACTGATTTTTTTTTTATCTTCCCAAAAGATCCTTGTACGCTCATGGACCCGCTTTCTAACCCTCCTTTACGTGGAGGGTCGGGAGCCAGTTTATCCCCTTTATTGGGCCTGGGGCCCAAATTTTTAGTGGCCTAGTTTGAGAGCCTGAATGAGAGCGAGCTTGCAGATTTGGAACGCCTTGGGCTATCTCGCCTTCCTTCCTTCTTAAAGATTCCTCTTCAATGGGAATTTCTTCATGATGCTGCTTCATTTTGGGATGTGAACTCCCATGTATTCCGTTTTGGGAAGCGGGAGCTGACCCCAACCCTTGAAGAGTTGTCCAGCCTGTCCGGCCTGAAGCTTCACAGGGGTCTTGCAAGAGTTTTGCCTCGGCCAGGATATTCCAGATCCGTTCACCTCACTCTTGGTTTGAAGAAATCCGAGTATGAGAAAAGTCTCGTCGGGAGGACCACAAGGTATTCGCTGAAATTCCTCAAAGAACTTTTCGGCGATGAAAGTCTTCAAAAATTACCGATTAGGAATGCCTTCAATGTGAAAGCTCTAGTGCTCTGCCTCATCTCTGAAATCCTTTTCTACACTAGGGGAGAGAGCTTCTCATTGGCTGTTTGTGATATTTTGATGGAGTTGGAGGCGGGCCGGTCTATGATGCATTTGGTGCTGGCCGAGATGTACCGATGCCTTGACTCCTTTGTCCTGGGCAAGGTGGAGGGCCTTCGGGGATGCCCCTTATTGCTTCAGGTCTGGTTGGGTGAGCATCTTGCTATCTTGGGGGTGCCCCGCTTTTATATCGCCCGAGGTGAGGTGGCTCAATGTTTTCTGGGTAGATGCCATTTGCTTCCCCAGGGCGACGTCTCTATTCTGAAGCTCTAGTTGGTTGACGCTGAGATGACATGGAGGCTTCCTTGGTTGGACCGGACCTTCCCAGTGATTCGTTCTAGAGATCATGAGGGCATCACTCTCCTAGGTCTGGTTGGTAGCACCTTTTACTTCCCATTTCGGGTCTTGAAACAGTTTGGCTGCCCTCAGCAGGTGCCTTGTGAGGCCAGGCCTCCTTTATGCGACGTGATCTTTTCTAGGGGATCCTCTGGGGACATAGATCGGATTGCTGCCCTTTGGGAGACGCGTCAGTCGACCCTGATGTGTGATTGAAGCGGGGGAGACTCGGTTAGACTTCACCAGTATGAGGCTGGTACATTGGTGGCTGACCAGCTGCTAATGGCCTAGACTCGTCAAAGATCACTGATACTGGGGCCCCCTGGCCGAAGAAAGAGGCGGCGCTCCGAGCTCGGATAGAGTTGCTGGTGGATGAGAAGAGATCCTTGCAAGAGCTTTTGGCATGTGAACGATTTAGAGCAGATTCAGCAGAGAACGAGGTTAATGCTGAGATTAGCGCTTTAAAGCGTGAGCTAGGCCGCTGACTCCTTCCTGCACATGGAACTTTTCACATAGATCAAATACACAGAAAAGGGGCATAAGAAACCCTTTTTATAGATACACACACATTTTTTGGTATACATTATTCCTTTATGTTTTTGTTATTTTTGTTTATACTTGTAAAAAGGGAAAGCATGCTAGTCACCACACCGACTATTTTTTGGGATGTGGTGTAAGCAGTGCGAAAGGCAGTTCATTATATACATCTACACGGGCCTTTTGGCTTTTTGGTTGCATTTTTTTTTTTTGAGCATTTTTGTGTATCTTAATCAGTGAGGTGAAACCACGGGTCCTATTTTGAGCGTGGCCGAGTCCCTTTCATGCAATCGGACCTGAGTGAGTTTTTTTTGGATTTCACCAAGGCCAGACCACTGATCCCTTTGGGCTGAGTAAAACCTTTCTCCTTGCCTTGGGTCATGCGTTTGACGGTGTGGTTTCACAAAGACAATCCTGGACGAGACCCGATTTGAACTAGCATGAGCGGCCCGGTCAGATAAGAGGGTACAGGAAGAGTAACAAAAGGTTTTCTCAAGCATCAATCTTCTCAATTAGTCCAAACCTTTCTTTTTCAATCAATTTTTTTCTCTTCTTCTTTTTTTCTTTTCTTTTTTTTATCTCCCTCTTTTTACCCGTGGCGCCCTTTCGGGTTTTCACCACGTCCATCCTGCTTTGAGCTTGTATTTTTATTTTATTTTATTTTTTCTTTCTTTCTTTTATTTTCTTTTTTTAACAGCCACGACATAGACCTTGATTCTGTCATAGCCGGCTGGATGGGGTTCTGGTGTTGTCTCACGACCTGGCTCATATTGACTTAACAGATATTATGACTGCTTGCGAACCTACAAAGAGGGCTTCCTTCAGGGTGTAGCTTGGCCATGGGTTAGGTTAGGATTTGAAGGTACGCTGGGTTAAAAGGATTTCCTTGACTGACTTCTCAACATACTTTCTTCCTTGGGGGTTTTACTGTACATGCCCCGTGATTCTTCTAGATTTTTTTTGTTCTTTTTGCTTCATTTCAGGTAATCTCTTTTTGAGTTTTTGCTTTTTTTAATTTTTTTTGGATTTTGATAGTAACTCTACTTCATCTTTTCTCTCTTTTTTGGTATATGTACACGTATATATATATATATATTTTTTTTTGGGAATGGGTTTATTGAAAGGAAGGCTCAGGCTCAAATGGGGTAGCAAAGGATATTATCATTTTTAGGGATGTTTTTGGGCTATTGTGCTTGGAATGAAGGCCTCTTTCGGGTGGGTTCTTAAGCAGTCACGTATCTGTTTCACCAACACTTACCTTGTCGTGATGGACTAAGAGTAGAACCGTTGGACGTATACAGTGTTGATGGGCTCAGGAAGATGATCTCCGTCCATGGTGGCGAGGCGGATGGCGTATCCCGGCAGCACTTCTCGGATGACGTAAGGTCCTTCCCAGTTTGGCTTGAATTTTCCCCTCGGATCGGCGTGGAGGGATGGGAAGATCTTCTTCAACATAGTGTCTCCCACCTTTAGATCTCGACCGCGAACACATTTATTGTAAGGGCGTGCGATTCGCCCGTGGTAAACTTGAGTGTGACAAAAGGCTAGGAGTCTCTTTTTGTCCAGTAAGTTCAGCTGATCAAAGCGTGATCTCTCTTTTTCTGCTTTGGGTAAGCTTGATTCTATGAGGATTCGAAGCGAGGAAACTTCAACCTCTACTGGGAGGACGGCCTCGGTTCCATACACAAGGGAGAATGGTGTTGCCCCGTAGCGGTACGGATCGACGTTCGGTAGGCCCACAAAGCAAATGGCAGCATTTCGCTCCAATCTCGATAAGTGACGACCATTTTCTCAAGGATGCGAACGACTGTCTTGTTCGTGGCTTCCTCGGTTCCATTAGTTTGAGGCTGATAAGGGGACGAGCGATGGTGCTTGATCTTGTATTGCTCGCAGAAGTCTCGGATGCGCTTATTCGCAAAGTTTATGTCATTGTCTGTGATGATATCTTTGGGTACTCCAAATCGGCACACAATATTGTTCTTGAGAAACTTCTCGACGTGACTGGCAGTGATGTTGGCATATGACGCTGCTTCTACCCATTTGGTGAAGTATTCAATGGCGACGAGGATGAACCGATGTCCATTTGATGCTTTTGGATTAATCATTTCGACAAAGTTAAGGCCCCAGGTAGTAAATGGCCAAGGAGTGGTCATGCAGTGAAGATCAATGGCAGGAGCGTGTATCAGACTGGAGTGCTCTTGACACTTGTAGCATTTTTGAACATGTTTGCAGCAATTCGATTCCATAGTGGTCCAAAAGTATCCTTGCCGCATAATTTTCTTAGCGAGCATGTGACCGCTGACGTGGGCTCCGCATACTCCTTCATGGATTTCTCTCATAATACTGACCGCTTCACTTTCTGTAAGGCATCTGAGCAAAACATTGTTGTATGATCGCTTATAGAGGCATTCCCCGCAAATGACGTAACCTGCCGCTAAACGTTGAATGGTCCGTTGGTCTGTCTTGGATGTACCCTCTGGGAAAGTTAGGGTCTCGAGGAAATTCTTGATATCTGATAACCAAGGTGGCTCATCATCAGGCTTTGTAGGTTCCTCAATCTGGAGGCAGAAAGCCAGCTCATTCCTTTGCTCGATCATTATCGGCTTCATCTCAACACCATAGGGGATTTCAATCATTGACGCCAAGGTTGCTAATGCGTCAGCAAAGCGATTCCTTATCTGGGGGACATATGAGAAGGTCACGTCTTGGAAGCAAGCTATCAGATCCTCGAGGTGTTCATGATAGGGGATCAGTTTCTCATCTTTCGTCTTCCAGTCACCATTCGTCTGGCATATGATTAACTGTGAATCGCCAAATACTCGAAGGTGAGTTACATTCAGATCGAGAGCTGCCTGCAGACCAGCGGCGCAAGCTTTGTATTCAGCCATGTTGTTAGTGCAAGGGAAGTTGAGCTTGATAGAGACGGGTACGTGGGATCCTTTTGGCGAAATCATAATGGCGCCAACTCCTTGACCCTCGGCATTGGCAGCCTCGTCAAAGTGCATTACCCATGATTCTTCTGCATCTTTTGTATTGTCCTTCGTCATGAACAAGATATCTTCATCTGGGAACTCAGTCCTTAACAGCTCATAGTCAGGTACAGAATTGTCGGCGAGATGATCAGCAAGTGCCTGCCCCTTGATCAATTTCTGAGTGACGTATGTAATGTCGAATTTAGATAATAAAAGTTGCCATCGTGTGGTTCGTCCAATTAGAGCTGGCTTTTCAAATAGGTACTTCAATGGGTCCATTCAGGCTAAAAGTAGAACGGCTTGAGATAGTAAGTAGTGGCAGAGCCTCTGGGTAGCCCATACAAGGGCTAGGCATGCTTTCTTCAGGTGAGAATAGCGCGTCTCGTAATCGGTGAATTTCTTGCTCAGATAGTAGATGGCCTGCTCTCTTCTTCCCGTCTCATCTTGCTGACCTAAGACGCATCCCATCGAAACTTCTGTCGTAGAGAGATACATCAAGAGTGGTCTCCCTGGCTCAGGTGGTACCAAAACAGGTGGATTCAGGAGGTAGCTTTTAATTTTATCGAACGCTGCCTGACAATCATCATTCCATTCAAAGGGAGAATTCTTCCTTAGCAGCCTGAAGATCGGCGTGCAGATTGGAGTTAGCTGTGCAATGAACCGACTGATATACTGTATTCTGCCCAGAAACCCTCTAACCTCTTTCTTGGTAGACGGCGATGGCATTTCAGTGATGGCTTTAACTTTGATTGGGTTGATCTCAATCCCCCTCCTGCTGACGATGAATCCTAACAATTTCCCAGACATGGCGCCAAATGCGCACTTTTATGGATTCAGTCGTAGTCGATACTTCCTCAACCTTTCAACAGTTTCTGGAGGTTTACCAGAAGGTCGCTTTACTCTGGTGATTTAGCTATCATGTCGTTGACATATACTTCAATCTCTCGATGCATCATGTCATGAAATAGTGCAGTCATAGCTCTCTGGTATGTTGCACCGACATTCTTTAGCCCGAATGGCATGACTCGATAGCAAAAGGTTCCCCAAGGGGTAATGAACGCTGTCTTCTCGCGATCAACCTCTGCCATCTTTATTTGATTGTATCCTGAGAATCCATCCATGAAAGAGAGCATCCCGTGCTTAGCTGTGTTATCGACCAAGATGTCGATGTGTGGTAATGGGAAATCGTCCTTTGGGCTCGCTCTATTCAAATTTTGGAAATCGATGCACATGCGGACCTTTCCATCCTTCTTTGGCACAGGCACGATATTGGCTAGCCACTACGAGTACTGGATACCATGAGAAACCCACGTCATACTGCTTGATGACCTCGTCTTTGACTTTCAACATCCATTCGGGTTGGAGACGTCTCAGCTTCTGCTTGACTGGCTTCATATCAGGGTAGAGGGGCAACTCATGCTCGACCAAATCAGTATCCAGACCAGGCATGTCCTCGTATGACCAGGCAAAAATGTCTTGGTATGACCGAAGGAAGTCGATCATGCTTTTTCTTTCCTCAGGGGACAGCGATGTTCCGATTTTGGTTATTCTGGGAACTTCCTCAGTTCCTAGGTTGACATCCTCGGTCTCTTCGATAATGGGGGTAGGGTCATGCTCAAAGTCGGCAAATCGGTCAAGGAGCTCATTGGGGAGCTCCTCGAGGGGGATATCCTCGTCCAGACTCGTGATCCCTACCTCTTCTTGTATTTCTACATGGAAGGGGTCGATTTCACGTGGGACGGACATTTGGATTAAGGCATCTTTTTGTGGGACATTTTCTAGAATCTTAAATGACAATATTTTTGGACTTTGGATTTTTTCAATGTTTTTGGGATTTTGTGTTTTTTCCATGTTTTTGAGATTTCTGTTTTCTTCGGAGACAGGCCCTTGGCAAGGCGGGTTGCTATATACACAGGGTATTGCCTGCCAAGGGCTTATCTCACTTTTTATAGGTTGTTTTTTTTTTTTAAAACAGGCGCCAAACTTTAGGTCACTTCCTGCTTTCAGAGTTTGGGGCAAAGATGCCCAGTTGCGTACCTGAGGGGCCGCTTCCTTACCTGTTGGGATGGAGGGTGCTGGCTGATATGGCTCATTGGAGTCAGCCTCCATCATGTTAGTCCCCATTTCATCTGAGATGATATCCTCAAATGTTAACACGGCTTTATGGTGATTCACCACAGGGGGAGCTTGTTCAGGTATTGATCGTCGTTCCTCGAAAAGGGACAATGCAGCCAAATCTATCTCCAAGCTGGGAAGGGAGATCTGGGGATTGGTGGGATGGACTGGGGCTATGGGTTTGTGTGGGGTCAAATGGGTTGCCCCATTTTGATCGATCTTTACGACCCCTGCGCTGACAAAGGAATCCCTGATGTGTGGCCTAGGGTGAGGTTTATCTTCTATGTTGATTCCTCGAGCTCTTGCAGCTGCGGCGACCCTGGCTTTCTCTTTGGCTTCTCGGACCTCTTCTTTTGTGGGCTTGTATCCCAGCCCGAATCTTACTTTTTATCCCTTGGCCACAACTGGCTCTCTTCTACCTTGTAATTTGGGTCCCAGACCCCTTCCTTTCTGATAGCCCCACTTTTGGAGCATCGCCACTGCTGCTACCATACCACCTCCCGTTTTAGACATTATGCCCTCCATGGGCTCTGGGAGTATGTGACACCTCAGATTCGAAAGGAGGTCGTCCTGGTGTGTGGTACATCCAACATATTAGGTTTTTCAACACTATTGGTGGCTTTTTCTTTCTCACCATGCCCCTCCCCAATGATTATCACAATTTTATGCCCAGACACGAATTTGAGCTTCTGGTGCAAAGTGGACGGTATGGCTCCAACCTCGTGCAGCCACGGGCGCCCCAATAATAAGTTAAAGGAAGATTTAATATCCATGACCTGAAACAAGATGGAAAAGGTCGTTGGCCCTATCAATAGCTCAAGATCAACTTCTCCCATTATTTCTCTTCTGGTATTAACAAATCCTCTAGCGCTGGTTCTGGTGGGCCTTAACATGCAAGGATCGGCCCCTATCTTGGTGGCGGTTCTTAACGGGCATATATTCAATGCAGACCCGTTGTCAATTAGTACTAAGGGAATGACCATGTTTCCGGATTCAACAGTTATATTCAAAGACTTGGAATGGCTACACCCTTCTTCTGGCAAATCAACATCAGAAAATGAAATGGCATTTGGAGCCATCACTTGCCCAATTATCTGCCCAACTTCATCTGGGCTAACCTGGAGCGATACATGCACATTCTTTAATGCCCCCATTAATGCTTGGAAATGGAGTGGGGACGTCATCAGCAGATCCCATACAGTGATATGGGCCAGCATTCTTCTCAACTGAGTCTCCAATATGTGTTCTCGACTCATCTTGTCGAAGGGGTTCACCGCGTTGTCTTTCTTCCCTTCGGGTTGGGCTTGTGCTGCTGTTGGTGCTTCTGGCTGCTTTGATATCCTCCCAGACCTAGTAACAAAATCTACTGTCCCTTCTCTCCTGCTGCTGTCGGCATTGACATCTATTTGTTCGTAGCTCAGTGGGACCTGATGATGATCATAGGTTGGTCCTGAGAGCCGGAAAGGTATGGCTGCCGGTGCTTCAGGTATTTGTATTGTCGGCTTAGGAGGTGGGGGCAATACTTGATTCACCTTGGTGGTAGTGGGTTGGGTGGAAAGATTAGGCCAAATGGGGGTTGTGAGGCTTGGGTGTCGTGGCACCGGAGAGAAGGAGGTAAAGGTAGGCCACTGATAGTTGGCGGGTGCTGGCGGTAGATGGGGGGTTTGATGGGCCGTTAGGTAATTGACCGGGGTAGTGGAGTTTGCCGATGGCTGAATTGGGGGTGATGGGGTGGGTGCTGGCCATTGATAACTGATGGGTGTGGGTATTGGATTAGGGGTCTGGTGGCTTAAAGGGTAATTGATGGGGGTTGTGGTATATGGTGGTAGTTGGAATGGGATTGGTGCCGACTGTTGGCAACTGGCAGGTGCGGGTGTGGGATTGGGGGCCTGGTGGCTTATCGGGTAATTTGTGGTATATGGTTGGTATGGATTTATATTCACATAATTAACAGGTGTGGTAGGTGGAAAATATGCCCTGAAATCCAAAGGTTCCAATTGCGGAGTCGGGTTAGAAAAATAATCTAACAAATTTAGGGGTTCAACAACCCCAATATTCCTTTCCTCAATATTTTTTAACAATGGTGCTACATAACTCTCCCGATCACTGATATAATCGGACGGGTCAAACTGAAATTCTTCCTCATCCTCTATCATTCCGATGGTGGGTCTGGGACCTACTCCTCCGGTGGGATGTGGGGGTAGTGGCATCGATCAAGCCCTGGATCACGTGCTTCAAGGGGAAGCAGCGATCAGTAGGGTGACCCGGACCCTGATGAAAATTGCAGTGGGTATTTGGGTCATAGTTCTTTGCGATCGGGTGAGGGGGAGGTTGCGGTTGGCGGATAGCCACTAATCCCTTTTCTATTAACAGGGGTAAAAGTACACTCAAAGATTGCCCCAGAGGTGTGAAGACTCGGTCGTAGCGGGCTCTCCTCTGTTCCGGGGTCATTTGCATTCCTTGCCCATTCCCTCCTCTCAGATTCCCTTTGGGGTGCTTAGCAGTGGGGTTGTAAACGCCTAGTGTTGGCTATGTTCTGGACATCGCCCCCTATTTTCTTCTTGTTCCTTTGCTCTGAAAATCTTCTAACCCCACTTGGTCTGCTCGGTATGTTCTTATTTAGACGCCCCTCCCTGATGGCATCCTCGCATCCGTTAGCATTTCTTACCAGATCAGCAAAGTTGGACTGCTGCTGGTATACCAAGAAGTCCGAAATCACTGGCAGAGTGTTCTTCGAAATCATCTCAATCTGTTCTTTGTCAGGTATCCTATTCTTGATCTGAGCTGCCAGCGCTCTCCATCGCCCCAAGTAGTCGCTAAAGGTCTCGTTCTGATTTTGCTTTAAACGGGCCAAGTCGGACTTACGCGGCTCAATGTCTATGTTGTAGACATACTGTTCTTGGAAGAGGTGCGTTAAGTCCCTCCATGTTTTCATCATAGATGGTTCTAAGGATGTGAACCATCTCAAAGCCGGCCCAATCAAACTCTTCTGAAAGACTTTTATTAATAGTCTTTCGTCCTCCCCATATTGGCACATGTCCCCACAATAGGACTTGAGGTATGCAATAGGATTGCCCGTGCCATTATATTTGTCGAAGGCAGGCATTTTAAATTTGGGGGGCAGGGGGACCTCAGCGAACAGGCATAGGTCTGTGAAGTCTGTGGCGTGGATCTCAGCACCACCCATTTTCATTAGCTGCTTATGTATTTTATCCAACTGTTCTTTCAGCTGTTCTGACTCTTTGGACACGGGAGCTGCTTTCTCGACAGTTGGCTGGACTTCACTCTGGGCTATCAGGGGATGAGCAATTATGGGAGGAGGGTGGAGGCTGGTCAATGCTCCAACATAGGCCCCGCTATTTCTAATCTCGTCCTCTTCATCTTCAATACATCTTTGTGGATTATCCTATTGTTGTTGCATGGGCGGGATGGGAATGATGTGAGTGGGGGTTGGGTGAGCCCATTGGGGGTGAGGAAAGGTCTGTTGGGTGATGGGGATTTGGTTTCGAGGTGGGACCTGATGGGGCCATTGGGTATGGGGGAAGGTTTGGAAATGGCGTTGGGGTGTGGGGCCATGGGAAACTTGGGTTTGGCCCGGGTGTGGAGGTTGGGTTAGAAGTTGGGGGTATTGTGGAAGGTATGGGTGTGGGGTTTGGTTTTGGGCCATGAACCCTTGGCCATTTTGGGTCATGGGCCACTGATGGGTTTGGGCCATGGACCCTTGGTAGGTTTGGGCCATGGGCCCTTGGTGGGTCTGGCTCGATGGGCCGTGTTGGGTCTTGGCCATGGGCACTTGATCGGTCTGGCCCAATGGGCCTAATTTGGTCTGAGTCATGGGCCCTTGATGGGAATGGCTCGATGGACCTTGTTGGGTCTGGGCTATGGGCCCTTGGTGGGTCTGGGCATGGGCCATGGGCCCTTGGTGGGTTTGGATTTGATGGGTTTGGCCCATTGGGCCCTGGGTAATGGGGTTCTGGGCCAATGGGCCTTGATGAGTGTGGGTGATGGCTATTGGGCCATTGGGCCTTGGAGATCATGGGTGGTGGGGTATTGAATGGTGTGGATTATGAGAGGTTGATGGGGGTCATGGGGGAGTGAGGCATGGAGATTGGCTAGAGTATGGGAGGGGTTCATGGATGTGGGATGTGGAGGAGAGGTATTTTGGGAAGCCTTCCATGCGAAGTAGGCTTGGAACATCTCCTCCATCATGGCCATGGAGGAAGGATCTGAAGTGGATGGTGGATTTAATGGATGGTTGGGTATGGATGGGGTGGATGTGAGGGGAAAATTGGGCATGGCCCCAGTAGGTGACGGGACGTGGGAGGGGTTAAAGGAATGGGGTGGAGCATTGGTAAAGGGGGATGGGTTGGAGATGTTTAAAGATGATGGAGGGTAAAGGGTGGGTGCTTGGGAAAAATTGGGCATGGCCTCGGTAAAAACGGGCATGACCCGTGTAGATGGGGGGATTTGTGGGGGATTGGTTAGGGTGGAGGTGAATGAGGGCGGATTGGGTCTATAGGGGGATGGTGGGAATTGGGGTATGGATGCGGATTGGGAAAATGGGTTAGGGTTTTGCATGGACATGGTTTGGGCAAAAGATGGAGAATGGGGGGTTGGACTTTGGATATTTTGGGGGGTAGTGGTTGGGAATATGGGGGCGCCAAATGGGCCGGTGACGGTAAAAGAGGGTTGGGTGAGGGGGATGGCAGAAAAGACTTCTCTTGAATGGGAGTGGGTTGGAGAATGTGGTGGGGATGAGTCGGGATCGGCGTAAACCGGGTCCACTACCCACGACATTCTACGGGAGCGGGTCGGGTAAGGGTGCCTTGGATAAGGCCCAAAAATTCTCCTCCTTCTTCCCCTATGGGACGACGGAGGACAAGACGATGCCGTTGCGCCGGCACCACAAACTATCTATTTCTTTTTGAGTTTTAAATTATTTATTATTATTATTATTATTTTTTTGAATTTTATGAAGATTTTTTAAAAAACAGAGGTTTCGAGGCCTTGGAATTCCCTTTTCGGGTGGCCTTCGTACCTTAATTCGAGACCCGCGGCGACGGTTCCGATGCACTTCGGAAGAATCGAAGGAGAACCTTCGATCTATTGAAGGTACGGAAATCAAGGCAAACGACTCGATCCCCCGAAACGAGCCAAAAAGAAGTTGCCTTCTCTTGACCGGCGGGGGCGTATTGGGTGTTGGAGATGGCGGGGCCTAAACAAGGCACTAAGCACACTGATCGGGCAATTCGGGAGGTGGAAAGGCCACAGATTCGGGCTGGGGGGCTGTCAACCAGACCTGGCGCAACTAATATTTGCGCCAAGGTTGCAAGGGACCAGTTTTACACTGGCGCAACTATTAGTTGCGCCAAGGTAAAATGTTGGACTTTAAAGCTGGCGCAACTAATACATGCGCCAGCCAAAAACAGAGGCTCAAGAATGTTTGACAACAACCACAGTAGCCCAAAATGAGTCTCTTTTTTTGGTTTTTGTGGAAGCTAGGCTTCCGAGAACTGAGCAGTTTTCTTGATGATCGATTCTCTCCTCACCGCACTTAAAGGATTGAGTCTGGTATAACTCGCTAGCGCGCTCCCCCAAGGGTTTTAAGCTTCGGAATGGGAACCCACCCGATATACCTCCAGCGCAAGCGCCTTCTTAGATACTAGGTGGGCTGGGACTTTTCTGGATCATCACCACTAGGGGCTGCTGCCATACTAAGACCCGGGTGTTTGTATGTGTGCCTAACCCAACCCTTTTGAAAAATCTACCCCGCAAAACAAATTAATTAAGCTCCCTAACTTGGTTCAATTTTAATTTTTTTCAAAGCTTTTCTTTTTTTTGAAAGTTTTCTTTAGTTCAAAGACCGGGGGTGATTATCCCTTGCCACCACTACGGGCCGACGTCCACTGATGGAATATGAGTCCCCAGTAGGAGTAAGTAAAACGACTTAATCGGAGGGGTGAGTAAAAAAATAGCAAAAATACACTAAAAAAATAGCAATAAAAGGGTTAGTAAAATAAAAATAAATGGGCCAATTTCAAGGGGAAGCTCTACTAGCAAGTCCCCAGCAGAGTCGCCATCTGTGCAACCGTGGGAATCAAGACGGTCCCGTCGCGACGATGCACTCTCTAACGAAAAATATAGTCACCACCCGGAGCTTTCGGTGTCTCGAGATACCTAGTTCATTTTTATGAGTACCGAAGTGCTAAAAAATATGACTTTGAATCCGGTCCACACAAAAGGCTCTTGGGTAGGGGCTTCGGTTATCGATCGGGAAGGTGTTAGGCATCCGATCAACCCGCTTAACGCGGTCTCTACTAATGGCCAAAAATAAAATGATGTAAAAGACAAGAAAATGGTTCCCTCTTGCCCAAATGTGCCCCTCCGTTCCTACCAAAAATTCGGCGGCGTAACGACACAAATGAGAGGATGGATGGAGCTAGAAAGAGATAGGAGAACAAAGGGGAGAGCCGGAGCCCTCGGGCCCTTGTAGCACCGTAGAGGAGCCTAGCGTGACTTGCTTTGATGAGCTCTTGAAGGCTTTGTATGGTGGAAAATGGGGTTCTAACTCTTAGGACTTAAAGCTAAGAGGTAGGGGATGGAGGCTAGGAGATCACACACACCTAGGCTAAGGGTTTGGATGCAAGAACAAGCTTGAAATGAGGTTTTGGAATTCTAGAATTTGGATGAAAATAGTGCACAAAAGGGAGGAAGAACTTCTCACTTTGAGCTCTTTCTCTCTTAAGCAAATTTCTCAACCCTTCAACCAAGGGGAGGGGGGGCTCTATTTATAGGAAAAGGGTGGATTAGGAGGCCACTTAGAGGCTAAACAAGTTTAAGAATTAGGTAATGGGCCATCTAAGGTTTCCAAGGATTTTAAGGGTTTGGAAAGGTGTGAAGGTGGTTTTTATGGTGGATGATAGATTAGTGCTTCAAATCACTTAAGGGTTGCAAATAGGCATTAAAAGGGTGCAACAAAGTTATCAAAACACACCCCAAGGACTGAGGTGGTCAACAAGTCAAACCCCAATCACAAATTTTGGGGCAAAAACCCACAGTCATTGTTCATATGCCTGGCGCAACTATTAGTTGCGCTAGGCAAATGTACAGTAAAACAGTAGTGCACAGTACCCTGGAAGTTAGCCTCGGGAGGGGTGGGGAACCCACTTATACCTGGCGCAACTATTAGTTGTGCCAGGCCATTCTAGGGGCAAATTCAGGGGAAAAATGGCCTGGCGCATCTATTAGTTGCGCTTGGCAAAAAATCTCTTCAGGCAAAAAATCTCTCCAAAAAGCCCGAATTTTGAATCGCCATAACTTTTGATGTACAACTCCGATTGAGGTGATGCTTGGCTCGTTGAAAAGCTGGAGAAGTCCTCTTTCCAATGGTATATAATTTGATATTAATAGAAGACCTCAGCTAGTCTTAGGACACCACTCTTCTTCTATTTCCCGGGAAGATTAGATTTAGGGTTCAGAATGGGTTCTAAGGGTCGGGATTGATTTTTAAAGGTTTGGGATAGGTTCCTAAGGGATATTGGGTGATTCCTAAGGGTTTGGAGTGATTTCTAAGGGTTTCATTCATGCCATCAAAAGCTCAGAATTGCACCTCTTAAAAGGTGTTTCGATCAGGCCTTGGGCCAAATTTGGGTGTCTACAATTGCCTTCAATTATTTTTCTTTTACTTTTACCAAGTTGTTACCCAACTCATCTTTCTTAAGCTTTCTTTCCTTTACCTTCTGAATTCTCAGAGTGAGGGTTAGGCTAAATGAGGTTGATGAGGTTTCAAAGAAATCTTAGATTTATAAAGCTCAACTGGTGTGTATCAAGAGCAGTTTCAAAAGTTGGGGCTTTTTACAGTTCAAACTATCCAAAAGGGGGCCTTACATCATGTCTTTAATATCATGATTGCTATCAAGTTATTTTAATTTGGATATGTGTAACTTCTAGTGATAACAAGCAGGTTCAAACAGTCCCTAGAGCAGAAAAATTTGCCAATTCATACCTCCCAAGAATACATTTCAGGCCCAAATCTCACTGGGTGTGGTTTTCTATCAAATTCCTGAGGTATATCATCACTGTTTTCTCCCTTTTTAGGTTTACTAGAATATCAATTTTCTTTTTGGGAAATTTCTGACTTTCACTTCATGAAAGTATTAGAATTACACTATAAATTAATTTAAAAAAGTTTTAACTTCCTCATTTTTCAAAAACAGGTGTGAAATCACTTCATTTTTAAAAATTCTGCTAATCATAAGCTGCATTAATGTTTACTAAATGATTGGCATTATTGGCATCTATGTCACACCCTCAAACCTATGAGGAGCAGTGTCCTCATTGGTCCAAAAGTGGATAAGCAAAAAGAAAAAAAAAAAAAAAAAAAGCACAATGACAGAGAGGAAAGAAAAAATTGTACAGTAATGGACAAATCAATAGAAGTAAATAGTAAACATTAATTAAACAGTAAACAAACAACAAAAAACAAAAAATTTACAAGGTAGTTTAATAACTAGGGTCAAAATCTGTATCATAAGTTGGTTCAATGGGGTCAGAATTGGAGTCTGAACTTGAGTCAGTATTGGAGTCTGAACTTGACTTAGCTTTCTCTTTGATTGTGGCTTAGAGTTCGGTGTACTCTTCAGACTTGATCTTTTTGGTGAGGCCAATATATTTTGCAAGTCTATTAGCCCTCAGTTTTTCTTGTTCAAGCTTCTCTTTTAACATGGCAACTGTGTGCTTCTCACTCCTAACCATCTGATAGGTTTAGTGCAGTAGATCCTGCATCTTCTCTCTCTCAAATTGAATAAACAGCTCAAACTTTCGAATCTGGTCTTCATAAGGAGTCTTAATGTAAGCTTGCAGATCTGCAATCCCCTTAAGGACATCGCGAGAGATGTAAGGGTTCTCTTCCATAACCCTTTTAAGAGTGGCAAAACGTGGAACATGAATGGAGTGGTAGGGGACCATATGTATCCCAGCAGTGGGGGTGGGAGAAGATGAATCTAAAAGTACTACCTCAGGTTCAGTTTGGGTAGCATGGTCAGAAGTGGAGGGTACTGTAGCTGAGGTAGTTGGTTGGGATGTGGAGGCCAAGGTTTGGAGAATGGAATTTGTCACAGACTGGTTGTTTGTGTTGGTCTGCAGCTGGGCTTGGATAGATTTGAGAAAGGTGAAGATTTGACTAATTGGTCAGGTGTGGGTGTGGTAAGTAGAGTGGTGACTGGTATGATTGGTGTAGGTGGTGGAAGAGTAATAGGTGGGATGACTGTAAAGGGGGAAGTAGCCAAATGAGTGAATTGGGGGGGATCAGGTATTGGGGCATATTCATGCCCAATATTCTCCAAGATAGATTCCATCAAGGATGAATATGCTTCAGTGGTGAATAACTCAGGTTCAGGAGTATGGGCGATTTCAGGTGTGTGAGCTAAATGAGCTGGTGAACCTGAGAAGCTTTGTAGGAGAGGAGTGCTAGGTGAGTTTACAACAAAATCTGTGGGTATATCTGGGAAATTGTTAGGTGAAATTGGTGGTGTAAGTGTGGCTGGAATGGTTGGTGTTGGGGGAGAATCTGCAATGGGGATTGTGGTGGTGATAAGTGATGGAACTGCTGGGATAGGTGCTGTGATAGGTGAGGTGGACATGATGATGGTCTCCTCAACATTGGTAGTATGTTCAATGGCAGCTGTAGGTGCAATGGGTGCAGCTAAAGAGCTGGTCACCTCAGGTTCAGGTATAGCAGCCTCTTGGACTGGCTCTGCCTCTTCCCTCATTCTATTCAACATAGTTTGGCTTGTAGTCCAAGCCCTCTTCCCAAAAGCATGAGGTGTTACAATCTCAAAAGGTTCTTGCTTATTAATGTCAAATTTAGCCCTTAGTAGAGCTGTGATCTACCTTCCAAATGGTATTCCAGCCACTTTCTGTTCCTTCTTCATCTTGGCACTGATGTCAGCCATTGCTTCAAATATCAGCATAGGGGCATTGAAGAATTGCCCTTTAGAAAAGTGAAAAAGGGCCTCCAAAATGGGTGTCCTTCTTTCCTGACCGTGCCTAGTGACATACAAACTCCCTCTCAAAATGGAATCCATCAGCAAAAATTGGGGTGCTAAGTCTCTCCTCATGATGGACTGCCCAGTTCCAACTATGCCTTGGGTTAGATGGGCAGCCATATCTCTAAAAGAGGCTGTCTCTGGTGTAGCCAAAGGGTCAGCAGGATCATACTGAAATGGTATCCCCAAGGCATTTCCAATGTCTTTCATAAGTGATGGTTAAATCACAATCATCAATAAAAATTACCAGAGTTGGGGCATCAGCATCCTTCTCAGTTACTTTCACCATGTTTTGGTACCATACTCGCACCATTCTAGGATAAATATTCTCTGGAAGAGGGGTCAGGATATTACTCAATGAAGCATCCTTGATGTAGTTCAGGGATAGCTTATAATCTGGTTTGTTCAAGAAAAAATTTTCATCCACATTAAGCTCTGGAATCAGCTTCTGAGCTTCAATGAATGGGTTTGGAAGTACCAAATGCTTAGGAAGAGGAGGAAGCTCAGTCTCAGGAATAGGGTCAGCTTCCGGGATGGGTTCCTTAATTCTAACCTTCTTTCCCTTCTCAATCCTATCAACCTTATCCATCGACAATTTCCTCTTGGCTGAGGTTTTAACTTTTCCTTTGGTGGGGGATTTGCTAGCTTTCTTAGCAGAAGACCTAGGGAACATCTTAGCCAACAATTTTTCAGCTTTCCCCATTTTAAAAATTTCTAAAAACTCGTTCAAATAATTCCTCCTTCTCACAACAATTAACAAACAACTCTCTTGAATCCCAGACACTGTATGCTCAAACAGAAATCAAAATTTTAAAGCACAGACAGAGGATATGGAGAGAAAAATACCAAAACCTAGGGTTTGCTCGAAATCTCTGACCGCTTGATCAAATCCACTGGAGTCAGAGGTAAAAGATCCTTCTCTTCAAGCTTAATCAGCGGAAAAAAAATGAAGGAAATTGGATCTAGATTCCAATAGAACGCAGAGATGGAAAAAGATGGGTTTTCTGCGAAACAGGACAAGCTGGAAATGATTTCGAATATGAAAAACCTCTTTTCGAATGGCTTTAAATATGTTTAAATTGATTTCGCAAAGCATCATTAATTCTTTCAAAAAGTTCAAAAAAATCCTTTTCGAAAAGGAGAAAGGCATCAGTACCTTTCGCAAAGCAAATGGCTTCAGAAACATCTGTTCGAAAAGATCTGCATCTATTCGTAAAGTTTACCATTCTTTTCGACTAGTTGTGGTTACATGTTCAGATCCTTTTCGAAAAGGAGTTTATACTTTTCGAACTGAATTTTCCTTTGCGAATTGATTTTTCGCATTGACTGTAAAACTTTTCGAAAGGTATGAATTTACTTTTGAACAAATGCTTTGAAGTACAGAACAAAA
Source organism: Chloranthus sessilifolius (assembly GCA_021018995.1). Classification (NCBI taxonomy): domain Eukaryota; kingdom Viridiplantae; phylum Streptophyta; class Magnoliopsida; order Chloranthales; family Chloranthaceae; genus Chloranthus; species Chloranthus sessilifolius. Next base: position 35,051,931 of record CM037592.1, on the reverse strand, counting down.
TTTCTACATTAAAATCATTGGAATTTATTATCTCAATCAATTAAAACCACAAAGCTTTCAGAACTTATGATTCCTCAAAGAAAATTTAACTAAAACATGACTAAAACAGAGGAAAACAATTACACAAAACTATGCAAAAAATCGCAGAACAGACACAGTTAAAATACATATGATAGAATTGTATGACATTAGATTTGTGGAGGCTCTTGATGATAGATGGTCATCACAGGCTCCAAGATATTTTCAATGCATGGTTTGAGCCTCTGACCATTTACTTTCAAGGTTCTTCCATCACTTGGATCCATAATTTCAACAGCCCCAGATGGAGATGCTTGAATGACAATATATGGCCCTTCCCATCTGGATCTCAGCTTTCCAGGAAAAAACTTGAGTTTTGAGTTGAATAACCATACCTTAGCGCCAGCTGTGAACTCTTTTCTTAGCAGATTTTTGTCATAGAAAGCCTTAACTTTTTCTTTGTAAGATCTTGCATTGGTGTATGCATCCATCCTCAGCTCTTCAAACTCAGAGAGCTGCAGTTTCCTGTGCTTACCAGCAGTAGTGAGATCCATGTTTAAAGCTTTAATGGCCCAAAAGGCCTTATATTCTAAATCCACTGGTAAATGGCATGTTTTACCATAGACCAATCTGAATGGGGACATGCCAATTGGGGTCTTATAGGCTGTCCTATATGCCCACAATGCATCATTCAGCTTAAAGGACCAATCCTTTCTGTCCTTCCTCATAGTCTTTTCCAGTATATGTTTGATTTCTCTGTTGGAAATCTCCACTTGTCCACTGGTCTGTGGATGATATGGAGTAGCTACTCTGTGAGTCACAAAATACTTTTTCAATAGAGCCTCAAAATGCTTGTTACAAAAATGGCTTCCCCCATCATTGATAATGGCTCTGGGGGAACCAAACCTGGAAAAGATGTTATCCTTTAAGAATTTAAGGACAACTCTGTGGTCATTGGTTTTAGTGGCTATGGCTTCAACCCATTTGGGTACATAATCCACAGCTACTAAGATGAAATTAAAACCATTTGAAGGAGGAAAAGGTCCCATAAAATCTATCCCCCAAATATCAAACAATTCAACTACCAAAATGGGCTGTAAAGGCATTAAATTTTTCTTGGAAATGCTGCCCAATCCCTGGCAGTTCTGACAAGACTTACAGTGCTGTAGTGCATCCTTGAAGAGTGTGGGCCAATAAAATTCACACTGCAAAACCTTTGCAGCAGTTTTGTTTCCACTAAAATGACCTCCACAGGCCTGCTCATGACACATGGAAAGTATGCTGTGGAAGTCTTCTTCATGGACACATCTTCTAATGATTTGGTCTGCACAAATCTTGAATAGGTAAGGATCCTCCCAAATAAAAGGTTTAACCTTTGAAAAGAAGAGATCTTTATCCATTTTATTCCAGTATTGGAGGGTCCTTCCAGTAGCCAAAAAGTTGACTATATTTGCAAACCAAGGGGTATGCACACTGATAGCAAAAAGTTACTCATCAGGAAAAGAGTCATTGATAGGCAACCTATCAATCTCAGCAGTCAGAATTCTAGATAGGTGATCAGCCACCACATTCTCCACACCCTTTTTTTCTTTAATCTGCAAATCAAACTCCTGCAATAGGAGGATCCACCTGATTAATCTTGGTTTGGTATCTTTCTTAGACAGAAGGTATTTCAGGGCTGAGTGGTTAGTGAACACCACAATTTGTGAACCCAAAACATATGACCTGAATTTCTCCTAGGAAAAAACAACTGCCAGCAGCTCTTTCTCAGTTGTTGTGTAATTGAGTTGTGCATCAACCATTGATCTACTGGCATAAGCTATGACATGCGGCAGCTTATCCTTTCTCTGCCCAAGAACAGCTCCCAAAGCATAATCTGATGCATCACACATCAGCTCAACGGGCAGGGAATAGTCTGGAGACTGAAGTATTGGAGCTGAAATCAAACAGTTTTTTAAGAATTCAAACACCCTAAGGCATTCATCATTGAAAACAAAAGGGACATCTTGGCACAATAAATGGCAAAGACGCTTGGATATTTTACTGAAGTCCTTAATGAACCTCCTGTAAAATCTAGCATGCCCCAAGAAACTTCTGATTTGCTTAACAGTTTTGGGAGGAGACAAATGTGCAATTAAATCTATTTTTTCTCTGTCCACCTCAATGCCCTTATGGGAGACAACATGACCAAGGACAATTCCTTGGGTGACCATGAAATGGCTCTTCTCCCAACTCAAAACTAAATTGGTTTCTTCACATCTCTATAGCACCAGGCTGAGATGATGTAAACATTGGGCAAAACTGTCTCCATATATTGAAAAGTCATCCATAAAAATATCCATAAATTGGTCAATCATATCAGAGAAAATGGAGACATACATCTTTGAAAGGTAGCAGGGGCATTACAAAGACCAAACGCCATCCTCCTATAAGCAAAAGTGCCAAAGGGGCAAGTGAATGTGGTCTTTTCCTGATCTTGTGGATACACAGGAATCTAGTTGTAACCAGAGTAACCATCAAGAAAACAATAATAACCTTTTCCTGCTAGATCATCTAAAATCTGATCAATGAATGGAAGAGGGAAATAGTCTTTTCTGGTCATTGTATTGAGCTTTCGGTAATCAATACAGAATCTCCAACCAGTTGTTTGTCTGGTTGAAATGAGCTCACCAGAATCTGAGGTTACAACAGTAATCCCAGATTTCTTAGGTACCACCTGTGTAGGTGCCACCCAAGCTGAATTTGAGATGGGGTAAATGATCCCTGCATCCAACAACTTAACAACCTCCTTCATGACCACTTCCTATATATGAGGATTCAGCCTCCTCTGTATTTCTCTAAAAGGCTTTGCACCTTCTTCCAAATGAATTTTATGCATGCAAACAGCTGGACTGATTCCTCCCAAATCAGCAATAGTATAGCCAATTGCCCTCTTATGCTGCTTCAATACAATCAACAACTCTTCCTCCTACTCAGTGAGGGATGAAGAGATAATCATAGGCAATGTTTTATGGTCTCCTAAAAACACATATTTCAAATTTTCTGGCAACTGTTTCAGCTCTACATCAGGTGGGCTGAGAAGAGAAGGTAACAAAGGTACCTTGGTTGTTTGTGGAAGGGGAAAAACAGCAGATTTCCATGAAGAGAACCTTGCTGTTTGGACAGGAGTTTCTTGCACAGTGTTGACCTCTTCAGTCTTTGAGGCACAAGCTGTCTTTTCCACAACATTTCTCCAAACATCTTCAAAATCTGTGATTAAATCCTTACATTGTAGGAACTGAGGTAGAGTTTCCTCTACCAGTTCATCCAACAAATCAACAAGAAAGCACTCCTCAGAACTGAACTGAGGCTGGGTAACTGTATTGTAAATATTTAACTTCACCTTCATATTTCCGAAGGACACTTCCATAATACCAGACCTGCATTGAATACAAAAGGACAGGGATGGAAGTTCTGCTTTTTGTAGGTTCCATGTCCAATACCAGAAAATCAGCAGGATAGAAAAACTTATCTACTCCTACCAACACATCCTCAATCATCCCAACTGGCTTTCTTTCAGATCTGTCTACTAGTTGTAACATCACATGAGTGGGTTTTAACTCTCCCAAACCTAGTTTCTCATATACAGAATATGGAAGCAGGTTGACACTGGCACCCAAATCTAATAAAGCCTTTTCAATGGTATGTTCCCCAATAATTCAAGGGATTGTGGGGATTCCAGGATCTTGGAGTTTAGGAGGTGTGGCAATGGACAAAACCTGTTTAACTTTCTCCATAGCAAAGACCTTGGATAACTGGATCCTAGATTGTCTTTTGTGTGTGCAAATGTCCTTCAAAAACTTTGCATAGGCTGGGACTTGCTTGATTGCATCAAGTAAAGGAAGATTTATCTTGACTTGCTTGAAAGTCCCCATCATTTCGTCTATTTTTGTATTCTCTTTATCAAAAGGGGATGCAGATTTCATGGCATGGGGAAATGGTAAATGAGGAACTAGTCCTTCATTTACATCCTTAGCATCGTCACCAGAATTTTTTTGACTTTTCTGTTTTTCATTTTTTTAATTTTTCTGAGGTACATCAGCACCCCCAATGCTAACATCATGCTGCTCCTGCTGCATGTTCCTAGCAATTTTCTCATTTTTTTCTTCTTTTTCTGTCTCCACATTGTTGTTTAGAACTCTTCCACTTCTCAAAGTGGTGATAGCTTTTACTTCTTCATGAGAAAAAGAGGCCTCTCCAACCATGAACTGTCCTTTGGGATTATTCAAGGGTTGGCTGGGTAACCTGCCTTCCTCTCTTCTGGCCAAAGTATTTGAAAGTTGACTCAATGTATCTTCAATCTTCTTAATACTCTGACTGTGAAAGTTTACAGTCTGAGTTAAAGACCCTAAATTCTGGAGTGAAGTTAGAACTTGGTCTTCAAAAGAAGGGGATCTGGAAGGAGGCTGAGCTGGGGCAGATTGATGTACAGGTTGTGCCATCTGTTGTGGAATGGGCTGCTGAAAATTAGGCTTGGTATAGAAATTATCTTTGGTATGGTGAAACAGGTTTTGAAAGGTACTTGGTGCTTTGGTTGCTGCTGCTGTTGTGATTGATAATTGACCTGACTCCACCTTAAATTGGGGTGCCCTCTCCATGCATATTCATTAGATTGTAACTGTCCAAATGATTGGGTAGCATGAGCTTGCTCCACCACTAGATCTGGGAACTGTGGTGCAGCTGGACATTGATCATGGGACTGAGTAGGGGACTGGCATATCAGACATGCCTCCTCTACTCTAGCAACCATTGGATTTTGAAATGAGTCCATCAATCTATCAAACTTGGTGGTTAAATTGTCCACCTTCCTTTCCAACTCATTTACTTCATAAATCTTTCCCTTGGTAGTCTGCTCTTTATTCAACCGAGCAGGATTCTCATTGTCTCTTGACAGAGATTCTTGTTGGGTTGAATTTTCACCAATAACTTCAAATAGGGCTCAAACCTCCTCAACTGTTCTTTGTAAATAGGTGCCTCCACAGGAGGCATCTACCATGTTCTTACCCTTTTGATCAATTTCCTGATAGAAGCTTTGAACAAGATGCCATTGGGGAACTTGATGATGAGGGCATTGCCTTAAAAGCTCCTTAAACCTTTCCCATGCTTCATGGAAAGTTTCAGTTGAGTGTTGAGAAAAAGTAACAATGCTTTGTCTCAACTGGTCTTAGACGTAGGGAAGTATTTGGCTAAAAATTGATACTGCAAATCATTCCAAGAAGTAATACTATTTGGTGGCAACATGGACAACCATGCTCTAGCTTTGTCCTTTAATGAAAAAGGAAAGAGCCTAAGCTTGGTTGCCTCTGAACCAGTCCAGCTATGTTGAATGTGGTACAAAGAGAGAAGAATTCATCCACATGCTTGTATGGATCCTCCTTACTCAAACCATGGAAGGAAGGAAGCATCTGGATAGTTGATGATTTGATTTCATAATTTCCTTCAACAGTAGGAAATTGAATGCAAAATGGGGAATTATATGCACCAGGTGCAAAGTAATCCCTCAAGAGTCTAGGTTGCTCACCCATAGTAGCAGTCTCAGCAAAATTCTGTGATGTTTGTCTGATTCTTAGTAGCCTTTCAACTTCTAAATTCAGAGGGACAATCTCAGGATTGAGAGTCCTCCTACCAAACAAACAACACAGATACAGAGAGAAAAATTATGCAAAGCAAACCTACAATAATCCTTACTGAGTAGATTCCAAGCTTAATTGTATAGAGATAACTGCACAGATTCAAGCGATAGAAACAGTTAGCACTGATGTAAAAATAATAAAAAAAAAACTTAGGTCTAACTATTTTAAAATCTATTCCTCGGCAACGGTGCCAAAAACTTGTTGTCTTCCTAAGTGTGCATGATTTATTTATATTTTGAAAATAGATTTTTCAAAGAATGGATTACACTTTGATTAGAAAACTAAAAAAAAAAGGAAATATCAGCACAGAGAGAAATTAATTAGCCTGCAAGATCAGGGCCAATTGTAGCAAGTTTTAAATGTAAGTGAGTAAAAGATCGTCCATAGGGAATTGATTTAAAATGTATGGTTAACCTCCAGATCTGAGCTACCAGATCTGGCCTCTGATCCTATCTACAAAGCAAGTAAGATGGGAGGTTGAGTTTGTCACATTAACTAAATTATCTACAAGGAAAATTTAAACTAAGTGATCCTAATCCGAGTTGGGGGAATTGGATGCAAAATTAATAAGAATGAAGAAATAACAGCTACTTAAGCTTAGTAATTGATTGCAGAGTGAGAAATAGTGTAACACAGTTGAGAAAGTATCAAATCTTCATCTGGCTACCAGCTCAGATGTAAGAGAAAATAATCCAATTCAAGGATTAGAATTGAGTTAAACTTATGGCTATGATCTGTCCACTGTCATGGACACAGTTCATCCAATAGTTTTCTTCTTCAATCCAAAGCTTGATTCAGAACATAAGCACCACTACAAATGCTGTAAGAACCAGGTTACAAACATAGATTCTCACAGGGATAGTGAATTAAGGGAAATTACTTAAAAACAATAAATCTAAAGGAATCTAATGAATGAGGAGATCACAATGAACCCTCAACATGAATCCGATTGAGAACGTACTGATAAAAGCAACCTTTTCAAATCCACCATTATAATTACAGAGCACAGCTTAAAACATCTCTCGAATTTGTAGTCTTGAATACAATTCTCACTTGAATTACATAAGTATCTCACAGTTCTCAGTTACAAACAAAATCTAGGTTGTTACAGAGGTTTTAGACAAGCTATCTTGGTCTGAATTAGAAAATGGGGCAACAGGAATGAAACTCAAATTATGGATGCCCAAATTGGGCAAATAGTTCGTCTATTTATAGTTTTCCCCAAGTCCAGCTCAGATGTTCCTCAACCAATCAGAATTGGTTAGATCTATATCAACTAATAGGAGTCGAGCACAGGGATCCAGATCTGTTTTGGCCAATCATAACTGCTTGATCTGGTTTAGCCAATCAGGAGACAGAGGCATCAATTCTGTTAGGTAATTTAAAAATCTGTTTGAGCTTCTAGAAGTTCCCGCCAAGTAATTTCATCTTTGGGTGTTCACATGGAGTGGAATATGCCTCTAGTTCGTGCTCAGAATCTTCCAGAATGCTCCTGAGTTTTTAAATACATTGGGATGCATGCAGAGATTACTAAAATACCCTTACAGATGCTGGGAATCTTTAGAATACGGTTTCGCACAGATTGGGGGCCTTTTTGAAAGGAAATGTGACTTCTGGAGCTCTATTCGCACATATTGGAGGTCTTTTCGAAAGGAAAAGTAACTTCTGAAGCTCTATTCGCAAAGAACTGGTGCTGTTCGCAAGGAGTTTTCTTCTTTTCGAAAGGATCATCAGGAAGTTTGATACCTTTTGAATAGATTAGGTGCTCTTCGAAAACCAAGCCTTGAGCTTTAGTTCTTTTCACAGTGTTCAGGTTCTCTTTGAATAGATCAAGAATCCTTTTGAATAGATCAGGAATCCTTTCGAATAGCATTCTGTAGTGCATTCTTCTTGTCGAATAGCTCCAAACCTATTTCCAAGTTGAAATCAGGCCTTTGTCTCTTCTAGTTTAGGCATTTTGACAGCCAGTGGGGCTGTCCCTTCTCCTTCTTCCTTTAGATCAAAATGGGTCATCATCTTTTTGGCACTTTTAAGCTGCTTTCAGTGTTAAGCCTGCCTTTATTGTTAGCTGTAAAATAAACACTTAGAACACTTATTTAGTTCTCTCAAAGGTCTATCAAGGCCCAGGTTAAGGGGTGGAAAATGGTATTTTCCAGTTCTCAACAAAAGCCCACATCGAAAATAGCCACAATGAGGTCATAGTGTTTAATGCAACTGATGGAGCTTTGATAAGTGCGATGTATTCTTGGCATTACTCGCAGAATTGGACGTAGAGGTGGTAGTCTCTTATCATTGTCGGCCAGAAGTAGCCTTGTCGTATAATTTGATCAGCGAGTCTGTCTACTAGCATGGGCGCCGTAGGCACTGGCGTGTGCTTCTCGGATGATCTATTATCCTTTAGCGGTTGTGATGCATCATAGCAATACTCTTTTGGTGAAGGCTTCTTTATATAATATTTTATCGAGTATGCAAAACCGGGCGCATCGGTTCCTTATAGTCTTTCGTTCGATCTTCGTGGCGTATGAAGGAACGTGTTGATGTTGTAGAAAATTTTATATGTCGAAATACCATGGATGTCCATCATCAATTTCTACCTTGACGTGATTTTTCGAAGTGATTGCTTCATTTGGTCTCTGCTCACGGGGAGAATTGGTAATTCTCTCTTGACTATCCATGCTATCTCGTGGGCGGGTACTGTCGATGGAGAAGGTCTTGGTACTTTGTTTGATGGGTATTTGGATGACCGAGGCTAATGTGGCAAGGGAGTCTGCGAGCTCATTTTCTAATCTAGGGATGTGCGTGAAAGAGATTCTTTTAAATTTTTTTACCAAATATTGAGCGGTTTCTAGATATGCCATCAATCTCCTTTCCTTGGTATTCCATTCTCCTATAACCTGTGAGATTACAAGCTTTGAATCACCGATGGTTTTTAACAGTTTAACGCCTAATTATAGTGCTGCTCATAGTCCGGCTATGAAAGCTTCGTATTTCGTGACATTATTAATGACAAGGAAGTCTAGTTGAAAAGCCTTAGGTATGAAAACTCCTTCCGGGGTTAGCAGGACTATCCCGATACCTTTTCCTTTATGATTTAGAGCATCGTCGAAATAAAGTGTCCATGACGTCTTATCAGGCTCTTTGTTACGAATTGTGAGTAGGGTTTCATTGGGGAAATCCGCGTGTATGGGCTCATTGCTCGAGAGTGAGAGATCTGTGAGGTAATCGGTGATTGCTTATCCTTTGATCAACTTCTGTGTGACATAAGTGATGTCAAATTCTTGTAATAGCATATGCTAGCGAGCGATCTTTCCTGATGTGGCAGGCTTTTCGAATACGTACTTCAAAGGGTCCATTCGGGCTAGTACTAGTATCTTATGTGCTCCGAAGTAGTGTCATAATTTGGTCGAGGCCCACACTAATGTGAGGTAGTGAGGTAGGCCTTCTCCATTGAAGTGTATTTTCGTTCATATTCGACCATCGTCCTACTAAGGTAGTAGATAGCCTTCTCTCTCTTGCCATCTTCTTTATATTATCCCAGAATTACTCCCATTGCTTTGTCGTTTGCCGAGAGGTAGAGAATCAGAGGTCTTTCAGGGATTGATGGTGATTATACTGGCGGGTAAAGGAGGTACTTCTTGATGTTGTCGAAGGCTTGCTAACACTGGTCATTCCATTTATATTTAGTTCCTGTTTTAAGTAGTCTATAGAAAGAATCGCATCTGTCTAAATGTTGGGAGATAAATCTCATGATGAATTACAATCTTCCTATCAAGCTTCATAATTCTTTGATATTACTGGGAGGTGGCATCTTAAGGACGGCTCTTACTTTTGTAGGGTCGACTTCGATTCCTCATTTGCTGACTATGAAATCGAGTAATTTTCTGGAGGTGACTCCGAAGACACATTTCTTTGGGTTCATTTTTAGTTGATACTTCTCGGCTCTTTACAGCACCAGTCGGAGTGCTTGCTCGCATTTGGGACTTCACTAATATATCATCGATGTAGACTTCTACACATTTATGCATCATGTCATGAAAAATAGCCATCATGGCACGTTGATACGTAGCTCCTGCATTCTTGAGCCCAAAAGGCATGATGATGTAGTAGTAAGTTCCCCATGGTGTGGTGAAAGAAGTTTTCTCTTGGTTAGACTCTGTTAATTTGATCTAGTTATACCCAGAGAAACCATCCATAAAGGATAGCATCTCATGTCCAGTAGTGTTGTCGACTAGAGTGTCAATGTGTGGAAGTTGGAAGTCGTCTTTTGGGCATGCCTCATTGACGTTTCAGAAGTCAATGCAAACTTGTACTCTACCATCTTTCTTAGCGATAGGTACTATATTGGCAACTCACTTGGGGTAGAGGATGACTCAAATGAATTTGGCTTTATGTAACTTGTCAACTTCCTCTTTAACTTGAAGGGCTGTTTGTGGGTGCATCCTTTGGAGTTTCTATTTAACATGCTTTGCATTGGGTTTCAAGACAAGACGATGTTCTACTAAACTTGCGTCTAGACCAGGCATATCTTCATAGGACCATGCAAAGGAGTCGAGGTGTTCTTGCAGGACTTGTACAATTTGTTGACGTTCCTTGGAGTTGAGCGTTGCGCTAATTAGTAGCTTCTTAGGTTTCTCTTCAGTGCCAAAGTTGATTTCTTTGGTAGGTTCCGCGGTAGCCTGGGTTTGCTCGTCAAAACGCTTGATGACCCGTTGGAAGTCCTGCTCTTCCTCGGTGACTGATGTTCCTTCTTCATCCTCGGTAAGCTCATACACTGCAAAATTGTTACACTGGAGATTTGATTTGGTGAAAGGTAGCCCTTCATTGGCACAATTTATGATTGAGACATCTTTGGTAAGGTGAAGATCAAGGCTATTGTTCCTTTTCTCAAAGTTGTGAAGTATCGCATCTGGTATGATTACTGGCTTGTTGTTTTGCCTGGATGCCTTGCGTCTTTGCGCAAGAGAGGGGGTAGAAGTCTTAGGAGAAGGGTCTTCTTATTGGTCGCAAAATTGATTCGGGACGAAGGGTTTCCTTTCTTTTATGAGGTTTTCTAGTTTTTTTGGATTTTGTATTTCTAAATTTTTATGGTCTTCTGCTTTTTCTATTTTTTAAATTTTCGATAGTAGATATGGTACAAAGTTGGTCGCCTCAAGAGGCACCGGAAGAGTCGCTTCCTCTTACTAATGGAGTGAGGCGACTGTCGGAGCCGTTCGGGCAATTCTTCGAGAATGTGGACTTAATCTGAATTTGGCATTTTTTTTTAGAGTCCTCATTTGATGGGATCTTTTGAATAAATGACGCTGGTGACAACGTTGCTGACGTTTGGATTTCATCTATCACATTGATTGTCTCATCTTCGAAGAAGCTCTGGAGATCGTAATCGGTCGAACTATCATCTTCTGAGTTATAATGCAACCACTCTCTCTGTCGAGGGTGACCTCCTTGGGGATCCTCAGGGGTAGGTGAACTCTCTCCCTTGAACTTCATAGTATGTTAGGATGAATACGCATGTTCGACAGTGAGGCTGGTAATTGTGAGAAATGTAGGGAGATTCCCAAGGGCATTTTCATCAAGGCTGGTATCGAACTCGTCTTCCTAATTTGATAATGCCTAAAGTCCTTGGTTGGCTTGCTCTGCTAACTCGAGTGAAGGGAGGTCTATTCAGTAGTCATCGCCATCGCTCGGAGGGGGTTGCCACTCTTCCTCGAGAGATTTCTAGAATATTTGGAGTTATGGTGCGTCTGAGGATGGAGGAGTATCTAGTTCGAATTCCTCTTCAAACTTTATACAAATCGGTAGAGGGGGAAATTATAAAGAGGAAATATATATGTTCGCTCGAAGGTTTCAAGTAGACAGACAAGTACAAATTGCATGCCGATATAAAGTGTTCAAGATATAATAGATGTAGATGTGAGGCAAGGTTGAAGATTAGGATTGACGAGCAAAAGTTATGCGAGGTAATAGAATTTAGAGAGTCGCATAATAATCAGTTGTTTATAATTATGAAGGTGAAGAAATTACGATCTCATAATAAGATGAGCGGGACAAGTAAATCATTGATAGGAACATTTGATGACATCATTCTTCCTTTGTAGATTTCTACTGTTTTGTCAAGTTTGGATGGAGAAGCTAGCATGACGGTAAGCCCTCAGCAAACTTGGGATTACCTAAAGAAGATAAGATAGGAGAGTAACATCCAGCCGATATGCATGATCCATCATCAAAACCTTTATTGATAGGCAGAATAAAGAAGATGGTTTCTTCTTTGAAGTTGAACTAGACGAAGAATATTGTATCCGTAGTTAATTTGGGCTGATCACAGGTCACGAATTGCGTATCAACATTTCAGTGATGTGGTGGTATTCAACATCACTTACAAAATGAACAAATTGCTACTACATTTTGCCCCATTTACAAGGGTCAACCATCACTGGTAGACGATGCTTTTTAGGTGTGTGTTGCTCACGGATAAGATAGAGGGAACATTCATTTGGTTGCCTAAAACATGATTGAAGTGCATGGGTGATAAGCAACCTAATGTAATTATCATTGATCAATGCATTGAAATAAATAAGGCCATCTCCGAAATCCTTTTGGGATCCACGCATCACCTTTGCATATGGCACATTGGGAGGAATGAACTGAACCATCATTGTTAGCTGAAGCTAAAGTTTAAGAATTTTGTCAGAAAGTACCATCAGTGTAAGTTCAGTCATACGGTTGATGATTTTGAAAGATGGGCAAAGCTCGTCAAGGAGTTTCAATTACAAGACAATGTGTGATTCAAACAAATGTACAGTCTTAGAAGAAAATAGATTCCATGGTCCTTGAGTGATACCTTTTAGGTTGGTATGACCACTACGCAGTGCGGTGAAAGTATAAATTCTTTCTTCTATACCTATGTTAGTGCCCAGACGGGTTTGACAGAATTTATCAAGCAATACGATCTTGTCATCTAATCTCATCACGATAAAGAAAATAGAGAGGATTTCATCTCAATGTCTATGACACCGGATCTCTTGTTCTGAAATTCAATTGAGATGCATGTCACTATTGTGTATACAAGAACCATATTCGATAGATTTTACACTAAGTTTCGCAAATTTGCCTCCTTTAAGTCCCATAAGGTGGTCGAAGAGGAAGTTGGGGAGGTTAAAGTATACGAAGTACGTAGAAGTGGTGGGGATGACATGGAGGATAGCGGTCAAACATTCAAGGTCCATTTCGAAAGTGGAGATGCCTTGGCCACTTATAACTGTAACCACTTTGAGACCGAGGGCTTATTGTGTTCTTACATCTTTCATGTTTACTACAAGGAAGAGGTAGACCAAATTCCATCTAAGTACACCCTACCTTGAAGGATGAAAGACGCTAGATACAATATTATATGTTTAGGGGTTGGTGAGAAAGAGGAACCCAATTCTGTCTCTACGATGAAAATATGGAAGGTGAGAGAAGCGGGACTCAAGTTAATTCAGTTGGTGATACAGTCACTTCGCTTGGTGGATTAGACATTGGGATGGATGATGAAATTATTAGAAGGCATAGAGGCCATTAAAAGAGAAGAGGAGAATGAAAGAACCACTAGTATCGCGACCTCTCTGGGTGGCTCCCCCCAGGCGAGCCAAGGAATATCATTATAAGAGCATGCCAATATTACAGTGTGAGATCCAGTACGATGTGCCACCAAAGGTAGGCAAAGCAATATTAATAGAATGAAGTCTGAAATGGAGGTTAATATTGAACAATCAAAGAACCAGAGAAGGAAGTGTAAAGGTTATGGTGAGTTGGGTCATAAAATTGTAACTTGCCTAGTAAAGAGGGTCAAGATGATAGCCGCTAGCACTGGACAGAGCCAAACAGAACAGGAGATGATGGAAAGTGTAATATCACAGAGTCACACTGACTCAATTTTATGAAAAGCGCAACGGCTTTGATTTGGAAGCCACGACACTTTGAATACGAAGCGTTGGCACTTTGACTTGGACACGTCAACGCCTCGTCTACGAAGCAACAACGAGTTGGCATTTCGTTTATGATGCGCGGGTGCTTCATTAATGCTTCGTTTAGAAGCCTAAACGACTATCCGATCTGCGCTGCTTTTGAAATTTAATGGACAACGGTAGTCCTTTTAAGTGTTGATTCTTTTTTTTATATACGCGTTCATTCTTAATTTGAATTATCGATTCCATTTTTTGATACGATTGGTCTACAATTATAATTGATTCCATTTTTTCTTTGAATGAGAGACTCCATTTGTCAGATTGTTATTTAAGCCACCAAATAATTTGTTAGAGCGTTATTTGTTCTCTGAAACCGGGAGAACAATCACCGGCTCTAGAGCCTCGACCATGCTTCTTATATGAAGCGACGATGCTTCATCGAAGAAGCAACGACGCTTCGTCGAAGATGCGACTACACTTCCTTATGAAGCGAGAGCGCTTCGCCGTAAGGCGACGACTCTTCATTGTGAAGCGTCGTCACTTCATATTCAAAACGACGAGGCGACGACGCCTCTAAAATGAGGCATGGCGCTTCGTTATAGACGTGTTGGCATTTCTTTTATGAAGCGCTAACGCTTTATTACGCTTAGTTGATGATTAATTTGAATTACAAATATGTGTTCATTCTTAATTTGATATGTGTTCATTCTTTGAATGAGAGGAAATATTTGTCATGGTGTTATTTCGTAGTTTAAGCTACAAAATGAATTCATTACAAACTTAAATCAAAATTATTTCTTTATATTGTCATTGTCTTTCTTTACATTGTCGATAAAAAAGTCTACAAAAAATACATTGAGCATCCTTGGGAAGCCTTGAGCTCACTCACTTCTAGCAGCCTTCAGAAATACTCAATTTAAGTAGCCTTCGGTAGGAGGTGATGGTGGGTTTGGGAGACGTAGTGGTGGAGGTGGGAGATGCAGCACCAGCTTTGGAGCCGGTGGGGCTATTTTCCACTGTGACGTCCCGATTTTTCCAATCCCTCAGGTATAGGAAAGGTCGGTTTGCCAACCCATCGGTTAAACGATAAGCCGGACAAACAGAGCACATATTAGAGTAAAGCGCAATAAGTAATCAAAGCTAAGAAAAATGTAAAAGTAATTAAAGTGCAGAACCACCGATGATGGCCGACCATCACCGAAACATGATTCATAACCATAAACAAAAGTTAACCCTAAAGCCAATATCTAACAAAAATGGGCCCACAACTCCAAGTCCAAAACTCTCACCAAAAGCAAATAAATAAACTGATCCTAAGCCAGAAAATACTCCTTAGGAGGAACCTCAAGCTCTTCCTCGAGTACGTAATCAAGATCAATCTCGCAACCCGGAACTGCCATGTCAGTACCTGGACCTGTGACATATAGTCGGAGTGAGCTAACCAACAAAGCTCAGTAGAAAAATATCATCAACGACATTGTATTTTAACTAACATGGTTTTCAAAACCTATTTTGGAATATAATATGTCAGAACTAGATAATGTGGTAAAAGACTGAATTTAAATACAGAAAATCATCCGTAAGATCAAGTTCTAAATAGGTGAAAACAGATTCAAAATAGATGCAGATATTCAGCGTCTTAGTGTCTCTAACTTCTATATGCAAAGTTCAATAATTTATGACTTAATCCTCAACTTAAAATACCTCCCGAGTTAACTTTATCTCGAGAGCAGGAATATAGCTGATGGAAACCCCTACCTACCATCATCATTCATGAATCCTTTTTCAGGATGCAACAAGCCCCCTACACTCAGGAGGGTAACTTGCGCCAGAAAATTGTTCAGGAATTTTTGAGGGGTCGTTTAGGTGAATCATAAAATAGATGCATATACTAATATAGTTCAAATAAAAGTTTCTTATACATAGTTCAGATTTCAGAGTTCATATCAGATTTTTAGTTTACAGACGTGATTTCAATGGCATATGTAAGTTTAAAAATTCTAATTCAAAATATCCATGCAAATTAAAATAAAATGCGGTAGTGATGAGATTCTCCTACTTCGGGACATTTCACACAAATCGGAGTCCAAATAAAGCCTATCGGACGGTGCTACGATCCACACTATAACCTAGCATCTATACAGACCTTATGTTATGAGTCTAGTAGCATAATATCATAAAGAAATCGAAGAATAAAGACGAAACCATGTTCTATCCTCACGTGAGCGAGCCCCAGTTTCACATGATTTCTCGCGCGGTAGATCCTTCAGAAGTTATCTTGCGCGAGCAATAACTTAAACTCGCTCGAGCGAGCACATAGACACAAGCACCATTCCCTTTTTCGATTAAACGACTTCGCAGTCAAACTTTTGGAGATTCCTCGCGTGAGCGATGATAATCCTCGCGCAAGCGAGCTACAGAAACTGTGCGATCGGGACTTCAAAAATTCCCATAAAGATGTAATTTTTTGCCTCATTTTCACCCGAATCGATTCCCACACATCTCTAAAACCAAACCCACATCTATCCTATTGATTATAATAAAAAATCTTAATCAAAATCGTACCTTTAACATAATATTTTCCTATACTGAAAGCGAGTAGCGCAAACAGGGTTTTGAAACGAAATCGATGGATTTCCTCAACGATTCGCTCCGCAATTGATCCCTACTCGGTCACCATGATCTCAACCTCTCCCAAATAATAAAACGAATCCAAAATCGATCCAAGCTCACCCTAGGATCAAGGGTTTCAAAACTGATCTCTTACGAGGATTGATGGCAAAGCGAACGGAGTTTGCGCGGGGTTGCACGGCTACAACTCGGCTAGGGTTCTCCAACTCAAGCACTCGTTCCCCCTTTATTTTCTCAATATAAACCTAGTGTAATACGGGAGGTAACCTCTCTCTTATAATGAGTTTGTGGAAAGTGTTAGTCACACACACCTGATAAGTGTGTTAAACTTTCTAATTTCAATGACTTAACTCCAATGTTGAGCGGTCACACCGAAGGTCAGTTTCACACAAGGGTCAGATCTACCTCTAAATCGAAATCCGTCCGCACAATCACATCTAAATAATAATCCAAAACAAATGGCGACATCAGTCACTGAGGCAAACACGTGCCCAGGTCGGTCTAGATCGGGTTCAAAAATACGGGTCCTTACATTCTACCCTCCTTAGGAATTTTTGTCCTCGAAAATGTAACGGGTAGCTAAATAGGTTCACTATAAGTCCTTATCAATGCGTAGTTGAAATAGTCGAAAGTCTAAAGAAATTGGGTCGCGATGCGATAGGTTTTACTAAGTACGCTTTTCAAGGGGTTGAGATCCGTAGTAACTTGGATGTACTGCGTGTGGCATCCCATACTGCCAGAGGATTGCATCCGTACATGGATACATGCCTTCCCGAGCGTCACATGCCTGGAGACATATCCCACCGTGACTCAACCTAGAACACACATCTACCTCACCTTTTCTCACTAGACCACATACACTATATCGGTAATTACTCGAGCAAAAATTTCAAATGCCAGAATCGAATACTTGTTCAGAAGCGTAACCACATACCCGGTATACATGTTCTAACTGATCACAGAATGGTAATGATATCTAAGATTTTATGGTGTGATCGATATAAATATATGTAATGTTTGTAAAAAAAAAAATGAATTTTAAACATTAAAAGCACTTATATTTTTCTTACATCTACATAGTTTGCGATTACCTTTATTCGAAAAGTTGTGGAAATTCCTCGTGAATCTCTGCTTTGCGCTCCCAAGTGGCTTCCTCTGAAGAGTGGTTCCGCCACTTCACAAGTACTAAGGGAATGCTCTTTGTCAGTAAGATCTATTCTTTACGATCCAAGATTTATACCAGCTCCTCAACCAAGGATAAATCTTCCTGGAGCTCAATGGGCTGGAAGTCCAATGCATGAGTCGGGTCCTTCATGTACTTTCCCAATATGGACACGTGAAACACATTATGCATACTTGATAGCTACGGTGGCAAGGATACACAGTAAGCAACCTCACCGACTCGGCCCAATACATCAAAAGGTCCAATATAACGCGGACTCAGCTTTTCACACTTCCCAAAATGCATTACGCCTTTTGTAAGTGAGATTCTGACAAATACATTATCTCCCACCTTAAATTCAACATGGTTCCTTTTGAGATCAGCGTAGCTCTTTTGATGACTCTGAGCAATGCGTAGTCTCTCGCGGATTAACCAAATTGTCTCGATCGTACTCTCCACGATCTCAGGGCCTAAAATGAGTTTCTCACCCACTTCTTCCCAATTAAGCGAAGACCTGCACTGTCGTCCATACAAAGCTTCGTAGGGTGTCATGCCGATGCTAGCCCGATAACTGTTATTGTAAGTCAACTCAATCAGTGATAAATGTTAGTCCCATGACCCCTGAAAATCCAGTATGCAAGCACATAACATATCTTCTATAATCTGATTTATCCTCTCAGTCTGCCCATCAGTCTAAGGATGGAATGTCGTACTATAATCGAGCCTGGAACCCATCCCTTCCTAAAATCGTTGCCAAAACTGAGATGTGTACATCGGGTCTCTGTTAGATATGATACTGACTGATATACCATGCAGCCTAACTATCTCCTTGATGTATAACTCTGCGAACTTGTTGGAGGTATACGACGTATTATAAGATAGCAAGTGTGCGGACTTAGTCAATCGATCCACAATGACCCATATGGCATTGTGCTTTCTCAATGTCCTTGGCAACTCTAAAATAAAGTCCATAGAAATGGCCTCCCATTTCCACTCGGGTATCGGTAGTGGTTGCAATAGTCCTGCCAGATTTCGGTGATCCACCTTTACTTGCTGGTACACAAGACATCTCGAGACATACTCAGCGACATCTTTCTTTAAACCCCTCCACCAGAAGTTTTTCTTTAAGTCTTGGTACATCTTCGTACTGCCAGGGTGAATAACGTACATAGACTTATGAGCCTCTTCCAAAATGGTGTCCCGAAGCTCAGTACTAATTGGTACGCATACCCAGTCTCTAAACAATAAAGTGTCGTCGTATTTGATAGAAAAATTTGTTTTACCCCCCCAATCACATCATGTCTGATAGCCATAAGTTCATCATCTGTCATCTGAAGTCTGTGAATGTTCTCGTAAAGAGTAGAACGTATCACCAGTGTAGCCATTAACGCACCTAAACTTTTTACGTCAAATCTCATGCTACTTAGAGCCATATTTTCCAATAGATTCCATCATTGTAATCTTACGATAAGATGTGACAGCTGAGCAGAAAACTTTCAACTTAAAGCATCAGCCACTACGTTTGCTTTCCCGAGGTGGTACTAGATGGTATAATCATAATCTTTCAAGAACTCCATCCATAGGCGTTGTCTCATATTCAACTCCTTCTGTGAGAAGAGATACCTGAGGCTCTTATGATCGGTGAATATATCGAAAGTCTCCCCATAAAGGTAATGCCTCCAGATCTTTAATGTAAAGATCACTGCAACCAACTCAAGATCGTGTGTCGGATAATTCTTCTCATGGTCTTTTAGTTGTCTAGACCCATAAGAAATGACTCTCTCATTCTGGTTAAGCACACAACCTAAACTCCCATACGATGCATCACTGTACACTGCAAAGCCTCTCCTGCCTGATGGTATAGTAAGTACTAGCACAATAGTCAATCATTTCTTGAGTTCTTGAAAACTCTGCTCACACTACTCTGTCCAATCAAACTTAGTGTTCTTCTTCGTAAGTTGTATAAGTGGGCCTGATATATTGGAGAAACCCTCTATAAACCTTCTCTAGTAACCTGCTAGACCAAGGAAACTACGAACCTCTGTAACTGTCTTCGATTGTTCCCAATTCATCACTGACTCAATCTTTGCTGGGTCAACCGTAATACCGGTCTCAGAGACAACATGGCCTAAGAAACTGACCTGCTCAAGCCAAAACTCACACTTTCTAAGTTTTATATATAAATGATGGTCTCTGAGGGTTTGTAGAGCTACTCGCAAGTGTTGCTCATGTTCTTCTCGTGTCTTTGAATAGATGAGGATGTCATCTATAAAAACTATTACAGACTTGTCCAAATGTGACTTGAATATCCGGTTCATCAAGTCCATAAATGACGCGGGTGTATTTGTCAACCCAAATGGCATGACCAAGAACTCGTAGTGTCCATATCGGGTTTTGAACGATGTCTTCTAAATGTCTTTATATTTGACTTTCAACTGATGGTAGTCTGACCTCAAGTCAATCTTCGAGAAGAACCTTGCTCCTTATAACTGATCGAACAGATCATCAATTCTCGAAAGCGGATAACGGTTCTTAATTATTAACTTATTTAGTTGGCGGTAATCAATATAAAGCAGCATTGAACCGTCTTTCTTCTTCACAAACAAAATTGGTGCTCCCCAAGGTGACACACTCGGTCAGATAAAACCCTTATCTAGCAGTTCCTGAAGCTGCTCCTTCAACTCTTTCAATTCTGCAGGCGCCATTCAATATGAAGCTTTCGATATAGGTTCGGTACCCGGTGCTAATTCAATCGCAAATTCAATCTCCTGGTTAGGTGGTAATCCTGGTAGATCTTCAGGGAAAACGATCGGATACTCATAAGTAATCGTAATATCTGTAATATTCCTCTTCTCCTCCATATGATCTTGCAAGTATGCTAGATAACCATAACACCCATTCTTCACATACAGTCTGCTCGAATAGCGGAGATAAATGGTGTCATGTAGGATTTGACTCTGTAGAATCAGAAGGATTTTCTCTTCAGAGGGCGGAAGGTTACAATTTTCTGAAGACAATCCACACTCGCGTGGTAAGTAAATAACCAATCCATCCCTAATATTACGTCAAACCCTTCCATGCTCAACATAATCAAATTAGCTATAATCTTGCAGTCTTCGATCATCAATATCATAAATTGACACACAGTATCGGTGCTCACTGAGTTACCCGTAGGAACTGATACTGCTAAGATGAAATCAAGGGCCTTGGGAACGATGCCCAACTTCTCAGCGAACAACAGAGTGACAAAAGAATGGGTAGACCTGGGGTCTATCAATACTCGTGCTTTGGTTTTTCTTATGTCGCCCTCATGACACATAAAAAGGGTACCTTAGAATTATACAAGCATTTTAATTAAAATTTTCTAAGCATGTGGTATTCATATATGACTTATTAAAAGAATTTATTAAATACAACACAGTATATAATAGAATAAAGATAAAAGACATCTCAATTTTTAATAATACCTTGGATCATGTCGTTCGACATTCCGACTTCCGTCACGGCATAAGCTCAACCTTGAATAGTAGGTCGGGTTGATCTCAGAGTGGATGCTGAGTTAGTTATTCCCTTGTCCTCTTGAGGACAATCCTTAACCATGTGCTCGATTGTATCACATCGAAAGCATGCTCCAGTGTTCCTTCTACAATCCTCGGTCATGTGTGGTTTCCCACACCTTAGACATGAAATGACTGAAGCAGAAGATGGTGCACATGAGGATCCTCGTGCCACTATAGCTCCACTAGCCATAGAACTTGCTGGTCGTACAGATTGCACAGGTGAAGACACTGTCGGCCTCTGATAAGGGGTCGGTCCAGAATAAAATGTCAGTTGAATAGGATTCACCAGTGACCTCGTAAACTTAGCCCTCTTGTTCTCATAGGCACCTGACTGCCCCTGTGGAACCCTATCCTTGTTCGGCTGACTCCTTATCAAGAATTGCTTTTGAATTTCTTCCTCAACAATGAGGGCCTTTGACATTACTCCTCCATATGTTTCCATTTTCCACATAGCCACGCTCTCCTGAATATTTGGCCTAGGACCCAATTGAAATTTCTTGGCCTTCATTAAATCCGTGGTCACGTGTTGCAGTGCAAACTTTGAAAGTTGCATGAACTTGGCTCCATACTCATGTACTGACATAGTTCCCTGCTCCAGATTGATGAACTGGACTTCCATCTGATGCCTGACGATCTTGGAAAAGTATTGATCGTTGAACGCCTCGATAAACATAGCACATGTCCAAGGAGTATTGGAGAACTCCTGCTCCCTGTGTCTAGCCACGGACTTCCAACATGGTCCGTCCTGTCCGTCTAGTTTGAAAGTCGCCCAATGAACCTTCTCGATGTTGGTGCACTGAAGTACTTCAAAGATCTTTTCCATCTTATCCAACCAACCTTCGGCCTCCATCGGATCGGTTTGTCTAAAACAATTTGGAGGTCTCATCCTCCTGAATTCGACAAATCTGAAGGATTGTTGTAGCTGTCCAGCAGAAATCAGCTCTACTTGCTAGGCGATGGTAGCAGTCTCCTGAGCCATAGATGCGGTTTGCTGGGCTATGTTGGTGGCCAGATTTTCCAACACTTGCTCCATTCTTCCATCCTAACCTCTTCCAACTCTGGGTCCTACCGAAACTACATTGGAACCGGTTGCGAAGGCAACGCCCCTAGATGTACCGACACCTTCAGGAATATCCTCCAGTGGAACTGTCCTACCTCTGCTTCTGCTTCTGCCTCTGAGCCTTAGGGCCATGCTAATCTGTCATTGTAAAACTACAACATTAGTTAGAATCGATTGTCAAGACAATCATGCACATAGTCCTAGTGGTTCTGGATCTAACGACATAAGTCTAATGTGAACTGTGATAGAGTCACGTGTGGGTTCTCATGGGTCCTTAGAGAATCTACAGCCACAACTCTGATATCTACTGTAACTTATGATGTCACAGTTGACCCGTTCTTATGGTAGCGCATGGGATCTATATCCATGGTTCCGATATCAACTGTGACGGAATCACAGTTGGGTTCTACTAAAATCTAAAACCTGGCGCTCTGATACCAACTGTGACGTCCCGACTTTTCCAATCCCTCAGGTATAGGAAAGGTCGGTTCGCCAACCTATCGGTTAAACAATAAGCCAGACAAAAAAGCACATATCAGAGTAAAGCGCAATAAGTAATCAAAGCTAAGAAAAATGTGAAAGCAATTAAAGTGCTGAACCACCGATGATGGCCAACCATCACCGAAACATGATTCATAGTCGTAAACAAAAGTCAAGCCTAAAGCCAATATCTAACAAAAATGGGCCCACAACTCCAAGTCCAAAACTCTCACCAAAAGCAAATAAATAAACTAGATCCTAAGCCAAAAAATACTCCTCAGGAGGAACCTCAGGCTCTTCCTCGGGTACGTAATCAGGATCAGTCTCGCAACTCTGAACTACCACGTCAGTTCCTAGACCTGTGACGTATAGTCGGAGTGAGCTAACTAACAAAGCTCAGTAGAAAAATATCATCAACGACATTGTATTTTAACCAACATGGTTTTCAAAACCTATTTCAAAATATAATATGTCAGAACTAGATAATGCGGTAAAAGACTGAATTTAAATGCAGAAAATCATCCGTAAGATCAAGTTCTAAATAGGTGAAAATAGATTCAAAACAGATGCAGATATTCAATGTCTTAGTGTCTCTAACTTCTATATGTAAAGTTCAATAATTTATGACTTAATCCTCAACTTAAAATACCTCCTGAGTTAACTATATCTCGAGAGCAAGAATATAGCCGATGGGAACCCCTACCTACCATCATCATTTATGAACCCTTTTTCAGGATGCAACAAGCCCCTACACTCGGGAGGGTAACTTGCGCCAAGAAATTGTTTAGGAATTTTTGAGGGGTCGTTCAGGTGAATCATAAAACAAATGTATATACTAATATAGGTCAAATGCAAGTTTCTTATACATAGTTCAAATTTCATATTTCAGAGTTTATATCAGATTTTCAGTTACAGACGTGATTTCAATGGCATATGCAAGTTCAAAGATTCTAATTCAAAATATTCATGCAAATTAAAATAAAATATGTTAGTGATGAGATTCTCCTACTTCAAGATGTTTCACACAAATCCGCGTCCAAACAAACCTATCGGACGGTGCTAAGATCCACACTATAACCTAACATCCATAGAGACCTTATGTTACGACTTTAGTAGCATAATATCATAAAGAAATCAAAGAACAAAGACAAAACCATGTTTTGTCCTCGCACGAGCGATGACAATCCTCGCGTGAGTGATCCCCAGTTTCACATGATTTCTCCCGCGGTAGATTCTTCAAAAGGTATCTCGCGCGAGCGATAACTTAAACTCGCTCGAGCGAGCACAGAGACTAAAGAACTATTCCCTTTTTCGATTAAACGACTTTGCAGTAAAACTTCTGGAGATTCCTCGTGTGAGCGATGATAATTCTCGCGCGAGTGAGCTACAGAAACTGTGGGATCGGGACTTCAAAAATTCCCATAAGATGTATTTTTTTGCCTCTTTTTTGCTCGAATCGATTCCCACACATCTCTAAATCCAAACGCACATCTATCCTATTGATTCTAATCAAAATCGTACCTTTAACCAAAGATTTTCCCGATTTGAAAGCGGGTCGCGCAAACGAGATTTCAGAACGAAACCGATAGATTTTCTCAACGATTCGCACCGCGATCGATCCCTACTTGATCACCACGATCTCAACCTCTCCCAAATAATAAAACAGATCCAAAATTGATCCAAGCTCGCCCTAGGATCAAGGGTTTCAAACACAAGAGAGTTCCCGAGAAAAAGGGTTTCAAAACCGATCTCTTACGAGGATTGATGGCAGAGTGAACGAAGTTTGCACGGGGTTGCATGGCTACTACTCAGCTAGGGTTCTCCAACACAAGCACTTGTTCCCCCTTTCTTTTCTCAATATAAACCTAGTGTAATATAGGAGGTAACCTCTCTCTTATAATGAGTTTGTGGAAAGTGTTAGTCACACACACCTAATAAGTGTGTTAAACTTTCTAATTTCAATGACTTAACTCCGGTGTTGAGCGGTCACACCGAAGGTCGGTGAACGGATTTCACACAAGGGTTAGATCGACCTCTAAATCGAAATCCGTCCGCATAATCACATCTAAATAGTAATCCAAAACAAATGGCGACATCGGTCCTCGAGCTAAACATGTACCCAGGTCGGTCTAGATCGGGTTCAAAAATATGGGTCCTTACACCGACACTATAACAAGGACGTTGTCGTTTGAAATGATGATAACTTCGGTGGGGTGAGGGGAACCACATGCTCGTTGTGGTCGGGGACGACGACCAGCTCGTTGTTGTCAGGGATGTCAATAACCAAACCATCATAGGAACGGATGAAACATTGGCTCCTCCAAAAAACATTGTGTTGCATTTCGGTCCTACGGGCTGAGGCTGAGGCAGACGAGAGGAGAGGAGAGGAAAAGCTAATGAGAGAGGTGAGATGAAAAAAATTGAGCGCGATGATCATTTTAAATAGCAACTTTTTAAGTGCGCAAGTGCTTTCTTTTATTGTGCACTGCCCCCAAGGTGTGATGATGGTTGGGAGTTTCAAAATATTTATTTTTTAACATAATTGCAGTGGCGGTTTATATTCCAACAATATAGGTTATTGGTTTTTGTGCATTATTGGAACGGATGCCAATAAGCAGCGCTTAAACTTCAACGAAAAGCGTCAGCGTGCCCAATAGTGCGCACAACGACGCATCGTGGAAGAAGCACTAGCGCAGCCAATAAGGCGCGCTTGTGCGCTGAAGAAGCACCATCACTACAAATAAGAAGTCTTGGTGCATCGTTGGATAAATCCAGTTGTGTGTGGTGTTAAATTAAAATGAATGAGGTTCCAATGGAGGGCTGATTGTAAGGAGCGCTTGCGCTTCGAAGAAAAGCGTCAGCAAGACCGTTAGGGAGTGCTGGCGCGTCATGTAAGAAGCGCCAGTGCTACCAATAAGGAGCGTTGATGGGTCATTGGGTAAATTCGGTAGTGCATGGTGTTAACTTCTACTTCTATCAAGCAGCACTAGTGCTACCAATATGAGCATCGACGCTTCGACATTGAAGCGTCAGTGCTACCAATAAAAAGCTTTGGCGCTTCATAATAGAAGGTATAAATCTTTCAAGGATAAATTGTAAAGTCTACAACGAGAAATGAACATACGATCATCATCATGGCCATCTTCTTGTTTCTTTTATTTGTGTCCGGTCCGTTGTGTTTTTTTTTTAAGGCTTATGCGGGGCTGTAGGGGCATCAAATTCCTCTTCTTTCTTTTGCTACTCACATCGAGAGCAGCTCCTTCTTGCTCAGGGTCATTAGATGAGAGATCTTCCTCCGACTTTGAGGAATCAGTTAAGAGGAATGAAGATATTGACCTACCTTTGACCATACATAGCTTGATCATCTATTTTTTATTTTTTCATGAAATGGACTTGAATTACTAGTTGATCAAGATATCGATTTACAATTTTTGGCTCGTCGAAAATCTTGCAGATCACCTCCTAGTTTTTGCAGGTATCGGATATGATTAATTTTCAGTTAGGATGAGTTCCAACTCCTTTTCAAAGTCATCAACCTCCTCCACTTCTTCATTATGACAAAATTCTTCCTTTTGGGTGTTCCACTCCTCGGTAATCTTCTCTACCCTATCTCCAACCAATTTGTTGTTTTCTAATATATGCTTTACATCTTTGATTTCCACTACCCCACCAGCCTCTTCATAAGCATGAATTCAACAATAAAATAGTTAGCTCAAAAAGTAAAAGTGCGCTGTTAAAAGAACTATGGTAGATTTGTGACGCACCCATGCAATCGAATCATAGTATTTACAAAAACAAGCATTATTTTTTGGTTTTTTCCTTCTTGTTAATGACAACCAAGGCGTGAAACATGCACTGTTAAAAAAGATTATAGGGATTGAATCCCCTCATTAATATCATAAGATCATCAAGCTTATGAATAATCTTTTAGCAATAAAATCCTGTCAAAATTTGACTTGCACAACTCTTTGTGGGCATGACACATTTGGAAGTCAGGTTTTGACAGGACTGGTGGGGTAAAACGCTCATCATCTTACCGATAAAAAAAAAGGCTCTTCAGAAGCTTGATCATCTTTATAATGTGAAGATTATCAATGACTACAACACATTGTTTTATTCTACTTCTTTCATCTAAAACTTAACCCATCTATAAAATATATAAAAAATAAAAATAGTAAATATGAAAAGCGATTCGAATTGACATGTTGATTAGTGTAGGTAGTAAAAAGAACAGAAGTATTTAAAGGAAGGTACCATTGATAGCTAGTTCCTTTGATTTTGCATATTCTGATGACATTTTCTTCAGTTCATTCAAGTCCAATTCCACACCCTGACAAAGTAAAGTTCATGGCAATTCAGCTACATGCCAAGAAAGGGGATTTTTGGGGGAAAGAAAAAATTGTAAATTTGTGGTTCATCAAATATTTCTATTTTAAGGATTGGATTCAACTGATCTTAACTGAAGTTGGGGAAGACTCTCTCAATATTTTTCTTGCTACTGAGTAGCCCGTTATGCTTGGGAGGATCGAACCCGTTCCTGAGTACCCTACATTGGCTCCCTTGGGCAAATAGGTTTAAAGGCTATGATGATTTTTGAAAGCATATGCAAGAGTGTGTCGATCCTAGTTGGCACTATGGTTGGGAATTTGGAGTGGGTATCCTAACGGTTAGCCTTACCTCTCTTTGGAAGGTTCAAGAATTAAAGTAGAAGGGTCACCCCCAACTAGAACGATTACTCAACAAGATTTCTAGAAGAAAGTCAAAGTTCTAAACCCAAACATTTAAAGTTCAACTTGGTACTAATTCTGAACCTCAGAGCCAACCTTGAAAGTTTCAAAGAGAATAAGCAAGAGAATAATGTGTAAAGAATTAGAGGGGTAAGGCCATATTTATAATAACGGCCAATTATACATTAGGGGTCCAACATATAATTCGGAATTTATACGTTGAAGTCCGGCAGATATTTCCAATTATACACTGAAACTCAGACGTATAATGAATTATGCACTGGGATTTCAATGTATAATTCAGGCAGCTTCAAGAAAGTCGGTTAAATCAACCGACTAGGTTTGAACTTAGAGTCCTGGCAGGACTCTAATGAATTATGCGTTGTGGATTCAGAGGATAATCAAAAGTTTGGATAGAGACCGGCTTGAGAGTTATCGAGTCCTGACTGGCATCCTAATCCAAAGGGGACTAATTATACGCTAGGAGTCCAATGTATAATTGGGAAGCATGCCGGGATCGGGTTGGGTCCAATTATACACTGGGAGTCCAGCATATAATCAATTATACACTGAGTTCTTAGCGTATAAATCCCAAAATAGGGGTTTTTGGAATTTATGTCAAAGCTTGGCTTTCCAAAAATCAAGGCAAGAAAAGGTGGTGACAGAACACTATTTTATACTCCAAGAGAACGAAGATGAGGTGTCTACAGGATGTAGGTAGAAGAATCTGACTCCAAGGGCCTGGATATCAACTCGATTGAGCAATTTGCTGACTGTTCATAATATCCTTCAATGAGGATGAAATCACCTCTTTCAGATTTATCAACTAAATCTCAAATCAAAGAAACTTCATGTTCAAATAATGCCAAATATTTGAATCATGTTAAAACAAATGCTAAGAAAATTCTCCTTATGCTAATGATCCAAATATTGGGTATTAAAGTACATGTGGAGAACATTAAAAATCTCCAACACTAATTCTACTTTACATACTAACTGATCTATTCCAACCCACTACACACAGTAATACAATTTAATTTGTGGGGAACAAACTACCACTAAAATTCAACGAAAAGGGAATAATACAATCATACCAATTGAATGAGCATACAAAGCTTGCATGAAGATGCCCAAATTTTTAGTAGGCCTAGCCTCATAAATGAAAGTGAATTTCCAAGATATCCATACGCTCTTCATATCAGCCAAAGTTGTTAATCCGTCCTGGATTAACAGTACATGTTTATGGATAGTTCAGAAGAATGCAGCAAGAAGGAATAAAAGGAAACAAACGAAACTAGACAAATACCTGAGTGAATTCTTTCACAAGCTCATCAATGTCCAGTTTGAAAGGAGTGAGATCCATTGCATCAACTCTTCAAGGTCAATAGATATAAAGAATAAGTAACATTCCATCATAGATTAACTTCATAAATAAATAATTGTGTAATAACTAACATAAATCTACAGCTGCAAAGTACCATAATTAAATGAACAAAAAAAAGTGAAGAGAAAAGAATGATATATGATATGCTTTTCTCTTTTGTGTTGGTAAAAATGGAGAGAAACTGAGTAAAATATGAAAAATAGTTATGTCAATCGCAATACCCTTCACAAACATATAAAAATATATGTATATATGCTACATAACTTGCTCCAGTGGATTGTAATAACCAAGCTTTCTCTTTTTTCTGGTCTATTCGCTTTGCTTGAAAGTCAAACAATGAGTGGTCATTGGAACCTTGATCGATTCTGCCGTTCCACTCCTACCAAAGCTTGAAACAAGGGATTCGCTCCGCCATTGCTCTCCTGAGCTAGATTACCAACCAGGATTATAACATCCTCGAAATTTGGGCTTTGAACAGTATCCTCGAGATGCGTGCCCGAATGGTTGTATGTTTAACCAAGTGAAAGTCAACACGATAACTATGGTTAAATCATCCTTGATGTGAATAAGCATGTATGCATAGCGTAGGATCTAGTTTAGAGATCATATACACCTATCTTTGGTGTATGTACTTTACACCAAAGCAAGAGAGAGTTAAAAGAAACATATGACTTAAGAGAAGTTATTTCTTTTTAAGTTAGGTTAGTGTAGAGTTATGAAGAGAGAGAGAGAGAGAGAGAGAGTAAGATAGAGTAATTGCTAGGGAATTAGGTGGAATGACGGATTGAAGCCACATTTGAGCTATAAATTACGACAGCAACGCGAGGGTGAACTCGTTGGAGTTGGAGTTTGGAACCCTAGCCCATAAATCAATCCTTTGGATCAATCAAGGGATTGATTAAGGTGAGTTCTAGTAAATTTTCTATAAGCATGTTGTTGTGGATTAAATTATGGATTAAGTGATGAATTAAAGAAGTAGAATGAATGAGAAATGGTAAGGAAGGAAACTGTAAGAAATATCCGCAAAGGGCTGGATTTCTGACCAAATCGATTGATCGATTTGGAAAATCGATCAATCAATTTTGATCAGAAGTTAGCTGGGCAAAAATTTGTGAAATCGATTGATCGATTTAAAATCGATCAATCGATTTGTGGATTTCGATTAATCGATTTAAAATCGATTAATCGTCTGAGCACTCCCAGTGGCTGGAAAATCAAGAGCCTGGGAAAACCGATTGATTGATTTAAAAATTGATCAATCGATTTTAGAATTTCGATTAATTGATTTGGGATCGATTAATCCATTTTGGGAATTTGATTGATCAATTTTGGAGATCGATCAATCGATTTGAGCAGTTTCTGTTGACTTCTGTTTTGGACTTTGGGGTTCTAGGAGGCTCTTGTACCTTCTTTTATGCATCTTTCTTGATGTTTTGGCTATGCTATGATGTATCTTAGGTTATGCAAGTGAGTGCGAGCATGGGAAATGCCTTGAACCTTGACGCTTGAGAAATTACACGCGTGAGGTAGGGAACGTCTTGAACATGTATTTTAATAGCAAGAGCATATATGTAGTGATATAGAAATGAATACTTATGCATCAAAAATGTGAATCTTAAGGGTGTGTGTGTGTGTGAACACTAAATAAGGAAATGAGTATGTGACGTCCCCAGGGGATGTGAATGTGATAAGGGCATTTGTGTGATGCATTGAGTTGGACATCCCAGGGATGTATGTGAAATTGTAAAATAAAGTGAATGAAAGTTGATAAGGCCTAATATAATATATTTAGCACAACCATACGGTGAATAACTATCTGTAGTGCACTCTTGATATTTAAGGTTTAGATAATACCCCACCGACGTGGCGGGATACCCACGACTGACTTGGCAGAATATCCATGACCGGTACGACGGCCAATTAGTACACCAGTTGCACATCCCAGGGATGTATGTATGAGAATTAAACCTCGTCGCCTATAAGAAAAGGACCTGAATAGTATTGAATGAATGAAAAAAGATATGAAAATGATCTAATTAGACGATGATGGAGGGTATTTGTAACAGCCCGGATTTCCGTCTCCAGAAATCCGTGCCGTTAGGATCATACTCTGGATGATCCCGGATCGATCACACGTGTCCGCGCATATAGCGGAAGCTAGGTGGACACATCCGAGCAGCTGTAGTCGGAGTCAACCAATTTCTACACTAAATACACGTCAACAATATTTAAATGTAAGGAAGAACATACACATTCCCAAAAAGGAACCAGGAAGAACCATCGGTGATGGACGTACATCACCCAAACAATGGTTCCCGATAGTGGTTCCGAAATGGAATGTGGACTAACATAAAATAAATAAATGTAGAACTACATATGTTTATACAAAGGTGGCCACCAGGCACACAGTAAATCCAAAAGATCAAAAGTACAAAATGTCGGGCATCAATACCCAGGCTAAGGATAGAACTACCGTCACTGAACGTCAATCTCCTCGCCCTCCGCCTCGGCCTCGGGATCCGGTGATAATCCGGATCGCTCTGACGTAATCGCAGCCTCAGAACCTAAAAGATTTCAGAAAGCAGGGTGAGCTACATCCTAGCTCAGTAGAAGAATTTCAATTAATTTACATCTAAATTATTAAACATGATTGCAGAACATATCTTAGATCGATAAGTGAAACAAAACTGAACAGAGTATGGATTGATGCTCAAACATGCAGGAGATCAGAATGCATAACTGGTAATAGCAAACAGAACTTCAGAATTTGCAAAATGCTATGCTTATTATATTTAAATGACTTAAATCATGCATATCTCTAACTTAAGTAACTCCCGTGTATATATATCACGTGGTAGCCAGATTTGTGCCGATAGGAAACCCCAACCAATCGTCGTTCAATGAACAATTTTCAGGAATGCAATAATGCCCCACACATGGAGTGCATATTTTGCCGAGGATTTTCAAGCAACTGCACATTGTGCAAGAAACGGATATGCCGCCGAGTCGGTGGGGATCGTCTGAATATTAAACCTCAAATCAAATACATACTTATTACCTCATGAATCAGATTATCGAGCATATGCAAGAACGAAGCGGATATCGAATACGAATCGAGTTTAATGCATATGCGGGGCATGCTTTCGAAAATCGAAAATAGAATACAATGTTAAGATATCATGCAATTAAATTTAGATACACTTTAAGTTGAATTTTCCCTACCTCGGATCGGTTTATCTTCTAAGCAAATCCAAAGCTTTTTCGACGTGTCGTGGTTTATCCTATACCATATGCAGACATTAAGTGTTAGGAATGTTTGAGAACTACCCAAGACAATATCCGGTGTCTACTTCATGAAGTCAAGACAGAAAAAGCAGGGTGAGTGATCGATCACCACCCACCGAGATCGATCACCACCCACGAGATCGATCACCACCTTGTTGATCGATCACCAACCTCCATATCTCTTCCTCAACACGATCAAGGTTGATCGATCACCTCCTTGGTGATCGATCACTAACTCTTCACGTAGATCGATCACCACCTTGGTGATCGATCACCACAAAGAAATTTCAAAACTCCTCCTCCGTCCTCATTAATTTTTATACAAATTGATCGATCACCACCTTGGTGATCGATCACTGCATTCATTGTAGATCGATCACCACCTTGGTGATCGATCACCACCTCGGGCCTCAACTTCTCAAATCTCTGGGGTCTCTGTTCCCCTTAAGCTTATACAGATTGATCGATCACCAGCCCTTGGTGATCGATCACCAACCCTCAGTGATCGATCACCACCTTGGTGATCGATCACCAATGACAGCAAAGCTGTCATTAATGGAGTTCACCTTCCTTCCATTTTTGCTCTCCATTAATGGTTGTGCAATCACCATTAATACATCATAAACACACCCTTTAAACTACTCATTTAACCCTATTTAACACACACAACTCACCTTGTTCGTGGGTTTCTTGGGGTTCCGGCAATGACCCGAAAAGAGGGTTTCAAACCTAGATCTCGGAGCTCTCCCTCGATCCGGATCCGGCGAGAAGCTCTTCAGCTCTGGTTCGTCAGATCAAGGTCTCTCACACCAATCTTAAACCCCAGGTAACTCAATCACTTAGGTCCAGCTCCTCTAGCTTAGAAATCCCTCATCTTCTCTCTTGCTAACCCTTTTCTTCTCTCACAAGGGACCTCTTTCACACTTTCTTAGCACAGTCTCCAACCTATGGAGCACGTAGGGCACGGGGATGAAGGAGAAGAAGAGTGAAAGTCTCTCTCCTTTGTCTCCCTTCCTTCTTCTATAAGCTACCCCCTCAAAACAGAATTTCTGTTTTGCCCTTGGTGTCTGCTCCGGTGTGAAGCACGAACACAGTTGCTTTTGCGCAACGTGTTCCACCTACCCTCTACACATCTCGGATCTAGATGAAATTTCACACGTGATCTCCTCTCATCGCGGTGCCACATTATTTAAACTAATATAACCTTAAAGTTTTTGAATCAACCTTGGTTTCCGTGCCGGGCACGCGAATCAAAGCAGTCAGGCTCGTGTTCTAATTTTCGGGGTCGTTACATTATCCCCCCCTTAGGAATTTTCGTCCTCGAAAATGTCTAAGAGGCGCATTCAGGGCTTTGTAGTTCTAAAACTCACATGCTAAACTAATACAGAAATTTGGTCTACGTGTCATGCAGGGTAATTAAAACACTTACGGAATTTATACATATATCAGGCATGAAAAATGAAAGTCTTAACAGAATTTATGAGGCATGCAATGAATATAAATAGAATGTACACATACAATTAACTACTAGGTATGATAGCATGGTAATACCTGCGGGGACATCGGATGGGCCGGCGTGATCAGGCGTCTGTCTGCTGGGACGCGCCGGCGGTGTATGATAGTCGCGTGGATCCACCCCTGGTGGCGGGCGGCGATCATCGGCGTGACGTTGGCATAGAGTCTTTGCATGACTAGCTCATGCATACCTGCGTGATAGTCCGACGACGATGCATCTGCTCTCGAACGCCTCAACGCCATCCGCCTCACGTGGATGCGGCGATTGTTTCCACCAACTCGCTGCATCGCAGCGACGCCGGAGGAAGACGGTGGGGAGGGGCGTGCGTGACGAATCGATCGGCGGGTGGAACAGGCTGGTCGGACAGATGGCTCGGGCCGGGTGGTAGGTCTGTGGTGTCTCGCCCTCGTGGTCGGGCACATCGGGATCGAACTGCTCTGCACTGGACTGAACCCTCTGCTACATCAGGGAGAACGGGCTCAGCCGCGCCCTCTTCCTCCTCAGGAAGACGCTTAACCAACAAGTTGTAGCTCTTTGTCCAGTCTTTCAGGTGAAAGACCCTAGTGTTGTTTTCCAAACGAGGCTCGTGAGGAGCCAAGGCGAGCCTCGCGTAGGGCGATACCTCTTGCTCTACGAGCTTGGTGACGAGGCGTGCATAGGGGATCTGTTTCTTTGCTCCAGATCGCCCCTTCGCAGACATCAGGTCATTGGCATTTATGATGCCATCAATGACCAGATCTGCCATAGAGAACCAGCGGTTCTCATAGGCGGAGAATAGTGCCTGTTGCACTACCCCGGTCCGTGAGGACTTGTGCAGGAAAGGGTTGAGGGCACACTTGATGTAGGTATCAAGCATCCACAACCGGTCAGGTAGTTGGGCCCTAGAAATGGCTTGGCCCCTACCGTGTTGGCCTTGGGTCATCTTGGTGACCACATCGGCATAGGGTACCTCCTTGACGTAAGGAGGCTCGAGGCCACTGGTCTCAATGTACGCGGACGGGCATTGAAGTGCCGCCGCGACGTGGAAATGGTTGAATTTATATTCAAGGCCGTCGATGGTTGTGACGAGTCGATGGCGACTATCACCCCATTTGAGGTTTTGAAAGAAAAGCCGCACAATACGTGGGCAGTAATGGTCATGGAAGGGTGCGAGTAAGGGTTTAAGCCCTAGCTTTTGTATGTAACCCTTGGCCCAAGCCATTTCGGGTCGGTCCTCATATAGTGAGGACACAAAAACGTATTCCGGTAGGAAGGTTTTGGAAGCCCACCAGGCGTTGGGGATTTCACGCTCAATAGTGAGCGGTGCGGATGAGGCAGGCGGTAGAGGTAGAGGTCGGGTGCCATGGGTGGCACGGACGGGGATTTGGAATAGAAGGCTATACGAGCATGTGGGTACCTTACGAAGGATTCTTCGATGTGGTCCCATGGTATAGATTGGGGTTAAAATGCGAAGAAAGGAATCAAAGATCAAGGAAATGGAAGATTTACCGGTGAATGAGGCGACGCACACTCAAATCGAGCCGGAGAACGAACGAAATAGCCGGAGAATAGTCGGAAAGTGGTTGGGGAAGGTCGGAAACCGCAAGCCCTTTCGTCTCTTGCAGTTGTGATGTTGCAAATGACCTTTCAAACTCCCCCTCTCTTATAACTTAACGCCCATTGGTGATCGATCACGGCCTCTTGGTGATCGATCACCAAGGAATCTTTAAGTTCCAAACCCGCCTCATTGATCGATCACCAAGTGTGTAGATCGATCACGGGGTCTCTTGTAGATCGATCACCACTGGGTGTAGATCGATCACGGCCTATTGGTGATCGATCACCAGCTTGGTGTAGATCGATCACGGCTGACAGGAACACCACCTTTCATCTGTTCGATCTCCCTAATATTGACGGTCTGGATTTTGAGACTACTGATTCATACACGCCATATAAAGTGTTCCAAAAAGAGAAATTCATCAAGTATATGCTCACACACCAATTTATAATCACGGCAACGAATTCCTAGATGAAGTATCGAGACTTACCTTCTCATCAGGTGAACAGATGCGACATCGCTCACGGATTTTGCTGTTCTCTCTCCCAAGTAACCGGCGTGAATGATTTCTCCACCTAACTAGTACGGATTAATTTAGTCCGCAGGACTTGATGTCGACGATCTAAAATAGCAATCGGTTCCTCAATCGCCGCCATATCCTCCACGAAGCTCTATTGGTTGGAAATCCAAGACGTGAGTCACGTAATGGCGTAGCATGGATATGTGGAATACGTTATGCTTGCTAACCGTGGGGTAAGGCGATCCGATATGCTACCTCGCCAACTCGTCCAAGTACTTCAAATGGTCCAATGTACCGAGGACTTAGCTTCCCGCGTTTCCCAAAACGCATGACGCCCTTGATTGGCGAAATTTTCACAAACACCTTGTCTCCAACCTGAAAACAAGGGTCAATTCCTTCGTAGTTAAATTTTAACCATGGTCATATCATTAATGTAATTGATTATACCTGAAATTCCACTTGTGTTCGGTGAAGATCGGCATAGCTCTTTTGGCGACTTTGGGCCATCTTCAACCTTTCACGTATTACTCTTACTGTTTCAGTGGTACTATCTACCATTTCTGGTCCCAAGACAAGCTTCTCGCCGATTTCTTCCCAGTTCAATGGAGATTTGCATCGACGTCCATATAAGGCTTCATAAGGTGCCATCCCAATGCTCGACTGATAGCTGTTATTGTACGCGAACTCGATCAGAGGTAAGTGTTGATCCCATGAGCCATGAAAGTCTAACATACATGCTCGCAACATATCCTCTATGATCTGGTTCACTCTCTCAGTCTGCCCATCTGTCTGAGGATGAAACGCTGAGCTGAACTCCAATTTCGTACCCATGCCTTCTTGGAACCGTCGCCAAAACTGCGACGTATACAGAGGATCTCTATCACACACGATACTGATGGGTATTCCATGTAATCGAACTATTTCTTTCACATATAACTCGGCTAGTTTATTAGCTGTGATTGTAGTCCGATATGGTAGGAAGTGTGCAGATTTCGTCAAACGATCAACAATAACCCAGATTGCGTTGTTCTTTCCCAGTGTACTCGGTAATCCTAAAATAAAGTCCATAGAAATGGCTTCCCATTTCCACTCTGGTACTGGCAAGGGTTGTAACAAACCTGCTGGATTCCGATGATCTACTTTCACCTGCTGGCAGACCAAACACCGAGAAACATACTCCGCCACATCCTTCTTTAACCCTCTCCACCAAAAACTTCGTTTGAGATCTTGGTACATCTTGGTGCTACCCGGATGTATAGCATACGTAGATTTATGCGCTTCTTCCAAAATTGTGTCTTTTAGATCTTTGGTATCCGGTATGCACGTCCGATCTCGAAATAGCAAGGTGCCATCATCCTTAATAGAAAAATCAGGCCTTATCCCATTGATCACATCTCTTCTAATTGTCATAAGCTCGTCATCGACCATTTGGAGCTTTCGTATATTATCAAACAATGTGGGCCGTATCACAATGGTGGCCATCAAAGTACCTGAACCCTTAACATCAATCAACGTATCACATAAGGCCAGGTCTTCCAATAAATGCCACCTTTGCACTCTGGTGATCAAATGTGCCAATTGAGCTGAAGACTTCCTGCTCAAAGCATCCGCCACCACATTGGCTTTTCCAGGGTGATACTGGATGGAACAATCGTAGTCCTTTAAGAACTCCATCCACCTGCGCTGTCGCATGTTCAAGTCTTTTTGTGTAAACAAGTACTTTAGGCTTTTGTGGTCGGTGTAGATGTCGAAGGTCTCACCATATAAGTAGTGCCTCCAAATTTTCAGAGCAAAGATCACCGCTGCTAATTCCAAGTCATGAGTCGGGTAATTCTTCTCATGTTCCTTCAGTTGTCTAGAGCCATAGGCGATAACCTTCTTATGCTGGTTGAGGACGCAACCTAACCCACTATATGATGCATCACTGTAGATAGCAAAACCTCCTCTCGCTGTAAGGTATAGCTAGCACTTTGGTCTTTGTAGTTAGCCGTGTCTTCAATACCTGGAAACTCTTCTCGCATTGTTCCGTCCAAACAAACTTAGCACTTTTCTTTGTGAGTCGAGCGGACTTGATAGTTTAGAGAATCCTTCTACAAACCTTTGTAGTATCACCGCCAAACCAAGGAAGCTACGGACCTCTGTCACTGTCTTAGGCTGTTCCCAATTCACAACCGCCTCGATCTTTGTGGGATCTACCGTTATACCTTTTGCGGAGACAATATGGCCTAAGAAACTCACTTGGTTCAACCAAAACTCGCACTTGCCGAGCTTTGCGTATAATTTGTGTTCTCTAAGGGTCCGCAAAACCACATGTAGATGTTCTTCGTGTTCCTCCTTTGTCTTGGAATAGACAAGAATGTCGTCTACAAAAACAACCACCGACTTGTCTAAGTGTGGTTTAAATATACGATTCATCAGGTCCATAAATGATGCGGGTGCGTTCGTCAATCCAAATGGCATAACTAAGAACTCATAGTGCCCATATCTGGTTCTGAACGCCGTCTTCTCCACATCTTCAGCCTTGACCCGTAATTGATGGTAACCTGATCTCAAGTCAATCTTCGTAAAGAACCTCGCTCCTTGCAATTGATCAAATAGATCATCGATCCTAGGAAGCGGGTAACGATTCTTAATCGTCAACTTATTCAACTGCCGATAATCAATGCATAAGCGCATTGAGCCGTCTTTCTTTCGGACAAACAACACCGGTGCTCCCCAAGGAGACACACTTGGCCGAATAAATCCCTTGTCAAGCGCTTCTTGCGCTTGTTCCTTCAACTCTTGCAATTCTGCTTGGAGCCATCCGACAACGAGCCTTAGATATCGGTTCGTGCGGAGCTAAATTAATTGCAAACTCAACCTCTCTAACCGGTGGTAATCTGCAATTCTTCCGGAAATACATCGGGATACTCACACACGACGGGAATATCGGATAGCACATTTGTTTCTTCCCGTTGTTCTTGTAGAAAAGCCACATATCCGCTGCAACCATTCTTCATCATCTTTTCCGCCCGAATCGCGGATATCAACGGAGCCACCTTAGATTTTTCCCCAAGGAATCTAAATGATCGTCGCTTAGGTGGACGAAAAACCACTATCTTTCGAAGGCAATCCACACTTGCGCGGTACGCGGATAGCCAGTCCATTCCCATAATGACGCAAATCCTTTCATATCCAATGTAATCAAATCTGTGTGTTCTTCCACGCCACTATCATCGACTTGCACACGGTGAGTGCGTTCACCGTATTACCCGTGGGAACTGATACCGTCAAAATAAAGTCTAACTGTTCTGGAGTGGCACCCAATTTCTTAGTAAATTGAGGTCGGATGAAAGAGTGCGAGAGCGGATCTATCAAGGTGCTCGTGAAAGCAAATGTCGCAACTCCTATACAATTTCGTTCACCTATACGCCAATTTCAATGTTATCTCAACGCCTTAACTATGCATGCATACATATACTATTTACATCATAATTACTCAACAATTTCTATATTTTCATTACGTATTGCTCTTATATCACTAAACCACATTCATTGAATCTCAAATCATACCTTGGATGACATCGTTCGATGTCGAGCATCGATCATGATGACGGCATAAGCTCGGACCGTGGACTATTGGTCGAGATGATCTACGTGTTGATACCGATCTGTCGCTCCTTACTCTCCTCGAGGCAATTCCTAACCAAGTGGCCCATCTTGCCACACAGAAACATGCCGGTATCTCTCCTACAATCCTCCGTCTTGTGTTGTTTCCACACTTTGCACAAACCACGGCGGAGTAAAGGATGAGATCCTTGAAGGTCCACTGTGTCACTTGAGGCCCCGCTACCGGAAGATCCAGTGATGCGAATGATCTAGAAGAAGTGGTCTTTGCCGCCCTCTTGTAGGAACTAGGACCCGAAGATATCGCCGGTCGAGAGTGGGTAGGGTATCGCGGAGGTCTAGCAAACCTACCCCCCTTGTTTTGTTCCGTGTCTGAGATTGCCCTTGAAATGGTCTCTCTCTCCTTGTCCCTCCAAGAAAATTGTTTTGGTTCTCCTCTTGACTATGAGAGCCTTGGCCATGACTCCCTCATCGTCTCCATTTCCCACATGGCGGCGTCCTTTGTAGATTCTGTCTAAGGCCAAGTTGAAACTTTCTGCCCTCATCAACTCTGTGGCTACATCTTTGAGAGCAAACCTAGCCAACTGTCACAAATTCTGCTCCATAGTCTCTCACCGACATGGCGCCTTGTCTCAATTCTATAAACTTCACTTCCCATTGGATGCCTCACAATTTTGGGAAGTATTTGTAAAACACCAGTGAACTCCTCCCATGTCCAAGGAGTGTGAGGAATTCTCTTTGTCGATTTTGTGACACCGACTTCCACCATGGTCGGCGTCACCATCAAGTTTGAAAGTGGCCCAACGCACTTTCTCCTCATCACTACATTGTAGCACCTCGAAGAGCTTTTCCATCTCTTCAATCCATCCTTCCCCTTCAATGGGATCCGTTTGACCCGAGAAGTTAGGAGGTCTCATTCTCTAAACTCCATAAACCCACTAGGGTGATGGGGTGGTCTAGGCACTGTTGAGCCAACGCATTGTTGTTGGCGACGTTGGTAGCTAATGCTTCCGCTCCATCCTCTCCTCATTTCTTCTTCTTCCTCCTCTTGGTCCCACCGGAACCACATTTGGTTGCGAGAGAAACTCTAAGCCCCGCGACGTGACCTCTGGCACATCCCTCAGGGGAATCTCTCTCTGTCCTGCTCTACCTCCACTATGCCCTCCTCTGAACTTAGGGCCCATACTGGTCTGTCATTGTAAAAACAACAACATTGATCAGTACATAGATTGTGAAAACAATCCTCTCTAAACCCGTAGTTCAACCTACAGTCTAGGCTCTGATACCAACTGTAACAGCCCGGATTTCCGTCTCCAGAAATCCGTGCCGTTAGGATCATACTCTGGATGATCCCGGATCGATCACACGTGTCCGCGCATATAGCGGAAGCTAGGTGGACACATCCGAGCAGCTGTAGTCGGAGTCAACCAATTTCTACACTAAATACACGTCAACAATATTTAAATGTAAGGAAGAACATACACATTCCCAAAAAGGAACCAGGAAGAACCATCGGTGATGGACGTACATCACCCAAACAATGGTTCCCGATAGTGGTTCCGAAATGGAATGTGGACTAACATAAAATAAATAAATGTAGAACTACATATGTTTATACAAAGGTGGCCACCGCTGATAAGTCCAAAAGATCAAAAGTACAAAATGTCGGGCATCAATACCCAGGCTAAGGATAGAACTCGTCCGCCTGAACGTCCGTCTCCTCGTCCTCTGCCTCGGCCTCGGGATCCGGCTGATAATCCGGATCGCTCTCAGTACCGGGCACTGCAGCCTCAGAACCTAAAAGATTTCAGGAAGCAGGGTGAGCTACATCCTAGCTCAGTAGAAGAATTTCAATTAATTTACATCTAAATTATTAAACATGATTGCAGAACATATCTTAGATCGATAAGTGAAACAAACTGAACAGAGTATGGATTGATGCTCAAACATGCAGGAGATCAGAATGCATAACTGGTAATAGCAAACAGAACTTCAGAATTTGCAAAATGCTATGCTTATTATATTTAAATGACTTAAATCATGCATATCTCTAACTTAAGTAACTCCCGTGTATATATATCACGTGGTAGCCAGATTTGTGCCGATAGGAAACCCCAACCAATCGTCGTTCAATGAACAATTTTCAGGAATGCAATAATGCCCCACACATGGAGTGCATATTTTGCCGAGGATTTTCAAGCAACTGCACATTGTGCAAGAAACGGATATACCGCCGAGTCGGTGGGGATCGTCTGAATATTAAACCTCAAATCAAATACATACTTATTACCTCATGAATCAGATTATCAGAGCAGATTATCAGAGCATATGCAAAGAACAGAAACAGATATCAGAATACGGGAATCAGAGTTTAATGCATATGCAGGCATGCTTTCGAAAATCAGAGATAGAATACAATGTTAAGATATCATGCAATTAAATTTAGATACACTTTAAGTTGAATTTTCCCCTACCTCAGATCAGTTTATCTTCTAAGCAAATCCAAAGCTTTTCGGCGTGTGGTTTATCCTATACCATATGCACCGATTACATTAAGTGTTAGGAATGTCGGAGAACTCCCCGGCACAATATCCGGGGTGTCAACTTCATGAAGTCAAGACACACAAAAACAGGGGTGAGTGATGGATCACCACCCCGTAGATCGATCACCCACCTGATGATCGATCACCACCTTGTTGATCGATCACCAACCTCCATATCTCTTCCTCAACACAGTCA
This sequence comes from Chloranthus sessilifolius, assembly GCA_021018995.1. Classification (NCBI taxonomy): domain Eukaryota; kingdom Viridiplantae; phylum Streptophyta; class Magnoliopsida; order Chloranthales; family Chloranthaceae; genus Chloranthus; species Chloranthus sessilifolius. The sequence goes on along the minus strand of CM037592.1, from coordinate 35,010,091 downwards.
AGGTTGATCGATCACCTCCTTGGTGATCGATCACCAACTCTTCTGTAGATCGATCACCACCTTGGTGATCGATCACCACAGCAAATTTCAAAAACTCCTCCCTCTGTCCTCATTAATTTTTATACAAATTGATCGATCACCACCTTGGTGATCGATCACCAATACCCTTGTAGATCGATCACCACCTTGGTGATCGATCACCAGACTCATTGTAGATCGATCACCACCTTGGTGATCGATCACCACCTCGGGCCTCAACTTCTCAAATCTCTGGGGTCTCTGTTCCCCTTAAGCTTATACAGATTGATCGATCACCAGCCCTTGGTGATCGATCACCAACCCTCAGTGATCGATCACCACCTTGGTGATCGATCACCAATGACAGCAAAGCTGTCATTAATGGAGTTCACCTTCCTTCCATTTTTGCTCTCTCTCCATTAATGGTTGTGCAATCACCATTAATACATCATAAACACACCCTTTAAACTACTCATTTAACCCTATTTAACACACACAACTCACCTTGTTCGTGGGTTTCTTGGGTTCAATGACGAAAAGAGGGTTTCAACCCTAGATCTCGGAGCTCTCCCTCGATCCGGATCCGGTGAGAAGCTCTTCAACTCTGGTTCGTCAGATCAAGGTCTCTCACACCAATCTTAAACCCCAGGTAACTCAATCACTTAGGTCCAGCTCCTCTAGCTTAGAAATCCCTCATCTTCTCTCTTGCTAACCCTTTTCTTCTCTCACAAGGGACCTCTTTCACACTTTCTTAGCACAGTCTCCAACCTATGGAGCACGTAGGGCACGGGGATGAAGGAGAAGAAGAGTGAAAGTCTCTCTCCTTTGTCTCCCTTCCTTCTTCTATAAGCTACCCCCTCAAAACAGAATTTCTGTTTTGCCCTTGGTGTCTGCTCCGGTGTGAAGCACGAACACAGTTGCTTTTGCGCAACGTGTTCCACCTACCCTCTACACATCTCGGATCTAGATGAAATTTCACACGTAATCTCCTCTCATCGCGGTGCCACATTATTTAAACTAATATAACCTTAAAGTTTTTTGAATCAACCTTGGTTTCCGTGCCGGGCACGCGAATCAAAGCAGTCAGGCTCGTGTTCTAATTTTCGGGGTCGTTACAGTATTCCATCGGGTGTTCGTTGCTATAGTAAGTCGAGGAATATTTAAGTTATGATTTAAGTCTTTAGGCCAAATCATTGTCTTATATGAGCAAGTTGAGAACAAATGGAAACATATAAAGTAACCATAACATCCAGAGCATCTTTTCGGTCATTTAAATTGCTTTTCTAGCTAATTCATTTATACATCATGCTGCTAAATATCATGGAATATATGTGAGTGGTTAACTTATATGTTTATTCAGTTGTTTCTCTATTGAGCTATGATGTAGCTCACCCTTTAGACTATACGTCACAGGTCCTGTGCTTGGGCTGCTGCTACTTCGGGAGGCATAGATCTGGAGGATTCGGATTACATGCCTGAGGAGGAGTTGGAGCCCCCTCCCGAGGACTTCTTCTAGAGGATTCCTGTGTACTTTGATTTAGGTTTGAGAGAGTACGGTACGGCTTGGTATGTTGAGCTATTTTTGAGAAAATGTAATTAATGATGATATATTCTTTTGGCGAACCATCTAGGGTGACTGTTGTGTTGTCACTGATGATTCGGGTGGGTTCTTTTGCTCATGCGTTGGCATGAGACTAGAACCATCTTTTGGATTACTTATTTTGATGATTATATATATAGAACTGGAGATGTAGTTCGATTCAGTTCTTATGCTTTATTTTGCTTTATTGTTGCTTGGATATACCAATGTTCCGTGTAAGCATATGGGGCACGACTGTGAAGGTCGTGCTGATGGCACAGGTTTCGGGGAGCTAAAATTCGGGATGTCACAAGGATCGTTGTCAGAAATGTCAGGGCCATGTCCGCGTGGAGAGGCACTGGTGCCAAAGGCTTTCCGTTGGCATGTCGAGCATGGTTTCTTTCTTATATATATTATTATATACTAAAAAAAATGAATGGGCTTGGGGCTTTTCTGCTGAAATACTCTCCAATTACCTAGTTATATCATCACAAAAGTATGACTAGCCATAGGTACAACTTTAATTAGACAATTGAAGTTTCAAATTGGGGGATTTCAGACCTTTCAGATAAGTAGAACAAATTTGTATGATTTGCATTCAATCCAAAGATAAATTAAATAGCATAAGAACGAAGCTGACGGGGAACGCCAAGATCGAGAGCCGTAGATTATCTGCATGCTGGAGCAATGCACAGTCAATTGATCGACATCTAGTATTCGATCGATTGACTGTGGCTTGTGAGGGACTAATTGTGGCGATATATATATATATATATATATATATATATATATATATATATATATATATATATATGTAAGTCAATCGATCGAATACCAGATGTCGATCGGTTGACTGTGTTGTGACCAGAGGTCATATAATTATATATATATATATGTCAATCGATTGAGACCTGGAGATCGATCGATCGACTGTCGCGAGAATGAGATCCGCCAGAATTCGAATTTGAGTTTTAAGGGGCAAACTTGTCTTTCCTTTGTTTAATTTTTATTTTAGGGTTTTATTTAAAAACCTCCTATATAAGGTCATAATAAACACATTGTAAGGGGTTGATATTTTGATTAATGAAAAGTTTTGCTTTGTGCTTGAGATGAACAATTCCGGAGAGTGATTCTTCTTCCCCGAGATGGGTTTGGTGTAAGGCCAGGGGTGTGATGCCCATTATTTTCTATTATTATTCATTTTAATATGTCTTTGTTTCTCTATTTTCTGCTCTTATTTGATTCCCATAAGCCCTAAATTCAGCTGTTATTCTGTCAAAATTTCCCAAACCATAACCCTTGTCGGCCGCATGATATTTTTTTTGTAGTGTGCCTATATCTATCATCTGATTTAACACAGGCAACCACTGAATTTGCTGATAGTCTTTAACTATGTTCAATCAGATGATAGTTATCGTGTTTCATTCCAATCTTTGGCAAGAAAGATCTCTTCATCATGGCCTTCAAATCAGACGGCTTAGATGGTGTTCCACATGGCACAAATATCAAAAATATCATGTCTCTTTAAACCTTGTGCCACGGTACAAATCCCGTGCGCAAGTTGTAGCTCCCTTAAAAAAAAGACATGATTTAATCTTAGATTAATTTTGTGAGATTTAAAAAAAAGATTTATAGTTGGGATTTTCTTATCAAGTTTTTCAAGAAAATTGAGTTAATCGGGAAATTTTCTTCAAAGGAAAAGGATGTCTTTTATTGGTATCTCTTCAGAAAATCAGTCTTTTGATGAAAGGGTTTATGTGCAATCCATGTGGTGGATGATCATGTGTTTGGTATATTTAGAGTGGTAACTTTTATTAATCAATGATTTTCTTAGCAATATGCAACAGTACCTCTTTTGCTGACACATTAAAAACATGTTATTAAACAGTGATGCACCCGGGAAGCACAACTTTGAGCTGCTGAAAAAGATGGTCTCGCCGGATGGTTCGATCCTCCTAGCTCGACTCCCCGGCAGGCCCACTCGAGACTGTCTCTTCTCCAACCTTGCACACGATGGAGTCAGGTAAACAAATTATTATTATTTAACCCTCTCCAAATTTCTTCAGTATTGCTTGTTGTAGTAACACTTGGAAGAATAATTGTTGATCATAAAACTACCTTTCAATTTTGTTATGTTAGCTTGCTTAAGATATGGAACATGAACAAATACACGGGAGTGCTCGGAATTGACAACTACCAGGGTGCGGCATGGAGCAGTGTGGAGAAGAAGAATGTGCTCCATGAGACCAGAGAAGTAGCATTAACTGGTGTTGTGAGGGGTAGTGATGTCCATCTCATTGCAGAGGCTACAACTGATGGTGATTGGAACGGGGATTCTGCTTTCTACTGCCACAGAAGTGGTGAGCTCGTTAGGCTTCCTTACAATACGGCAATGCCCGTCACCCTTAAGGTCTTGGAGAACGAAATCTTCACTGTATCTCCCATCAAGGTTCAACAATTTCTCTCCATTTTATATTGGTCAATTAATTTATATATTTTATTGTCAGATTGTTAGATCAGTAGTAAAACAATTTTATTGGGCTACCGAATGCAAGTCTTGGCGCCCGGATTTAGTTTTGCACCGATTGGGCTGGCTGATATGTTCAATACTAGTGGAGCGATCGAAGGGCTGAGGTACAAACTATAAGGCGGTGGTGCCATTTTGGCAAGATTCCTTCATTTTCCATCATTTTTGGTGTCTAGATAGCCATATTGGTAGTCTGAAAAATGTAGGATTAGTTAAAGAGTTAGTCAGGGCAGTCCACATGCTTATGTGACTGTGTGACATACACGGAATTCCATGCATTCAAAGTCCGTGCATTTCACATTTCAAACTAAAAATAAATAAATAGAAAATGACATCATAAAGTCTCTCTCTCTCCCTCAACGTGCATTGCACATGCATCTCTTGGTGTATATATGACATTAAAGTGACGATGAATGATATTGACGGCCACTGAGGTTCTAACCAAAGGACAAGGGTTTTGTTTCAATAAAAGGTGAAAAAGAGAAAGCCTGCTAACCAATAGGTTTATTATTGAAATCAAAATGTTCAAGGCATAAGGCTTCACATATTCAAACCAATATCTATACTTTTCAAAATAATATATATACTTTTCAACATTTATTTGTCACCCAATCGGACCATAGACCCATTTGCATTGACACCACTGCACTATCCATACCAAAAAAAGCTCTGAAAAAACCTTTTCATTTCGAAGCAATGTGGTTGAGATCCAAGGATTGCGAAGAAATTGTTCATAATGGGTGGGGGATCACACACACCTAGGCTATGGGTTTTGGATGTAAGAACATGCTTGGGAAGAGGTTTTGGAATTCTTGAATTTGGATGAAAATAGTGCACAAAAGGGAGGAAGAACTTCTCACTTTGAGCTCTTTCTCTCTTAAGAAAATTTCTCAACCCTTAAACCAAGGGGTGGGGGGCTCTATCTATAGGAAAGGAGTGGATTAGAAGGCTACTTAGATGCTAATTGGAGTTAGCAATTAGGTAATCTCAAATCTAAGGTTTCCTAGGATTTTGAGAGCTTGGAAAGGTGTGAAGGTAGTTCTAATGGTGGATGATGGGGTGAGGCTTTAAGCCACTTGGAGGGTTGCAAATAGGTAAGGAATGAGTGCAACAGGACTACCAAAACACACCCCAAAGGTTGAGGTGGTCAACAAGTCAAACCCTAAACACGAAATTCGGAGCAAAAACCCAATGTTACTGTTCATATGCCTGGCGCAACTAATAGTTGCACTAGGCTTAACATCTGGGAGAATTGGCCTGGCATAACTAATAGTTGTACCAGGCAAAATTAATGCCTGGCGCGCCAAATCGTCGTGCCAAATATCAAGGGGGGGCACTTTGAAATTACCTTCCTGCCCTCCGAGTTCGAGCTGCTATATCTTCTGATATATACCTCCGATTGGGGTGATTCTTGGCTCGTTGGAAAGCTGACGACCTCTACTCTTTAATGGTATAAGAGTTGGTCATTGTAGAGGGTCATAGCCAGTTTCGGGGCACCCCTCCTCATCTTTGCCTGGGAAGGTTAGGTTAGGGTTTGAAAAGGGTTCTAAGGGTCGGGGTCGGTTTCTGGGGGATCTAGGGTGATTCCTAAGGACCCCATGCACGCCATCAAAAGCTCGGAAATGCGCTTCTCTCGAAAGGTGTTTCGATCCGGCCTTGGGCTAAATTTGGGTGTTTACAGATGCCCCTCTTTGGTATCCGATCACTAATGATCGTATGCCAAAGAAAAGAGACATCCGAAGAGGCCCAAGCCATTACTGACGGGCGCGCTGCATTCAGAACGAACTTTAAACATTAGGTGAGTAACATGGTGAGAAAACGTAAGCTCTGGAGTGCCAGGATAATCATTCGTTTCTCGAGGTAATCAGTTCCCAAGCGCTTAGCGGCATTACTGGGCATAACCGAGGTGGAATGAGTTGCGAAAGCCCAATAGCTGGGAAAAACATTCGCTTCTCGAGATGATTTGAAGGTGATTGATGTTTAAAATTCATTCCGAATGCAACAGCCTCGTGAGTAAGAGGGGTGATCGGCCCACGTTCAAAGATAGGCACGAAGCAAACATACGCAAGGCTCCACAGTTTGCGTCCAATCCTACATGGCATTTGGCGACCTTATTGGATTATTCATGGGTGCCCCTGCCGAAAGCAGGGTTCGAGATTTTTGGGCGAACCCATCGATCCCAAAGTTTATTTAGCATGACCACCTGAGCGAAGTGAATAGTTGTCACAACGCTTTTTAGGGGTTCGAGCCATTTTTCAAAATGCGCCTTAGATCCACATGACCCAGAGTGTCCAGCTTCAAATACCACTAAACAGATCCAGCCAGTTACCGGGTGCTAACCCAAAAGGGACATCCAATCCTGGTTTCTGCCAATAATGATCATAAGCGTCAATTAACTATGTATAAACATGCACCCATTAGGGGCAATAAGCAACAACAAAGGCGATGGAAGCCCCGACCCGGACCTGTCCGGGTACAATTTACAAGGACAAACGACCATCATACGGATACCCAGACGCATGGCGTACACTTTATAGGGATACCGCTGCCTATATAGGTTTTAAGCCTGGGAAAAATAAAAGGGAAATGAACCCTTCTGAATGCATGGTTGCACATAGTTTGATTGACACATAATCTCATTCTCGACAGGTTAGTTTCAACCAATGATTGACCCTTTTTCAATGGAGAATCTAAAGCTTAAGGCACTTAAGTCCATATGAGTCCAAGCGCTTGTCGCAAAGATTTAGCGGTGGAGTTGACCCGATGGAAACATTAATTGTTTGACCGAGACCAACACCGTTGCTCACCTTCGATAAAGATCCGAGATCCGTGAACCTCACTCAGACTTTGATGTGGCTTTAACCGCATTCTTTGATAAAATATTGGTATTTTACCGCTTTATGCTTATGCGTTGTGTGGGGAGTTTGAATCTGTTTTTGATTTTTCTATCATTTTATGAAGTTTTTTTGAATTTTTCAACTATTATTTTATGGGATTTTTTGAATTTTGAAGCTACTATCTTATGGAGTTATTATTTTATGTGAATTTTTTGGAATTTTGGAGTTATTATTTTATGTGAATTGTTTTTGGAATTTTGGAGTTATTATTTTATGTAAATTTTTTTTTATATACTTTTGGAGTTATTATTTTATGTGAATTTTTTTGGAATTTTGGAGTTATTATTTTATGTGAATTTTTTAGAATTTTGGAGTTATTATTTTATGTGAGTTTTTTGGAATTTTGGAGTTATTATTTTATGTGAATTTTTGGATTTTTATGTGGATTTTTTTGGAGTTTTGGAGTTATTATTTTATGTGAATTTTTGGATTTTTATGTGGATTTTTTTTGGAGTTTTATACGGATTTTTTTATAGTTTTATGTGGATTTTTCTCGTGAATACTTCCGGCTCTCTTGTGGGGATTGTATTTTTCTGGATTTTCGCTACGTGTAGGACCGTGGTGCTTGTTGACCTTGGCCCGTCCTTATTTTAGCACAGCTTCCTGGGCAAATCGAAGGATGACCGAAAAGCCGCCTTGGGGCGCATAATCGGCCGGCGACCGATAAACAAAAGGAGGTGGGGGGACCGGTCTTCCCATTTGACCCGTACCAGGCCTATGACCGGCCAGAGTACCTGCCACAACTATTAGTTGCGCCAGGCCACTATGGTGCCCGAAATAGGCTGGCGCAACTATTAGTTGCGCCAAGCCAAAGGAAGGCAAACATTTGCCTAGTGCAACTATTAGTTGTGCCAGGTTTGGCTGGGTATATAAATAGCCCGAACTCGGGCAGTGGGGCCTCATTTCGAATTCTCCCCCCCTCTTCTTCCTCTTTGAAACTGAAAACCGTTCCCCCTCCCCCCTTAGGGTTCCTTTACGCTACCTCTAGCATGCCTTTTGCCGTTTTTTCGCTTGCGGATCGATCACGGGCCTACGCTAGACCAACGACCCCTTCTTCTTCATAAGGTAATCATTTAAAATCCCCTTTTTTCTTTATTTTTCTTGCTTTTTTTTATGCAAATATGATCATGATCTTGCATTTCTAGATGGTAAATGGGTTATTTTTCTTGTGAGCATATCTATTTATGATGTGGTGATGATATTCCATGAATGGTGTCTTATTTTGGTTGTTTTATATTGCATAATTTACATGTTTTTTTTTTGTTTTGTTTGTTTTTATTTTTTTTTGTTTTTTTTTTTGAAAACTAAAGTATTGATCTATGTAATATTTTTTGTTTAAGGTTTTATTTTGTAAAAGAGGGATTTTTTTTTGGGTTTTATAGGCACAAAAGGAGGATTTTCGGTGTTTGCCTTCTCTCTCTTTTTTTGTTTTATAGTATGCAAGAAGGATTCTTTCTTTCTTTTTTTTTGATTTTATGGTCCATGAAAAGGATTTCCCCCTTCTTCCTTCTTTTTTTTTTATATATCCTCCTCTCTTTTTTTTTTTTTTTTTTTTACACGGCAGAAGGAGATTTTTTTTAAAGGCATAAAGAAAGGATTTTTGTTTTTATGATTTTAGGAACATAAAAATGGAGGACCTTTTTTTTTTTTTTGGGTTTTCTAAATAGAAGGAAAGAGACCTTTTTTGTTTTTATGTTTTTAGAGGCATAAAGAAAGGATTTTTTTTGTTTTTATGATTTTAGGAACATAAAATGAAGGACCCCCCTTCTTTTCTAAACAGAAAGAAAGATTTTAGAGTGATAAAAGAACAATTTTATTTGCTTCTAACTTGCTTTATTTTCAAAGATAGGAAGGGAAAATTTTATTTATTATCCTTTTCTGAAGAAAAGATTTTTTTGTTTTGCGTTTTCAGCCTAAAAAGGATTTTTTTTGTTGTTTTTGTTGTTGTTTTGTTTGTTTGTTTTTTTTGCATGTGTATTTCCCATTCATTTTTTTTTTTAAATCTGTGAAAAGAAAGGGGAAAGGTGAGCCTACTTACCTCCCCTTTTGCAGCATAGGATACCATGGCCCTTTATCATTGATCTGTTTTGACGTGATTGCTTTGTTGCCCCAGCATGTCGGGGGGTGATCAGCACGTTCCCGAGGAGGGCCACGGGGAGGGGCCCGAGATAGTGTATGGTCCGCGAGGAGAGCGGTTCCTCTGGGTGGAGTGGAGAGCGGGCCCATGGCTCGAGATGCTGGGTGAGGCTGCCCGGGTTGGCCTCCTCCATCAGCAGTACACTCACATCTCCAATTTCGGAATAGCGGGAAAGGTAAAAGATAGGTTCAGTTTCCTTCCTTTGCGCAGTTTTTTTTTTTATCACCTCTGCTATCTGATGTGTATATATATATATTTTTTTGAGTGCAGGAGCTGCCCAACATTGTGTTCCGCGGGGGGTGGATTGATTTCCATGAGTTCTACCTTTATGTCCCTCCCGTGGTGAAAGTTTTGTTGGAGCAGGTGGGCTTCGGGGAGTTCTTGTCCTGCCCTGCCATGAGGGCGGATGCCGCCTATTTGAAGGCCCTCATTGAGCGGTTCCATCCCGAGATCATGACGCTCCATATGCTGTATGCCGAGTTGACGCTGACGCCCGTTGATTGGGCCATGATTACTGGCATTAGGATCGGCGGAGTCCCGATATCCACCTTGGCGGTACCGAGCCGGGAGGACATCATATGGTTGATCGGGGCCTATCCCCCTCGTGGGCAGACCCATGGCACAGAGGTCAAGATGTCCTGGCTAACCTCCCTCTTTTCTGCTGATGAGCTGGTGGACTTGAGCCAGCCAGATCGGGTGCTTTACATCGCGCCAGAGCAGGTGATCGCTATAGCTCGCATCACCCTCCTACTCCTGCTGGGCAAGACTCTTTTTACAAATCCCAGTGGGGGACGGGTCAGCCTGGCCCTGTTAAGTGTGATGGATAATTGGGGCGATGTTCCCGGGCATGACTGGGGAGGGCGGGATACGCCTGGCTAATGTATAATTTATCTCGGGTCACGACCGGGGATTCGAAGTCTGCCATGGGATTTTGGGCCGTTCTGGAGGTAATTCTTCACCCCTTCGCTCTTGTTATCGCTGTCATTTACTCATCATTTTTCTTTTCTGACTGATCCATTTATATTGCTGACCTGCTCTCGTGCCATGCCCCTTTTTTAGGTATGGGGATACCACCACTTCCACCCTGGGCGCCCACTCCTTTTCACGGAGGTGCTCACCTATCCCCTTCTCAACAACTGGCATCAGGCCCGATGCCGCGACGTGGGCCTAAAGCACCTGGAGATGGGCCTAAGGTCCCAGCTTGATTTGATGGTGCCTGAGCAGGTGATAATTTCGACCCTAGTTTACTTTCAGCTTGAGCATTTCTTTTAATTGAGGCGTTGCTTATTTGGTCCCCCTCTGATTTTGAGCAGATCCTCCCTGATCCGTACTTGACGTCCCCTTTCTGGGACCGAGCAGTCGTGGGAACCTCCCGCCTTTTCAACAACCGCCGCGTCGTCTTCTTTTATGGAGCGTGGGCCAAATGCTACTATTTGGGGGAGAGGGTGGTGCATCAGTTCCAGGGCTACTATGCCATACCCGTGGATCCACCGGCTGACGTTTGGAGCCCTGCTGGCAGCATTGAGGAGTTGACAGCGGCCTTTTTCAATAATGGGTTCCCTATTCGTGCTCTCCATGTGCCTGGGGATTATCATGCTTGGTACGAGTGCCTCCCCCACCGGTTCATCCTGTCGTGCTTTGTCCCTAGCACTAATTTCCTTGCGTTCGGGGGCCCACTTGGTCAGGTAACCTCTTTTCCGCTTGGATTAATTTCTATTTTACTTTTTATTCAGCCTGAGTTTTATCTGAATAGATTCTTATTTGGTTCACAGTTTGCTCCGGGAGATGGTTCGGACAATGAAAGTGGGCCGAGTGCTGTAGATCCCTCTGGTGCTGGTCCTTCTGGTGCGGGTCCCTCGGGCAAGGGTTCATCAGGTGTAGGTCCGTCGGGTACCTCTCAGGCGGGTGTCCCTGGTGGGGGTCCATCTATAGCTTATGGGACCTTTCGGCATCTGGACGATGGCTTCCTTTCAGATCTCTGTGCCGATGGGACCGACAGGCATGGCTCTCGGCCAAGGCGGCCCGCGTTCCTACTCCTGAGGTGGTCCCTGGGGTGAGTTTTCATATGAGCCTCCTCTCCTTTATTTTGGTTTCCTTCGGTACATGCTTTCGGGGGTGTTCTAACAATTGAATTCTGTATCATAGGACTTCAACTCGGCTATGGAATATGCGGAGTACCATCGTCATCTGGCAGAACTTCGGGAGGTGGAGACGGTAAGTTCCTGGCTGCTCAACTCCTTTCTCATTTTTTTTTTTCATTATTATTGGCCCCTTGACTGATTTTGTCCTTGACCGTGCCTTGCAGTGTGCGCGGGCTAAGGAGTCGCGTTCCCTACTCAGCAGGATTTTGCAGGCGTGGTCTAGAGTGGGGGACATGAGGACCTATCAGAGCTCGTCTCGCCGTCGCAAGAAGTCTAAGGGAGCGAGCAAGGAATAGGCCATTAGTTTTCTTTCGCATTTTGAATTTTATTTTGGGATCTGTTTTTAAACAATTTGGAGAATGGTTGGCGTGGCACTTTTGAGAGACAAATTTGATGATTTTTATAATTATTGGGGAAATGGTCTTGCTTTGATTTTTATGCTCTGCTTGCTTGGTATCAAATCTGTTTCTCTGCAGGATGTGCCTGCTTCATACTCTTTTTAGAAAGTGGCCTTTTAGGTCACAGGCCTCCATGTAGGATCAATCCTGCACATAATAAAATAATCCACAAATCATTGATGGTCGGATATGCCGACATATATAAAAAACCCACAAAATAGGTAAGTCCCTCTTGATTCGACCTTGAAAGCATTTGGAGGGGGGATTTTTAGTCTGGCGCAACTATTAGTTGCGCTAGGCTAAAGTGCCAAGGAAATTTCATTGGCACAACTAATAGTTGCGCCAGGCCAACATGGGGGTCAAATGCTCTGGTGCAACTATTAGTTGCACCAGGCCAAAATAGGGGCAACAATGTGTTGGCGCAACTATTAGTTGCGCCAGCTTTGGCCTGCGGGTAGTGGGGCCTTATATGCCCGAATTGACCCAGAAATTGTTTCTTTTGTGTTTGACTTGGCTCCTTTGACCAGCATTTTTTTATCTCTTGTTTCTCCAAGGCGGGTCCATCTTCCTACATTGATTCTTATCTTCCCAAAAGATCCTTGTACGTTCATGGATCCGCCTCCTAACCCTCCCTTACGTGGAGGGTCCGGAGCCAATGTATCCTCTTTGTCGGGCTTGGGGCCCAAGTTCTTAGCGGCTTGGTTTGGGAGTTTGAACGAGAGTGAGCTCGCCGACTTGGGGCGCCTTGGGCTATCTCGCCTTCCTTCTTTCTTAGCGATTCCTCCTCAGTGGGAGCCCCTTCATGCCACCGCATCGTGCTGGGATGTGAACCTTCATGTATTCCGTTTTGGGAAGCGGGAGTTGACCCCAACCTTTGAGGAGCTATCCAATCTGTCTAGCCTGAAGCTTCATAGAGACCTTACAAGAGTCATGCCTAAACTAGGGTATTCCAGATCTGTTCACCTTACTCTCGGTTTGAAGAAATTCGAGTATGAGAAAAGTCTCATTGGGGGGCCCACAAGGTGTTCGCTAAAATTCCTCAAAGAACTTTCCGGTGATGAAAGCCTCCGAAAATTGCCGGTTAGGAATGTCTTTAACATGAAGGCTCTAGCACTTGGTCTCATCTCTGAAATCCTCTTCTATACCGGAGGAGAAAGCTTCTCATTGGCAGTTTGCGATATTTTGATGGAGCTGGAGGCGGGCCGGTCCATGATGCATTTGGTGCTTGCCGAAATTCTTTTGCCTTGGGTAAAGTGGAGGGCCTTCAGGGATGCCCCTTGTTGCTCCAGGTCTGGCTGGGTGAGCATTTTACCATTTTGGGGCCCGTGCCTCGCTTCTATGTTGCTCGAGGTGAAGTGGCCCGCTGTTTTTTGGGTAGATGCCACTTACTCCCCCAGGGTGATACATCGTCTCTGAAACTTTGGTTGGTCGATGCTGAGCTGACATGGAGGCTTTCTTGGTTGGATCGGACCTTCCCAATGATTCGTTCTAGAGACCATGAGGGTATCACCCTCCTAGGATTGACCGGCAGTACCTTCTACTTCCCCTTTCGGGTGTTGCGTCAGTTTGGTTGTCCTCAGCAGGTGCCTTGCGAGGCCAGACCCCCTTTATGCGATTTGATCTTTTCTAGGGGATCCTCTGAGGACATAGACCAGATTGCTGCTCTTTGGGAGACGCGACAATCGACCCTGATGTGTGATTTTGAGCAAGGGGACTCAGTTAGCACTTCTTCTGAGTATGAGGCCTAGCTGTTGACTGAGCGGCCTGTCGCCGATGGCACGGATTTGCTAGAGATCATTGAGACTGGAGGCCCCCTGGCCAAAGAAAGAAGCGGCGCTTCGAACCCGTATGGAGCTATTGGTGGATGAGAAGAGGGTCCTGCAGGAACTCTTGGCATGCGAGAGGGTTAGAGCAGACGTAGCGGAGGGCGAGGTTCTTCGTTTGAAAGAATCACTGGGCGTTGCTTTTGGAGCCGCCGACTCCTCTCGGAAGAGGTTCAAAAGCCTGCATGGTCGTTGGCTAACTGAGAGGAATGTCCGGGAGGATGATCTTTATGCTGAGATTAGCGCTTTGAAGTGCGAGTTGGGCCGTTGACTCCTTCCTGCACACAGAACTTTTTGCACAGATCATGTACACAGAAGAAAAAAAAAAAAAAGGCGTAGGAAACCCCTTTATAGATACACACACATTTTTGGTATACATATACATATATATTTATTTATTTATTTTTGTTGTTGTTTTTTATTCTTTCTATACTTGTTAAAAGGAAAGCACGCTAGTCATCACACCGACTTTTTTGAGATGTGGTGTAAGTGACAAAAAAGGCAGTTATATACATCTATACAAATCTATTTTTTTTGGTTTATATATTATCTCCTCTTTTTTTCCTTCTTCTCTTTTTTTCTTCTTTTTTTTTGTACCTTAATCATTGGGTGAGATTTTGAGAACCTTGGGTTCATCTTTGAGCATGGTCGACCCCCCCCCCTTTTTGGAGTCGGACCTGGATGAGATTCTGAATTTGCCAAGGCCGAAATATTGATCCCTTTAGATTGAGTTAAACCTTTCTCCTTGCCTTGGGTCATACGTTCGACGGTGCAGGTTTCACCAAGACAATTCTGGTCGGGACCTGATTTGAACTAGCATGAGCGGTCCAATCGGACAAGAGGGTACAGGAGGAGTAACGAAAAGGGGTCCTCAAACGTCAATCTTTTCAATCAGTCCAAACCTTTCTTTTTCAATTTTCTCTCTTCTTTTTTTTTATCTCTCCCCTTTTTTACCCGTGGCCCCCTTTCGAGTTTTCGCCACGTCCATGGGTTTAGCTCTCTTACCCCAAGCGCCCTTTCGGGTTTTCACTTGGTCCGCACAAACTCGTTGTTTTTACCCGTAGCGCCCTTTCGGGTTTTCACCACGTCCATCTTGCTTTGAGCTTGTATTTTTATTTTATTATATATATTTATTATTATTATATATATTTTCAAGAGCCACGACATAGACGTCGATTCTGTCATAGCCGGCTGGATGGGGTTCTGGTGTCGTCTCACGACTCGGCTCATATTGACTTAACAGATATTATGACTACTTGCGAACCTACAAAGAGGGCTTCCTTCAGGGTGTAGCTTGGCCATGGGTTAGGTTAGGATTTGAAGGTATGCTGTGTTAAAAGGATTTCCTTGATACGGCTTCAGTTTTCTCGACATACTTTCTTCCTTGGGGGTTTTACTGTACATGCCCCGTGATTCTTTTACATTTTTTTTATTCTTTTTGCTTTATTTCAAGCAATCTCTTTTTGAGGTTTTGCTTTTTCGATTTTTTAAAATTTTTGATAGTAACTCTACTTCTTTTCTCTCTTTTTTTTGGTATATGTACACTTATATATTTTTTTGGGGGGAATGGGTTTATTGAAAGGAAGGCTCAGGCTCAAATGGGGTAGCAAAGGATATTATCATTTTTAGGGATGTTTTTGGGCTATTGTGCTTGGAATGAAGGCCTCTTTCGGGTGGTTCTTAAGCAGTCACGTATCTGTTTCACCAACACTTACCTTGTCGTGATGGACTAAGAGTAGAACCGTTGGACGTATCCAGTGTTGATGGGCTCAGGAAGATGATCTCCATCCATGGTGGCGAGGCGGATGGCGTATCCCGGCAGCACTTCTCGGATGACGTAAGGTCCTTCCCAGTTTGGCTTGAATTTTCCCCTCGGATCGGCGTGGAGGGATGGGAAGATCTTCTTCAACACAGTGTCTCCTACCTTTAGATCTCGACCGCGGACACATTTATTGTAAGCGCATGCGATTCGCCCGTGGTAAACTTGAGTGTGACAAAAGGCTAGGAGTCTCTTTTCGTCCAGTAAGTTCAGCTGATCAAAGCGTGATCTCTCTTTTTCTGCTTCGGGTAAGCTTGATTCTATGAGGATTTGGAGCGAGGAAACTTCAACCTCTACTGGGAGGACGACCTCGGTTCCATACACAAGGGAGAATGGTGTTGCCCCGTAGCGGTACGGATCAACGTTTGGTAGGCCCACAAAGCAAATGGTAGCATTTCGCTCCAATCTCGATAAGTGACGACCATTTTCTCAAGGATGCGAACGACTGTCTTGTTCGTGGCTTTCACGGCTCCATTAGTTTGAGGCTGATAAGGGGACGAGCGATGGTGCTTGATCTTATATTGCTCGCAGAAGTCTCGGATGCGCTTATTCGCAAAGTTTATATCATTGTCTATGATGATATCTTTGGGTACTCCAAATCGGCACACAACATTGTTCTTGAGAAACTTCTCAACGTGGCTGGTCGTGATGTTGGCATATGATGCCGCTTCTACCCACTTGGTGAAGTATTCAGTGGCGACGAGGATGAATCGATGTCCGTTTGATGCTTTTGGATTAATCATTCCGATAACGTCAAGGCCCCAGGTAGCAAATGGCTAAGGAGTGGTCATGCAGTGAAGATCAATGGCAGGAGCGTGTATCAGACTGGAGTGTTCCTGATGCTTGTAGCATTTTTAAACATGTTTACAGCAATCTGATTCCATGGTGGTCCAAAAGTATCCCTGCCGTAGGATTTTCTTAGCGAGTATGTGACCGCTGACGTGGGCTCTGCATACTCCCTCATGGATTTCTTTCATAATATTGACCGCTTCACTTTCAATAAGGCACCTGAATAAGATGTTATTGTATGATCGCTTGTAGAGGCATTCCCTGCAAATGACGTAACCTGCCGCTAAACGTTGAATGGTTCGTTGGTCTGTCTTGGATGTACCCTCTGGGAAAGTTAGGGTCTCGAGGAAATTCTTGATATCTAAGAACCAAGGTGGCTCATCATCAGGCTTTGTAGGTTCCTCAATTTGGTGGTAGAAGGCCGGCTCATTCCTTTGCTCGATCATGATCGGCTTCATCTCAACACCATAGGGGATTTCAATCATTGACGCCAAAGTTGCTAATGTGACGGCAAAGCGATTCCTTATCCGGGGGACGTATGAGAAAGTCACCTCTTGGAAGCAAGCTATCAGATCCTCGAGGTGTTCATGATAGGGGATCAGTTTCTCATCTTTCATCTTCCAGTCACCGTTCATCTGACATATGATTAACTGTGAATCGCCAAATACTCGAAGGTGAGTTACATTCAGATAGAGAGCCACCTGCAGACCAGTGGCGCAAGCTTCGTATTCAGCCATGTTGTTAGTGTAAGGGAAGTTAAGCTTGATAGAGACCGGTACATGGGATACTTTTGGTGAAATTAGGATGGCGCCAACTCCTTGGCCCTCGACATTTGCTGCCCCGTAAAAGTGCATTACCCATGATTCTTCTGCTTCTTCTGTATCGTCTTCCATCATGAACAAGATATCCTCATTTGGGAATTCAATTCTCAAAGGCTCATAATCAGGTAAAGGATTATCAGCAAGATGATCAGCAAACGCCTGCCCCTTGATCGATTTCTGAGTGACGTATGTGATGTCGAATTTAAATAATAAAAGTTGCCAACGTGCAGTTCATCCAGTGAGAGCTGGCTTTTCAAATAGGTATTTTAAAGGGTCCATTCGGGCCAAGAGGAGAACTGCCTGTGATAACAAATAGTGGCAGAGCTTTTGAGTAGCCCATACAAGAGCCAGGCAGGCTTTCTCCAAATGAGAGTAGCGTGTCTCGTAATCAGTAAACTTCTTGCTCAAATAGTAAATGGCATGCTCTCTTCTTCCTGTTTCATCGTGCTGCCCCAGGACACATCCCATCGAAACTTCCGTCGTGGAGAGATACATCAAGAGTGGTCTCCCTGGCTCAGGTGGTACCAAAACTGGTGGATTAAGGAGGTAGCTTTTGATTTTTTCGAACGCTGCCTGACAATCATCGCTCCATTCAACAGGCGAATTCTTCCTTAGTAACTTGAAGATCGGCATGCAGATTGGAGTTAGTTGCGCAATGAACCGACTGATATACTGTATTCTGCCCAAAAATCCTCTAACCTCTTTCTCGGTAGACGGCGGTGGCATTTCAGTGATGGCTTTGACTTTGATTGGGTTGACCTCGATCCCCCTTCTGCTGACAATGAATCCTAATAATTTTCCTGACATAACACCAAATGCGCACTTCTACAGATTCAGATGCAGTCGATACTTCCTCAGCCTTTCAAATAGCTTTTGAAGGTTGACCAGATGGTTACTTCGCTCCGGTGATTTGGCTATCATGTCGTCGACATACACTTCAATCTCTCGGTGCATCATGTCATGAAATAGTGCAGTCATAGCTCTCTGGTACGTTGCACTGGCATTCTTCAGCCTGAATGGAATGACTCGATAGCAAAAGGTTCCCCAGGGGGTAATGAACGCTGTCTTCTCACGATCAACCTCTGCCATTTTGATCTGATTGTATCCTGAGAATCCATCCATAAAAGAAAGCATCCCGTGCTTAGCTGTGTTATCGACCAAGATGTCGATGTGTGGTAGTGGGAGATCATCCTTCGGGCTTGCTCTGTTCAAATTGCAGAAATCGATGCACATGCAGACCTTTCCATCCTTCTTTGGTACGGGTACGATATTGGCTAGCCATTGTAGGTATTTGGATACCATGAGAAAACCCGTGTCATACTGCTTGATGACCTCGTCTTTGACTTTCAGCATCCATTCTGGTCGGAGACGTCTCAGCTTCTGCTTGACTAGCTTCATATCAGGGTAGAGGGGCAACTCATGCTCGACCAAATCAGTATCCAGACCAGGCATGTCCTCATAAGATCAGGCAAAAACATCTTGGTATAATCGAAGGAAATCGATCATGCTTTTTCTTTCCTCAGGGGACAGTGATGTTCCGATTTTGGTTATCCTGGGAACCTCCTCAGTCCCTAGATTGACGTCTTCGGTCTCTTCGACAATGGGGGTAGGGCCATGCTCAAAGTCGACAAATCGGTCAAGGAGCTCCTTGGGGAGTTCCTCAAAGGGGATATCCTCGTCCAGACTCGTGATCCCTACATCTTCTTGTATTTCTACAGGGAAGGGGTCGATTTCACGTGGGACGGGCATTTTGATTAAGGCATCCTTTTGTGGGACATTTTCTGGAATTTTAAATGACAATATTTTTGGACTTTGGATTTTTTCAATGTTTTTGGGATTTTGTGTTTTTTCCATGTTTTTGAGATTTTTGTTTTCTTCTATGTTTTTGAGATTTTCGTTTTCTTCGGAGACGGGCCCTTGACAAGGCGGGTTGCTATATACACAAGGTATTGCCTGCCAAGGGCTTATCTCACTTTTATAGGTTATTTTTTTTTTTAGGGAAACAGACGCCAAACTTTAGGCCACTTCCTGCTTCCAGAGTTTGGGGCAAAGATGCCCAGTTGCGTACCTGAGGGGCCGCTTCCTTACCTGTTGGGATGGAGGGTGCTGACTGATATGGCTCATTGGAGTCAACCTCCATCATATTGATCCCCATTTCATCTGAGATCATGTCCTCAAATGATAACTCGATTTTGTGGTGATTCACTACTGGGGCTATGGGTTTGTGTGGGGTCAAATGGGTTGCCCCATTTTGATCGATTTTTATGACCCCTGCGCTGACAAAGGAATCCCTGATATGTGGCCTAGGGCGAGGTTTCTCCTCTATGTTAATTCCTCGAGTTCTTGCAGCCGCGGCGACCCTGGCTTTCTCTTTGGCCTCTCGGACCTCTTGCTCTGTGGGCTTATATCTTAGCCTGAATCTTACCTTTTGTCCCTTAGCCACAACTGGCTCTCTTCTGCCTTGTAATTTGGGTCCTAGACCCCTTCCTTTCTGATAGCCCCACTTTTGGAGCATTGCCACTGCCGCTTCCATACCGCCTCCCGTTTTAGACATGATGCCCTCCATGGGTTCCGAGAGTATAGCTGACACCTCATACTCAAACTGTGGAGGTCGACATCCTCAGCGGTGTGTGGTACATCCAACATATTGGGTTTTTCAACGCTATTGGCGGCCTTTTCATTCTCACTGTGCCCCTCTCCAATGATCGTGATAATCTTATGCCCAGATGCAAATTTGAGTTTCTGGTGCAATGTGGAAGGTATGGCTACGACTTCATGTAGCCATGAGCGCCCCAATAACAGATTAAATGAGGATTTGATATCCATGACTTGAAATAAGATGGAAAAGGTCATTGGACCTATCAACAACTCAAGATCAACTTCTCCCATTATTTCTCTCCTGGTATTGTCAAACCCTCTAGCGCTGATTCTGGTGGGCCTTAATATGCACGGATCAACCCCAATGTTGGTAGCGGTTCTCAATGGGCATATATTCAATGTAGACCTATTATCAATTAGTACCAAGGGGATAATCATATTTCCGGATTCAACGGTTATATTCAAAGATTTTGAGTGGCTACCTCCTTCCTTAGGTAAATCGACATCTGAAAATGAAATGGCATTTGGAGCCATCACTTGACCAATTATCTGCCCGACTTCATCTGGGCTAACTTGGAGTGATACATGCATATTTTTTAATGCCCCCATTAATGCTTGAAAATGGAGTGGGGACGTCATTAACAGATCCCATACAGTGATATGGGCAGACATTCTTCTCAACTGAGTCTCCAGTATTTGTTCTCGACTCATCTTCTCAAATGGATTCACAGTGCTCTCTTTCTTTCCTTCGGGTTGGGCCTGTGCTGCTACTGGTGCTTCAAGCTGCTTTGATATCCTCCCTGATCTGGTAAAAAAATCTATTGCCCCCTCTCTATTGCTACCGTCGATATTGATATCTATTTATTCGTAGCTTAGCGGGACCTAATGAGGATCATATGTGGATCCCGAGAGCTGGAGGGGTATGGCTGCCGGTTCTTGAGGTACTTGCACTGTCGTCTCAGGAGGAGTGGGCAATACTTGATTCACCCCGGTGGTAGTTGGTTGGGTGGAAAGATTGGGCCAAATGGGGGTGGTGGAGCTTGAGGGTGGTGGCATTGGAGGGAAAGAGGTGAAAGTAGGCCTTTGATAGCTAGTGGGTGTTGGCGGCAGATGGGGGGTCTGATGGGCCGTCAGGTAATTGACCGGGGTGGTGGAACTTGCTGGTGGTTGAGCCGGGGGTGATGGAGTGGGTGCAGGCCATTGATAACTGATGGGTGCGGGTGTGGGATTGGGGGCCTGTTGGCTCATTGGGTAATTGATTGGGGCTGTGGTGTATGGTGGTAGTTGAAATGGGGTGGGCGTAGGCCATTGATGACTGGCGGGTGTGGGTGTAGGATTGGGGGCCTATTGGCTCATTGGGTAATTGATGGGGGTTGTGGTGCATGGTTGGTATGCATTGATATTCACGTAATTGATGGGTGTGGGCGATGGAAAGTATGCCCTGAGATCCAAGGGTTCAATTTGTGGAGTCGGATTGGAGAAATAATCTGACAAATTTAAGGGTTCAACTACCCCTATATTCCTTTCTTCAACGTTTCTTAACAGTGGTGCTACATAACTCTCCCGATCACTGATGTAATCGGATGGGTCGAATTCAAACTCCTCCTCATCTTCTATCATTCCGATGGTGGGTCGGGGACCTGCCCCTCCTGTAGGATGTGGGGGTAGTGGTACTTGATGAATATTAGCATGCTGAAAAGGTGCAGGGGGAATGATTTTCTCGGCATCGATCAAATCTTGGATGGTGTGCTTCAATGGGAAGCAGCGATTAGTAGGGTGACCCGGACCCTGATGAAAATTACAGTGGGTATTTGGGTCATAGTTCTTTGGGATCGGGTGAGGTGGAAGTTGCGGTTGACATATAGCCACCGATCCCTTTTCTACTAATAGGGGCAAAAGTACACTCAAAGATTGCCCCAGAGGTGTGAAGACTCGGTCATAGCGGGCTCTCCTCTGTTCTGGGGTCATTTGCATTCCTTGCCCATTCCTCGTTCTTTGCATCTGCTCAGGCCTAACAGGTGCTGGTGGGGCTACCTGAAATTAAAACGGAGCAGTATTATTATTGGGCCTGATGTTGGCTATGTTCTGGACATCGCCCCCTGTTCTCTTTTCGTTCCTCTGCTCAGAAAATCTTCTGACCCCGCTGGGGCCCCCTGAAGTATTCTTACTCAACCGCCCTTCCCGGATGGCATCCTTGCAGCGGTTGGCATTCCTTACCAAATCAGCAAAACTAGACTGCTGTTGGAATACAAGAAAATCAGAGATCACTGGCAGAGTGT
Organism: Chloranthus sessilifolius; assembly: GCA_021018995.1. Taxonomy (NCBI): domain Eukaryota; kingdom Viridiplantae; phylum Streptophyta; class Magnoliopsida; order Chloranthales; family Chloranthaceae; genus Chloranthus; species Chloranthus sessilifolius. The sequence continues at coordinate 34,988,265 of CM037592.1, read as the reverse complement.
TCTTTGAAATCATCTCTATCTGCTCATCATCCAGTATTCTATTTCTGACTTGAGCTGCCAGTGCTCTCCATCACCCTAAGTAGTCACTGAAAGTCTCATTTGGATTTTGCTTCAACCCAGCCAAATCAGACTTGCGCCGTTCAATATCAGTATTATAAACGTATTGCTCTTGGAACAAATGCGCTAAATCTTTCCATGTCTTCATCATGGATGGTTCAAGAGATGTGAACCACCTTAGGGCCGGTCTGGTCAAACTTTTCAGAAAGACTTTTATTAGCAGTCTTTCGTCCCTCCCGTACTGGCACATGTCCCAACAATAGGACTTGAGGTGTGCGATTGAGTTGCCTGTGCCATTGTATTTGTCAAATACTGACATTTTAAATTTGGGGGGCAAGGGGACCTCCACGAATAGGCATAGGTCTGTGAAGTCCGTGGTGTGAATTTCAGCACCACCCATTTCATCAGCTATTTTTGTATTTTGTCTAACTGTTCTTTTAGCTGCTCTGATTCTTTGAACACGAGAGCTGCTTTCTCGATAGTTGGCTGGACTTCACTCTGGGCTACTAGGGGGGGCAATTACTAGTGGAGGGTTGAGGCTGGTCAATGCCCCAGCATAGGCCCCACTATTCCTAATCTCGTCTCATACTGCTGATCGGAGTAATGTGCAGTGAAGATGGGATTCTCAACTTGTTGCTGCATGGGTTGGATGGGAATGACATGAGTAGGGGTTGGGTGAGCCCATTGGGGGTGTGGAAAGGCTTGTTGGGTGATGGGATTTTGGTTTTGAAGTGGGGTCGGATAGGGCCATTGGGTGTGTGAGGGAAGGTTTGGGGGTGGCCTTGGGGTGTGGGGCCATGGGGGAATTGGGTTTGGGGGATGGCATGGGTTTGACCCAGCTGTGAAGGTTGGGTTAGGTGTTAGGGGTATTGTGGAAGGTATGAGTGTGGGGTTTGGGTTTGGACCATGAACCCTTGATCATTTTGGGCCATAGGCCATTGATGGGTTTAGGCCATGGGCCCCTGGTAGGTTTGGGCCATGGGCCCTGGATAGGTTTGGGCCAATGGGCTTGGGTAGGTTTGGGCCATGGGCCCTTGGTGAGTCTAGCCCAATGGGCCTTGATGGCTTGGGCCAGAGCCCTTAGTGGGTTTGGCCCAATGGGCCTTGATGAGTTTGGGCCATGGGCCCTTGGTGGGTCTGGCCCAACGGGCCTTGATGGGTCTTAGGTATGGGCCCTTGATGGGTCTGGCCCAATGGGCTTTGTTGGGTCTGGGCCATGAGCACTTGATGGGTCTGGCCCGATGGGCCTTGTTGGGTCTAGGCCATGGGCCCTTGATGGGTTTGGCCCGATGGGCCTTGGGGGATATGGGTAATGGAGTTTTGGGCCAATGGGCCTTGGAGATGATGGGTAGTGGGGTATTGGGCCATGGGGCCCTAGGGATCATGGATGGTGGGGTATTGGGCTATGGGGCCCTGAGATGTGTGGGAAAAGGGGGTTTGGGCCAATGGGCCTTGGGGATATGGGTGATGGGGGTTTGGATGGTGTGGATTATGGGAGGTTGATGGGGGTCATGGGGGAGTGAAGCATAAAGGTTTGCTAAGGTATGAGATGGGTTCATGGGGTGTGGAGGAGAGGGGGTGTTTTGAGAAGCCTTCCATAAGGAGTAGGCTTGGAACATCTCCTCCATCATGGCCATGGAAGGAGGATGGAATGTGGATGGTGGATTCAAGGGGTGATGGGGTATAGATGGGATGGAGGTGGTGGAAAAATTGGGCATGGCCACAGTAGGTGGGGGTGTGTGGGGTGGATGAGGGGATGTATTTTGGGATGATGGGGGGCCTGATGAGGAAGGATGAGGAAAATTAGGCATGGCCCCGGTAAAAATGGGCATGACCCGGACGGATGGAGGATCTTGCGGGGGGTTGGATAAGGTTGAAGTGGTGTACGTGAATGTGGGTGGATTGGGTCTATAGGGGGATGATGGGAATTGGGGCATGGATGCCGCTTGGGAAAATGGGTTTGGCATGGGCATGGTTTGGGCAAACGATGGAGAATGGGGGGTTGGACTTTGGAAATTTTTGGGGGTAGTGGTTGGGAATATGGGGGCGCCGAATGGGCTGGTAACGGTAAAAGGGGGTTGGGTGAGGGGGATGGTGGAAAAGATTTCTCCCGAATGGGAGTGGGTTGGAGAATGTGGCGGGAATGAGTCGGGATCGGCGTAGGCCGGGTCAACTACCCACGACATTCTTTGGGAGCGGGTCGGGTAAGGGTGCCTTGGATAAGGCCCAAAAATCCTCCTCCTTCCCCTACGGGACGACGGAGGATAAGATGATGCCGTTGTGCCGGCACCACAAGCTAAATATTATTTGTGTTTTGATTATATATATATTTTTGAATTTTTATAAAAACGTTTTGAAAAACAAAGGTTCCGAGGCTTTGGAATTCCCTTTTCGGGTGGCTCTCGTACCTTAATTCAAGACCCGCAGTAACGATTCCGATGCACTTCGGAAGAATCGAAGGAGAACCTTCGATCTATTGAAGGCACGAAAATCAAGGCAAACGACCCAATCCCCCGAAATGAGCCAAAAGAAAGTTGCCTTCTCTTGACCGGCGGGGGCGCATTGGGTGTCGGAGATGGCGGGGCCTAAACAATGCACTATGCACACTGATCGGGCAACTCGAGACGTGGAAAGGGCCAAGGATTCGGGTTGGGTGCTGCCAAACAAACATGGCGCAACTAATACTTGCGCCAAGGTTGCAGGGGAGGACTTTTACACTGGCGCAACTATTAGTTGCGCCAAGGTAAAAGTTGGGAGTTTAAAGCTAGCGCAACTATTAGTTGCGCTAGTTATAAAATCCAGTGTTTTTATACTGGGCGCAACTAATACATGCGCCAAGCAAAAACTACCTCTCCAGAACAGAGAACAGCAGCCACTGATGTCCGAAATGAGTCTCTTTTTGGTTTTTTTGTAGAAGCTAGGCTTCCGGGAATTGAGCTGTTTTATGGTGATCGATTCTCTCCTTACCGCACCTAAAGGATTGAGTCCGGTATAACTCGCTAGCGCGCTCCCCAAGGGTTTTAAGCTTCGGAATGGGAACCCACCCGATATACTTCCGGTGCAAGCGCCTTCTCAGATACTAGGTGGGCTGGGACTTTTCTGGATCATCACCACTAGGGGTTGCTGCCATACTAAGACCCGGGTGTTTGTATGTGTGCCTAAACCAACTCTTGAAAAATCTACCCCGCAAAGCAAATTAATTGAGCTCCCTAACTTGGTTCAATTTGAATAATTTTTTTCAAAGCTTTTCTCTTTTTTTTTTTAAAGTTTTCTTTAGTTCAAAGACCGGGGGGTGATTATCCCGTGCCGCCACTACGGGCCGGCGTCCATTGTTAGGATATGAATAATAAAAAAAGGCGGGGCCAGTCAAGCGACTAGGCGGGAAATATAAAGTGCTAAAATTTAAAATGTGCCAGTCAAGTGACTAGGCAAAGAGTTGCTGAAATTTAAAACGGAAACGTAGGGGTGTGTAAAAGAAAGGTGCTAGTCAAGAGACTAGGCAAAAATTGCTGAATATTTAAAACGGAATCGTAGGGGTGAGTAAAAAAAGGTGCCAGTCAAGTGACTAGGCAAAAATTGCTTAAATTTAAAGTGGAATCATAGGGGTGAGTAAAATGACGTAATTGGAGGGGTGAGTGACAAAAAAACAGCAAAAATAATATTAAAAAATAGCAATAAAATGTTAGAAAAATATTTTTAAAAAGGCCTAGTTCAAGGGGAAGCTCTACTAGCTACTCCCCAGCAGAGTCGCCATCTGTGCAACCGTGGGAATCGATGTGATCCCCTAGCGACGATGCGCTCTCTAACGATAAAAAATATAGAGTTGCCACTCGGAGCTTTCGGTGTCCCGAGATACCTAGTTCATTTTTATGAGCACCTAAGTGCTAAAAATATGACTCTAAATTTGGTCCACATCAAAGGCTCTTGGGTAGGGGCTTCGGTTATCGATTGGGAAGGTGTTAGGCACCCGATCAACCCGCTTAACGCGGTCTCTACTAATGGCCAACAATAAAATAAAGTAGAAGCAAGAAAAATAGCTTCCTCTTGCCCAAAAGGGCTTAGAATCCTATTTGTGCCCCTCCGTTCCTACTGAAAAAATCGGGGGCGTAACAGCACAAATGAGAGGATGGAGGGAGCTAGAAAGAGATAGGAGAAGAAAGGGGAGAGCCGAAGCCCTCAGGCACTTGTAGCACCGTAGAGGAGCCTTGCGTGGCTTGCTTTGATGAGCTCTTGAAGGCCTTGTATGGTGGAAAATGGGGTTCCAACTCCTAAGACTTAAAACTAAAAGGTAGGGAAGGGAGGCTAGGGGATCACACACACCTAGGCTATGGGTTTTGGATGTAAGAACAAGCTTAGGAAGAGGTTTTGGAATTCTAGAATTTGGATGAAAATAGTGTACAAAAGGGAGGAAGAACTTCTCACTTTGAGTTCTTTCTCTCTTAAACAAATTTCTCAACCCTTAAACCAAGGGGTGGGGGGCTCTATTTATAGGAAAGGAGTGGATTAGGAGGCTACTCAAATGCTAATTGGAGTTAGCAATTAGGTAATCTCAAATCTAAGGTTTCCTAGGATTTTGAGAGCTTGGAAAGGTGTGAAGGTGGTTCTAATAGTGAATGATGGGGTGAGGCTTTAGGCCACTTGGAGGGTTGCAAATAGGTAAGGAATGGGTGCAACAGGACTACCAAAACACACCCCAAAGGTTGAGGTGGTCAACAAGTCAAACCCCAAATACGAAATTAGGGGCAAAAACTCAATGTTACTGTTCATATGCCTGGCGCAACTAATAGTTGCGCCAAGCAAAAGCACAGTAAAACAGTGAGGAATAGTGCTGAAAGTTAGCTCGCGGGGTGGGGTCCACCCTTTAAACTTGGAGCAACTATTAGTTGCGCCAGGCTTAACATCTGGGAGAATTGGCTTGCGCGAGGCCATTTCTGGGGAGAAATAGCCTGGCGCGACTAATAGTCGCACCAAATCCCAGTGGGGGGGGCACCTTGAAATTACCTTCCTGCCCTCCGGGTTCGGGCTGTCATATCTTCTGATATATACCTCCAATTGGGGCGATTCTTGGCTCGTTGGAAAGCTGACGACCTCTACTCTTTAATGGTATAAGAGTTGGTCGCTGTAGAGGGTCATAGCCAATTCTCATGCACCCCTCCTCACCTTTGCCTGGGAAGGTTAGGTTAGGGTTTGAAAAGGGTTCTAAGGGTCGGGGTCGGTTTCTGGGGGATCTAGGGTGATTCCTAAGGCTTTAGGGTGATTCCTAAGGACCCCATACACACCATCAAAAGCTTAGATATGCGCTTCTCTCGAAAGGTGTTTCGATCGCGCCTTAGGCCAAATTTGGGTATCTACACCATCCCAAGTTGAAGTAGCTCTCAGATGTGTCCATTGCAAAGTCTCACCAGCTCAGAATAATTTTCTTCTCCAACCTTTTACTGCTGCTGATGTTAAACATGCATTGTTCTAGATGCACCCCTTTAAATCCCCTGGGCCTGATGGTATACCTGCTATTTTTTATCAAAAGTTTTGGCACATTATTGGTGATTCGGTTGTTAAAATCTCTTTAAATTTTTTGAATGGTTCGGCTGATATCTCTGCAATTAACAAAACCTATATCACCCTTATCCCCAAAACCAGCAATCCAGTTACCATCAGTGAATATCTCCCTATTAGTATATGTAATGTGATCTATAAAATCATCGCAAAATCCCTTGCAAACCACTTAAAGCCCATTCTTCCATCGATTATTTCTGAAAATCAATCTGCTTTTGTGGCTAACAGGTTAATCACTGATAATGTGCTTATGACTTTTGAAATTTGGCACTTTTAAAAAAATAAGAGAAGAGGGATCGGTGGAGTCTGTAGCCTCAAGCTCGACATGAGCAAAGCATACGATAGAGTTGAGTGGGTTCTTTTGGAGAAGACCCTTCTCAGACTTGGGTTTCATCCTAGATGGGTCTCCATGTTGATGAGTTGTGTTTCTTCTGTTGCTTACTCTATCCTCATCAATGGTGGTATTGCAGAGAGTCTTACTCCTTCTAGGGGTCTCCGGCAGGGAGACCCCCTTTCCCCTTATTTATTTATTATTTGCTTGGAGGTTTTTCAGCTCTTCTTCTAGATGTAGAATCTAATGGTCTATTTCTGGAGTGAAAATTTGCAAAGGTGCTCCTTCTGTATCTCACCTCCTCTTTGTAGATGATAGCCTCATTTATACTAAGGGGAACACAGCTGAGATGCATACGATTGCGTCCATCCTTCGTCTTTTTGAAAGTGCTTCGGGGCAGAAAATTAATTTACGAAAGTCGGCCATCTCTTTTAGTAAGAATGTCAACGAGGAGTTGCGTCAAGCCATTATGCAAGTGATCTAGATCAGAAAAGTTACTACTCAGGAGAAGTATCTCGGCTTACCATCGATGATTGGGAAATCTAAGGGTCAATTGTTTTCAAGAATTAAAGATAGAATCTGGATGAAGCTTCAAGGATGGAAGGAGAAACTCCTCTCTGCTGCTGACAAGGAGGTTCGTCTCAAAGCTGTTATTCAAGCTATCCCTTCTTACGCCATGAGTTGTTTTCGCCTATCCAAAGGTTTTCTCAAGGAGATCTCTATGATGATGGCTAGGTTCTGGTGGGGGAGGAACGATAAAGAACGGGGCATCCATTGGCTGAGTTGGGATCAGATCTGTAATCCTAAGGGTGATGGAGGCATTGGTTTTCGAAACCTAGAAGCTTTTAACCTAGCAATGCTGGCGAAGCAAGGGTGGAGACTCTTAACTAATGATAGGTCTATTGTGGCAAGACTCCTCAAGGCTAAATATTTCTCAAATGGCACCTTTTATAGTGCTTCCCCAAAAACGGACTCCTCTGCTACATGGAACAACATCCTGAGCGCGAAAAGTATCATTGATCAATGTCTTTTGTGGCGGGTGGGAAATGGGAACTCCATAAAGATTTGGGAGGACAGATGATACCCAACCATCCACTTTCAAGGTGATTACTCCAAATCCAAACCGGGCAGATATCTCCATAGTGGCTGATTTGATAAAGAAGGACACCAGGAGCTGGGATGAAAGAGTTATAAAGGAGGTTTTCATGGATGAAGACGCAGAGGCTATTCTTGGAATACCTCTTAGCGCTGGCCACTGTAACAATACTTCTGTTTGGGCTCGTACCCACCATGGAAAGTTTACGGTGCGAAGTGCTTATCACCTTGCTCGTCAGGTGGTGCGTAATTCATCGTGTCGCGCTGAGTCTAGCTCCAATTTGGACGGGGTTATTTGGAAAGCAATCTGGAGAAGTCAGGTGCCAAACAATGTGAAGGTTTTTTGCTGGAAAGCCTACCGAAATATCCTCCCTACAAAAGCCTTGCTCTACCCAAAAGTCATTCATATCTGTCCAAGTGTGATATTTGTGACACCCATCATGAAACTTTCATTCATGCCATTTTTCAATGTGATTGGGCTGCTCGTGTGTGGTTCTTATCGCCACTTGGGTTACGCGTTGATCATCGACGGATAGCATCTTTCAAGGAATGGATTCAGCTGATCTTAACTGAAGTTGAGGAAGACTCTCTCAACATTTTTCTCGCTACTGCGTGGGCAATTTGGACTGACCGCAATGTCTTTGTTCATGAAGGAGTGGCCGCTAACCTAGTCAAAATTTTTTACTCGGCCATGCATGTGGTATCTGAGTTTGCAAAGGCAAATTCTACCAATATCTATGCGAATGGGTCGCCGGCTCCGAACCATTGGATACCACCTACGGAACAGTCTTACAAAATAAATGTTGATGGTGCATGGATCCAAGCTACAAAGGTTGTTGGAATCGGGGTGGTCATTAGAGATCATGAGGGTGTTGTCATTGGTGCTAAAGCTGTTGGTGGCTTGAAAGGGCACTCGTCACTCGTGGGTGAAGCCTTAGTTGCGTACCATGGACTCTTACTTGCACATGACATTGGATTAACTCGGGTCGTGCTCGAATCTGACTCCCAATGCCTCATTTATGCAATTCATGCCAAGGAGGACTTTTCGGATATCAGCTACATCATCAGAGACATAAAGGGCCTCAGCCTGGGTTTCTCCTACTTTGAAAGTATATACATTCGCAGAAGCACCAATTCCATTGTAGATGCACTATCCAAGTTCGGTTTGAACTATATTTCTGATCAAGTTTGGGTGGAAGCTACCCCTCCTCCAATTCTCTCTATTGTCTGCGAAGACTTTTCACTTAATTGAAGTTTCTGTTTCCCTTATAAAAAAAATAACAATAATAAGGCACTCCATTTGCCTAGTTTTCTAACAAGTCTACCAACTATATTTGACTAGTATAGCATAAGCTCTTGACTAATATAGCCTATGCACGCTAAGCACGCCTATTTGGACTTCTGTAAAAAAAAATCAATCGGTTCCTTTAATCAAAAAAAATAAAAATCAATCGGTTCAAAATATGCTTGCTCAATGGAGCTTCCTTTCGTATGTTTCATTGTCGTGAAGATATTAGTTAAGAAAATGGGGCTTAGAAAAAGCCCAACTCTTCTATCTTCTTTTTTGCTTAAGAAAGAAGGGAAGGATTTAGGAAGACATAAGTGTAGGGGGATAGGGTGGTCATTGACTTATCCTAGATGTGTAATATATAAATTATTCATCTAATTCGTAAAGTAATTAATTTTAACTATTTTTATATTAATTTTGCTATGTATATAATCCGTATAATAGTTATTGTATTTGCGAATAATACAAACTTATAGATTAGACCGATATTCGGATTCAAACTAGACTTAGGCTCAGGCGGATCCAACCTGAACTTCAATGGGTGGTTCAACACGTCCTGGGTCATGCCGAAGAAATGTGGCACTCCTATAGGATTGTGGAGCAAAGGTATTGGAGGTTGCAGGAGGAAGGAAATTTGGGATCTTATTCCTTTTGCCATTTTCTGGGTGATTTGGAAATAAAGAAATAGGAGAGTCTTTGAAGGTAAGGAAATTGAGAGCCACATATTGGCTGAGAAAGTGCATATTAAAACTTTGCAATGGGCACGGGCCAAGAATCTGATTTCTCCTTATTCGAATTCAAGACTGCATTCAGAAAATATAGGTAGAGGACGCGAGTAGGGCCGTCTACTTTGAAGGTTAGAGGGAAGAATTTCTTACTAGAAGAAGTTCTGAGCGGATTAGTTTGTTTTTTGCTTAGCTTTTTTGGTGTCTCTCTATTGAGTTTCTTGCTCAATGGGGGGTGAGCTTTAGTCGCTTGAGATAGTTTTTGTGATCTTGGAGGTGTTGGATTGACTGTAGATGTATTTGTTTGTAATCTTTTTATTTTTAATACATGGGAGAGGTCCCTATAACCTCATGTGATTTATCAAAAAAAATGAGTCGGGTATGGACCTACTTGACCTAGACTAGCAGTGGGTCCAATAATTTTATGTTTGGACTCACCCTGGACCTGACCTAAGCAGATTCCAAATAGGTAGGTCCAGTTCACCCCAATCCGGACCCGACCCAACTCATTTGCCCCCTCATTTGCCCCACTAATCCAATGTTGATCTAATGTGTGGCTTACCACATACATAGAAATGTTTTGTAAAACGGCTATGGCTTGAAACAGTATTCCCACAAGCTTTGCAAATGGCGGAAAAACACTTCAATTTCATCGAGAGGCCTGACAAATCGATCTCTTTCTGAATTGAATTGCCTATAGACAAAGAGGGAGTAATAGAATTGGACCTTTTACAACAATTAGCCATTGCGTGAAAGAATTTGGTATTTTTGCCCACTTTTTTAGTGGACCGATTTTGCTCTTTGCTCCCACATCATCTCTTCTTCTAGAACCTTGCTTTCAAAGGCGTGTTGGAGATGCTTTTGCCAATTAGCCTCTTCCAAGGAGACAATCTAGAATCTGAATCTAGGTCAAAAGATTCTTTTTGAGAATGGTTGGAATAGCAAAATGGTCCTTTTTCCACTTAAAATTTAAAACTGTACTAGCCATCACTCTTTTATGAATATCTTGAATAATCTCAATATATTAGTTCTGAATGCATTTCTTCATGCGTTACCAAATTACTTACCTCAACATCCCTATCAAAAGCCTTCTCCAAATTCATAAAAATAATTTATAACTTTTTCAAACTTTTCCATATTTGCATTAGCAAGAAATGACTTTAGTTAGTTTTACAACATAAATTCAAATAAGTTCTCATAACTAATTAATTAATTAATGTGTCCCACTATTTTCTTAATTTCATAATATATCTAATAGTTTGTTACCTCAATAGCATGGATTTTATTCTATTTCAGTAGGGATGCAGGTTCCGTATACCGAACCGAACCGAACCAAACCCGATTTCGGTGCTCAATTCGGTACACCCCAAACCGAAACCGAATTGAAACCCATTTAGTTCTATTTATTTTATTTTTTTTGAACCCAAAACCGAAACCGATCCAGTTTGATTTAGGTAAAAAACTTATTTTTTGGGTTTTTTTTTTTTTTTTTTTTTCAATTTTTTTTTTATTTTTTCCCGATTTTTTCGATTTACTCAGCCTACTCCCTCGATTTTCTATTTCAAGCCATTCAAACCGAAACCAAACTGAATTGGGGCTCAGTTTGGTTCAGTTCGGTTTGTTTCGCTTTTCGGTGCGGTTCAGTCCAGTTCAGTTCCCTCAATTTTCGGTTCGGTTCAAGACTTGCATCCCTATATTTCAATTGCTTACCATTTAATTGAAAGGAAAAATGAGAATATGCATTCGAGTGTATCACTTGAATGCTAGATCACATACCACATAGCACATGATCGCAAGTTATACCCATACTCGTAAGGGTTGCGGTGATCATGCACTTGAATGCTAGATCACATACCACATAGCACATGATCGCAAGTTATACCCCTATTCTTAAGGGTTCTCCCAACCTTTCAAGGGTTTTAGGAATATATATATGGGACATTTTGCCATTTAAAACTCAAGTTAAACTTTCTCATTGGCTGCTTAAACCTTGTGTATTGAAAGTTTATACCTTTGACGAATTTTTTAACAATAGATAAATATATTTTTAAAAACTTTTTCCTAAATGAACTTGATCAAACTTGAGCAACTTGTCATGGCACCATAGTATAAAAAATGGGCCGATACTGATACGTATCGATATCTCAGCAAACCGATACGTATCCATCCTATAACTCGGTATCGGCCGATAAGTATCAATTTTAGTCGAGATTTTTGAGTTTTTTTTTTTAAAGGAGCCGATACCAATGCGTATCGGTTTTCCATGGACTGATACCAATTTTGTTACCTTCCGGGGCACCTAAAGCTGATTCGAACACACCAAACATCCAGACGATTTGAATGCATAGTCAAAGGCCTCAAATTGAAATAATAGTTACAAATTATTTCAAAAGGCATCCATGGGAGAATTAGATCTTAAATACGGAATTTCTAAGTTTACGTGGATATCAGCTGAGGCTCTAATTATGAGTAAACTCATAAATAATACATGCCTAAAAGAATTTAATCTCCGGCCTAAGATTCCAAAGGACACATGATATATGTACCGCCATGAGTATTAAAGCTTTTGGTAATTTGGAACTCACATATGGTAGAGGTAGATCTATTCATGCCTATCGAATTACTGAGTGCACCTACATCAGAAATACTGTCCACTGCTTTGAATAAGATGATAGAGATATGTTTTCATCCCAATCTTCCACAAAATACATCTTCAACCCACAATCTTGGGCGTAGGAACAACCAGCCAGTTTGTATTCCATGTGGCACAATACCAAAAAAAAAAAAGCGACTCAAAAACCGTGTGCCACACATTGCGGTCAAACATGAATTTTAGGTCACTTTTGTGATTTGTGCCACATGTAAACAATCCGATTGATTTTTGGGTCACTTTTTAGGTCTGATGATTCATCATGTGGAGGATGGGGATGAAAATCGGATTCACAACAGTCAATGATTTCTTTAGCATAGACGCACTCACTAATTCGGTACACGAGAATAGAGTTAAGAATACCTTTAAATCCACCCACCGAATCTTTGAGTTCACCCACGCTAAAGCACATTGACTGCGTTGAATCAGATGATGGTGAATGTTTATCCTTCCAATCTTTCATATGATGGATCTTACGATCATGAGTATACCATCAGACGGTCAGTGTTTTATTTCACGTGACACACATCTCAAAAAAGTAATTTTAACATCATGTGTACGCTCAAAATTGATTTTAAGGTTACTTTTTTGGGTGTGTATCACATGAAATAAAAAATCAACCGTTTGATGGTACGCCCATGATCTCAAGATTGATCGTGTAAAGATTGGAAGGATAAACAATCTCCATCGTATTATTCAATGTGGTCAATGTATTTCAGCGTGGGTTAATTCAAAGATTTGGTGGGTGGATTTAAAGGTACTCTAGAGTTAACCTTATGCAATTAATCAATTCCAAACAATGATTTGGTAATCACTTTTTTCTTCTTAAGCATGGCATCATTTATTATCAAGTGAGTCGTGACTTGAGCCTATGATCTAGAAATTTAGGGTTTCAAAGATTGGGCGAAAAAAATATACTAGACACTACGAAGGTACATCAATTTGTATAAGGTGCATGGGCTTGGGATAGCAAAAGTTCGCAAGCTATCACCTAGATAATAGTAAGAGTATCAAACTTGGGTATGTAATATGCAGTAACAAATATCAAACTTTGCACATGTGAATTACATAAAATAAAGAATTGAAAATCAAAATTGTCTCATAATCACGTTTTCTATGTCTCAGAAAAATGTGAACTGTTGCATTAATAAAAATAATTTTAAAAAGCTATCACAAATAAAATTACATGTCCCACTAGAACTATTTTCACATCAAATATTGACTTATCTTTGACTATATACCGCTTGATCATCTGTTTTTTTTCCAAGTTGATCAAGATATCGATTTATAATTTTTGACTGGTCGAAAATCTTGCAGTTCACCTCCTAGTCTTTGCAAGTATCAGGTAGAATTAATTTTCGGTCAACATGAGTTCCAACTCCTTTTCAAAGTCATCAACTTCCTCCACTTCTTTGTGACTCTGCTTCACTCCAGTCTGTCGATAAAATTCTTCCTTTTGGGTGTTCCACTCCTCGACAATCTTCTCTACCTTATCTCCACCCAGTTTGTTGTTTTCTAATATGTGCTTTACATCTTTGATTTCAACTACCCCACCAGCCTCTTCATAAGTATGAATCAAACAATAAAACAGTAAGCTCAAAAAAACAAAAATTTTAAGGAATAGTGTTGGCTAACCTATGGACATGGACAGGGGCAAATGGTCCATTTTTACACACCCATGAAGTCGTATCATGGTATTTAGAAAAACGTGCATTTTTAGAAAAGATTATAGGGATTGAATCCCTTCACTGACATCATGAGTTATGCAAGTCAGATTTTAAGAGGACTTTGTTGCTAAAGGGGTATTTATAAGCTTGATGATCTTATGATGTCAATGAGGGGATTCAATCCCTATTATCCCTTTTTAATAGTTCACATTTTTCTAAATAACATGATACGACTGCATGGGTGCCAAAAAATGTCCATAGTTCTATTAATAATGCGCTTTTTCTTTTTTTGAGCTAATTGTTTTATTGTTGTTTATTGTTGGATTCACACATATGAAGAGGCTAGTGGGGAAGTGGACATCAAAGACCTAAAGCCATATTAGAAAAACAACAAACTGATTGGAGATAAGGTAGAGAAGATTGTTGAGGAGTGGAACACCCAAAAGGAAGAATTTTATTGACAAACTGGAATGAAGCGTAGTCACAATTAAGAAGTTCTTCTATCGTCCAAGTAACGGCTTGCCTAGATCTCAGATTTCCCATGTAGTCCATCGGTCAAACCAACGATTCTCTTCTCAAGGTAATAGAGAGTCTTTTTATTTTTCTGGTATGTAGCTTTGTGAGCTAGGAGCGCATCATTGGGGTAGGGAGAAAACGAACATAGGATCATCATCATGACCCTCTTCTTGTTTCTTTTGTTTGTGTCCGGTTCGTTGTGTTTTTTTTTAAGGCTTATGCGGGGGCAGCAGGGGCATCAAATTCCTCTTCTTTCTTTTTCTGCTCACATCGAGAGCCGCTCCTTCCTGTTCTGGGTCATTAGATGAGAGATCTTCCTCCGACTTCGAGGAATCAGTCAAGTGGAATGAAGATATTGACCTACCTTTGACCATACACAGTTTGATCATTTATTTTTCATTTTTTCATGAAATGGACTTGATTTACTAGTGGATCAAGATATCGATTTACAATTTTTGGCTCGTCGAAAATCTTGCAGATCACCTCCTAGTTTTTGCCGGTATCGGATATGATTAATTTTCAGTCAGGATGAGTTTCAACTCCTTTTCAAAGTCATCAACCTCCTCCACTTCTTCATTGTGACTATGCCACACTCTAGTATGCCGATAAAATTCTTCCCCTATCTCCAACCAGTTTGTTGTTTTCTAATATATGCTTTACATATTTGATTTCCACTACCCCACCAGCTTCTTCATAAGCATGAATTCAACAATAAAACATTTAGCTCAAAAAATAAAAGTGCATTGTCAAAAGAACTATGGTAGATTTGTAACGCACCCATGCAATTGAATCATAGTATTTACAAAAAAAAGCATTATTTTTTGGTTTTTTTCCTTTTTTTTAATGACAACCAAAGTGTGAAACATGCATTGTTAAAAAAGATTATAGGAATTGAATCCCCTCATTAATATCATAAGATCATCAAGCTTATGAATAAACTTTTAGCAATAGAATCCTGTCAAAATCTGACTTACACAACTCTTTGTGGGCATGACACATGTGGAAGTCGGTTTTTGACAGGACTGGTGGGGAAAAACGCTCATCATCTTACCGATAAAAAAAAGGCTCTTCATAAGCTTGATCATCTTTATGATGTGAAGATTATCAAAGACTACAACACAGCGTTTTAATCTACTTCTTTCATCTAAAACTTAGCCCATCTATAAAATATACAAAAAATAAAAACAGTAAATATGAAAAGCGTTTCGAATTGACATGTTGATTAATGTAGGTAGTAAATAGAATAGAAGTATTTAAAGGAAGGTACCATCGATAGCTAGTTCCATTGATTTCACATATTCTGATGACATTTTCTTTAGTGCTTTCAAGTCCAGTTCCACACCCTGACAAAGTAAAGTTCATGGCAATTCAGCTACATGTCAGGAAAGGGGATTTTTGGGGGAAAGAAAAAAAATTGTAAATTTGTGGTTCATCAAATATTTCTATTTTAAAAATTAAAATTGAGATAAAGATTGGAAATAAACATAAGTTCAATCAAAATTGGGAGTATTTTAAAATCAAACCTTCCAAGTGATTGAAAAATAAAAAATAAAAATTTACCTAACATAATAGTTAATATATTGTTTCTTTGTAAAATCAGGGATTCTACCCTACATGACGAAACAACTACTATATAATTTCTCCGTGGTGACACAAGATAACACTTGTTATCAGCTATCTAGGATAAAAACTGATCAATTTAACCAGAAATTCTATTCTAATGACTGAAAATTTTCATGAGCTCCCATTAACCATGTTAGAGGAATTTTTTACATAGATCTCTGGGACAATCCACAAGTGTAAAGATCCGTATTTTTGGACCCGAATTAGACTGACCCTGTGTATGTGTTCGGCTCGGTGACCGATGTTGCCATGTGTTTTGAATTATTATTTAAATGTGATTGTGCAGACGGATTTTTATTTAGAGCTTGTTTGGACCCTCGTCGAAAAGTCGTGCACCGACTTCGGTGTGGCCACTCAACACCAGACCTAGGTTATAAAATTAGAAGTTTAACACACTAAGGATGTGTGTGTGTTTAACACATGTGAGAAACCTATTATAAGAAAGATTGCCTTCCGTTTTTTACTAGGTTTTGTTGTTTAAGAGAGAAAGAGACGTGAGGCATCTCTGGAGAACCGTAGCCATGTGAAAGCTGCCCAATCTCGCGCAAACTTCGTTTTCTCTTTTAGTGATCATCGTAGGAGATTCATTTCCCAAACCCTCTTCTCTAGAAAACCCCTTTTTCGTTTGAGATCCATAAACTTAGGGAAAGTTGGTGTCAATCTTGGTTTCGTTTTGACGTTTGGAAAAGGCTGAAATCATTGTGGACGAGTAGGTGTAGTTCTGTGAACTCGTGGGATCGATCGTGCCGCGACTCTTTGAGAAAATCCGACAGTTTCGTTCCGAAACCCCGATTTGCGCGACTCGTTTTCAAATAAAAAAATCTTTGGTTAAAGGTACAATTTTTTATTAAGATTATTGATTAGAATCAATAGATTAGATGTGGGTTTTTATTTGGAAATGTGTGGGATTCGATTCGGGTAAAAATAGGGCAAAAAAATCGCATTTTTATTTGAGTTTCTGAAACTCAGATCGCGCAGTTTTGTAACTCGCGCGATCGAGTCTTGGAGCTCGCTTGCGCTAGCAGCCTACAGGGTTTGACTTGAGAAGTTAGACGCCCAAAAGAGTCAAAGTCTTGTGAATCTCTATGTATCACGCGCGCGAGTTTAAGTTATCGCTCGCGCGAGGACAGAACATGGTTTTATCTTTGTTCTTTGATTTCTTTCCGATATTATGCTACTAGACTCGTAACATAAAGTCTGTATGGATGCTAGGTTATAGTGTGGATCTTAGCACCGTTCGATAGGCTTTGTTTAAACTCCGATTTGTGTGAAACGTCCTGAGGTAGGAGAATCTCATCACCACCGCATTTTATTTTAATTCGTATGGATAATTTGTATTAGATTTTGAACTTGTATTTGACATCTGAAAATACAATTGAAAACCTGATATAAACTCTAGAATCTGAATTTGCCTAAACTTTGAAAATCAGAATCTGCCTAAACTCTGAAAGCTAAAATCTGAACTATGTATAAGAAACTTGCATCAGAACTATATTAGTATCTACATCTATTTTATGATTCACCTGAACGACCCCTCACAAATTCTTGAACAACTTCCTGGCGCAAGTTACTCTCCGAGTGTAGGGGCTTGCTGCATCCTGAAAAAGGGTTCATGAACGACGATAGTAGGTAGGGGTTCCCATCGGCTATATTCCTGCTCTCGAGATATAATTAACTCGGGAGGTATTTTAAGTTGAGGATTAAGTCATGAATGTGACGACCCGACTTTTCCAATCCCTAAGGTATAGGAAAGGCCGGTTCATCAACTTATTGATTTCTCAATAAGCCGTATCAAACAGAAGCCGGCAACATAAACAAAGGTCTAAAGACAGAGGCAACATTGTTAATCCAAAAATAAATGCTTCATATAACAAAAATTAGATATATCACTATGAGGAACCAAAAGGAACCACCGGTGATGGCCAATCCGATCATCTAAAATAGAGGTTCACAATAATGGTTCCTCGAGTGATATCAAAAGATCAAAAAATAATAGCCTAAGGCTCATCAATCCAAAATAATATCCAGACAAAATACCCAAAAAAAAAATAGAAAATCTAGATCACGGGAAGAACTCCTCAGCTGGTATATCCAAATCCTCCTCGGGAATATAATCGGAGTCCTCCGGATCCTCTGACCCAAGGTCAGTCTCCGCACCTGTGACGTATAGTCGAGGGTGAGCTAACAGCCAAGCTCAATAAGGAAAGACAGATCTATTTGCATTTCTTATAAGTAAAAGTTTTCAAAAGACGGAATCGAATCAAATATGGTTTTTCAATGATGCTTTTCAAATTAAATCTCCAGTTCTAATCCTGAGTCAAAAACTGATCATAAAATCTAAAGTGTTCAAAATGTTCTGATTTAGCATGCTTCTTGTCTTAAATTTATGACTTAATTTTATCTCTCAAATTTCCTATAGCATGAGAGCAGACTACGTGACCGATGGGAAGATCCTACTGACCATCGTCGTTCATGAACCCATTTCGAAAATGCAACAAGCCCCTACGCTATGAGGGAAACTTGTGCCAAAGTTTTACCGTCAACACGGTTGGTGGAATCTAGGGCATCGTACTTATGAACCCAAAATCAAATGCAAATGCTAACACATATCCAAGCTTATTATTCATATCATATACTGATTTTTCAAAGTTCTGATTCGAAGTTCTGATTCAAAGGTTAACTGAGGTTCTGATTCAAAAGTTAACTGAAGTTCTGATTTCCAATGATTCTTATTCATGATAAGGTTTACAAATTTTCGGATTGTATCATATGTTCAAAGTTTTTAATTTCACTGTGTATAATGAAATTTCTATATTTCATGCTTCTAAAAATAACCTGATTGATGACAATTTAAGCTTATAATTCATGCAAATAATAATTAGGATTCCCCTACCTTAACCAAGACAATTCAAAGGCATGCATAAGCAGTCCTCTCCAAGGACTCCCAATTGACCAAAACCTACATATATTAACACCCTAAGTATTAATATACAACCTAAAAATTAATCCAAAGGCTCACAAAACAAAAATCCAATCAAAAATTAAAAGCTGAATCGATGAATTCAATTAGACCATCGATTTCAAATTCGATGGTCGAATTTGAAATTCGATGGTCGATTCTAAAATCGACCATCGAATTCAACTCGCTTCAAGCTTTTCATTTTCATTGTCGATTTCCAATTGACAATCGTTAATTGACAAATGATTTTGAAATCGACAAATGAATTTCTGTGCTCGTGGGTCAGAATTTTAACATGCCCGGATTCTTTTTCATATTTTCTACACAGCCATTCCGTCCTTTCTATTGAATCCAAATCTTAATTTCTTAACAAAAACCCAACAAATTTGTATAAGGAGGTTTCAAACATACCTCTTGTAGCTAACTGCTGATTTCCTTGTACCGATTCACACACCTAACAAGCTTCTATGATTAGAGGTTTTAAAGTTTCAAGTCACCCATATAACCCTTCTTCCATTGTAAGATCCTATCATAAAGAAACACGCCCATCAGATCACACAAATTTTCTCACTCTCCACATCACTCTTCTCTTTCAATATATCAAACTGATCCTAAGACAATTTCAAAGTTAATCAATGGTTGAGATGTGAAGAGGAGGTCTCAATCTCTCTAGATCTAGGATCAAACGAGCAAGGTCTTTAGAAGCTTAAATTCCAATGAGAGCGGAAGAGTTAATCTTCTCTTGCACTCTCTCTCTCTTATAACTAAACCTAAGCAACTATAATATCTATATTTTTTTGTATTTGCAACTTATCCACTTAAGTTGAGAACATATCTAGTGTTAACCACCAACACCAACCCAATAGTATAAGTCATCGATTTCATGACTTGCACACCTCTCGAGACCAAATCCTTTGGCCATTAGTCTTACCATAGCCTTAGCTTACCAAAAGTCCAAAAATTATTCTACAGTATTTTCGCACGCCACCGAGGTAAACGAAAATATGAAAAATATCGTGATATTACATTCACCTCCTTAGAATTTTCACTCGAAAATTGAACATAACACACACCAGACAATAAAAGAAGAGAAAACAGGGTGCACCGTGTTTCGATCCCACAGGGCACGCAAGCCAAGGGATGGGATCCGTAGTAACATGGATGTACTGCATGTGGCATGAAAAAGCCATAGTGGATTGCATCCGTACATGGATGCCCACACCCCAAGTGTCACGTGTCGGGAAACCGATTCACAGTGATGCATGAAAGCCATAAAGAGAATGAAAAGCTATCAAAGAAACAGGAAGTACAAAAGTGACATAGAACTAATCCACACAAGCATCTAACTGAAGCAGATACCAAAATACCAACAAAAGCAATGCACATCGAGATCCAATCACGCATATCAAAAGATGAAAACAAGGCTCGAACTGAACTATATACAAACCAAGATAAGCAAAGTATCCAGAGCAAAGCAAAAGACAGAAAATATAAAAGATAACAAAAGAAGGACCACCAGGTCCTAAATAATCCAAGTCAAATAAATGCACTCCATAACAACCATAAAAATAAAGCAGTACCCCCTCCCCCAAGTACACTAACAATCCCCGGCAGAAGATGGACCCGCCCGATCCGAAGTACCATCGCCCACAGCAGCATCATCATCACCCGTATCCTCCCTGGCCGTAGAAGGCATGCTAGGACCAGCGCCCGATGTCGAAGGGCGATAGACTGAAGCACGAATATCGGCCATATACGTCGTGTAATCCTCTGGAAACGCGTGCTGCATCAGATAAGAGAGAGCGCCGCCATGGACATCCAACTCCTGACGCATAGAGCTGGTGTGGTGGGTGAGCTCTTGAATCTGATGGCTCATGGCGGTCATCTGTCGGGTGAACTCGGAGAGTGTAAGAACGTCACTCTGTGGGGGCTGAGGAGGTGCAGCGGTAGTAGTGTCAGGGATAGAATGAGTAGGGTCCTCATCATCACTAGCGGTATCAGGTGCCTCTGCATCCTTTGGAGTCTTTACCAGCCTACTGTAGGTTTGACCCCAATTGACCAAATTATACATTTTTGAACCCGCTGTGGATTTGGGTTCAGTAGGAGGGATATCATAAGCAGGGCCCGCTCGGTAGTTCTCAATCATCACTGAAATTATGCGAGCATAGGGCATTGTCTTCAATGGTTTCTTCACATGTTTGCCCATTTTCTCTCGGGCTTTGATAATCCCTTTAAAAAGGATTTCAGGAGCACTAAACCATCGCCCCTTATAGGCCGAAAAGAATTTGTTGAAGGGGACCGCCATTGATCACCAAAAGGGTAAAGGGTGGTCTTAAAATTTTATCCAAGATCCACATGGTCTCCATATGGACCGTGTGATGGATTTATTTAATGGGACCCATGACGGCCTTGGCCATCTGCGTGATTACATCTTCAAACGGACCGGTTTGGGAAAAGGAGGACCTAATCCTATCGTCTGTGAGTGATTTAAAGGGCATCTCAAGGCCACAGACCATGTCCTCTAGATCAAAGGTATAATCGCGCCATCAATCAGATAGATTCTTTTCCGCTCGCGGCTCATGTGCTGATAAAATAGGCGCACGAGTCGGGGATAGAAATAGTCGCTAAAGGATGTGCACAGGGAGGTCAATTTGGCCTTTTCAAGGTATTCACCCGCCCATTATGTGGTCGTTTGCTGGTCAAATAACTCGGGGTGAAACAAATATTCTGTCGTGAAGCCTTTAATGCTCCAAAAATCGTTGGGTTGCTCAGGCAAAGGGGAGACAGTGGGTGGTGGAGCCGACTGTGGTGCTGTGGGCTGTTTTGTGCGGCTTGTAGACGCAACTTTAGAAGCTGGTCTTTTTGAGGTGGGATTTCGTATGGGTGTCTGCTTCTTAGGCCCCATTGAATCAAAAATTAAGAGCAAACCCACAAAATACCAGAAAATAGGGATGCACAGAGAATAGAGCAAGGGTTACCTTGTGAAAATGCCCCAAATCTGTTTTGCAAGGATGGAAAGAAGCTCCCTTTGTGAAATGCAGTGAAATCCCTTTTGGAATGTAGCCAAAAATGAAGAGGAAGCTCCAAAATCCCCAAATCGCCCGAAACCCCTCAAAACAGAAAACCGAAATGGCAAAAATTTTAAACCCCAAAACTTAAATCGATAAATTCGACCATCGATTTAAAATTCGATGGTCGATTTTGAAAATCGATGGTCGATTTTAAAATCGATGGTCGATTTGCTCAGAACTTCTCAGGTTCTGTTTTTGGCCGAAAATTGACTTGAAAACTCATAGAAAATTCGATGGTCGAATTTGCATTTCGACAGTCGAATTTTTTTATACTGCTATGATGAAAATTTTTCAAAATTTTTGAAATTCCAAGCATGCCCTTGGGTCTAATGGCACCTTCTTTGATTCCATTTCATGCCCATCACCTTATTGGGCTATGATTGTATTACCACAGCCGGAATTTGGCGTAGAAAAATTTAAGAATAGGCCAAGTAAGCTTTTGGCCAATTTATTTCTCATAACCATTCGGAAAATAATAAGTCCGGGTTTGGTCGGGCTCGTAAAATGCTTAGGAACTCCACAACGTAACACAAAAACAAAACTGGTAAACATTTACAAAATAATATATATATATAGATAGGGCCATGATATCTGTATCAAGGCCAAATTTACGTGGTAATTTAAAGAAGTAGCTAACTATAGGCCAATTTTATGTCACATGGCCAGTATTGTGTAAGATACCAAGGGTAGGCCCAATAGGATTTGAATTTTCCATAATGTAGAGGCTTCTAAACATGCACCATATTGGGCCGACAAAATTTTATCGCCAATCATCTGTATAAAATCAGTAATTACATAAAATTCAAGAAATTATACATTAAACACTTAATGTCCCAAAATTCAATCAAAAAGGTTCGGAAATTGGTCTCGGAGCTCAGCTTCACGCTCCCAAGTAGCTTCCTCCGGTGTATGATTCCGCCATTGCACGAGAACCAAAGGAATACTTTTAGTGCGTAGGATCTGCTCCTTGCGATCCAAAATGTAAATAGGGTCTTCGACCACCTTTAAACCATCCTGAAGCTCGATGGGTTGGTAATCAAGTACGTGAGTCGGGTCACGGATGTATCGACGCAAAGATCGACACGAAAACGCCAGCATGCTAGATAATTGCGGCAGTAACGCCACACGATATGCAACCTCTCCGACTCGGCCTAATATCTCGAAAGGCCCAACGTATCGAGGACTTAGTTTTCCTCGTCTTCCGAACCGCATAACGCCCTTGATAGGCAAAATTCGAACAAAGACATTCTCACCGACCTGAAAATCCACGTGTCTCCGTTTGAGATCGGCGTAGCTCTTCTGACGACTCTGAGCTACTCGTAGTCGCTTGCGTATCAACCGAACCGTCTCGGTAGTGCGCTCAACTATCTCAGGTCCAATAATGAGCTTCTCACCCACTTCTTCCCAATTCAATGGTGATCGACACCGTCGTCCATATAAAGCCTCGAACGGAGCCATACCAATGCTAGACTGAAAGCTATTATTGTAGGCGAACTCTATCAGAGGCAAGTGTTGGTCCCATGACCCATGAAAATCCAACATACATGCTCTCAACATGTCCTCAATGATTTGGTTCACGCGCTCGGTCTAGCCATCCGTCTGTGGGTGAAATGCCGAACTAAAGTCAAGACGAGAACCCATGCCCTCCTGAAATCTCTGCCAAAAATGTGAAGTAAACAACGGGTCTCGATCGGACACAATACTAGCCGGTATCCCATGCAGTCTAACAATCTCCTTCAGGTATAACTCTGCAAGTTCATCGGGTCAGATAGGTGGTATTATATGGCAAGAAATGAGCAGACTTGGTTAGTCGATCTACAATGACCCAGATGGCATTGTTCTTTCTCAGTGTCTTCGGCAATCCGAGTATAAAATCCATCGAAATGGCTTCCCATTTCCACTCAGGCACAGGTAAAGGCTGCAATAGGCCTGCAGGATTTTGATGATCAACCTTAACCTGTTGACAAACCAAGCACCGCGATACGTACTCAGCGACGTTGCGTTTCAAACCTCGCCACCAGAAACTCTTCATCAAGTCCTGATACATCTTGGTGCTACCAGGATGTATGGCATACATGGATTTGTGAGCCTCTTCCAGAATGGTGTCCCGAAGCTCGGTACTCGACGGTACGCATACCCGGTCGTGAAATAGCAAGGTCCCATCTGCTCGAATGGAGAAATCCTTCTTGCTGCCATTCTCGACATCTCGTCTGATTGCCATTAGCTCATCATCGGTCATCTGAAGCTTTCGAATGTTCTCGAAGAGCGTAGGACGTATTACAAGTGTAGCCATCAATGCTCCCGAGCCTTTTACATCGAACCTTGAGCTGCCCAAAGCCATATCCTCCAAAAGCTTCCATCTCTGAATCCGGCTAACAAGATGTGACAACTGTGCTGAAGACCTCCTACTAAGTGCATCAGCAACGACATTTGCTTTTCCCGGATGGTATTGAATCGAGCAATCGTAGTCCTTCAAGAACTCCATCCATCGTCGCTGCCGCATATTCAAGTCCTTTTGAGTGAAGAGGTACTTGAGACTCTTGTGATCGGTGAATATATCAAAGATTTCACCGTAGAGGTAATGTCGCCAGATCTTCAAGGCGAATATAACTGCTGCTAGTTCTAAGTCATGCGTCGGATAGTTTCTTTCATGGTCCTTCAACTGCCTAGAACCATACGCAATGACCCGCTCGTGTTGATTAAGCACACAGCCTAATCCGCCATAGGAAGCATCACTATATACTGTAAAACCTCCATTGCCGGAAGGTATAGCAAGCACTGGTGCTGTAGTCAAGCGATGCTTTAGCTCTTGAAAGCTCTGCTCACACTGTTCTGTCCAGTCGAACTTAGCATTCTTTCTTGTGAGTTGTGTAAGTGGACCTGATATCTTCGAGAAACCCTCGACAAATCGCCGATAGTACCCTGCCAGACCAAGGAAACTTCGGACCTCTCAGAATCGCTCGAGGTTGTTCCCATGTCACCACAGAATCTATCTTTGTAGGATCCACTGAGATCCCCGATTCAGAGACTACGTGGCCCAAGAAACTGACCTGCTCAAGCCAAAACTCACACTTACTGAGTTTAGCATACAACTGATTGTCCCTGAGTGTTTGAAGAGCCATCTTCAGATGCTGCACATGCTCCTCTCTGGTTTTCGAATAGATGAGGATGTCATCTACGAAAACTACCACAGATTTATCAAGATGTGGTTTGAACACCCTGTTCATCAGGTCCATGAAAGATGCAGGCGCATTTGTCAATCCAAATGGCATCACTAGAAACTCATAGTGGCCATAACGCCGTCCTAACGCAGCCTTGGATATATCTTCCGCCTTTGATCTTGAGTGGTGATAGCCCCGAGATCAATCTTCGAAAAGAACCTTGCACCCTGTAATTGATCAAACAAGTCGTCTATCCGCGGAAGAGGATAACGATTCTTAATCGTCATCTTGTTGAGCTGCCTATAATCGATACACAGACGCATCGATCCATCCTTCTTTTTCACAAATAGAACCGGTGCACCCCAAGGAGAGACACTCGGTCGTATAAAGCCTTTGTCTAACCTCAAGTCGTTTGAGCTCTTTCAACTCGAAGCGCCATCCGATATGGAGCTTTAGATAACGGTTCGCATTGCCGCTAGCTCAATCGCGAACTCAATCTCTCGGTCAGGTGGTAATCCAGGTAAGTCCTCTGGAAAGACATCAGGATAATCGCAGACCACCTTGATAAGAGCTAAGTCGTTCTTCTTCTCGTTAGACTCTTGCAAATAGGCTAGATACCCACTGCAACCATTCTTCATCATACGCTCAGCTTTAATGGCTGAAACCAACGGCGCAACCTTGGATTTGACTCCATAGAATCGGAAGGATTTTCGCTTTGGCGGTCGGAAGGTCACTATCTTCCGAAGACAGTCCACGCTCGCGTGATAAGCTGCCAACCAATCCATTCCGAGAATGACGTCGAACCCTTCCATGCTCAACGTAATCATGTCGGTCAATGTCTCGTGCTCATCAATCATCACGATGACTGACTGACATGCTGTATCAGTGCATACCGAACTCCCCGTAGGAATCTTGACATCCAGAATGAAAGCGAGGGGTTCGGGAGTAATCCCCAACTTCTCTGAGAAGGAAGGAGTAATAAATGAGTGTGTAGACCCAGGGTCTATAAGTACTCGTGCCTCAATTTTATCCACGTCGTCTGGACTACTCATCATAAGTGTACCTTTAGTTAAAAAGTTCGTTAATTATATGCAATGATTCCTATGTGTTTTAACATAATTGACTTGTATGTAGATTTAAACAATAATAATTGAATCAATGCATAATTGACGTCTCAACTTTAATGATACCTTGAATGACGTCATTCGACGTTTGGGCATCTTGCAGACACCGCATAAGCCCGACCTTGAATGTAGGTCGTCGATTTCACAGAGAGACCGTCAGTAGTCCGTCCTTTCTCAATAGTAGGACAATCCTTGATCATGTGACCAACTTTGTCCCACACTCAAGAAGCATCCTCCGGTTCCGCCTCGCAATCCTCTGTCCTATGTGGTTTCCCACATCTTGCACACACTGGGGTA
The DNA here is from genome assembly GCA_021018995.1 of Chloranthus sessilifolius. Taxonomy (NCBI): domain Eukaryota; kingdom Viridiplantae; phylum Streptophyta; class Magnoliopsida; order Chloranthales; family Chloranthaceae; genus Chloranthus; species Chloranthus sessilifolius. The sequence continues at coordinate 34,962,148 of CM037592.1, read as the reverse complement.
GAAACAGGAGTAACAGCTGATCCTCTCGTCGAGCCTTGAGCCACAGAAGCTCCACTGCAGAGTGCTCCCGGCTCGAAGGTCGCCCCGGTGACGACTCCGAGGTCTCCGATAGGAAGACGCCATCGGGTCCAAGCAAATGGGTCTAGAATATGATGGTGACTAGGGTAGGGAGGAGGTTTAGAGAACCTCGGCTTTTTGTTCACCCGCTCAAGCACTCACATCCTGCCAAACCTATTTTTATTACCTCGCTCTCGCCTCAAGTACTGCTTTTTGAATATCTTCCTCTCGCAATGAGGGCCTTGGACATCACGCCAAAGATACTGCCTCCATTTCCCACATAGATCTCCGAATGTTCTCCAAACCTCTCTGAAATTTCTGAGCTCTCATCAGCTCAGTGGCCACATGCAAGGGTGCAAATCAGGAAAGTCTATCAAATTCTACGCCATACTCGCGCACCGACATCTCATTTTGTTTCAATTCGATAAATTGGACCTCCCATTGATTACGTACGATCCTCGGAAAGTACTGATCATTGAACGTCTCCACGAACTCTGCCCAAGTCCATGGAGTATTGGGGTAGTCCTGCTCTCTCATCCCGAAACAGACTTCCACCATGGGGCTCGCCTAAAAGTTTGAAAGATGCCCAGATTTCTCTATATACATCGGTACACCGCAACACTTCAAATATTTTCTATCTCATCCAGCCATGCCTCGCTTCCATAGGATCCGTCGCTCGAGAATGTAGGAGGTCTCATCCGCCTAAACTCGCTAATCCTCTCCGGCCGATGTCTAGTGCCAAAGATCTCGGTCTGCGGCCAATGGTCGCATCATTGGGCCATATTAGTAGCCAAGGCGCCAACACCTCGTCCACATTCCTCTATCTTGCCTAGCAGCTCCCAAAGGTTCTCAGATTAGGGCTGGCAACTCGCCGCCATATGAGGTGCCTACGCCTCATCAATCTCCTCAATGCGAAATACGAGGTCCCTCTATACCTCGGCCTCTGCCTCTAAACCGTGGAGGCATGCTGATCTGTCATTGTTAAACAAACAATAACAATTGATCAGTAATAAATTGTTAGAAATAATCTAACCCCTAGTCCTAAGACTATGAACCAAGAGCCTTGCTCTGATACCAACTGTGACGACCCGACTTTTCCAATCCCTAAGGTATAGGAAAGGGCGGTTCATCAACTTATTGATTTCTCAATAAGCCGTATCAAACAGAAGCCGGCAACATAAACAAAGGTCTAAAGACAGAGGCAACATTGTTAATCCAAAAACAAATGCTTCATATAACAAAAATTAGATATATCACTATGAGGAACCAAAAGGAACCACCGGTGATGGCCAATCCGATCACCTAAAATAGAGGTTCACAATAATGGTTCCTCGAGTGATATCAAAAGATCAAAAAATAATAGCCTAAGGCTCATCAATCCAAAATAATATCCAGACAAAATACCCCAAAAAAAAATAGAAAATCTAGATCACGGGAAGAACTCCTCAGCTGGTATATCCAAATCCTCCTCGGGAATATAATCGGAGTCCTCTGGATCCTCTGACCCAAGGTCAGTCTCCGCACCTGTGACGTATAGTCGAGGGTGAGCTAACAGTCAAGCTCAATAAGGGAAGACAGATCTATTTGCATTTCTTATAAGTAAAAGTTTTCAAAAGACGGAATCGAATCAAATATGGTTTTTCAATGATGCTTTTCAAATTAAATCTCCAGTTCTAATCCTGAGTCAAAAACTGATCATAAAATCTAAAGTGTTCAAAATGTTCTGATTTAGCATGCTTCTTGTCTTAAATTTATAACTTAATTTTATCTCTCAAATTTCCTATAGCATGAGAGCAGACTACGTGACCGATGGGAAGACCCTACTGACCATCGTCGTTCATGAACCCATTTCGAAAATGCAACAAGCCCCTACGCTATGAGGGAAACTTGCGCCAAAGTTTTACCGTCAACACGGTTGGTGGAATCTAGGGCATCGTACTTATGAACCCAAAATCAAATGCAAATGCTAACACATATCCAAGCTTATTATTCATATCATATACTGATTTTTCAAAGTTCTGATTCGAAGTTCTGATTCAAAGGTTAACTGAGGTTCTGATTCAAAAGTTAACTGAAGTTCTGATTTCCAATGATTCTTATTCATGATAAGGTTTACAAATTTTCGGATTGTATCATATGTTCAAAGTTTTTAATTTCACTGTGTATAATGAAATTTCTATATTTCATGCTTCTAAAAATAACCTGATTGATGACAATTTAAGCTTATAATTCATGCAAATAATAATTAGGATTCCCCTACCTTAACCAAGACAATTCAAAGGCATGCATAAGCAGTCCTCTCCAAGGACTCCCAATTGACCAAAACCTACATATATTAATACCCTAAGTGTTAATATACAACCCGAAAATTAATCCAAAGGCTCACAAAACAAAAATCCAATCAAAAATTAAAAAGCGTAAACGGATGAATTGACCATCGATTTCAAATTGATGGTCAATTTCGTAACTCGCTTCAAGCTTAAAAATTCATTTTCAATCGTCGATTTCCAATTGACAATGATCGATTTCTTCGACAAATGATTTTGAAATCGACGATTAATTCTCGCTCTGTGGCTGTAAATTTTAACATGCCTGGATTCTTTTTCATATTTTCTACACAACCATTCCATCCTTTCTATTGAATCCAAATCTTAATTTCTTAACAAAAACCCAACAAATTTGTATAAGGAGGTTTCAAAACATACCTCTTGTAGCTAAATCTGTTGATTTCCTTGTACCGATTCACACACCGGAACAAGCTTCTATGATTAAAGGTTTTAAAGTTTCAAGTCAGCCCATATAACCCTTCTTCCATTGTACAGATCCTATCATAAAGAAATGACCACAGCCATCAGATCACACAGATTTTCTCACTCTCCACATCACTCTTCTCTTTCAATATATCAAACTGATCCTAAGACAATTTCAAAGCTAATCAATGGTTGAGATGTGAAGAGGAGGTCTCAATCTCTCTAGATCTAGGATCAAACGAGCAAGGTCTTTAGAAGCTTAAATTCCAATGAGAGCGGGAGAGTTAATCTTCTCTTGCACTCTCTCTCTCTTATAACTAAACCTAAGCAACTATAATATCTAGATTTTTTTGTATTTGCAACTTATCCACTTAAGTTGAGAACATATCTAGTGTTAACCACCAACACCAACCCAATAGTATAAGTCATCGATTTCATGACTTGCACACCTCTCGAGACCAAATCCTTTGGCCATTAGTCTTACCATAGCCTTAGCTTACCAAAAGTCCAAAAATTATTCTACAGTATTTTCCGGGCACGCTTACCGAGGTAAACGAAAATATGCCGAAAATATCTGGGATATTACAATGAATTACTGAACTTTGTATATAGAAGTTAGAGACACTAAGACGCTGAATATCTGTATCTGCTTTGAATCTGTTTTCACCTATTTTGAACTTGATCTTACGTATGGTTTTTTGCATTTAAATTCAGTCTTTTACCGCATTATCTAGTTCTAACATATTATATTTCCGAAATATGTTTTGAAAACCATGTTGGTTAAAATACAATGTCGTTGATGATATTTTTCTACTGAGCTTTGTTGGTTAGCTCACTCCGACTATACGTCATAGGTCCAGGTACTGGCGTAGCAGTTCAGGGTTGCGAGACTGATCCTAATTACGTACACGAGGAAGAGCCTGAGGTTCCTCCTGAGGAGTATTTTCCGGCTTATGATCTAATTTATTTATTTACTTTTGGTGAGAGTTTTGAACTTGGAGTTGTGGGCCTATTTTTGTTGGATATTATGGCTTTAGGCTTGACTTTTGTTTACGGTTATGAATCATGTTTCGGTGATGGTCGGCCATCATCGATGGTTCTGCACTTTAATTGCTTCCGCATTTTTCTTAACTTTGGTTACTTATTGTGCTTTACTCTGATGTATGCTCTGTTGTCCGGCTTATCGTTTAACTAATAGGTTAGTGAACCAACCTTTCCTATACCTGAGGGAATGGAAAAGTCGGGGCATCACAACAAGACTATGGGCTACCCAAACTTCTATAAACGATTGTAGATATGAGGTTCTCGAATCGAAGTTATAAATCATCTGATTTTGACTCGGCTAAACGATATGAATACCATATAATAATAATAGTAATAATAAACCATTGATCACTTTAAACTTACTCAAGGATTAATAGGATACTATAAAAAAAACTAGGGACATTTGATATATGTTCCTCATAAATAGGTGACATGGCTTACGAGGTCCATATGCAGATAGTCCTCAATCCGAGTATTTGCCAATAACCTGCTCGATCAAAGAGAATCTATCAGTAATTACAAAACTTATATAACTATTGTACGAGATAGATTGATGTAGATGAATTAAAAAAGGATAAATAAATTGTGGAAGTTAGCAGGATACTTGTCATATGCAATTTGTATGCCCACATTCTGTAGCTTTGAGATTTCACTAAGCCTCTCAGCTATGGAAGCATCTACTATATCAACAAACCCAAATAGTACAATTTTTCCTTCTAGCACCCTTTTTATTAAAGCAGGTACTACGGTTATACCATTTTGTTTTGCATCAACAACAAGGTTCTTAAGCCTCTTCAACTCTCCTACCACAAGAAACGCACAAAAAACGAGAAAAAAAACTAAAGTTCATGAAGCTTGAAACATAAGAGAATCTAAGATGCAATCCACATACAACTATTCCACAAGTATCAAAATTAATAATAAATCATAGCTTAAGAAGATGATGAACTTTCATTCCTTATCTGAGTGAAAGTCAAACCTTAATTGATTTCAATGGTCTAGATTTCAAGACTAAAAAACCACACACAGTGGAGATGAAGATTAGATTTTTTTTTTAAAAGTCTAAAACAACCCAACCTTGCTCCACATGGAATCTCAGTGCATGAGAAGTTGTGTGTGTGTGTATATATATATATATATATATATATATATATATATATATATATATATATATATATACATCATCATCATCATTATCATCATCATCCATATCATAGTCTTCTCCCATTTATTTGCGGCTGGCTTTGCTAATCATATTTCTCCACTCGTTTCTGATCAACTAAACTTTCAATGACTTTCCAATCCTTTTTTTTATTGATAGGTAAGTTGGGCTTGAACCTACGACCTTGAGGTTGCAATATTAGCAACATTCCATTGTGCTACAGGCCCAAGTTAAGTGACTTAGCAATCCTTCATGTCCCTTCTCACTGCTTCCCTCCACTTCTATACAAGTCTTCCTCTTCTCCTACTTCCTTGTGCTTGTAGCATCTCAACCCTTCATACGGGGTCAGCTTCTGGCCTCCCATGGACCCATCATCTCAAGCAACATTCTATGGTTTATTTCTTTATAGGTGCCACTCTCAAGTTTCATCATATACTTTTTAATCATTTCTTGTTACTCCACACTTCCTCTTAGCATATATAGCCCCCTGCCCTTTGGTATACTTAAGAAAAAAGCCCCCACCTTCCTAGATTTCAGTTTTCAGTCTAACCCCATGGTCTAAGCTAGGTTACCTGACACATGGGTAATGCTAACTTAGAATGGGTAACATTGTGAAAAGACCAATTTAAGGTAACTGAATTCTATCCTATGTCTCAAGTGACAACCTCTCATTTATATTGCCACCGATACCCAAGACTCTCCTCTACTCCATTTGCCTCACACGATCAACCTCTCCTCTCTACTTCGTCTTTGTCTTAGCTAATGCAAGACACTCTAACACCATTATCAATCCGATTCATTGGCTTCTCCGACACCATCACCACTATCGGAGAGATCCATCGGCTTCTCTGAATCACATCATTAATTGTGCGCTCTATTGCAATCTCTGATAATCATATTACCAGCAAGCTATGTGGTCTTCTCTGATAATATTCATTACCAGCAAGCTGGTCCTCAAAGCACACAGTGGCGGCTGAGATTCATGTTGCATGCAATGTCTTAGGGTTGCAAATCTGTCGACTCTCGTAGCACAAAATGACAGAATTCTCTAGTTACATGCAGCATTTTTTGGTCACATGCCCTTTGTTTTCCAGTTTAAAAACTATTGTTTTATGCTCTCAAAACCCTTATTTTCAGTCCCAACCCTAGTAGTTCTGGTCATCAACCCATCATTTCTGGTCCAACTATTTGATGGTCCCAATTCTAAAAATTGTCAGAAAAGTATCAATAAACTCAAGTACTCTCTTGCTCTCTATCCATCAACCTCTTCCATGTTTTTACCAACATGTACAATTTACTAAATTTTCGTGATGGTGAATGAAAAAAGCAATACATGTCAATGGTTTACGGGTCCAATGATCTCAAAACAATTGATCAAGTTTACAAAGTTGCCATTCTCAACTAATATATGGTATTATTTAGTAGCATCTTTAATGATAATAAATTGTTGCCTATGCATGTTGATTTTGGGCTATTAAGTGTGGCATGATGCCCAAAACAATTGTTTGATGAAATGTATAAGAGATATGCGATTTCTTGGGCAACCTTAATTTCAGCAATAACCCATTGACGATCTGAGAATCTTCAACTGGATGTTGACGTGTTAGAATTGTTCTAATCTGGTTTTAGTGCTGGTTATTTTGAAGGGTAAAATAACCTGGTTTTTTTAATGGTGGTAATATCTAATATTTAGGATGTATGATGTGTTATCAGTTTTTTCAGGCTTCATTTATTTAAGGAGTTTGTACGATGTGCATATCAGTTTTTCCATGGTCGTATCTATATGTGTTGGTTTTTCGCCTGGACAATATCAATATCCCTCAAAGTATCAGCCGATGGCATAAATTTAATTTTTATTCTATTTTTTATATTATGCCATATTATTATAGAAGTGAATTATTTCCAATACACCTTCCTGTGGTAGAAGTAATACTTATATTAAGATCCTAAATCTATCAATAATATCTTAAATTTGTAACGTACAAGTGAATACATCTAGGATGTTTGGTAAGGATTTCATGCGGGTTTGACATAGAAGATTTTTAAATTTTGGAACCTAGGGGAACTTTTAGCATTTTAAAGAGTTTTCATGCATACATCAGTATATGTTCACCCTCTTTTTGTTGTCATTTGTTATACTTAGTGGTTTTTAGGTTTTTGTTATACTTAGTGGTTTTTTGTTTTCATTTGTTATACTTAGTGGTTGATTTGACAAGAAATCGTTGAGCAAAATAGAAGTTGGAAAAGCAATATTGTTGTGCTTCTGTTGTATTTTCTATTAGTTATGGATATAATTCGATACAAAATAAAATAAATTTTTGTAATGATATATCATTAAATAATGTATGCTTGTAGATATAGTTTATTATTCAATAGTCATTAATTGTGACACATCAATTTATCACTCATAGTTGATAACTTTATTTGGGTAATATTTACATGTAATTTTGTAACAAAGTACTCAAATATTAATTAATATTAACCCTCATTGTAGTGATTCTTTCTATATAAAATGTACCTGATAATATTTATGCATTCGTAATCATATCATTTTTATATCAGTATTACTAGATTCTTTTTAGAAAATAGAATATCTACTAAATCAATTGGTGTTTCAGATTTAGCATTACCATATTGTGAGGTGTGGAACTTCAGTCAAAGAGTCATCAAACAGAAAATTGACATAAATTTAGAAAATAAAAACTGAAGTAGGGGAATTAGGGGATTGAAAGGGCCCTTCTTCAAATGCTTCAGATTCCGTAACTCCAGTTTTAGGTTTAAGAGGTCTTCAAAAGTCGTCAGAAGACTTTTATAACAATGAAAATGCTAGGAGCTAATGTCCAATGTTGCGGTCCAAGTATGGTGGTGGATTCAAACTGAAATTATCTATGTTTTATATATTCTAGTGTTTTAAGTGTGTGTTCATCTAATATATTTCTAACCAGTGGATAGATTTTCATCAAGCGCTATTTGGTCCTAAGCAATTTACGGTAAATCAAAGCTATCGCAAATTTATGGCATTGAGTAATGTTAACCATGAGATGTGATATCAATGTCCATAGGGAAAATTCACAGATGCACTTACAAATAAGTTAAAGAAATAGAATGTTACATATATGACCTGAAAGTATATTGTTAAAACATCGATGACAGATTAATTAGATATAACGACCACGACAATTATCAACATTAAACCATCATTCGAATCGATAATGGACTAAGCAAATGCAAGCAATGAAATCATACCAAGTGACAAATAAATCTTGAAAGGAGGCTTGAACGGCTGAGTTTCATATAGACAGTAAAGACAATACAGTTCACCCAATCTTTGTGAAAGAGAACCCATTGATATCATGTAACCTGCATTTCACAGTTAACCATTTCTTGTGAATAAATCAATTATAGATTGGAGCACTTTTTCCTAATGAGTTGGTACTAGGTACACTGGTTATAACTCTACATTATGTGGTGCATTTCTTCATCAATTCTTTATGTATGCTACACTTTTTTTCATTTTTTTTATCGGTATAAACTAAGGCCCTATTTGGCAACTCTTTTCAAAAAGCACTTTCCAGGTGTTGTAATTAGGTGTATTACATGCTCCTTCTCACATGTTGCTTCTCGAAAAGGTCTATCACATGTTGTAAATAGTGGAAGCAGTATCGGGCAGCTTCTCAACACAACACCATTTTCAGCTAAAGGCAGTCAGGTCCATCGGGTGAAATGTGCTTTTCACCCAGCATTTTCCCCTTGAAAAGTGCTTTTGGAAAAGGGTTGCCAACCGGGGCCTAAAATTTCATCAATGAGAAAAAAGGGTCGAGCGAGATGCTTGGCCAAAAAAGGGAAGGGAAAAAAAAGGAAAACCAAGTAGAGTACAATATATGGAGTATGAAAAAGGAAAGGGCGATAAAAGCTCCGGTGTAGTACGAAGCCCACAACGGCAGCTAGGTCTATACTCCCAGAGAGCTCCAATCCCAAACCCTGACCCATAAAATATCACTCAGGCAGATGAAGCTGCTCCCACTCAAGTAGTATCTCCGATTTTCTATGTGTGTTACATATGATCATCATTTAGGTTGGACTTAACCCAAAACTTGTGCCGTTAAACAATTTGTACTGCCTAATCAAGAGCTCCTTCACATGGACAGCTAAACAGCATGTGGACAACTGTTGACATTAAGGCATGATAAGTACTTTCATTAGATGGTTAGGAACCTCAGACAATAATGAATTTTGGGCTATGTATCATCTAGATGTTGCCCTGCTACTTGGAAATCTCACATGATGACTAGGATTTCGTTACAGTCTATCAATCTAGATGACCCATGCAACTAATACCTACCCCCCCCCCCCCCAATCTTCCATTGGCAGTCTGACCTTTTATATATAATAATTCTTTTGTCACCCAAAACAATTAAAAGCATGACATTTTATTAATTAACTTGACTATTTCATTGGATTGTGATTTGTCAAGTAATGTCATACCAATTCAAAACTCTACTCGGAGTTAAAGAAACTTATTTGTAAATGCCCATTACAATTGTATGATCAAATCTTTCGAAACAGAATTATAAACCAGATAACCTTTGGCACCTAACATGTAGAGTCATGAAGCAATGATTGTTGGTACACATTTTTCGGGAACCCTCTCGGATTCGGAAAAAGGGCTCAATGTGGTCACATGGGACTCGGTTTGAAAGGGAGGTGAATTAGCAACAACTAAATTTATTTATGAACATGCAAGGAAAATTGTTAGTAGGAAGCAAACTTAATAAATACGTACGAGAATAGTGTGATCCCTATCTACAGATTTTTATTGACGTTGTAGAACATCACTGATCGCGAGGACAGGGTGGGGGATTGTGGATTGGACTCCTGTACTAAATACCGGTCTGCCGGTTTTAGCAACTAGGGATGCCTAAGGTCTAATTAATTTGGAATTCTAACCTAAGCATTTCTATACTAAAAGGGGTGTGGTAGCCCATTATGCATGGGAGGATCGAACCCGTTCCTGAGTACCCTCCATTGGCTCCCTTGGGCAAATAGGTTTAAAGGTTGATATGATTTTTGAAAGTATATGCAAGAGTGTGTTGGTCCTAGTTGGCACTATGGTTGGGAATTTGGAGTGGGTGTCCTAAGGGTTAGTCTTACCTCTCTTTGGAAGGTTCAAGAATCGAAGTAGAAGGGTCCAGCATATAATTCAGAATTTATACATTGAAGTCCGACGGATATTTCCAATTATATGCTGAAACTCAGACGTATAATGAATTATGTGCTGGGATTTCAACGTATAATTCAGGCGGCTTCAAGAAAGTCGGTTAAAGCAACCGACTAGGTTTGAAATTAGAGTCCTGGCAGGACTCTAATGAATTATGCGTTGTGGATTCAGCGTATAATCAAAAGTTTGGATAGAGACCGGCTTGAGAGTTATCGAGTCCTGACTGACATCCTAATCCAAAGGGGACTAATTATACGCTAGGAGTCCAACGTATAATCAATTATACGCTGGAATTCCAGCATATAATTGGGAAGCAGGCCTGGATCGAGTCGGGTCCAATTATACACTGGGAGTCCAACATATAATCAATTATATGCTGAGTTCTCAGCGTATAATTCCCAAAACAAAGGTTTTTGGGATTTATGTCAAAGCTTGGCTTTCCGAAAATCAAGGCAAGAAAAGGTGGTGACCAAACACTGTTTTATACTCTAAGAGAACGAAGATAAGGTGTCTACAAGATGTAGGTAGAAGAATCTGACTCCAAGGGCCTGGATATCAACTCGATTGAGCAATTTGCTGACTGTTCATAATATCCTTCAATGAGGATGAAATCACCTCTTTCAGATTTATCAACTGAATCTCAAGTCAAAGAAACTTCATGTTCGAATAATGCCAAATATTTGAATCATGTTAAAACAAACGCTAAGAAAATTCTCCTTATGCTAATAATCCAAATATTGGGTATTAAAGTACATGTGGAGAACATTAAAAATCTCCAACACTAATTCTACTTTACATGCTAACTGATCTATTCCAACCCACTACACACAGTAATACAATTTAATCTATGGGGAACAAACTACCACTAAAATTCAACGAAAAGGGAATAATACAATCATACCAAATGAATGAGCATACAATGCTTGCATGAAGATGCCCAAATTTTTAGTAGGCCTAGCCTCATAAATGAAAGTGAACTTCTGAGATAGCCATACTCTCTTCATATCAGCCAAAGTTGTTAATCCGTCCTAGAGTAACAGTACATGTTTATGGATAGTTCAGAAGAATGCAGCAAGAAGGAATAAAAGGAAACAAACGAAACTAGACATATACCTGAGTGAATTCTTTCACAAGCTCATCAATGTCCAGTTTGAAAGGAGTGAGATCCATTGCATCAACTTTTCAAGGTCTATAGATATAAAGAATAAGTAACATTCCATCATAGATTAACTTCAGAAATAAATAATTGTGTAATAACTAACATAAATCTACAGCTGCAAAGTACCATAATTAAATGAACAAAAAAAAGCAAAGAGAAAAGAATGATATATGATATGCTTTTCTCTTTTGTGTTGGTAAAAATGGAGAGAAAATGAGTAAAATATGAAAAATAGTTATGTCAATCGCAATTCCCTCACAAACATATAAAAATGTATGTATATATGCTACACAACTTGTTTCAGTGGATTGTAATATCCAAGCTCTCTTTTCTTTTTTTTTTTCTGGTCTATTCGCTCTGCCTGAAAGTCAAACAACAAGTGGTCATTGGAACCTTGATCGATTCTGTCGTTCCACTCCTACCAAAGCTTGAAACAAGGGATTTGCTCTGCCATTGCTCTCCTGAGCTAAATTACCAACCAGGATCATTGCCAGAAATGTCGAGGGCATGTCCGCGTGGAGAGGCACTGGAGCCAAAGGCTTTCCGTTGGCGTGCCGAGCATGGTTTCTTTCTTATATATATTATTATATACTAAAAAAAATGAATGGGCTTGGAGCTTTTTTGCTGAAATACTCTCCAATTACCTAGTTATATCATCACAAAAGTATGATTAGCCATAGGTACAACTTTAACTAGCCAATTGAACTTTCAAATTGGGGGATTTCAGTCCTTTCAGATAAGTAGAACAAATTTGTATGATTTGCATTCAATCCAAAGGTAAATTGAATAGCATAAGAACGAAGCTGACGGGGAACACCAAGATCGAGAGCCGTGGATTTGGGGGTAACAGATTTCTAGCGCAAGAAGAAACAAAAAGGAAATCAGAATTAGGCGTAAAGGAACAGAATCTGTGTGATGGAGCAATGTACAGTCAATCAATCGACATCTGGTATGTCAATCGATTGACTGTGGCCTATGAGGGACTAATTCTGGCGATATATATATATATATATATATATATATATATATGTGTGTGTGTGTGTGTGTGTGTGTGTGTGTGTGTGTGTGTGTGTGTATATATATATATATATATATATATATATATATATATATATATATATATATATATATATGTCAATCGATCGAGACCTGGAGATCGATCGATCGACTGTCGCGAGAATGAGATCTGCCATAATTCGAATTTGAGTTTTAAGGGGCAAACTTGTCTTTCTTTTGTTTAATTTTTGTTTTAGGGTTTTATTTTAAGACCTCCTGTATAAGGTCATAATAAATACATTGTAAGGGGTTGATATTTTGATTAATGAAAAGCTTTGCTTTGTGCTTGAGATGAGCAATTCCGGAGAGTGATTTTTCTTCCCCGAGATGGGTTTAGTGTGAGGCCAAGGGTGTGATGCCCATTATTTTCTATTATTATTCATTTTAATATCTCTTGGTTTCTCTATTTTCTGCTCTTATTTGATTCCCATAAGCCCTAAATTCAGCCGTTATTTTGTCAAAATTTCCTAAACCTTAATCCTAGTTTTCATCTAAACCATTGAATTGACCTAATTCAATAATCATAAATCTCATCCCAACCATCTAACCAATCTAAACCCTTGAATCGACCCGATCCCTAAACCCTTAAGGAACCTGAGATTCCACCATTGAACCACGAGCGAGCGCCCTAATCTGGAAGCAGCTAGAGTTCTACCTCTAGGATCCTCCTTCCGCAAGGCTAACAGATCTAGCGCAACGGATCAGACCCTACCTGAATCAAATGTGATCATACAAATGGAAGACTACGAACCTTAAGGTATTCGCATGTATTTGTATTGGTTTTGCTTAATTAGTTTAGTTTAATTTCGGCAAAACAATCATTTCATCATCATTCACATAGTCTAGGGTTTTTGCCTACATCAATTTTGGTATCAAAGCATTAAGTTCTAGGTTAGGGCATATTTGTGTGACATTTAATTCCATTGCATTTTAATTTTCACTGTATCTTATTTCAGTTTTTATTTGTGCACATCCAGTATTTGATAAAAGTTCTCATTCATTGTTGGTTCATATGCGCATGTCATTTTAATTTAATAAAATTTTATTTCATTTGTATTCATCATTGTGCACATCTTGCGTTCAATAAAAGTCCTTAATCAATTTGAGTCACATGTGTATGTCATTTCGATGTCTTTGATGTCATGTCATTTGTGTCTTTATTTGTGTGCACGCCATGTGTTTGTTAAAATTTCTCAACTGCTGTGTGGTCCATAGAATTGTGTCTAGGTTGTGTTTATGTCAAACACCATATATGAGTCACTTATACATCACCATGAATTCATTACCCATCATGAAAGGGTGCTAGCCAAACGAGGAAACCACAACACACCAAATTCTTGGCAAAATTCTAAAAGTTGTGATGAGATTAGAGTTCGGGGATATCCTCATCAAGAGTATGACCCTGTCGAGAAGTTTCTAAACTCTATATGGAATGAGGTCCCAGGTTTTAAGGGTACGATGGACCATAGAACCTTTGTGGAGTGGTTGTCTAGTGTAGAGGAGTACTTTGATTGATATGGCGTACCAGATGAGTAAAAAATTAAGCTAGTAACAACAAAGTTTAAGGGTAATGCCAAAAAATTTTGGATTCATATAGAATTCCGTATTGAGTTTCGTCGGATTAAACTCATCTCCAAATGGGAGGATATGAAGGTGACACTTATTGAAAAGTATGTTCCTTTGACACATCGTCACCTTCTACGGAGTTTGAGAACCAAGACAAATAAATGTCCTGATTGTCTTAAGTGTCAAGGATTTGGACACTTTTCTTATCAATGTATTACAGAATTTTTCACTCCAAATTTATTGACTAAAAGAGAAAGTTCTAAAGAGCTGGAAAATGTGAAAGTAGAAGAGGAAGTGTATGACCCTAGAACCGTGATGAGTGAAGAGGGGATGGAAGAAGTTGGTGAGAGTCTAGCTTGTATTAAATATGATTCTATTTCCCTTGTGAGTAGTGATGTTGAGTCGCCCACACGTGAATCAACCGAGTCACCCACACAAGAATCTACTGAGTCTCATACGCATGATTTGTTGGTGCCAGTAGAACCCGTTGTGCACGAGTCCTTGTTCGTGGTAGAGTCGAGTGCACTTGAACCTTTGGTTTCGATTGACATGAGCACACATGAGTTAATCGAGCCGAGTGTACATGAGCCATTAATGTCACTTGATTCGATCACACATGAGTCACTAGTGTTGGTAGAGTCCACTACACATGAGTCACTAGTGTTGATAGAGGCCACTGCACGTGAGTCGTTAGCGTCGCATGCACATGAGAGCATCGAGTCCATAGACACACATACACATCATAGTCTCGATTCACATACCGCCTCACATTCTGATTCTTATTGTGAGTCAAGTTTTGAGTCTCATTTCACGTTGAATGCCGAAATTAGGCAATGAAACTCTCAAAATATCGATGCAGTTACCTGAGGCTTTTATGAAATTTCGATTAAATGATCATGCAATGGATCGGATTGGACCTGAATGATTCCCCTCAGGAGTCGCAAAGAAGTTCCAAACCCGCAACGCTGGGCCCATTAGAATTGTGGCAAGGAGCGTACCTAATGCGTACGTTCTCGAACTTCCTCCAGATATCGGGATCAGCTCTACGTTCAATGTGGAGGACCTAGTTCCTTCTTTGAGCTCAACCTCATCTCCTTGCAACCTATTCCAAACAACCCCTATTTACAACCCCATCCCAACTTTGCAGCCAATACCCCTTCCCTACCCAAGCAAGCAGAGGAAAGAAGTAATTGAAGAAATTTGGGATGATCTTGTAGCATTCACCTGCAGTAGAGAGTTTCTAGTTTATGAGATGCAGAGGGTTGATGAGTCGACTATCAAGAGTGCATGGGCCAATCATGAGAGAGTTCGTCGCTTGAGTTCCGATATTTTCGACCGATATCGCAATCACATTTCATCGATGATGAAGACTTTCAGGTCTGGGAGAGTTGATGAGAAGCTTCAAAAATATTTGATAGAGTCGGTTGGCGAACCGGGTTATTTGATTCGTCATGGAGATATTTACAGTGTGCGCTCCGATACAATCGACCGAGATGATACTTAGACGTTACTAGATTCCGAGATTGTTGGGGTTAGTTGCAAGGGGTTCTACCGTTCGGGTCCACATACACTTGATCTGTATTACATGCGTGTTTCATCGGTGATGAAATATTTACAGTCGGGGAGAATGATAGGGAACGCCAAGATTGAGAGCCGTGGATTTGGGCGTAATAGATTTTTAGTGCAAGAAGAAACAAAAAGGGAATCAGAACCAGGTGTAAAGGAGCAGAATCAACGTGCTGGAACAATGCACAGTCAATCGATCGATATCTGGTATTCGATCGATTGACTGTGGCCTGTGAGGGACTAATTCTAGCAATATATATATATATATATATATATAAGTCAATCGATCGAATGCCAGATGTTGATCCGTTGACTGTGTTGTGACCAGAGGTCATATAATTATATATATATGTCAATTGATCGAGACCTGAAGCTCGATCAATCGACTTTCGTTAGAATGAGATCCGCCAGAATTCGAAATTGAGTTTTAAGGGGCAAACTTGTCTTTCTTTTGTTGAATATTTATTTTAGGGTTTTATTTTAAGACCTCCTATATAAGGTTATAATAAAAACATTATAAGGGTTTGATATTTTGATTAATGAAAAGTTTTGCTTTGTGCTTGAGATGAGTAATTCCGGAGAGTGATTATTCTTCCCCGAGATGGGTTTGGTGTGAGGCCATGGGTGTGATGCCCATTATTTTCTATTATTATTTATTTTAATATCTCTTTATTTCTCTATTTTCTGCTCTTATTTGACTCCCATAAGCCCTAAATTCAGCCGTTATTATGTCAAAATTTCTCAAACCATGACCCTAGTTTTCATATAAACCATTAAATCGATTCGATTCGATAATCCTAAATCTCATCTCAGCCATCTAACCAATCTAAACCCTTAAATCGACCCGATCCCTAAACTCTTGACGAACCTGAGATTCCACCATTGAACCACGAGCGAGCGCTCTAATCTGGAAGCGGCTAGAGTTCTACCTCTAGGATCCTCCTTCCGTGTTAACATATCTAGCGCAACAGATCGGACCCTACCCAGATCGAATGTGATCATCCGAATGGAAGACTACGAACCTTGAGGTATTCACATTTATTTGTATTAGTTTTGCTTAATTATTTTAGTTTAATTTCGGTAATATAATCATTTCAACATCATTCATATAGTCAAGGGTTTTGTCCTGCGTTAGAAGCTCATTTATGATCAATGATTATTTCAAATTAAATAGCATAAAAATAATAAGATTTTAAATGGATCACACAATTTGGAATTTAATTCGAACCTTCATAAACAATTAGGAATCAATTTGGTGAAACCTAATCATGGTGCCAGCAGCACCCGAAAGAAAAACTAGTCCATATTTTGAGCAATCCAAGTGTTTTAAGCGTACTATTCTTTATAAATCAAATAGATCCATATTTGGTACGAGCTTCTATGAGTACGGAGGATCTCTTTTATACAATTTTGGTTCCTTTGGTGGAAGTATGTTTCTTCCCAAGACCATCATCTTCAAGAAAGTCTCTGAAACTTATGCTTCTGGTTGCTCTGGAGGGCGTTGATGTGCTCTCTTTTCTACACCCCTTTTTAGATTGGTCATGTGGTAGGAATTAAATTGACCGTAAAAATACTGTACCCCTGTCAAGCCTAACTACTATTGTTGCTATTGTATAATACACGCAAGGTATCAATATTGGTATCAGGTATCGGGCAATGTAGTTAAATGACATATGTGACCCTATGCGATGGCATAACCCCATCACACATGAGGGTCGCATATACGATTGTGCCTTGGCACAGAAATTTTTTTATTTTTTTTCCAAAAAATCCCCAAAGTTCCTCATGTTGAAAATAATATGTTTGTGTTAATTTTGTGCTCTATTAATTTTTTAGTGTCAAGAATGAGAAATAAAAGTACATAATATAAGTATATAACCCATAAGTTAGAAGGAAAAATATAAAAAAATAAGTCCAAACAAATAGTACAAAAATAAAGTGGACCATACAGAAGGGAAGGAAAAAGACCCAAAACATACCTTTGAGAGTTGTGGTATGCATTAGGAAAAGAAATCCCCTATTGATAGGGATTGGGGGAAGCCTAAAAAGCCAAATAAAAAAAAACAATATTGGAGAAGTGCGCCATGGCATACAAATAGTATGCGATGACATACTTCCTGGATCGCAGATGCCATCGTGGCATATGCAATCTACCCCTTCCTGATGGCATATGTGATCGCATATGACAACACTGGTATCGGCTGATATGGATACGGTATCGCCGATAATGTATCGGTCAATAATTTATTTTAAATAGAAAACATTTTGGTATTAGTCAGTTTTGGCCGATACTGACCTGTATTGGTCCGATAACAATACTAATACCAATACCACCCCGATATAAGTATCATGGTGGTATCGTTATCAGTTCTCGACAAAACCGATACATATCGTCAACAAAGTTCTTAAAATCATTGAGTGGGTTCAAGTGGTCTGGTGGTTGTTTGGGCGGAAGTCGTCGGGTGGCACCCAGACGGGCACCCCATGATCCGGGCAGTCCCGAAGTATATGTATATATATATATATATATATATATATATATATATATATATATATATATATATATATAGTGAGATACATCCTTTCAACATATATGCATATAAATTAATATATGAATTTAATTTAGAAGCATAACTCTATATTACTACATAAATTTAACCATCATCTTGCCATGATAAAGTCCAAGCTGACATCCTCTAAGGGGGATGGTTGGAGTCTCTATGAAACATATTCTTTATTACGAACTATTTAATACAAATTGATTGAACTCAATGTCCAGCATATAGCCATCATCTTGCCATTAAACATAAAAAAATCATCACCATAAAAAGAAACTAAGAAAGTTTCAAAGAATTAAAAGAGGGTCTAATATAGATCTAACTGACCCGATCATCAGTATACGCAGACTTTTTAAGAGCATGGCGGTCCATGTATGCTGAAAATCCATACAGCACACAGTCTGCATATCATGTGAACATGATCAGGTCGGTCAGCTAATACCAGCTGATATTGACCAATATTTTACCCATTTAACCCTTATATAGAATCGGGTGTGTACAGCAAATGGGCCTAACTTTTTTTTTTTTTTTTTTTTTTGTCGGTATAAATGGGCCTAACTTGATACATATTAGCTGATATTTATCAGATATTGCTGGTGACTGGTGTTTAAAACCATCGCAGAGAGAAAGAGAATCAATAAATTACAGCCACCTCACTGTTTTGCAGAAAGAGAGAGAGAGAGAGAGAGAGACTGGGAGACGGTGGCTATCCTCCAATATCCGCGTTTTGCAAAAGAGAGAGAGAGAGAGAGGGTGGCTGGGTAGAGCGAGAGGTACCTGAGAGAGAGAATTTCTTTCTTTCTTTCTTTCTTTCTTCTTCTTTGTTTCGAGTACTGGAGACGACTCAGAACTATCGGTTTGCATAAGGTAGGTTTTTAGCCTGTTTAATGTGATGGCTGGTTTTCGGGACTTGCGGTATAGTAGTAAGGATGAGAGAGGAAGAGGAAGAGACTCGTTTTCAAAGAGAGGGAGAGGGAGAAGAAGAGCCGGGATGAGAGGGTGTGGGTTACTTAGGGCACTTTTTTATTTTGTTTTAAAGGGCTGAGAGAGGGCGTGGGTTAAGTTGGGGCGCTTTTTAATTTATTTTAGATGGGTATCATGATAATAAGACTGCTTTTGTCGTCCTAATAACCGTAATTATGTTTGTGCCATTATTTAGTATTCTTCTGTCTTATTATCAAATTTAAGACAGTTACATACGATCTTATTTAAAGACAATAAAAAACAGTCTTATTTTATGTCTTTAATAGACTATTTGTATGTACTCAGTCGCATCTTATGAGTCCCGATCAAAGCACACGTCCTATCATGAATTTCGAGTAAATGGGGAAAAGTATAAGTTAAGAGTGGTAAAAACCGAATGTACTTTAATGACAGATGGATGTACCAATGGAAAGATTTGGTCTATATTCCTAACTTCCTCGTAAAGGTCCTCATGGGACTAAGTTCATGAAATCTATTGACACGTCCGATATTTCTAAAATATTGATAATTTGTTTGAACTCCTTGAGTGAAATGGTTGAAAAAATTGGAGATCCAAATGTGGTCCAACTGGTGATCAATAGCGTCGTCGCATATGAAAAGTACTTGGCTGTTAATGGAGAAGAGAAAAAATTGGTCACCTAGCGCCGCCCACTATCTTGATCTAATGTTAGTGATAGGGATTTGCTAGTACATAAAGATACAATGTTCAAAGTAAGGCAATCATTGTGCATATTTAAAAAAATTCACAGGTACTGAATTTAATCAGAAAGTACACTAAGTCCCTGTTTGGATGGGGGGGAAAGAAAAGAAATTGATGGAAAGGAAAGGAAATGTGCCAATTTCTCGCGTTTGGCAACAAAATTATGACGCGAGATATAGGCGGAAAATGAAACTCTTTTCTTTACCTTTGGAAGCCGTGAAATCCCCCTAAAATTAAAAAAAATTATGGCTCCGCCGGAAACCTCCCTCCTCTCTCTCTCTCTCAACATTCATGTTTTGGCTCCTATTTTTCATGTGTTATCACTCAATCCAAACATCGAAAAATCCTAAATTTCTAATGATTCCAAAGGGGTTGGAAATCATCGAATCTATAAATCCATTTCCCCCATTTTCCTGGATAATATCCAAACAAAGCCTAAAGGACAAGAATTTTTTTTTCAATTAGTAGAAAACAAAATTATACTAAAGGATCAGAGGTATATACCTGTAATATAGCAAGAAGCTAAATCACAAACATGGACCCAAAAGAACCAAAAAAAATAGAGAATATAAAAAATAAAAAAATAAAAAAATAAAAAAAAGGAAAAAGTATCGGCCAACACCACATACCTCAGGACTGGCAGCCCCAAACCCAAACCCTATGTGGTCGCTCACTCAGGGGAAACTATTCAGCAAGCAGCTCTTCCCACTGCTCTCTAATCCTTTGCACAACTTCATGCCCGTTACAACTACCCATTCCAATCCCAATCCGCAATGCAGTCTTGATGCAGGATAAACGCTAAAACCCAAATTATGCGAGTTTGGGATTAACTTCAGATTAAATTGAATAGCATAAACATTTAAATTACCCAACTACATAAAATAATTTAATAAATTTAATTAAAATAATTAGGCTAACTCAAGTTTAGCGTACACAAGCATTAAGATTTCCCGATCTAGAAAAATGGCTTCCATGACGGAACTTGAATTTCGTTCTAGTTTAGGGCACCAAGCGACAATTATGGTATCGTCTCTTGACTCCCACAAGATTTGAAGAATTAAAGGCCCGAAGTGTTAATTCAATCAAAAGGGGAAAATCAAAGTATGTCAATGACTAAGGTGTGAATAAGATTTCAGCAACTAATTAATTAGGGAATTTGGATTTTGATTTTATCAAAGGAAATAAGGAGAATAATTACCTGGCAATAATTAAAAGGACAAAATAGAAAGATAGGGTTCCATGGATTCACACCAATGATGTACGTCGACTTCGCACCAAGCGCACGATGAAACGAAGATTCGCTCCTCGAGTTTTGAAAGATTTTTTCTTTCGGGTGAAAATTCTTCACAGGTTCTCTAAGGTTTGCACAAAGAAACTTTTAATTTTATTAATTATCAATTACCTTACAATTGCATTTACAAGGCCTTTAAATAGGCAAACAAAACCCTAACTAAACATATAATCGAAATTAGAAAGACTCTTAATCTAAAAGGGAAACTAAAACCGAAATTTTCGAGTGAAACTAAGCCTCGCGTGTCGCTTCCGTGTAAAGTCACTCGAGCGAGTTTGGTTGTCGCTCGAGCGAGTCTTCAAAATTGTTCACGCCAAACTTTCTATTGATTCTAGCTTGAGCGGGAACCAATGTCACTCGAGCGAGTTTGGGCAGAGAGATTTTGTTCAACTCGTCGTTGATCTCGCTCGAGCGAGTCTAGGCAGTGACTCGTGCTTCCTTGTCTGCCCTTATTGTCTAAAGCTTCTTGGGCTTCTTCTTGCGTCCTTGGTACAATAAAGGGCGGTTTGACTTGGATGTCCCCATCAAGTTTGGGAGAAACATGATAACTAGCTTGAGATCAATGGAGCTATTTTTGAAAATCCTTTGATTTCTTCCTAACCGATAGCCCGCCACACTGTAAGAATAGCTGCCCTATAGAATTTTTTCCGCATAGGAACTTAAAACCCCTCCAGCAACTAAGAAGATCCATCGAGTCTTCGTCACACACTAGGCAGCGTCAAAAACCTGTGAATCCACCACAAAAATTGCCCAAACACTATCACAATGGATGAAAAGGTAATTCGGATTTTCTTATTCAGTATTACACAAGTTTATGAACCCCATCCCTCTCTTATTCAATTGGTCCACCGTAAGCACTCTATCCCATGCAACCGTCCACCCAAAGAAAGCAATCCTAGGATGGGCCCCTGCCTCCCAGACACTATCCCTCGCTTTGTCAACCTCCTCTTTCGCGCAGGATGTTCTAGAAATATTTATTGAAAAGGTACATTCTTTCTTGCGGCCAAACTCTTCTATTCAGGCCTTGACTAGTAGGTCGCATTCTTAAGGCACTCTAACAACCTTAGAACCAGATCAATCTCCTCATCCATAAGCTTCCTTCTAAACCTTACATCTCATCAACGATCCTCCTTAACCATGTCCTAACAAGGGTTCCTTTGCCAACAACAAGCCCATTAAGCCCACTAAAACTTTCCGCCAAAGGCTTATCTCCAAGTGACACATCTTCTGAAATAAGATCCTATTGTTATCTCCCCATTCCAGCCTAGTAGTGCGGAAAAAAGCCTCCCCAATACATCAAACCCCTTGCCACCAGGTTGTCCCCTTCCCATAAGAATCAGGATTAACACACCACCCATTTTCCTTCCCCCATATTTATCTCAAAGAACCTTGGCCCATAAAACCTCCATTTCCTCCCCAACTCTCCACAAACAATTGCCCAAAAGCTTGGTTCAAAATTTTGAGGTCTAATGCCCACACCTCTTTCTTCCTTCGACAGCACACACATTTTCCAAACCAAGTGAAACTTCAGGTTGTCACCCATCCCTTCCTAAAGGAAATCCCTTTGAACCTTCTCCACCTTTTCAATGACCGCAATCGGACACTTGGAACATAGACATGAAGAAAACCGGTAAATTGTTCCGAGTGGTTCTGTTCATAGACAACTTAACCCCAACTAACAACAAATTCCCTTTCCCTATGTCCCAAAGCACCTTACTTGTAAGCTGGTACACAAAGGAAGGCCCAAATACGATGAAGGACGTTTGTCCCAACTACAGCCTATATGTTCCGCAATTTGTACCATCTCTTCCTCCACCCTAACTTCCAGAATATCCGACTTTCCATGTTAACCTTCTGCCCTGATACAACCTCATAGCACCTTAATGTAGTTTTCACATACCACGCCTCCTCCAAACTAGCCCCGAAAAGAATCAATGAAATTGGTATACTACAGATGCGAGATATTCACTCCCTCCCTAGCCACACTGAACACTGAAAAGATGCAAGCTAGTGACTCGTTGGATAAGTCTGCTTAGTACCTCCCAAACTATTTTAAACAAGCATGGAGATAAAGGATCACCCTATCATAATCCCCTAGAGCTTTTGAAATACCCACATTGAGTCTCATTTACCAACATAGAGAACCAAATTGTAGAATAGAATGCCCTTATCAAACCCTTCTACTTTTGGCAAGAACCCATTGTTTGAAGCATGCAGTCAAGGAATGTTCAATTCACCCTATCATAAATTTTTTACATATCCACCTTTTGAATAACCCTGGTTCCTAAGATTTATATCACGAATCAAAAGCCTCATCTATTACATCTGTAAGTTGTCTACCCCCACAAAAGGCCCTTGAAACTCTGAAACCACACATGCCATAATGGGCTTTAGTTTCTTAGGAAGCACCCTGGCAATGATTTGGTACACTCCCCAGCAGGTTTACAGGTCTAAAGTCACCACTCCACTTTGACCCATATGTAAGGGGTGTTGGGAGGGGTAGACAGGATACAGACTTAACCTCTGACCTTTTACACAGGAATTGGCTGCTCTCCTGACTCGAACCTATGTCTTCAGCTTGACAGCCCTTGCCTTTTACCATTGCACCAAGCATTGGCCATAAAAATCATACACTGACAGCCCTTGCCTTGTACCATTGCACCAAGCATTGATCCTAGTTATCTATTGGATCATCAATGTGCGCTCACATGTAAATCATGGTTTTAAATATCGTGACATTTCGAAACGAGATTCTTTGCCCAAAGAACAAAAGTCAAAACACAAAGAACATAGGAACAGCAAAAAAATAGTCCTAAGGGTGTCTAATATGCTCCCACTCCAATTAGATGTCAGCAACTAACTCCACCTTTCCCGATGTCACCGACGCACACCACCAACAAAGATCCTCACCAATCACATTTACTACAAATCTGAGTATGGAATTCATTTTTGGACCTTTTCTTATTTTTGAACATTCATTTCTGTCTTTCCATCAAATAGGTTAGTCAGCCACCTACCTAAAATCAAGGTACACGTCTCCCACAAGCATCAGCTAACCCCACACCAATTTAAGAAGATCCCCCAAACCTCACTCACAAACATCCATCGCAAAAATACATGTTCCATTGTGTCACCCTCCAGCCTATAAAATTTACACCCAACAAGAACATTCATCCCTCTCTATTACTATGTTACTTAAATCGCCCAACACCATATCAAACCGCAAACTAGTTGGGAGCACACAATACATAGTACAATACGCCTAAGTTCACTTCGAAGTAGCGAATTGCAATGAGTTGATTGTTTTTTTCTTTTCTTCCGAAATTTCCTGAGGTTTATCACACTGAGTAGCTAATTAGTTGAGAAGGTGGGTTATCATGGGCCAGTAGTTGCAGCCTGTGATACTAAACTAGCTTCCCTTTGGCGATGTAGACCAAAAACCATCGTTGTGAGGTCGGTGGATTTCGTTTTGGGGATGAGTAGAAGAAATCTAGTGCACTAAAATGGGTGTTGTTGCCCTCTTATATGGGTCTGGCACCTGCTTTCAAAACTATTAGATCTATGAGACAGTGAAGTGGAAATCATATCTGAAGACTACAATACATCTTTAAGGTGTATATATGATGGGAATGCTACATTTTTTAGGCATTTGGCACATGGTTTGAGCAATCCAAGTCGTCAAAGTTGTAGCTCATACATTGAACTAGATTGTCCAACAAATACTTATTGTTGGACTTGGCAATCCTATGTGCACTCTAATATGGACGGTTGCGTATTTTTTTAATGATTAATATTGATCTAATGATCGATATTAAAGTGTATCAATAGGATGCTTCCGATCCTCTCATATAGGTGTTATTCAGACATTTTTCA
Organism: Chloranthus sessilifolius; assembly: GCA_021018995.1. Lineage (NCBI taxonomy): Eukaryota > Viridiplantae > Streptophyta > Magnoliopsida > Chloranthales > Chloranthaceae > Chloranthus > Chloranthus sessilifolius. The sequence goes on along the minus strand of CM037592.1, from coordinate 34,937,164 downwards.
ATGGTTGGCTACTATTTGTGCTGGTTGGATTGATCATGTATGTGATAAGTGATATATATATATATATATATATATATATATATATAGAGAGAGAGAGAGAGAGAGAGAGAGAGAGAGATCAAACTAAAGCAATTCAAGAAACCACGTCTCATCCTACACCTACCAAACCAAATTTGCTCGATAGTAGCAAACCATGAATTGCGAATCTGAATTCGAACAGCATGAAACATCGAACCAAGTAACAAAGCTCTTCCCTAACTGCACATTTGTTAATACTCGAACCACGGCCACCTCCCAAGCAAGAACCTTATTTTTTAAGGGAATCACCGTCTTTCATATTACAATGTATGGTTGAGTCACTAATTCTCTTGTATAAGAATTCATATAAAGATCTAATAGTAATCTTTCCTTTCTTTTCCCTGTTCCACATTGAAATTGAATATTCAAGTTACTTTTATTATCCTTCACGGAACTCAAGTCCTCCATTAATTTAGTGAAAAGCTTAATTTCCTCATCTCACAAATTCCTGCGTAACGGTATACTCCATGTGGCATTACTTCCCTTTCTTTCCAAAATTCCAAAAGCCAATGCCTCCTTTTTAACTGCCAAATTAAATATCGAACCATATCGTTTTCCCAAAACCTCTTCTCCACACAACCAGTCCTAATAAAAGCTAAATATAAGATCATCACTCACTCTAAACTAATATCTTCCTCGAATCTCTTCCTAACTTTACCTACTCCCTTCCACAAAGCTTGATCCTAAAATCCCCTCGAACCCCCAAATGGACCACCCACATCCATCCATCCCATACTTCTGGGTGGTACTTTCAACCCACATCCATCCATCCCTCTCCTCAACACTTCTCCACAATCACTTTCTAAAGGCTCTTGGTTCAGTCTTCGAATTGATTGAATACCCAACCTCCTTTCGAGAATCACACCACATCCAATTCATGCGAACCTTTTCTTTCACCTTTATTCCGCTACATAAAAACTTCCTTTGAATCTTCTCCAACCTCTACACAATCATCATGGTACACTCAAATAATGACATAAAGCGTATTGGCAAGTTGGAAAGAGTGGCCTTAATCCCCTTAGCTAATAATGGCCATTTCCAGTCGGCCAGCTTGTTATCAAATCTTTCTATCACTGGATCCGATTGACTTATCTTTGGTTTTCTAATACATGAGGAAAGCCCCAAATAACTGGAAGGAAGCACCTCATCGCCTTGGCAAGCTCCGATACAGAGGTCGCATCCATCTTCAAGTTATAGATCATGGTCTTGTTAAGGTTAGTCTTTGACCCAAAAATGCTTCTTAACATCTTAGGGTTTTCTTTACATTCCTTAGCATCTTTATGTTGCATCACAGGAAAAAAAAATGGTATCATCGATATATTGGAAATACGTGATGGAAGGATTATTTGTATTGAGCTTGAAGCCTTTAATCTCCATATCGACTGCTTTTCGATCCTCTTGTGTATTCCCCTCGAACTCCTAAAGAAACCTCTCGCCTCAGCATTCACGATTATGTAGAACCAAACTGAAGAGAAGCACTCCTTTGACCATTTCCTCCATTTTTAACCAAACTCAAATCTTTGTAGCATATAATCCTCAAACTTCCAATTGACCCCATCATAAGCTTTTTGTAATGTGTAATTTGCAAATCACTTCTAGTACTCCCTCCTTTGACCTACTATTGGTACAATATCAAGAATCTGCCACCCACAGACAAAGGCACTCTAATCTGGTGAAATGATCTTTCTCGTGATTGTTCCTAATTGATTCACTAGCACTTCTGCCATGATCTTGTACATGCTTCCCAACTAACATTGTGGACTAAATTTTTTTGTTCTTTCCACCCTACCCTTCTTTAGGTAAATTTAATGAAATTTGCACCTATGCACTTCCCTACCTTACTTTCACAAAAAATTCCAAAGGTATTTTGATTATTCCTCCTTCAACATCTCCTAAAAAATTGAAAGGTAAATCCAATGGGTCCAAGCACAAGATAACCACTCCCAACAAAGATTGCCTTCTTTATCTATCGTCCCCAAACCCCTCTCCAATCTCTCCTTATCCTCCCTATCAATCAGACTAAACCCAATCCCATCAATTGTTAGACGATCCCACTCTTCATCAGTAAACAGCTCCTTATAGTACTCCACCAAAGCTTTCTCAATTCTTTACTTTCAATCGTATATTGTCCACTACCAAGGGTTGGATAGTGTTGACTCTTCTTTGAACACTAACCATTCCATGAATAAATTTTGTATTAGTATCTCCTTCAACCATTTGACTCTTGACCTCTGGCCCCAAAGGATTTCTTCCTCTTTTGCCATTTTCCCCATATTCCTTTTTTAATTCAAGAGGATTTTTCACTCTCCCTATGTTATTAAGTTAATGCCAGATGTAGTGGTATGAACTCTGTTCGCATGCTTCAAAGTTGGAAGTAAATTGTCCATTAGTGACTACACGAGAGTGAGAGAGAGAGAGGTTCTTCCTACTATAGGCTATGGGGTTAGGAAAATAACATGCTATATATAGTGTGCATGCATGGTATTTTTAACTTTATATTAGTAAAATGAATGTGTGATGCATATGACACCAAAAACTAACTTCCATAAAATCTATTGAATTTGTAATAATTAGGGGTGGCCACATAAAACCTGACGAATGTTTAAGAGATCATATGAGCATAGTGAGTAGTGCCATGATATTGACATCATATGAACAATAAGTGTATGAACCTTTTTCATTGAAATGTCAATTGATAGTAATCCAATATCAACATACAAGTTCAAGATACAATCGAGCTATCCTATCTATTTATGATAAATAAAAATAGCAATAAGCAAATTTTCTATTCACTTCAAAAAACAGTATAGAGTTGATGAATAGGTGGGCAATTCAATGAAAGTAGAATATATATATACCATCCCGTAAACTAAAATAATATCCAAAACAATATTATCTACTCACTGAATTGCGACAAGTGGCTCATTGATTGATCTTTGACACCATTGAGTAATGGACCTTCGAAAATTCAACTGATAGCTCTTTGATACTGATGATTAACCACCTTTCACAATTCAATTTTGAACATAATAAATCATCGATAATATCTTTCAATTTAAAACACAGATTTCTCTTTTTTTCTACTAAAGATGCAATTTGATAGTAATTTAAAATTAATACCACTTACCTACCTATCCTTCAGAAATCAATGTGTTTGTAACAAATATTCAAGTATTAAAAATTGAAATAATATCAATCAAACAACGGTCTATAGCAGTGCCTCCTCCAGCATCCTTTGTAGTGGTGACTCCAGCTCCTGTAAGTATCCCTGATCTAGCTCCTATTTCTTTCCCATCTTCTACTCATTATTTGGATATTCCTATAACACTTAGGAAAGGGGTTCGTGCTCGGGTGACCCCTTATCGTCTTACCAATTTTGTTTGCTATCAGAACTTCTCTCCTACCTACCAGGCTTTTCTATCTGATATTGACTCTGAGACGATCACGAGGATTGTTCGTGCTGCCCTTGACAATCCCTCCTGGCAGGCTTCCATGGTCGAGGAGATGGATGCCTTACAGGTTAATCATAGATGGGACATGATTCCTCTTTCATCAGGGAATAACACTATTAGTTGTAAGTGGGTCTTCGCTATCAAACACAATCCAGATGACACTATTTATCGATATAAGGCTTGACTTGTTGCAAAAGGATTTTCTCAAACCCATGGGATCGATTAAGAGGCTACCTTTGCTCCTGTAGCCAAGTTGACTTCTATTCGTGTTCTCTTAGCTCTTGTTACCATGCAGGGTTGGTCTTTGCATAAGCTCAATGTGAAGAATGTATTTTTTCATGATGATCTTCTTAAGGAGGCTTATATGGATCCCCTCTTGGTTTCTTGTTTCAGGCGGGGACTGCAAATGCCTGTCGACTTCAAAAATTAATTTATGGGTTGAAGCAGTCACCCTAGGCATGGCTTCATTGGTTTAACAGTGTTGTTATCGATTTGGGGTTCCAGAGATGTCACTCTGATCACACTGTTTTTTTTCACTCTAGTTCCTCTGGTTGTGTGATTCTTCTAGTTTATGTAGACGATATTATTCTTACTGGTGATGATCATGTCTTTATTAGTTGGATTAAAAGTGAATTGAGCATAATATTTGAAGTTAAAGACTTGGGGAACCTTAAATATTTCCTTGTATTGGAAATTGCTAAATCTCGAAAAAAGATATTTGTCTCTCAGAGAAAGTATGTCATAGATTTATTGTGTGACACTGGTATACTTGGTTGTAAACCAGCTACCACACCCATGGATCAGAAGCTTTCAATTCATGAGAATGATGGTGATTTACTTCCCGACCCACATGAGTACTGGAGATTGGTGGGCAGATTAATTTATCTTACTCTCACTAGACCTGACATCATGTTTGCAGTTAGTCTTGTGAGCCAGTTAATGCATGCTCCTCGTACTGTCCACTTTACTGCCATCCATCGCATTCTTAGGTATATCCAGTCCAACCCGGAGTTTGGATTGGTATATTGTGCTTGTGGTCTTATGAGTATTTCAGCCTACACTGATGCCAATTGGGTTGGATTCATCACTGACTGTCGATCTACTTCTGGGTACTTGCAAAGCTTTGTGGTTGCGCTCTCTACTATCTGAGGTCGATTATCCTATTTTTGATTTTGTTCCACTTGATTGATGTTACATCCTCTCAGTAGCTTGCAGATATTTTGACTAAGCCCATTGGGCCTAGTACTCTTAGTGACATTGTTGTCAAGCTGGGCATGGTTAATATTCATGCTCCAGCTTGAGGGGGAGTGCTAGGAATACAAGTAATATGTACAGTGTGTGTGCATAGTAAATTTGGGTGTGTATGTAATAATTCACTCATTTAATATAAAAGGTAGTGAGAGAATCCAATTCACTACGCCTTTTCTCATTCTCTCCCTCTCTCTAACCTTAACATCTAGAGACCAAACCTTACAGATCCTAAATTCAAGTGTTTGATTTGATTTCAACTGTGTCAGGATGTTGATCCTAGGATTAGCGAGATGTTGTATACTTTTGGCGATGATAAAAAGAAGCGGTGGATACAATTACTCCTCTCTAATCCACCTAATCGAAAAGGTAAAGAAAAGATCCGTTTCTTATAAATCGATTCATTATTTTTATAATAATGCTTAGTTTTTACATAAAATTGTCTTCATATTTATAATTTTAGGTTGTTGGTGTTGAAGTTTTTGAAGTGGCTTCGAAAACTAAAATTACTTATTGGGATAACTTCGCCTAGCTCTAATTTTATATTGATTTCTAATTTGCCTACCTCTACTATTGCAAGGGAAAGAGGCTACATCCCAGAAGTTGAAAATCGGTAAGGGGAAACTAGCATACAAAATCATACGCCTCAAAAGTTCACTGTACTATGGCAAAGTTGGGTCATCAATAAAAAAATATAATTCTGGTTGTCTCTGGGTATGTTTATCAGTTATTTTTGCCTGAATTTTGGTATTTATTATTATTATTATTTTTTTTCTTTTGTGAATATAGTTTGCTAGAATGTGAGAGGTCTAGGCAGGCCTCAGAAATGTATTTTTGTTAAGGAGGTTGTTAGAACTATTGGGCTAAGATATTTTGGCATTCCAAGAAACAAAATGGGATGGTTGTTTAGATAAAAGAGCTCAATTGGTCGGAATTGGTTCTTAAACGGGATATATGAGTAATAATTTGCATCAAATTTTCTTTTGTTGCCTAAATGTAATTTTTAATCTTTCCTGCTGCTCACATCTCTTGGTCATTGCAAGCTTATGAACCCTTCAACTTTTCTTTTTTGCTCATAGCAAATCATTCACCTGACAAGGATGAGCTTGTTAGTGACTTAAAGCTATTGGGCGCCTCTCACAGCAAATCATTTGAACATGTGGAGAAGCTATGGATCCTTGTAACATTTATCCACCATAAGCTATTACATGTTGGGCGCCTCTCTGTATGCTAGTTTCCCCTTACCGGTTTTTGATTTCTGGGATGTAGCCTATTTCGAAGCTCTTCACTAGTTGGTCACCTGAGAATACGGTGAATCATTGTATTTTTTTTATGTGATACTCTTTGGGAATGTAAAGAGAGTCGTTGTGTCTTTTATGATTCCTTAGAATAAAGTTTAGCACTTGTAGCATGCCTTCGTTATGACAAGGAAATGACAATTAGTTGCCATTTATCTACTGTTATAGACCAAATTTTTATGATAGAGACAAATTAGAAGAATTATCAAGTAAGAAGCTTAAGGGATAGTACCCAAACAAACATTGAGTTATTGTTGAAAAGAGGACAGGTAGTTGCAATTGAAGCTTCGATCTATGCAACTTGGGTTTTCACACAAACACTATTGAATGCCTTGATGGACATCAATTTTTTGCTTAATCTATTGAAAAATTGATCTTTACATTATGGATCAATTATTAGACGATCATATGATGATTCACATGACACCTATCCCAACAAATACTAATCATGGGCATATACCATGAGAAGGGTTAGGTCATTTTGGGGATGTGTGCCATGTGAAATCACAATCAGACCTTTTGATAATTGAGTTATGATCTAATGTTCAATTTTGTGGAAGATTGGGCCAAAAACGATCTCCTTCGTCCGTTAAATTTCGTTAGCTAAAAAAATAAAATAAAGAAATTTACTAGAGAATATAAATTGTTAATAAATTTTGTTAGCCAACATTTTTGGGTTGTTAGCAAGTAGGGTCGGGCCAAAATTTTTGCTACCCAATGAGAAAATTATGCTTGACTCGACCAGTCGCCTAACTAAAAAACCTGACCCACCCCGGTAAAAAACCCTATTTTTCATTATCTTTCTATATGAATATTGGGTAAGGCTGACTCGACCCAACCCGACATGCGACACGACTTAATCTTCCTCGACCCAACCCGACATGCGACCTGACCTAATCTCTGTCGACCCAACCCAAACCATCACACTTTTCGCCCAACCCGACATAACCTCTTACTCTTCTTGACCCGATCCATCTTAACGAGTCAAATTTATGTGATTGACACGGTAGAAAATTCGGCTCGGGTGGGTCGGGTATCGGGTTGACTACCAATCTACAATCCTAACTGTGATTCATGTATACTAAAATTTGGGTTACTAGAATCTCAATCTGTTTTTCTTTTTAAACTTGCCTAATGCAACATTTATAAATCTTATAAATGCTAAGGATAAATCAAAATACTCTCCTTAAGCATCCAATCAAGAGATTTTCAAATCCAAATATTTCAAATTCTGGATTTGAAATGCTTGAATTTGAAATTCTCAAATGCAAATTCCTCTATCCAAACGTAGCTTAAGGCTATGTTTGGGAGCAAGTATTTGGATTTAGAGATTTCAAATTCAAGTATTTCAAATTCAAGCATTTCAAATTCATAATTTGAAATATTTAGATTTGCAAATCTCTTGTTTGGATGTTTAAGCATTGCCTTAGGACTTTACCCAAGGATTTATAGATACTTCATTTGGCTATTTTTATAAAAAAAAATTATATTTAATTAGTTTCCTTTATTCTATGTAGGGGTGGAAGTTCGGTGAGCCGAACCAAAATTGAAACTGAAAATTTCGGTTTCGGTGTCGGTTCACCTAAAATCGAACCCGAACCGAAATATTTTGAGTTCGGTTAACCAAACTCCCCACCCCCTAAACCGAAATTGAACCGATCTGTTTTCATTTTTTACTGAAACAAAACCGATATATATTTGGGTTTTCAGCTTAGGGTTGGGTTTCTTTCCCTACTTAATCGGTTTTCGATTTTTGGCACCTAAAATCGAAACTGAACTGATCCATTGATTTCGGTTTGGTTTCGGTTCGGTTTCATCGATTTTCGATTTTTTTCTTCCATCCGTAATTCTATGTAGGGATACCAAAGTGTCGGGCCAAAATTTTGGTTGCCTAATAGGCGAAAATGACAAATGCTCGATGTACCCGACCCAACTAGATAGTGCACTCTACCTGGCCCAACCTGAAAACCCGACCCGACCCAGTAGAAAAACTACCTATTTTTTACCTTTTATGTGTAAATTATCAAATTTATCAGACCTGAAAGTTGGGTCGGATGTCTTATGCCCGACTGGACATGACGGGTTAAGTTTATGTACCCAATCCACGTAAACTATCAGGTTGAGTTAGGCCTAAATTTTGGCTGCCTAATGGGAAATCAGCATATGCCTACAACCAACTATGCCCGACCAGACCCGATGCCCGATCCGAAAACCCGACCCAACCAGGTTAAAATCCCCTTATTTTTGTTGATATTATATAAAATATTGGGTCAGGTTGACCCAACCCAACCCAACCCACAGGGTCGAGCTGGATGCCTCATGCCCAACCCAATCAGATCGATCAAACTTAAAACTACTCAACTTAGGCGGGTCAAGTATCAGGTCGAATCGTACCTATGATAGCATTCAGTAACAACTTTTTATTCACTAAAGATATCCAATTAAATGCTGGTGTAAGATTTGGATATTCAAATAACGTGTAGGAGGTGTTATTTACAAATCTATTTTTTTACAATAGCGACAGAATTTCTAAATTCCGATGGATTTACCAAATTCAAATCCAAACACAAAATGGCAGAACCAAACGGTGGATTTGAATTTAGGAGCTCCAAATCCAAATCCACTCCTAAATTCAAATCCACGTCCCCAAACGCAGCCTCAGAGATATAGAAATATTCATAAGCTCTGTATATCATTGAGAGTACTTTTTTGACTTTTCATTCCTTTGATGCTCAAAAGCATTTGTGCAACTCCTGAAGTTGATCGAGGGAGATGGAGCAAGTACGGTATAATATATTTTCTCACTTCCATATATGAATGGGTCAATCTTTATGAAAAGCGGTTAAATTTCGGTAAATCTCTGTGATAGTGGTCAAACCTTAGAAAGTGCAGATATTTTATGAGCATGCAACCCGTTAGTGGCCAAGTTTGACTATTACAGGTCAATTTTTATGATAAATGGACAAATTCGAGTCTCTTACAAGCACACCACTTTTTTCTTTCTGCACCCAATTGCACACGAACTCTTTCTCAAACATGTGTTAGTAAAATAATAATAATAATTTTTTGTTGTGACCAATAAAGAATCAAAATATGTAATATTACTTTTTGCTGTGAATAATCCTTTTTGTTTTTTTTGATGGAATGCTATGAATAATCCTTAGTTCCTTACTATCTATATCTTTACTACTATATAAAAGCACGAATAATTTTTTACTTTCTGTCAATTTTATGTTTCCATAATTTTGGAACAAAATACCCCTCATTAACCTATTCTACCCCTAAAATAACTCCTTATACACCCCTATAGTTTAATAAAGAAAATAGAATCTTAATTTCATTGCAAGACTTTTTCCTTTATTTCATAAATATCTCCTAAAATCACTCCACTCCTGAGATTTATCTTGCTTAAAATTAGACGTTTAAGTAATAAATTTATCTTTTAAATGATTATTTTATCTATTATTTTATTTTAAATAATATTTATTTTTATCTATTTAGATTTTGTATTATTATTACAAAGCTTCAATTACAAGCATGCATCAAGATAAAGATCTTTGGTACCCCACATGCAATACATGCAAAACAAAAGTTATTTTAAAAGAAAAACAAACTTACTTCAAAAAGTGTAAAAATCAGAATGTAAAATACACATTACGATAATAACTTTAAGGAGATTTGCCCTAAAAAATCCCCCATTATCCTGATTTATCATAATCGAACCCCTTACGTTAGAAATATCATAGCAAGGCCTATTTTATTTTTTTAGACTAAAATGCCCTTCATATATAAAGGGTTTAAACCTACACTATTCCCTTCCCCTCTCTTCCTTTCTTTCTCACGCTGGTTCCCCTTCTTCTTCGTGCAAACTTTGCCAACCTCCCCGACGAAGAAAACGGTAAGGTTTCTCTCTCTCTCTCACTGTAAGTCTCTCTATCTCTCTCAATGATTCTTCTTCCTCTTATTTTTCTTCTTTATTTCTCTACATCAAAATCAGAAATGGGTTAGATAAGATGCCCTAGGTCATTTTTTCCATGTCATGGTTGGATCACCTGGTGCAGTCTTCTCTGTAAACTGACTTAGGGTGGCGCAAACTGACCTAGAGTGGCGCAAGCAGACCTAGGACAGTTTGAAAAGCGAGACATGAGTGAGATAAACTACCCTGGGTCAGTTTGAAACTACCCTAGGTCAGTTTAAAATGCGCTAGGCCAGTTTTGGTGATCACCTGCTACAGTCTACTCTGTAAACTGACCTAGGGTGGCGCAAACTGACCTAGAGTGGCGCAAACTGACCTAGGACAGTTTAAAATAGATAAATGGGTGAGATAAACTACCCTGGGTCAGTTTAAAACTACCCTAGGTCAGTTTAAAATGCCCTAGGTCAGTTTTGGTGATCACCTGATACAGTCTACTCTATAAACTGACCTAGGGTGGCGCAAACTGACTAGGGTGGCACAAACTGACCTAGGGCAGTTTAAAACAGATAAATGGGTGAGATACGGTACATTGAATATACCGTATCATTCAGCTCCGATACGTATCGGTATCGGACGAAATTTTGATCCATGCTTGTTAGTGTATATTTTATTCATTTATACGAAGATACAACTGAACATCGACGATACTACGCTGAAATGTTGGAAAAACTTGTTTCAAAAACAATTGAACCTGGTAAATAATACAACATATCATAATTGAGGCTAGTAATTGTAACGACCCGAAATTTCCACCAAAAAAATGATGTGGGATACTGGGTCATTAGACTTAGTTCATAAGTTATAAACAAAAATTTCAGTGATCGAACACGAAAAAAAGATTAAATCTTTTTTTTTATTTTTTTTATTTTTCTTAAAATAATATTATAATAACATTAATCAAATTATTTATAAAACTGAAATAAATAATTTCAACATCCATAAATGAAAATACTTATCCAAAAATACCACTGGTGACGGTTGTACGTCACACAAACAGTGATATTTACATCAATGTACACGAAAAATAATAAATATTCTAAAGAAAATTTATTAAGTCGTACCAACTCTTAATCAAAGAATTCTCATTAAGGATAATATTCTTCTGGTGGGAGATCTTCTTCGTCTTCAGGCATGGAATCAGGATCCTCTTCCAACTCAGAATCCTTGTCATGTTGGGGTGAGCTAAAAATCTATATGCTCAGTAGGACGTCGTGTCTTAAGCTATCCAACACATAGTTTCAATGATTATTCAATTATTAATGATAAAGATACAATAAAATATGAGAAATCACCATATATTTATACTCTATGATAAATAACTCCAAGTACAAATTTGAGTTCAATTTTTGTAACCTACAGTAGTGTGTTGATGTCATATTTAGGAAATCTAAAAGGTGAATTTCATAGAAGTGCCCAATTATAATATTTTTCTTTTGCATTTTATTTCAAATATATTTAGTTTTATGTTCATGCATTACTTAAATATATAACTTAAAGTAATTTTTATCGTAAATATAATACTAGAGTCCAAGTCAAAGCACCGATGGAGATCTTGACCATCGTCATTCTAGAACAAATTGTTCAAATGCCGTAGCTCCTACTAAGTGAGGTAGCTCATGCGGTTTAAAATACCGTTGTAACGGTTCAAAGTGTGCTATAGCACATGACCCATTCAAATTCAAAGCTTAAATCACATGCATATTTCTAAAGTATAATGTTGTATTCGCACTTTTTCTAATTAATTTATAATTCAAAATCCGTTTTCAAGGTTTGATGAAATTTTTATATCATATATTATCTTCTTTTTATTTTCGTTTTAAGAGTATCGCGAGCAAAATATTTTTCATTCATTAATGATACAATGATCTAGTTTTTCTAATCTCATGTTCAAATGTTCAAACAAATTATAAAAGTAAAGTTATCATATGCCTTAACACTATACAGAGTTTACTTGGAAAATACCAGTCAATCACCCAAGTGAGTGTTTCAATTTAACCATTTTTTTAAGAGTATCTCCTTCAAATAAGACCAACACCATTGTATAGGTCTCATCGAGATGATTGAAATGATGTGTTTACATGCTTGCAACCGATATGTATCACTCACTTTATGTACAATCACAGTGCATAAAAGGCCAAATATAGGATTTATTACTAAATAATTTTTTATGGTAGATTATAGAAAATCTGATCCGTCAAATGGAATGTTCACGAATTTCAAGTTGGGTGGTCCCTACTGATAATTTCGTAAATCTTATTGAATCTTAAAGATCTGAGGGGTCAACGATCCAAAAGACCCAACACTTGGAAACTTTGCAGAAATCATGCTGCAAGTGCAGTCTTGACAAAAACGAATTTGGCCCAACTTTGAGGCCATATTAGAAAGGGTTAATGGCTGATTTAATCTCAATCCAACACAAAAAAATAAAGGGCAACATAACCTTCATCCATAACAATTGATGTTACCATGTTTGAATAAATGTACTAATTGTTTTTGCGGTCCATCAAAGATGGCATGTTACACAAACTAGTGTCATTAAAATAACTCGAACCTATCAAATGAGCGGATTTGGTATATATATTTATTGAAGCCTAGGAGGCTATCGTGGGAAAGCCAAAACACAAAATTCAAATAGTTCACTTTAACTTTCCCGTGTAAGTGATGGCACAATGTCTAACCTTGAAAAGCCTGAATTTAAAGATCGATGGCTGTAAATTGTTTAATGTGAATTGGCAACAAACCAAGGCATCACGAGACCCCCGATTGTTAGCGATAAAAAATTATAGTACCCAAATTTATTAAAATCATTAAATACTTACGAATCAGAAGTATAAAGTACAAATTGGTCGTTGAAATCCCCTACCTTGTTTCCTAATGTCGCACTGAAAAAGAGCGAGACAATTCCTATCGATTGATAGTCGATAGTAGCAATGTGAGTATCGCGCTAGGATTCCAGTAAGATGCGTCGGATTCCTTCTTTAATACACAGACAAGCGACATATCAGAAAACCAGAGATTTGTGTATTGATCGAGTAATCAATATGATGAAAAATTGATCATGATTTACTTTTTGGACTAAAAAAGAAAAGAAGAATGCGCATGACCGCTTACCGTTGTTGTTCCGAACAAAGAGAACGTTAGATGAAAGAAGTATGGTGTGTGAAGTGTTGATCGATGTTTTAAAAAACCAACGAACAGTCAGATTACTCTTCTTACTCATCCAAAGTACAAAAGAAACAAAAGGTGTTGTTGCTGCTGCGTTGGTGATTATAGCGAGAGTATTTCACCTCATATTTTGATTTACAATAGAAAGTGGGAGCAAGAAAGTGCCACTGATATTAGGGTTAGATGAGAGACCATAAGTGGTGTACGGTTGTGTGCTTGCAACGAGGATATCATAGAGCGATTGGCTATTGGATGGGTCTCCACGTTGTACTCTAGTAACTCAAGTGAATAGGTAGGTTCTTGGGTGGTTAGCTGCCACAATCTTTGGGAGTCCACGATCTAGTGGACTCTTTCCAATCTTCATATCTCAAGTGAGCAACCACATAAAGAGTAAATTTGGCTTGGTGCCACATGGCACTTCCATAAATGCTATATTTAACAAATTGAAAGAGATAGGTTGTGCTTGACTGTATCATGGTGGGTAGATACTGGAGAGCAGGAAGGAGATCCTAGGCACCTGATGGAATTGGGTCTTCTTAGACCTTTAATGACACATGGGTTCCATTGTTGGGAACAAGATAAAAATGGTGGGTTTAATGTCCACGTGTACATATGTGATGAGAATTTATAAAAGATAGAAGGGAGTTGGGGATAAACTATGGTGTTAAACCCTCACCCTAAAGTATAAGTATACACACCCAATTATTCAAAAGTATAACTATATGTACTAATGTAGATGTATATACACAATATTTAATAATTATTAAAAATCACCATATCATCAAGCTTTAGACAAAGGATCGAGAGAAGCACGGGTTTCAAAATTCATCACATTATGGGTTCCTCCTAGATTATATGGTATCTAAATATAAGTTGAAAATACGGTATCCGTTGGCTCTGGTTAATTAGTGCGATTTACATGGGTCAGTAGTATCAGAAATTTACATATAAGCACTAGCCAGAATAAGCAGAAGGTGATAATTTTTTTTTTTTTAAAACTGGGATAAATAGAAATAGAAATTATTATTCCAATTAACAATATTGAGATCGCAAAGGTCAACAGGTCAACGATATCAGGTCAGGGTTATTACAGTAATACTCTCTCTTTAAATCGTTATACGTCCCCACGTACAATCAGTGTAAAGGCCCAACTTATACGACTCCAGGATACAATGAATACAACCTGTTAGCTGTTTAGCGGAAACATTACATTGAAATAAATTTGTTCCAAAACACTAATAATGAAAGGATTTGTAAAATCACAATGAAGGAAACAAGGTTTAGCATCTAATTTATAGACTTTAAGGCACTATTCAAAGTTGTTTTTTGCCTCTTCAGGATGCCCTTTAAAAATTTCGGAAGAGATTTTTGGTCTTTTCATGAGCAATTTTTTGACCAAGTAAAAGACGGTCAATGAACCTAGAACGGTCAAAATTCCAACAGTCAAACTCCAACGGTCCAAATTCCGAATGTCAAAATTTCAATGTTTAATAAACAAAGAGACGTTGACACATGCACCTGCCACGAGCTCGATCTCAACCTGGCCCGGCTCGGTAGGTGCCTACATGGTCGAGCATAGACTTTTCTTTTTTAGTAAAAAGGGGTGAACATAGTATATTGCATTCCCCCATGGAAAGACTAGAAGCCTTGAGAGAACCACCCTTTCAAATAAGGAAAAGTAAGTTTACTCTTCAACCGATGTGGGACTAAAGGACAAGCAAAAAAAGTTGCAACTTTTCCAAAAGGTAAAGATAGTGTGTTAAAACACATATAAAAGAAGATACATTTTATATATTTTTTAAAATATATATAACATTCTCCCACTATTTTAAAATATAAAAGAAAAAATTGTTGTTTGAGCAAACAAGGAGAAATCGTATTTGTGTGAGTGCTGTCTTCCGAACTTGAACTAGGAGAAATCTTAATTTAGTGAGTGGTGTCTTCCGGACTTGAACCATCACCTACTATGTCAAGTACCAGTGTCACTGGTGACCTTGGTCTTGAACTGTTTACACTTGATGAAACAAATGTAGCATACACATACTTTTCCTAGACTTTTGTGTGAATTGACCTTGACACTTTTATGGCCCTACTGTGACGGGGTCAATACTCGGGGTAATAGCAGGAAGGTGTGGGCTAGGAGCTGTTTGGTTGGTTAGCAGGTAGGGCGTCAGGCCTTGGTGCTAGGAGTGTGGCGCATGAGCGCGGAGGCACGAGGCCTTACGACGCGTGCATGTTCCCCGCAGTATGGTGCGACCGTGACTCGAGCTAGGTGAGGATCTAGTGTGGCGACTAGACGCGCGTGGGGCGTGGAAGCTGGTCTCAGAGGCGTGTTGGTGTGAAGGATGGCACTGTGTGCCACGGAAGGAGTCTGTGTGCCATGGTAGTATGTTAAACCAATACCTTTGAGGTTCTCCTGCTGGATGGCTTAGGGTAGTGTTTATACCATACTTGGGGGAAGGGAGCTGTGGATTCCTATTCACACACCTAGTATATAGGAGGCAATCTTGAATGTAACGGGCGGGTGCTATAGTGATGATTTCCTCAGGGCCCCAAAGGTGGGCCCTAGGACGTTGCTTTACAATGCCGCAGTCACCCATAAACAGCTGCCATGTGACCACAGGAGCCTGTTGCCGTGGTGCACCGGGTCTCAACAGATGAGAGGCACTCAAGGGCTACAGACGGGGACGATGGTAGTGCACTTGGGTCGAGGCGATAGATGCTAAACGTGTGTTAGTAACGCAGGAATGCACACTTATGGGGCCGGTCTTTGGTTGATATGTTCATGAAGTTAGGCTTTGTAATGGGATGGCATATGAGGAAGCCGCATGCCATTATTGCTGGCTTGGGCGAGGTACCAGGGCAAAACGTGAGGTAAAGCTTGAGCAGGCCAAGCGAGACACAGAGGTGTTGGCATGGGTGTCATAAGGGGCACAATGCGATGAATGGTAGGCCTCAGAAGAAGGTAACCATTGGCCGAACTGGAGTTCCCTGGCCCTCTAAACGGTGGCAGTGACCTCGCAGTGATGGTTAAATTTTGTGGCCACCTCGCGCTTACACGCGTACCGAAGGGCGCCAACGCAGACGCGTGGTTAATATAGCTGTGTCGGGCTGGCCCCGTGACACTACGCTATAATTCTTGTTTCCGAGTGGTTATTGGATAAAATCCTTTCTCGTTTTAGAAGTGACCAAACTTCCATACCTACATAGGTAGATCTATCAAAAGTCTTCTGGTAATTAAGACTCTCCAACTTATCAAGTTATAGATATATAAAGAGCAATTGCTGAACCTCACTTTGCCATTACAGTTATAGATAAAATATTATACTTTCAATCACAAATTTATGGCTTGTTTTTTCCTTTAACCTTGGTTTAATTTCCAAGTAGGGTTGCTACCATATGTGATTGCTATGGTAATGGGCTTTTAAACCCATTTCTATAGATGTCTTATCCACTGCTAACTTTCCAAGTGCCTTTGTAAACGGATCCACCAAGATTTCTGAAGACTTGATGATACTCAACACCGAGAATAGCTTGTGCCATCGCTACTGGATGACTTTTGTTATATGAATCACCCAATCGCTATATGAAGGTTTGGTAAACAAGGAATAGTTCCAAATGAAAGAAAATAATTTAAGAAGAAAAGAAAAATGGAATTGTTAAGAAATGTCTTCCAAGACAACGAAGAAAGCATGTTTTCAAAATAAACCTTGCATTAAGTTTTGACATTCAATACTTTTCATGCACACTCCTTGCATCTGCATATTCACATGCGGCCACATTATAGAGCATTTATTATCTTCTGGGATCGACAACAGGGTTCTACCTTCAATTCTTTTTGTATCACTGCTGGATTGGAGGAGGTAGAACTTGCTGAGTTGTGGTTCTTTTACTCACTCTTATTTAATTTACACAGAGAAGCCATTCAACAAAAATGGGAAAGTAGCCGCAAAATAGAAGTTTAAAGCAAAGTCTAAGATGTAAAAGGCCGGTATGAAAGAGAGTTAGTAATTCCTTGTCATGGATCAAAATATCATCCGATACCGATACGTATCGTCCGATACATATCGGTTTTGGACCATAACGATACGGTAAAATGGGTTTTTATTGCCCCCCTTAAAAAACAGTCAAATTATAGTTCAATGTATCGTTCGTATCGTCCGTATCGTTCAATGTATCGTCCGATAATTTCTAATTATCGGTTTTGATGTTTATTTTTTTTTGGGAAACAACTGGAAAGTATCGTCCGATACGTATCGGTTTTGGAGCTGGACGATACGTATCGAAAAAACGAGATTTTGATCTTTGTTCCTTGTAGAAAGTTATAGTGTTAGTCTAGTGTGTCAGTGTAGGACAGGTTAGAGTGGCTCCAGCTGTATCAGTTCAACTATGTTTTTGAGATATCATGTACTTGTAAACTTGAGAAGTAAGGGAAGAGAAGTTTTAGTTTCTAATATGCTTATGGTTTATTTGATGCATTTTATTCTAGCCCCTTTTGTTGTGAGGTCATGCTAAACCCTAAACCCTATCATTGATGGAGGTAGAAGCAATAATATTGGTGGATAAGAGGTTTTTTTTTTTTCGAACTTTACATTTTTTGTTTATGTATGAGAATGACTAGATACGGTGATGGCATTTGATAGCTAACTTATTTCTGACCACTTTTTTAATTAGCATTTGGCTACTCATATGGTGGTTCATCACCATCACCTCGCTCAATCTAGTGGTTGTCAGCTTTGCTACCTACACTGATTCATCTGCTAATTTTTGGATAGTTGTACTGGTATTTTTTTGCTTATGTTAAATTTTTTATATTTGTATGGTTAGTGGGAGTTCAGCTTGTTTGATCATCTTGATTCCCATGTCTTGAACCCCTCTAAATATTATGTTTTGGAGAAGGGAAACACCTGTATCCATAACATGGCTCTGCAAGAATTTCTAGTTTTTCTCTAGCCCATTTGCTTACCTGCTATGTTGGATTACATATTAGGTTCACTCACTACGTCAAAATCATAAAAAAACCACTTTTTGCAATGTCAAAATAACTACTGGTCAAGCAGTAATATAATAATCTACGGTTAAAATCAATAGTTTATTGAGTTAAAATAGTGGTTTATTTTGTTAACCAGATACCACGCCGAAAACTTGACTACTTAAAAAAAAACCACTGCAATGCCTGGATAAAAGATCCCACGGGCGATTTTTTTTTCTCTCGACCTCTTTTTCTCTCGTCTTCCCTCCGTCGCCAAAAGCCCTAGCTATCGCCGACCACCCGTTGCAAATCAACGAACTGAATCTCAATCTCAGATCGGTTAACTTTGAGCTTCGATCTCTAGATCTTCTTCTCCTCCTTCAAAGCTTTGCCAGACGACTCCATGGAAATCCTAGCTCATCGGAAATCGTTGTTGCTCAATCATCTATTTCTCCTTCAAATCTCTACAAGACGACTCCATGGAAACCCTAGCTCGCCGAAAATCGAGGTTACTCAATCTTCTTCTTCTCCTTCAAATCTCTGCAGATTTTCAACCAGTTTTGACCTTGATCAGTTCATTAATGGCAGATTCGAGTGAAACGAAGGAAATTTCAGCGTTTTCAGAGTCAAATTGCGTATTAAAAAGTAGATCTTTGAATATTTTTTATTTGATCCGCAATCTCGATTTCTATCTACCAAATTGTAAAACTAGGGTTTCTTGTTTGTGGAATGCTTTATGTGGGGGATTCATGTGGAAGGGAGAAGATTGAGATCTGAATCCTTCGACTAAAATATTTACTTTGTGAATTGAATTTACAGTTTCTCCGATTTCTTGTCGCTTAAGCAATATTGTCCATTGGGATCACGACAGTATAATTGCTAGTCGTAAAAGAAGTTAACTTACGTGTAGTAATGGGGACCTCACATCTTGAACAAGTGATTTATCTAGGATCATAGGCAATTCTATTGATTTTTTTTTTTTCGATGAGTACCTTCGATTTCAGTTGGTCCACTATCTCTCTCATAGTACAATATAAGCGTGAACAATCATCCGACGATGTACACTTGGTACACCTGCCATTGATTTCAGCAATTATTTTTAGTAAAGAAGGCACGACCTTTCGAATTGTCAAGCTTTATGTGCCATCATCTGCCTCAACTTCTTTGTTGGCTACTTCATCCACACCATCATAAGTATGTTCTTCCGCCGCTCCTTTATATTATTTTTTTTCATCATCGACAAGATTAATTTGTGTATCATGTTGTCTCGTAGGGCACTCAAATGATCAATATCCCTGTTCACAAAACCCAAAACAATTAAATTCTCCTAATCTGTCACAGGTTGCCATGTAGGAAATAACTTGGTTACTTCCATTGTTATTGAGGTTTAATGGAACATGCACTAGTTTTGGCTTCTAAGGATTTCTCCTCGGCTAGATTCCTTTGTGGTTGTCATCAAATTTAATTTGAAATTATCGGTTTTGGTCCCCACCGAAACGATAATTTGGGACCGAAATTTCGGTCATTTTTGTATGGGATTGAAATTTTCGGCTGAAATTTCGGTCCAAAATTTCGATTTCGGTCCCCTCCGAAATGGAAACGAAACCCGAAAGTTTGATCCTTGGTTGTCATCGATAATATAAACAAAGAGAACATATTTGCCTCATGATCTTATGATTGATTTCGACTAAGAATTTCCTCTGCTTTAGGGAGTCCAATGCTATTGCTATTGCTGTTGCTAGCAAGATTAATTCTAGAATTTCTTAATGTTTTACTAAGGAGTTCAATGCTATTTCTGGGCAAGACATCCTAAAAGATTAGAAAATGGCAGCAATAGTTCTTTAAGCTTACTCTTAAAGAGAGATGGGAAGCTCCGCTGCAGACTTTTTAGAGTTCAACTTTTTCAAATGATTAGAAAAAGCACACCCTTGGCGAGGTACATCAATCTCTATGGACATATTTCCTTGGAACTTATCTATGCATGGAAAATTGATCTGCCACTTGATGTATATGTGATGAATCTCTGCTTATGAAGAATCCAAATGTAGCCCTCTGCATGTTCTGGAACCTTTTTATTCAGTATGTTCTCGCCTTACATGTATTGGGCTTTACATCCTTGGATCAATATGAGCATTGAATGGTATTATTTGGATACGCAAACCACAGTATGGAACGATATGCAGCTGAACTACATTAAGAAGAAGACGATAAGAATGCAATTCAAGACACTTGGATATATGAGTATATCAGTTGAACTAGTTTAAGAAGAAAGAAGGTGATAAGAATGCAATGCAAGATACATGGCAATATGAGTGGCAACGGAGGTAATATGGGACAAAAAATAGAGGTGGATGCCACCCTGTTTGGGTGAACCACTTGGGAATGTGGATCCATCTTGATGAAGATATGTGTGGGGGTTGCGATGGTGGTTTCAAATTTTGTACATAGCCCACGGATTTTGAGGAAGCATCTGTTTTGCAATATGGGCTATTTCGTATATGTGCTTTTGAAGGTTTAGAGTTGCTTTGAGTTTAGTTTCTAGTAAAATAGCAGTGTTTTGCTCATTATTGAGTATATAAATGATTTAAGGGTAGCTTGGATAGTTGACTTAAGTTGTAAGGAGTCAATTACTAGTTTAGGAATATTCTGGACTTCATCTCGTAAATTATGTTTGATTAGTATAATTCTCTATAAAGTTGTAAATCTGATTATTATTGAAGTTATTTGGATGAAAGTTTATTGAGGAGCTTTTTCCCTCTAGAGAAGT
This sequence comes from Chloranthus sessilifolius, assembly GCA_021018995.1. NCBI lineage: Eukaryota > Viridiplantae > Streptophyta > Magnoliopsida > Chloranthales > Chloranthaceae > Chloranthus > Chloranthus sessilifolius. The sequence continues at coordinate 34,916,208 of CM037592.1, read as the reverse complement.
GATTGTTTTCAAAGTTCTTGTGCAGAGTATCGCTTCTTTATTTTCTCCTCCATATTTCTGCATTATATTTGTTATTTTGTTCTATGTGTTGGATTATAGTATCTTGTATCAGAGTAAGTTCATACTTCCTTGAACTTAGGGTTATGAACTGGACAGATGTCACTGAGATGCAACAAATAATGCAAGCCTTGTCCTCTATTTAATAGAGTGGAAGGGACTGTAGGAAATATCAGTGGTCAACTAGAATAGATCGTAAGGGTTATGCTGTAACTTTTACAGTTATTTGAAGGATAAATTAGTTACAAAGATTGAGGTCAGATTAACTAGGGAGCTGAAGCCAATGTCTCTTTAGAAGGAGGTGGTGCTGGATCATTATGAGTTGCCAAATTGACAAAGGAGATTGGCACGAAATTGAATATAATGACTAGGATTGTGTCAGTGAGCGTGAAACTACCTGAAACCATCATGGACAGGGTTACTGAAATTACAGAGGACGTGATTTTCTTGATAAATATGGTTATGTAAGTAATATAGGATGAGACTAGGAAGACCGTGAAATAATTTCAAATATTTTGAAATCCATGAATTTGACGGATGATTGGGCACTGGTTCCTTGCTTGATTGGTGTGAAACAGGTGATATGATTTTTGAAACTGTTTGATATACCATGAATTAGTTTCACCTTGTTTTACTAGCTACACTTTCCGATGGTGGTTGGATCTCCAACCAGCACAGGTACGAAGAGAGAAGAGAAAAGATCACATTCTACATGAACATGAAGCAATACTTAAGGACCATATTCATGCCGACATCGTACACAGTCCAGATCTCGCAATGTATTCGTAACTTCAATAACGAGAAAGGGGACATGCAGCTTACTCTTAAAAAAAACATGTTCCTTTGCACCGGGAATCATTTGAAATCATTTGAAGTCTTGCTTGGCTTTTCATAAAATTATTTACTACATTTCTTCTTTTAGTTTTATTAACAGATGGGTCATCTTTTCCCCCCCTAAAACAACGATAATATCATTGGCCACAAATTACGCAATCGTTAAAAGGAACAAATTAAAAAAAGAAGTCACAAGCCATAGTCCTGTTCACTCTGAAGAGTAAATTTGGTTAGCAACCCAAGCTATACAATATTACAAAAAAGAAAGTTGCAGGCGATAGTCCTGTTCACTCCAAGATTCCTTGCTCTCTTGATAGCCATACTTAGCAAAATGCTAGTCAGATTGCTGCTAATTCGTTGTTCTCCATCTTAAGCCATAATTAGAACAGTAAAATTTGAGTATCTTTTGATAGTCAGTATAATTCATAAGTTTCATAATCTGCAATCAATTAAATTAAGTTGGCTAAATGATGAAATGTTTTTTCCAACATCGTGTTCTAGCTACAAATGTTATCTGCTTAAGTTGCATTTTTGAAGCTGTAGTATTATGTTTGTTCCCAAAATTCAAGATTATGTTTATTTCTAGTTTTTTGCGGTTCTATATGTTTTATGTGTTGATCTTGTAATATCCCGGATATTTTGACCTATTTTTCGTTTACCTCGATAAACATGTCCAAAAATTTTTACGAGTTTTTGTTGGACTTTTGGTTAACTTTGTGTTTGATGAGAATGATGGTAAAAGGGTATTTTCAAAGGATGTGTACAAGTCATGTAAATGATGACTCACACAATAGCATTGGTGTTTGTGTTTAACACCGGATAATTTTTCAACTTAAGTGGATAAGTTGTAAAATAATAAAATTTAGATATTATATTTGCTTGGGTTTTGGTTATAAGAGAGAATTGCAAGAGAAGTTTCACTTCTCTCTCTCTCATTGGAAATTAAGCCTTAAGCCTTCCCTCATTTGATCCTAGATCTAGAAAGCTTGAGAGCTCTTCTTCCCATCTCAACCATTAGTTAGCCTTGAGCTTGTTTTCGGATTTGTTTGAACTATTGAAAGAGAAAAGAGATGTGGAAAGTGAGAAGTTCTCTGTGATTTCGTTGTGGCTGAGGCAGTGTCCACCTCTTTATGAATATGGACTGATTTGAAGATCTGAACCATTAAGCTTGGAGATTGGTTCTGGTGCGTGAATCGGTGCAACGGAAGCAACGATTTAAGCTACAAGAGGTAGGCTTCAAAAGCCTTCTTGTGTCCTTTAAATTATGATTGTTTAGAATAGTATGTTTTGTGTTTAAATAAGATCAGATGGCTGTGGTTGAATAAGAGAAAAAGAATCCGGACATGAAAAGTTGACAGCCACAAAACCAGAGAAATTCGAGCGTCGATTTTCAAATCGAGGTTCGAAAATGGAATTCGACCATCGATTTGAAAATCGACAGTTGAATTGTGTTTTTTGTGTCTGAAGCAGTTTCTGAAAATCGAGGATCAATTTCCAATTCGAGGGTCGAATTTGGAAATCGACCATCGAATTGGAAATCGAGGGTCGACTTTCAGGGTTTTGTGACTGATGAGTAGTTTCGAAATTCGAGGGTCGAAATTGAATTCGACCATCAAATTTCTAATTCGACCCACGAATTTGAATTCAAGGGTCGAATTCTGTCCTGTTTCAGGCATTTGAAATTTTGTTGGATTTTTTTTATCAGCAAGCTTTTGGTTTGATTTTTGGTTCTATATTAACACTGAGAGTGTTAATATATGTAGGTTTTGATTATTGGGAGTCCTTGGTGAGGACTGCTTGTACATGATTTTGAAACTTCTTTGTTAAGGTAGGGGAACCTTGTATTTAATTTGCATCAAATTATAAATATAGATTGTTTGACTATTTCAATTAAGAAGGATAAATTTTGAAAGTTCTGTTGCACACAGCATGAAAAAAACTCTGAATATATGACACCAATATCAAAACTTGGAAACTTTGTTATAACTAAGAACTTTGCAATTTGAACCTCAGAACCTCAGTTAATCTTTGAATCAGAACTTTGAAAAAAATCAGTATTATGTTATGAAAAATAAGCCTTGATATGTGTTAGCATTTGCATTTGATTTAGGGTTCATACGGACGATGCCCTAGATTTTACCAACCGTGTTGACGGTATTACTTTGGCACAAGTTTCCCTCATAGCATAGGGGCTTGTTGCACTTTCGAAATGGGTTCATGAACGACGATGGTCAGTGGGGTTTCTCATCGGTTACGTAGTCCACTCTCATGCTATAGGAAATTTGGGAGATAAAATTAAGTTATAAATTTAAGACAAGAAGCATGCTAAATCAGAAGATTTTCGAACACATCAGATTTATGTTATCAGTTTTGACTCAGGATTAGAACTGGAGATTTAGTTTGCAAAGCATCATTCAAAAACCATATTTGATTTGATTTCTGTCTTTTGAAAACCTTACTTATAATGAAATGTAAATAGATCTGTTTCCTCTATTGGGCTTGGTTGTTAGCTCACCCTCGACTATACATCACAGGTGCTGAGACTATCCTTGGGTCAGAGGATCTGGAGGACTCCGATTACATTCCCGAGGAGGAATCGGACATACTAGCTGAGGAGTTTTTCCCGTGATCTTAGATCCTTTATTTTTGGTACTTTTGTCTGAATATTATTTGAATATTGGGCCCTAGGCCATTATTTTGGTTCTTTTGATATCACCCGAGGAACCATTATTGTGAACCACTATTTTAGGTGATCGGATTGGCCATCACCGGTGGTTCTTCTTGGTTCCTCACAGTGATAGATATTTTTGTTATAGAAAGCTTTTATTTTTGATTAATATATGTTTTGCCTCTATCTTTAGATCTTTGTTATGTTGCTGGCTTCTGTTTGTTACGGCTTATTGAGAAATCAATAAGTTGATGAATCGGCCTTTCCTATACCTTCGGGATTGGAAAAGTTGGGTCATCACAGTTGGTATCAGAGCAAGGGCTCTAGGTTCAGAGTCTTAAGACTAAGGGATAGATTGTTTTTAACAATCAATACTGATCTATTGTTATTGTTTCAACAATGACAGATCAGCATGCCTCCACGGTTTAGAGGCAGAGGCCGAAGTATAGAGGGACCTCGTACAGCTCGCATCGAAGAGATAGATGAGGGCGTAGGCACCTCATATGGTAGAGGGCGAGCTGCATCTGGCCCTAATGCAGATCCTTTGGGAGCTGCTAGGCAAGACGAAGGAAATGTTAACCAGGTGTTGGTAGCCTTGGCTACCAACATGGCTCAACAGACTACTGCCATAGACCGACAGACAAAGATGCTGGCAGCCAGACATCAGCTAGGAGGATTCGCAGAGTTTAGGAGGATGAGACCTCCTACATTCTCAGGGCAGACGGATCCTATGGTAGCCGAGGCATGGCTGGATGAGATCGAGAAAATATTTGAGGTGTTGCAGTGTCTGTAGATGTCGAGAAAATCTGTTGGGCACCTTTCAAACTTTTGGGCGAGGCCAGCCCGTGGTGGAAGTCTGTTTCCAGGATGAGAGAGCAGGACTACCCCAATACTCCATGGACTTGGGTAGAGTTCGTGGAGACGTTCAACGATCAGTACTTTTCGAAGATCGTACGTAACCAATGGAAAGTCCAATTTATTGAGCTGAAGCAGAATGAGATGTCGGTGCACGAGTATGGTGCAGAGTTTGATAGGCTTTCCAGATTTGCACCCCTACACGTGGCCACTGAGCTGATGAGAGCTCAGAAATTTTAGAGAGGGTTGAGGCCGAACATTCAGGAGAGGGTGTCGATGTGGGAAATGGAGACGTATGCGAGCGTCATGTCCAAGGCCCTCATTGCAGAGGAAGACATTCAAAAACAGTACTTGAGACGAGAGCAGGGACATAAGAATCGGTTTGGCCAGGGACAGCAGAGTGCTTCAGAGTAGGTGAACAAAAAGCCGAGGTTCTCTAAACCTCCTCCCTACCCTAGTCAGCCATCATATTCTAGACCAACTGTTGCTTCAGGACCAGTGACGTCTTCCTATCAGAGACCGCAGAGTTCGTCACCAGGACGACCTTTCAGAGCCGGGAGCACTATTGCGAGTGGAGCTTCTGTGGCTCAGGGTTTAGCGAGAGGATCAGCTGTTACTCCTATTTCTACCCCAGTGTGTGCAAGATGTGGGAAACCACATAAGACGGAGGATTGCCGACGGAACACTGGAGGATGCTTCAGGTGTGGACAGGTTGGTCACATGATCAAGGATTGTCCTGCTATTGAGAAAGGATGGACTACGTCAGTCTCTACGCAAAAGTCAACACGACCTACAGTTCAAGGTCGAGCTTATGCGGTGACTGCCGAGGATGCCCAAACATCGAACGACGTAATCCAAGGTATCATTAAAAATTGAGATGTCATTTATGCATTGATTTTATTATTTAAATGTTCGAATTCATTCAAGTATTATGTTAAACCACATAGAAATCATTGCATATAATTAACAAGCTTCTTAATAAAGGTACCCTTATGATGAGTCGTCGAGGCGACACGAGTAAAATTGAAGCACGAGTACTTATAGACCCCGGGTCTACACACTTGTTTATTACTCCTCCCTTCTCAAAGAAGTTGGGTATTACTCTCGAACCCCTTGCTTTCATTTTGGACGTAAAGATTCCTACGGGAAGTTCTGTATGCACTGATATGACATGTCAGTCAGTCATAGTGATGATTGATGAGCACGAGACAGTGACCGACATGATTACGTTGAGCATGGAAGGGTTCGACGTCATTCTCGGAATGGATTGGTTGGCAGCTTATCACGCGAGCGTGGACTGTCTGCGAAAGATAGTGACCTTCCAACCGCCAAAGCGAAAATCCTTCCGATTCTGTGGAATCAATTCAAAGGTTGCGCCGTTGATTTCAGCCATTAAGGCCGAGCGCATGATGAAGAATGGTTGCAGTGGGTATCTGGCCTACTTGCAAGATTCTACAGAGAAGAAGAATGACTTGGCTCTTCTCAAGGTAGTCTGCGATTATCCTGATGTCTTTCCAGAGGACTTACCTGGATTACCACCTGACCGAGAGATTGAGTTCGCGATTGAGCTAGCGCCAGGTACAGAACCGTTATCTAAAGCTCCATATCAGATGGCGCCTGCTAAGTTGAAAGAACTCAAGGAACAGCTTCAGGAGCTGTTGGACAAAGGCTTCATTCGACCGAGTGTTTCCTTGGGGTGCACCGGTTCTTTTTATGAAAAAGAAGGATGGATCGATGCGTCTGTGTATCGATTATAGGCAGCTCAACAAGATGACGATTAAGAATCATTATCCTCTTCCGCGGATAGATGACTTATTTGATCAGTTGCAAGGTGCAAAGTTCTTTTCAAAGATTGATCTGAGGTCAGGCTATCACCAGCTTAAGATCAACGTGGAAGATATATCTAAAACTGCGTTTCGGACACGTTATGGCCACTATGAGTTTTTAGTGATGCCATTTGGATTGACGAATGCGCCTGCATCTTTCATGGACCTGATGAACAGAGTGTTCAAACCACATCTTGATCAATCTGTGGTAGTTTTCGTAGATGACATCCTCATCTATTTAAAAACCCGAGAGGAGCATGTGCAGCATCTGAAGATGGCTTTTCAAACACTCAGGGACCATCAGTTGTATGCCAAACTCAGTAAGTGTGAGTTTTGGCTTGAGCAGGTCAGTTTCTTGGGTCACGTAGTCTCTGAAGCGGGTATCTCAGTGGATCCTACAAAGATAGATTCTGTGGTGACATGGGAACACCCTACGACAGTTACAGAGGTTCGAAGTTTCCTTGGTTTAGTAGGATACTATCGGCGATTTGTCGAGGGTTTCTCGAAGATATCGGGTCCACTTACGCAGCTCACGAGAAGGAATGTGAAGTTCGATTGGACATATCAGTGCGAGCAGAGCTTTCAGGAGCTGAAGCATCGATTGACTATGACACCAGTACTTGCTATACCTTCTGGCAGTGGAGGTTTCGCAGTGTACAGTGATGCTTCTTATGGCGAATTAGGCTGTGTGCTTAATCAACACGAGCGGGTCATTGCTTATGGTTCTAGGCAGCTGAAGGACCATGAAAGAAACTATCTGACGCATGACTTAGAGCTAGCAGCAGTTATATTCACCTTAAAGATCTGGAGACATTACCTCTACGGTGAGATCTTTGATATATTCACTCATCACAAGAGTCTCAAGTACCTATTCACTCAAAAGGACTTGAATATGAGGCAGCGACGATGGATGGAGTTCTTGAAGGATTACGATTGCTCAATTCAGTACCATCCAGGAAAGGCGAATGTCGTTGTTGATGCACTTAGTAGGAGGTCTTCAGCACAGTTGTCACATCTTGTTAGCCGGATTCAGAGATGGAAGCTTTTGGAGGATATGGCTTTGGGTAGCTCACGGTTTGATGTCAAAGGCTCGGGAGCATTGATGGATACACTTGTACTATGTCCTACACTCTTCGAGAATATTAGGAAGCTTCAGATGACTGATGATGAGCTGATGGCAATTAGACGCGATGTGGAGAATGGCAGCAAGAAGGATTTCTCCATACGAGCAGATGGGACCTTATTGTTTCATGACTGTGTATGTGTACCGTCGAGTACAGAGCTTCGGGACACCATTCTAGAAGAGGCTCACAAATCCATGTATGCCATACATCCTGGTAGCACCAAGATGTATCAGGACTTGATGAAGAGTTTCTGGTGGCGAGGTTTGAAACGCAATGTCGCTGAGTACGTATCGCGGTGCATGGTTTGTCAACAGGTTAAGGTTCATCATCAGAATCCTACAGGTCTATTGCAGCCTTTACCTGTGTCTGAATGGAAATGGGAAGCTATTTCCATAGATTTCATTCTTGGGTTGCCGAAAACACTGAGGAAGAACAATGCCATATGGGTCATTGTCGATCGGCTAACCAAGTCTGCTCATTTCTTGCCATACAATACCACGTATATAGCCAGTAGACTTGTAGAGTTATACCTGAAGGAGATTGTTAGACTGCATGGGATACCGGCTAGTATTGTGTCTGATCGAGACCCGTTGTTTACTTCACACTTTTGGCAGAGATTTCAGGAGGGAATGGGTTCTCGTCTTGATTTTAGTTTGGCATTTCACCCACAGACGGACGGCCAGACTGAGCGAGTGAATCAGATCATTGAGGACATGCTGAGAGCTTGCATGTTAGATTTTCACGGGTCATGGGACCAACATTTGCCTCTGATCGGGTTCGCCTATAATAATAGCTTTCAGGCTAGCATCGGTATGGCTCCGTTCGAGGCTTTATATGGACGACGGTGTAGATCACCGTTGAACTGGGAAGAAGTGGGTGAGAAACTCATTATTGGCCCTGAGATAGTTGAGCGCACGACCGAGACGGTTCAGTTGATTCGCGAGCGACTACGAGTAGCTCAGAGTCGTCAGAAGAGCTACGCCAATCTCAAACGGAGACACGTGGATTTTCAGGTAGCTTTTGCTATATACATGTGTATTTCTTCACTTGGTATAAATTCCATGTGAAATTTGGCACTAATACTTGATTTTCAGGTTGGCGAGAATGTCTTTATTCGGATTTCACCTACGAAGGGCGTTATGTGGTTCGGAAAATGAGGGAAACTGAGTCCTAGGTACATTGGGCCTTTTGAGATATTGCAATCTCGTGTGGCGCTACCGCCGCAATTATCTAGCATGCACAACGTCTTCCATGCGTCGATGCTGCGTCGATACATTCGTGACCCAACTCATGTGCTTGATTACCAACCCATCGAGCTTCAGGATTGTTTGAAGGTGATCGAGGACCCGGTTCAGATTTTGGATCGCAAGGAGCAGATCCTACGCACTAAGAGGATTCCCTTGGTTCTCATACAATGGCGGAATCACACACTGGAGGAAGCCACCTAGGAGCGAGAGGCTGAGCTCCGAGACCAATTTCCGAGCCTCTTTGCTTAAATTTTTGAGAAATTGTGTTGACTGTATGATCCCTTGCATTTTTATGTATTTACTGGTTTTATCTAAATATTTTGGCGAGTAATTTTGGCGGTCCAATATACATTAAATTTGTGTCTGTTTAACAATCTCTACTTTAAGGAATTGGGATATTTTGGGACTTAGCCCCAAACCGGAGATATTACTCACTTATGGTCATGTGAAATACATTCGGGCCAATTTTTACGCTACTTTAGTCCTTTTTCAACGATTAATTTCGGCTTTCATACTAATGTCATAGTCAGATTCCATGTTTGGAAAGAAATGGGCTCAAAGATGGTCCATTTAGACCCAAAGACAAGTTATAAAATTCAAATTTTTGGAAATTTTTGAAGGCCACAGGTGCTTAAAAATTCGAGTGTCGAAAATTACAATCGAGGGTCAAATTTCCTTGCAAAGTCACAGGCAGTTTTAAGCCAAAAATAGGCTTGAGAAATTTTCTGAGAAAATCGAGGGTCGATTTTCAAAATGAGTGTCGATTTCAAAATCGACCCACGAATTCAAAATCTAGGGTCGATTTTATTGATTTAAGTGGGGGTTTTATTTTCTTTTGGCATTTTCGTCTTTGCTTCTCTGTGGGTTTAAGCTTAAGGTTTTAGGGCGATTTGGTGCTTTTGGGGCTTCTTCATCCTTTTTGGCCGAAATCAGAGGGGAAATCCACTGCATTTTACAAGGGATTGGATTTCAATCATTGGAAACCCGATTTGGGGCTTTTCACAAGGTAACTCTTACTCCATTTCTCTTGTGCAGCCCTGTTTTTTCTTACAAATTGTGGGAGTTTAATTTTTTTTTATGGGACCTAAGAAGCAAACCCCAATTCAAAACCCTACATTCAAGAGGCCGGCTTCGAAAGCGGGTTCCTCTAGTCGAGCTCAACACTCGGCCCCACAGGCCGAACAACCTACACACTCGGCTCCACCACCCCCAGAGCCCATACCACCATATGTTTTCCCTCCCATGCCTGAGCAGCCCAATGAATTTTGGAGCATCAAGGGCTTCACCACTAAGTATGTGTTTCATCCGGAGTTGTTTGACCAACAAACAACCACACAGTGGGAGGGCGAATATGTTGAAAAAGCCCAAATGACCTCTCTTTGCACCTCGTTTAGTAATCACTTTTATCCCCGTCTCGTGCGCCTGTTTTACCAGCATATGCGCCGCGAGGACGGGCAGAAAATTTACACAGAAATTGATGGGCGCGATTACACTTTTGATTTAGATGACATGGTTGTGGCACTCCGTTGCCCTTTGAAATACTCCAAAACCATGGGGTTAGGTCCTCCTTTCCCCAATCCAGCCCTCTTTAAGGATGTGATTACCCAAATGACGCAGGGTCGTCGTGGGTCCGGAAAATCCATTGTCCGCATACATATGCCTGAGTCAATGTGGATATTGGCTAAAATATTCAAGACCACCCTTTACCCCTTTGGTCATAAATCCGAGCGCACCGGTCCCCTACAACAGATTTTATTTGCTGCTTATAAGGAGCGATGGTTTAGTGCTCCTGAAGTATTGTTAAAAGGGATTATAAAAGCCCGCGAGAAAATGGGGAAACAAGTGAAAAAGCCGAAGAAGGGCATTCCCTATGCCCGTTTAATTTCTGTCATGATTGAGAACTACCGAGCGGGCCCCGCATATGACATCCCCCCTACCGAACCCAAGTCTACTGCTGGTCGAAAGATGTATAAACTTGTTAATTGGGGTCAAACCTACGGTTGACTGGTGAAGACTCCTAAGGAGGCCGTCGTTCCTGATGCGGACGCCCGCGATGACGATGAGGACCCTACTCAGGTTGCCCCTGCACCTCCTCAGCCCCCACCGAGCGACATCCTTACGCTCTCGGAGTTCACACGCCAGATGACCGCCATAAGCCACCAGATCCACGAGCTCACACAGCATACCAGCTCTATGCGTCAGGAGTTGGATGTGCATGGCGGCGCTCTCTCTTCTTTGATGCAGCACACGTTCCCCGATGATTATACCACCTATATGGCTGACATACATGCTTCCGTATATCGCCCTTCGACGTCGGGCGCCGGTTCTAGTATGCCTACTACGGCCGGAGCGGATGTGGGTGACGGTGTTGGTGAGCGAGCTGCTGATCCGGATCAGGCTGGTCCGTCTGCTGCGGGGGATTTTTGAGTGTCATTTTGAGGGGGGGGTTGTGATTTTGGATTTTATGGGCATGTATTTATTTACTCCATGGATTATTTAGGACCTGGTGGTCCTTTTTTTTGTGATCTTTTATATTTCTGTTTTCGGCTTTGCTTTGGATACTATGGTTGTTTCATTTTGTATATGTTTCGTTTTGTCTCTAGTTGCTTTGGATACTTTTTGTTATCTATATGGTTTTTCCTATCGGTGTGGGATTGCTATCTCTGTGGTTTTGTCTTTCTTATCCTGTTGCTATGGTGGGTTTTGTTATCATTCTTACTTTCATGAGTCACTGTGCCTTGGTCCCCCGGCACGTGACCCTTGGGGTGTGGGCATCCATGTACGGATGCAATCCACTATGGCCTTTTGGTGCCACATGTAGTACATCCACGTTACTACGGATCCCATCCCTTGATTTGCGTGTCCTGCGGGATCGGGACACGGTGCCCCATGTTTTCATTCTTGTTTGTTGTATGGTGTGTGTTGCATTAAATTTTTGAGGACGAAAATTACTAAGGAGGGGTGAATGTAATATCTCGGATATTTTGACCTATTTTTCGTTTACCTCGGTAAACATGTCCAGAAATTTTTACGAGTATTTGTTGGACCTTTGGTTAACTTTGTGTTTGATGAGAATGATGGTAAAAGGGTATTGTCAAAAGATGTGTACAAGTCATGTAAATGATGACTCATACAATAGCATTGGTGTTTGTGTTTAACACTGGATAATTTTTCAACTTAAGTGGATAAGTTGTAAAATAATAAAATCTAGATATTATATTTGCTTGGGTTTTGGTTATACGAGAGAATTGCAAGAGAAGTTTCACTTCTCTCTCTCTCGTTGGAAATTAAGCCTTAAGCCTTGCCTCATTTGATCATAGATCTAGAAAGCTTGAAAGCTTTTCTTCCCATCTCAACCATTAGTTAGCCTTGAGCTTGTTTTCGGATCTGTTTGAACTATCGAAAGAGAAAAGAGATGTGGAAAGTGAGAAGTTTTCTGTGATTTCGTTGTGGCTGAGGCAGTGTCCACCTCTTTATGAATATGGACTGATTTGAAGATCTGAACCATTGAGCTTGGAGATTGGTTCCGGTGCTTGAATCGGTGCAACAGAAGCAACGATTTAAGCTACAAGAGGTAGGCTTCAAAAGCCTTCTTGTGTCCTTTAAATTATGATTGTTTAGAATAGTATGTTTTGTGTTTAAATAAGATCAGATGGCTGTGGTTGAATAAGAGAAAAAGAATCCGGACATGAAAAGTTGACAGCCACAGAACCAGAGAAATTCGAGGGTCGATTTTCAAATCGAGGTTCGAAAATGGAATTCGACCATCGATTTGAAAATTGACAGTCGAATTGTGTTTTTTGTGTCTGAAGCAGTTTCTAAAAATCGAGGGTTGATTTCCAATTCGAGGGTCGAATTTGGAAATCGACCATCGAATTGGAAATTGAGGGTCGATTTTCAGGGTTTTGTGGTGATGAGCGTTTGAAATTGAGTCGAAATTGAATTGACCATCAATTTCAAATCGATTCAATTTGAATTCGAGGGTCGAATTCTATCTTGTTTCAGGCATTTGAAATTTTGTTGGATTTTTTTTATCAGCAAGCTTTTGGCTCTATATTAACACTGAGAGCGTTAATATATGTAGATTTTGACTATTGGGAGTCCTTGGTGAGGACTGCTTGTACATGATTTTGAAACTTCTTTGTTAAGGTAGGGGAACCTTGTATTTAATTTGCATCAAATTATAAGTATAGATTGTTTGACTATTTCACTTAAGAAGGATAAATTTTGAAAATTCTGTTGCACACAGCATGAATAAAACTCTGAATATATGACACCAATCTGAAAATTTGGAAACTTTGTTATAACGAAGAACTTTGCAATTTGAACCTCAGAACCTCAGTTAATCTTTGAATCAGAACTTCGAATCAGAACTTTGAAAAAAATTAGTATTATGTTATGAAAAATAAGCCTTGATATGTGTTAGCATGTGCATTTGATTTAGGGTTCATACGGACGATGCCCTAGATTTTACCAATCGTGTTGACGGTATTACTTTGGCACAAGTTTCCCTCATAGTGTAGGGGCTTGTTGCACTTTCGAAATGGATTGATGAATGACGATGGTCAGTAGGATTTCCCATCGGTTACGTAGTCCGCTCTCATGCTATAGGAAATTTAGGAGATAAAATTAAGTTATAAATTTAAGACAAGAAGCATGCTAAATCAGAAGATTTTCGAACACATCAGATTTATGTTATCAGTTTTGACTCAGGATTAGAACTGGAGATTTAGTTTGCAAAGCATCATTTGAAAACCATATTTGATCTGATTTCTGTCTTTTGAAAACCTTACTTATAATGAAATGCAAATAGATCTGTTTCCTCTATTAGGCTTGGTTGTTAGCTCACCCTCAACTATACGTCACAGGTGCTGAGACTGACCTTGGGTCAGAGGATCTGGAGGACTCCGATTACATTCCCAAGGAGGAATCGGACATACCAGCGGAAGAGTTTTTCCCGTGATCTTAGATCCTTTATTTTTGCTACTTTTGTCTGAATATTATTTGAATATTGGGCCCTAGGCCATTATTTTGATTCTTTTGATATCACTCGAGGAACCATTATTGTGAACCACTATTTTAGATGATCGGATTGGCCATCACCGGTGGTTCTTCTTGGTTCCTCACAGTGATAGATATTTTTGTTATAGAAAGCTTTTGTTTTTTATTAATATATGTTTTGCCTCTGTCTTTAGATCTTTGTTATATTGCCGGCTTCTGTTTGTTACGGCTTATTGAGAAATCAATAAGTTGATGAACCGACCTTTCCTATACCTTCGGGATTGGAAAAGTTGGGTCGTCACAGATCTATACATCAATTATACTTTTCCTTATTCTTTTTTTTTCCTCCAAATTTCATTGATATGGCTCTGATTAAGGGGTTATGCCGCAGGCATGCTACGGAGGCAGAGCAGCACTATGGAGATTAGGTCAGGGGTATTATATTTACTTGGCTTGTAAGGCCATAGAAAAATACTAAAGCATAGCTTGTCAGATTGCTTCTGATTTATCTTTCGCATTCTATTTGCAGAGGATCTGAAGGTTCTAGTAGTGCCCCAAAGCTTCGTAGACATGCTGCTGCTGCAGCTGATATGAGTAGTCTTACTTCACAATGTGCTCCTGTGAATCCAGGTTCTTATACTAAGAACTTTTCTTTGTTAAAGGACCATCAGAAAATATGATTCCCTTTGGTATCAGAATGACATAAATATTATAGACGAGCTATGCATTGTCTCTACATTTTTTCAAGTGAATTAACATCAATGGTGTAAATTTAATGCTCATTATACCTATAATAATTGTGTCGTTGGATTGTTATTTTATGCAGCTGTTTACAACAGTTTTGCATAAGAAAGTAAATTTGAAAAAAAATGGATTTAATAAATTCTTCCTTGATTTACCGGAGTTTAATTATATTGTGGGAACTTTACAATCCCGGGCCTCGCCAACGATACCCCGTTAATTAGATTTTCACAGAACACCTCTGATTAAAGTATAAGGAAATTTTTTTATCACAATTACATTTTGAAGAGAATGATATATATATATATTTTTTGATAACCTGGGTATCCGGGCCTCTTAGAGCACCCGCCTAATCCCAGGGCACATGCGCACCCCAAATTCAGCACATGCCGGATCAGCACAGGATATAAATCCCTATGGTAGCCTCAAGGGGGGGAGGAGATTCGAACTCAAGTCTCCTGCTTTTCAAAGCAAGTACCTGGTCAGCTCACCCAACCCCTTGAGGTTTGAAGAGAATGATATTATTTTCACATCTATGTTGTGTTTAGATTTAGGCGCTGCTTCATGATCTTTATTCCATACTTACTTCATAAGTCATATAAGTAGGGATTTGAACAACCTCGGTTGGGTAACTAGAAGTCTCTCATGCTCATGTGAGAGTGAATGCATAGCACCTTTGATCTATCAGCTCCAAAGTAATAGTCCCTCATGCTCATGCCCCATGCCAAAAGTCTGCCACATAATCAGGTGTTGAAAAATTAGTGGGTAGGAAAGAAGGTTACATAACAGTTTAAAGACTTTGTAATGCAACTAAAAATAACAAATTAGTGTCCAAATGTAGTAGTTGGGGTACATTGGAAAGAGAGAGACTAGTTGGTAGCCGAACACTCCCGTTATTGGTAATGGGTGAGGGGCCCATCAGCTAAATGTACCTGCCTATGAGATGTGGGTGAAGCAATGAAAGAGAAAAGTTGAGACTCACCAGTCATATGGTTTGATGCGCCTAAGTCAATAATCTAGCCAGGAGATGAGACAGTATATGTACGATTCAATGATTGTCTAGATTTTTGGGAAAAATCTAAACATAATTATTTTTAGCTTCAATTAGAAGCCACTCTAGATTAGAATCGCAAACACTAAAATTGTCTAGATTTTTGGGAAAAAACTAAAATATATTCTAACTTTTATGTTTGGATTAGGTTCAGCCACAACGCACAAGGGAGAAAAAATAATAAAGTGATAGTAATAAAACTTAAAAATGTACCAAGATGATTCAGTTACTGCACCAACTAAACAGTGGTCTGCAGATTCAAGTGATTCCTCACACATAATACAATGATTTGGAATGAGCATACCTCTTTTGATAAGATGATCTCCACCATCAGAACTTTGCCCCAAGCCACACACCAGATTGAGAACTTTGCCCCAATACTGAGGCACTGCTTAGTGACAATGCTAACTCAATATCAGCCGATATTGAACCATACAAGCATTTTTTTTTTTTATACTTTTTTACATAAAAAAGGAACATGGTTTCGGGATTTGTGATACCATATAGGTATCGGCTGATACGTACCATCCAAGACTGGACTGATACCCAATACCGATTTTGATTCCTTGCTCTAAATCTAAGCTATTGAAGCTTCATTATGTTTGTATGCTTTAGCTGTCTAGTGTAATCTGTTACCATTGAAACTATGGGTAGCAATTCTAGGGCTGGTAATGCAGAGTTTTGTATGTTTGCATGAACCTTTATTGTTACCATTTCAATAGCTGCCAATGGTAAAAGGGATATGCCCTCCAAAATGATTTTTTTTTCCTATATGTAGTTTCAATTTATTTGAGATTGATCTTGTAGAAGATTGATACAATAAAAAAACTTTTGACAGGTCCTCGATGAATATCAGAAGAACTTTGGAGATTCTTGGAGAAATATACTAACCGACGTGAGTCATCCATGGCCTTATTTGAATGAAGCACTAGCCAAATATCAGGTTCTTGTTTTGTTTCTTATTTTTCATTGAACTTACTACCACTATAACCCAAATACCAGCGCAGTTCCAGTAACCAGCATAGCTCTAGTTGTTTCTTATTTTTCATTGAACTTATTTTTCATTGATTTTACGTGGCACAGATCATGATCTTTCTTTTTTTAGTTTGTTCATTTAGTTTGAATATGGTACTAGCAGGTTAGTTTGTTCATTTAGTTCATTTAGCAGTGTGTTTTTTTTTGGAATCGGTTGAAGGAATGTGAGAATGAAGTTGTGCACTTGTGCTATGTAGGGATTGATATAGAGGAACCACCAATTGCCTATCTAATACCTTAACTAAACTGCTATATTTATTTAAGCTTTTAAAAATAAGGCAAGAAAATCTAACTCATTTACAAACTGTATTTCTCATAGTGCTTGGGAATGGGTACCCCACTAACAAGGATTGTTTTAAAACTCACACCCCAATTTTATTTTTGTTTGATTTTCTTTACTAGGGTGAGAAAGCAATCTCGGTTGTGAATAATAGTACTCTATATTATATTATATATTAAATATATGAAATAATTTTATTTTTTACAATCAAGTTATTAAAACATGCACCAACATTGATAGCTGTAAGGATAATTTAAATATTTATAAGGAAAAGGTCTTAAGATTTTCTCTGTTTTTATTTTCCCCTGTTTGAAATATCTCTCTATCTTCAACTTATTATTATTTTTTAATAAAATTTTTTTTTTAAAAAAATAAAATAATAAATAACAAAGTCTGGTCCAAGCTTGCCCTGACCCTGCCTAGTTTGGGGATAGGTTTTGACATAAAGTTCGCCCAAGTTAGGCCTGAGCTCACTTTTACGAGGGCTTGGCTCGTCGACAGCCCTACATAAAATACATCAAAATCCAAGGATTTTAAATTCGCGTGAACTGGATATAGGGTTCACCGAGGACTGAATTACAGCCAATGTATCAGTCGACCTAATCTCGGTCCAGATCTCAATTACTTACTGGGTTGGGCACATAGACTTGAACTGTCGGGCCGAGTTAGGCATAAAGCATTGGGGTACAATGGGGCCTGACAAAAATGGGGTTGGGTTACCAAACCTAATATTTTATTTATAAAATCATGCAATATTTTACCAGCACAGGTCGAGTTTCCTAATCGTGCATCGGGTTGGGCATATACCATTGACCCATCGGCCAGGTCTGGTCGGGTGCACCATCAGGACTCAAAGACTCGAATTTTTTTTATGCTAATAATGAGCTCAGATTCGGCTGGCTAAAAAAGTTTGTTTCGTATGTGATATTGATAAACTCTTTGCTCTCTGTTTAATCTCAAAGACTAAGATTAGAGCAAGAATTGAGGTGGATCATTTGATTCTTGCTTTTTTTTTTTAATCTAATTTCTCAATATTTGGCTTGAAATAAACCCAACTTCTCGATTAAATGCCTGGGCTTCTTCTATACAACATTGAAGAATTCCCTATTTTCAAACACCAACTAAGGTATTAGTTTTTATATTGGATTTAAGAAGATAAAACTATGAAGTAGTTAATCACCATGATTAGTATTCATGTAAGTGTAGGCAATCTGAACTTGGATTCAGCAAAAATGTCACATAAACAAGATAACACTCAAATTGCGTAGGCATGTTTCCAAGAAAAAAATCCCACTATCCATCTTGGTAATAATATGGCTAAAAAATCTCCTTCAAGTTAAAGGTACCAAAGACTAATATAAAGCAATTAGAGTCCTAACAAGAAGAGCATGAATCTCCACCGCTGTTCCCACAAAAAAGTTATGGTTGCAAATGAATAGACCAATGCCATACAAATAATCTCTTAAGTAATGCAATTTATAACGTATATTGAGTATTATTGTTACATACATTTGAACACTCTCCCAGTCATAATAGCTGTTATCAAGGTGTGTGATCTTCATTGCTTGTTATACATCTCCAAGATCTATTCATCATTAGCTTCCTTTATTGGGTCTTTTGTGTCCAGAAAATTCCCCGGAGAGACACTTCAGAGTTAGGTACAAAGTAATGGAGTTTCCGAGAAGCTTGCCATCACAAAAGCCGCCTCTAGACAAACCCAATCCTAAACAAGGCATCGGTGAGGCCCGGATTCCTGAGTTCTTAACTATGGTTGTATGTACAATCTTTGTTTTCTTTTTCATTTTCATGGGATATAAGTTGCTTGATGTCAAGTGCATTAAGATGTGTTCACACTGAACCTGGCATTTAAGAAGGTTAGATTCATCAGGATGATCAAGTCAATTCACTCTGAAATTATGTAATGACATAATTACGATCGCTAGCGAACATAACTTTTTCCATGACTAGATCAGTATCAAACATGCTTGATGTCGAACTCAGATTGCCAATTCGGTTTGTCATTCTTTTGTCTGCTGCATTATTAATAGTTAGGTGGACAGAAATATGATACCCTGATATAGTAGTGCAGCATCTTAATAACAGTTAGTTATTAAAATTTCAGACAAGCCTTCCAGATAAGTATTAGGGTAAAATCTTCATATAAAAATTGGTATTAGGTGGACAATCCCTGCACTCCCTGTGGTGCATGGGTCATTGATTTTGTATGCGCGACACACATTTACATCAATCCTAGATGTCCAATTGGCAGGACATTGTGAGCTTAAAAATCACAGTTGCAGAATCTCTTCCATTTGATCAAGAGACCCTGCAAATGAGCGTCGTGTATAAATATCTGTTCAGATTAGACGAATAGAAGTGCTGTAATTGGATGGTTTGAATCCTTAGACAAGCTAATGTTTAAGATGAGTCCTACCTACACAGTGCCCTGCACTTGAACTTCTCAGATTGATTT
This sequence comes from Chloranthus sessilifolius, assembly GCA_021018995.1. NCBI lineage: Eukaryota > Viridiplantae > Streptophyta > Magnoliopsida > Chloranthales > Chloranthaceae > Chloranthus > Chloranthus sessilifolius. The sequence continues at coordinate 34,897,016 of CM037592.1, read as the reverse complement.
ATATGTGTGTGCCAGTTGTACCAAATTAGTGGCCTATGCGTTCTGGTAGGGGCATGGGCTCTGAGTTGTCCACCGAATGTCATCTCATCTATTGAGTATCTCCTGGAAAATGTCTTCATTTTAGAAATGCATATTAAATCAAGACCTTTCTTAAGAGAAAATTGACTTGAACCCCTGTAGGCTCCAGTCTTTGGCAGTATTGGTCACCTTTGAGACCATGGTATCAAAACTTAGCCAATACTGATACGTATTGGCAATACATATCGGTTTCGCTGAGAACCGATACCAGTACCACCACGGTACCACGATACATATATCAGGGTGGTATTGGTATCAGTATTGATATCGGGCTGATATGGTTGGCCGATATCATCTCGGTATCAGTCAATACTGACCGATTTTTATTTTATTTTTTTAGAAAAAATCAGCGATCCGGTATTGATGATACCGTATCCGTATCGATCGATATGTATTGGTCCAAGATGAGCCGATACCTGTACTGAGTTTGATACTGTAATATCCCTGATATTTTGACCTATTTTCGTTTACCTCGAAAAGCGTGTCCGAAAAATATTGTGAACTATTTTAGATTTTCGGTAATCTAAGTCTATGATAAGACTTTTGGCATAAGGATTTCATTTTAAGAGGTGTGCAAGTCATGTAATCTATGACTCACACAATAGCATTGGTATTTGTGTTTAACACCGGATAATGTTTAAACTTAAGTAGATAAGTAGTAATTATAAATATCTAGATTTTTAGTAGGTTTTGTTTTATATTATAAAGAGAGAGAGATTTGAGAGAATTTACACTTCTCTCATTCGGTTGAAAGTAAATTGCAAACTAATTGGGCTGCTTTTGATCTTTAGATCTTGAGATAGTGAGAGCTCCTCTTCCCATCTCAACCATTGGTTTATTTGGTATTTGAAATTGGATCAGTTTGAGATATTGGAAGAGAAGGTTAGAGGAGAGGATATCACTGTGTTGTTAGGATCTGTGCAATGGAAGAAGGGTTATAATGGGCTGACTTGAAGCTTTTAAACCTTCAATCATAGAAGCTTGTTCCGGTGCGTGAATCGGTACAAGGGGATCAACAGATTAAGCTACAAGAGGTATGCCTTGCAACCTCCTTATATAAATTTATTTGGGTTTTGTTAAGAAATTAAGATTTGGATTCAATAGAAAGGATTAAATGGCTGTGTAGAAAATGATGAAAAGAATCCGGGCATGTAGAATTAACAGCCACAGAACCTGGGAAATTCGACTGTCGAATTGGAAATCGACAGTCGAAAATGAGATTTTAAACTTTAAACAGAGTTCTGAAATTCGATGGTCGAATTTAAAATCGACCATCGAATTTCAAATTCGACCATCGAATTTGAAATCGATGGTCGAATTCTGTCCAGCTTTTGGCTTTTAAATATTTGATTGGATTTTTATTTTGAGAGCTTTTGGGTTGATTTTTGGGTTCTATATTAACACTGAGGGTGTTAATATATGTAGGTTTTGACAATTGGGAGCCCTTGGAGAGGACTGTTTGTTCTTGCCTTTGAATCTTCTTGGTTAAGGTAGGGGAATCCTAGTTTTTTATTTGCATGAATTTATAAGCATAAACTGTTATAAATCATTTTATTTTAGAAGCATAAAATATGGAAATTTCATTGCACACAGTGTAATTAAAACTTTGAACATATGACACAATCTGAAAATTTGTAAACCTTGTCATAAATAAGAATCTTTGAATCAGAACCTCAGCTAAATTTTGAATCAGAACCTCAGATAAATTTTGAATCAGAACTTCGAATCAGAACTTTGGAAAATCAGTATATGATATGAATAATAAGCTTGGATATGTGTTAGCATTTGCATTTGATTTTGGGTTCATAAGTACGATGCCCTAGATTCTACCAACCGTGTTGACGGTAAAACTTTGGCGCAAGTTTCCCTCATAGCGTAGGGGCTTGTTGCATTTTCGAAATGGGTTCATGAACGACGATGGTCAGTAGGGTCTTCCCATCGGTCACGTAGTCCGCTCTCATGCTATAGGAAATTTGGGAGATAAAATTAAGTTATAAATTTAAGACAAGAAGCATGCTAAATCAGAACATTTTGAACACTTTAGATTATATTATCAGTTTTGACTCAGGATTAGAACTGGAGATTTAATTTGAAAAGCATCATTGAAAAAACCATATTTGATCCGATTCCGTCTTTTGAAAACCTTTACTTATAAAGAAATGCAAATAGATCTGTCTTCCTCTATTGAGCTTGGCTGTTAGCTCACCCTCGACTATACGTCACAGGTGCTGAGACTGACCTTGGGTCAGAGGATCCGGAGGACTCCGATTATATTCCCGAGGAGGATTTGGACATACCAGCTGAGGAGTTCTTCCCGTGATCTTAGATTTTGTATTTTTGGTATTTTGTCTGGATATTATTTTGTAATGTTGAGCCTTAGGCTATTAATTTTGTTCTTTTGGATATCACTTGAGGAACCATTATGGTGAACCTCTATTTTAGGTGATCGGATTGGCCATCACCGGTGGTTCTTTTTGGTTCCTCACAGTGATATATCTAATTTTGTTATATGAAGCTTTTGTTTTTGGATTAACAATGTTGCCTCTGTCTTTAGACCTTTGTTTATGTTGCCGGCTTCTGTTTGTTACGGCTTATTGAGAAATCAATAAGTTGATGAACCGGCCTTTCCTATACCTTAGGGATTGGAAAAGTCGGGTCGTCACAGTTGGTATCAGAGAAAGGCTCTAGGTTCAGAGTCTTAGGACTAGGGGTTAGATTATTTCTAACAATTTATTACTGATCAATTGTTATTGTTTGTTTAACAATGACAGATCAGCATGCCTCCACGGTTTAGAGGCAGAGGCCGAGGTATAGAGGGACCTCGTACAGCTCGCATTGAGGAGATAGATGAGGGCATAGGCACCTCATATGGCAGAGGGTGAGTTGCTTCTGGCCCTAATGCAGAACCTTTGGGAACTGCTAGGCAAGACAGAGGGAATGTGGACGAGGTGTTGGCAGCCTTAGCTACTAACATGGCCTGACTGACCATTGACCGAGCAGAGATCTTTGGCGGCCGGACATCAGCCAGGGAGGATTCGCGAGTTTAGGAGGATGAGACCTCCTACATTCTCGAGCGAGAGCGGATCCTATGGAAGGCGAGGCATGGCTGGATGAGATAGAGAAAATATTTGAAGTGTTGCGGTGTGGATGTCGAGAAAGTACTGGGCACCTTTCAAACTTTTGGGCGAGGCCAGCCCGTGGTGGAAGTCTGTTTCCAGGATGAGAGAGCAGGACTACCCCAATACTCCATGGACTTGGGCAGAGTTTGTGGAGACGTTCAACCATTAGTACTTTCCGAAGATCGTACATAATCAGTGGGAGGTCCAATTTATCGAATTGAAACAGAATGAGATGTCGGTGCGTGAGTATGGCGCAGAATTTGATAGACTTTCCTGATTTGCACCCCTACATGTGGCCTTGGTGATGAGAGCTCGAAATTTGAGAGGTTTGAGGCGAACATTCGGGAGAGGGTGTCGATGTGGGAAATGGAGGCGATATCTTTGGCGTGATGTCCAAGGCCCTCATTGCAGAGGAAGATATTCAAAAGCGATTACTTGAGGCGAGGAGTAATAAAATAGGTTTGGCGAGGGACGTGAGTGCTTGAGCGAGTGAACAAAAGCCGAGGTTCTCTAAACCTCCTCCCTACCCTAGTCACCATCATATTCTAGACCGGTGTTGCTTGGGACGATGGCGTCTTCCTATCGAGACCTCGAGTACGTCACCAGGGGCGACCTTTCAGAGCCGGGAGCACTCTGCAGTGGATCTTACGGCTCGAGGGCTCGACGAGAGGATCAGCTGTTACTCCTGTTTCTACCCCAGTGTGTGCAAGATGTGGGAAACCACATAAGACAGAGGATTGCAAACGAAACACTGGAGGATGCTTCAAGGATGGACAGGTTGGTCACATGATCAAGGATTGTCCTGCTATTGATAAAGGACGGACTACGACGGTCTCTACGCAGAAGTCGACACGACCTACAGTTCAAGGTCGGGCTTATGCGGTGACTGCACAGGATGCCCAAACGTCGAATGACGTCATTCAAGGTATCATTAAAATTGAGACGTCAATTATGCATTGATTCAATTATTATTATTTAAATTTAAATTCAAGACAAGTATGTTAAACCACATAGGAATCATTGCATATAATTAACAAACTTTTTAACTAAAGGTACACTTATGATGAGTAGTCGAGACGACGTGGATAAAATTGAAGCACGAGTACTTATAGACCCTGGGTCTACACACTCGTTTATTACTCCTTCCTTCTCAGAGAAGTTGGGTATTACTCCCGAACCCCTTGCTTTCATTCTAGATGTCAAGATTCCTACGGGGAGTTCGGTATGCACTGATACAGCATGTCAGTCAGTCATCGTGATGATTGATGAGCACGAGACATTGACCGACATGATTACGTTGAGCATGGAAGGGTTCGACGTCATTCTCGGAATGGATTGGTTGGCAGCTTATCACGCGAGCGTGGACTGTCTTCGGAAGATAGTGACCTTCCGACCGCCAAAGCGAAAATCCTTCCGATTCTGTGGAGTCAAATCCAAGGTTGCGCCGTTGGTTTCAGCCATTAAAGCTGAGCGTATGATGAAGAATGGTTGTAGTGGGTATCTGGCCTATTTGCAAGATTCGACCGAGAAGAAGAACGACTTGGCTCTTATCAAGGTGGTCTGTGATTATCCTGATGTCTTTCCAGAGGACTTACCTGGATTACCACCTGACCGAGAGATTGAGTTCGCAATTGAGCTAGCGCCGGGTACAGAACCGTTATCAAAAGCTCCATATCGGATGGCGCCTGCTGAGTTGAAAGAGCTCAAGGAACAGCTTCAGGAGCTGTTAGACAAAGGCTTTATACGACCGAGTGTCTCTCCTTGGGGTGCACCGGTTCTATTTGTGAAAAAGAAGGATGGATCGATGCGTCTGTGTATCGATTATAGGCAGCTTAACAAGATGACGATTAAGAACCGTTATCCTCTTCCGCGGATAGACGACTTGTTTGATCAATTGCAGGGTGCAAGGTTCTTTTCAAAGATTGATCTGAGGTTAGGTTATCACCAGCTCAAGATCAAGGCGGAAGATATATCCAAGACTGTGTTTCGGGCGCGTTATGGCCACTATGAGTTTCTAGTGATGCCATTTGGATTGACAAATGCGCCTGCATCTTTCATGGACCTGATGAACAGGGTGTTCAAACCACATCTTGACAAATCTGTGGTAGTTTTCGTAGATGACATCCTCATCTATTCGAAAACTAGAGAGGAGCATGTGCAGCATCTGAAGATGGCTCTTCAAACACTCAGGGACCATCAGTTGTTTGCCAAACTCAGTAAGTGTGAGTTTTGGCTTGAGCAGGTCAGTTTCTTGGGCCACGTAGTCTCTGAAGCGGGTATCTCAGTGGATCCTACAAAGATAGACTCTGTGGTGACATGGGAACAACCTACGACAGTTACAGAAGTCCGAAGTTTCCTTGGTTTGGCAGGGTACTATCGACGATTTGTCGAGGGTTTCTCGAAGATATCGGGTCCACTTACACAACTCACAAGAAAGAATGCTAAGTTCGACTGGACAGAACAGTGTGAGCAGAGCTTTCAGGAGTTAAAGCGCCGCTTGACTACAGCACCAGTGCTTGCTATACCTTCCGGCAGTGGAGGTTTTGCAGTATATAGTGATGCTTCCTATGGTGGATTAGGTTGTGTGCTTAATCAGCACGAGCGGGTCATTGCATATGGTTCTAGGCAGTTGAAGGACCATGAAAGAAACTATCCGACGCATGACTTAGAGCTAGCAGCAGTTATATTCGCCTTGAAGATCTGGCGACATTACCTCTACGGTGAAATCTTTGATATATTCACCGATCACAAGAGTCTCAAGTACCTCTTCACTCAAAAGGACTTGAATATGCGGCAGCGACGATGGATGGAGTTCTTGAAGGACTACGATTGCTCGATTCAATACCATCCGGGAAAGGCAAATGTCGTTGCTGATGCACTTAGTAGGAGGTCTTGACCTGATTGTCACATCTTGTTAGCCGGATTCAGAGATGGAAACTTTTGGAGGATATGGCTTTGGACAGCTCAAGGTTCGATGTAAAAGGCTCGGGAGCATTGATGGCGACACTTGTATTACGTCCTACGCTCTTCGAGAACATTCAGAAGCTTCAGATGACCGTTGATGAGCTGATGGCAATCAGACGAGACGTCGAGAATGGCAGTAAGAAGGATTTCTCCATTCGAGCATATGGGACCTTGCTATTTCACGACCGGGTATGTGTACCGTCAAGTACCGAGCTTCGGGACACCATTTTGGAGGAGGCTCATAAATCCATGTATGCCATACATCCTGGTAGCACCAAGATGTATCAGGACTTGATGAAGAGTTTCTGGTGGCGAGGTTTGAAACGCGACGTCGCTGAGTACGTATCGCGGTGCTTGGTTTGTCAACAGGCTAAAGTTGATCATCAAAATCCTGCAGGTCTATTACAGCCTTTACCTGTGCCTGAGTGGAAATGGGAAGCCATTTCGATGGATTTCATACTCGGGTTGCCGAAGACACTGAGGAAGAACAATGCCATTTGGGTTATTGTAGATTGGCTAACCAAGTCTGCTCATTTCTTGCCATATAATACCACGTATACAGCCAGTAGACTTGCAGAGTTATACCTGAAGGAGATTGTTAGACTGCATGGAATACCGGCTAGTATTGTGTCTGATCGAGACCCGTTGTTTACTTCACATTTTTGGCAGAGATTTCAGGAGGGCATGGGTTCTCGTCTTGACTTTAGTTCGGCATTTCACCCACAGACGGATGGCCAGACCGAGCGCGTGAACCAGATCATTGAGGACATGTTGAGAGCATGTATGTTGGATTTTCACGGGTCATGGGACCAACACTTGCCTCTGATAGAGTTCGCCTACAATAATAGCTTTCAGGCTAGCATTGGTATGGCTCCGTTCGAGGCTTTATATGGACGGCGGTGTCGATCACCGTTGAACTGGGAAGAAGTGGGTGAGAAGCTCATTATTGGACCTGAGATAGTTGAACGCACTACCGAGACGGTTCGGTTGATACGTGAGCGACTACGAGTAGCTCAGAGTCGTCAGAAGAGCTACGCCGATCTCAAACGGAGACACGTGGATTTTCAGGTAGTTTTGTTATGTCAATGTGTATTTCTTCACTTGGTATTCATTCCATGTGAAATTGGCACTAATACTTGATTTTTCAGGTCGGCGAGAATGTCTTTGTTCGAATTTCGCCTACCAAGGGCGTTATGCGGTTCGGAAAATGAGGGAAACTGAGTCCTCGGTACGTTGGGCCTTTCGAGATATTAGGACGAGTCGGAGAGGTTGCATATCGTGTGGCGTTACCGCCGCAATTATCTAGCATGCATAACGTTTTTCATGTGTCGATGCTGCGTCGATACATCCGTGACCCGACTCACGTACTTGATTACCAACCCATCGAGCTTCAGGATGGTTTGAAGGTGGTCGAAGACCCTATTCGCATTTTGGATCGCAAGGAGCAGATCCTACGCACTAAAAGCATTCCTTTGGTTCTCGTGCAATGGCGGAATCATACACTGGAGGAAGCTACCTGGGAGCGTGAAGCTGAGCTCCGCGACCAATTTCTGAATCTTTTTGATTGAATTTTGAGACATTATGTGTTGAATGTATGATTTCTTGAATTTTTATGTAAATTATTAATTTTATACAGATGATTTGGCGAGAAAATTTTGTCGGTCCAATGTACAGATTACTTGGTGCATGTTTAGAAGACTCTACATTATGGAAAATTCAATACTATTGGGCCTACACTTGGTATCTTACACACTACTGGCCATGTGACATAAAATTGGCCTATAGTTAGCTACTTCTTTATTTTTATCAAGTAAATTTGGCCTTGATACTGATGTCATGGCCCTATATATATACCTATTATTTTGTCCATATTTATAGCTTTTAATTGCGTTATGTTGTAGAAATCCTAAAATTTCTGAGCAGGCCAAACCCGGACTTATTATTTTCCGAATGGTGATGTGAAATAAATTGGTCAAAAGATTTCTTGGCCTATTCTTAAATTGTCTATGCCAATTCCTGCTGTGATAATACGGTCCAGGTCCGATAAGGTAATGGGAATGAAATGGGATCAAAGAAGGTACATTTAGACCCAAGGGCATGTTTGGAATTCCAAAAATTTTGAAAATTTTTAAAGATAACAGTATAAAAAAATTTGACTGTCGAAATGCCAAATCGACCATCGAATTTCTATGAGTTTTCAAGCCAGTTTTCGGCCAAAAACAGAACCTGAGAAGTTCTGAGAAAATCGACCATCGATTTTCAAAATCGACCATCGATTTTCTCGATTTAAGTTTGGGGGTTTAAAACTTTTTGGCATTTCGGTTTCCAGTTTTGGGGGTTTTGAGCTTAGGGTTTTGAGGGGTTTCGGATGATTTGGGGATTTTAGAGCTTCCTCTTCAATTTTTGGCCGCATTCCAAAGGGGATTTCACTACATTTCACAAGGGGAGCATATTTCAATCCTTGCAAAACCGATTTGGGGACTCTTTCACAAGGTAACCCTTGCTATATTCTCTGTACATCCCTGTTTTCTTGCATATTGTGGGTTTTTCTCTTAAATTTTGTTTGAATGGGCCCTAAGAAGCAAACCCCCATTAGGAATCCCACCTCAAAGCGACCGGCTTCTAAAGCTGCGTCTACAAGCCGCACAAAACAGCCCACAGAACCACAGTCGGCTCCACCACCCACTGTCTCTCCCTTACCTGAGCAACCCAACGAATTTTGGAGCATTAAAGGCTTCACTACGGAATATTTGTTTCACCCGGAGTTGTTTGATCAACAAACAACCACACAATGGGCGGGTGAATACCTTGAAAAGGCCAAATTGACCTCCCTGTGCACATCCTTTAGCGACCATTTCTATCCCCGACTCGTGCGCCTATTTTATTAGCACATGAGCCGCGAAGACGGGAAAAGAATCTATACGGAGATTGATGGCCGCGATTATACTTTTGATATAGAGGACATGGCTGTGGCATTGCGATGCCCTTTAAATCACTCACAAACCATGGGTCTAGGTCCTCCCTTCCCCAAACCGGTTCGTTTCGAGGATGTAATTACACAAATGACGCAAGGCCGTCATGGGTCCGGTAAATCCATCATCACGGTCCATATGCCGGAGACTATGTGGATCTTGGATAAAATTTTAAAGGCCACCCTTTACCCTTTTGGTCATCAATCTGAGCGCACCGGTCCCCTCCAACAAATTCTCTTTGCTGCCTATAAGGAGCGATGGTTTAGTGCTCCTGACGTCCTTTTCAAAGGGATTATTAAGGCCCGAGAGAAAATGGGCAAACATGTGAAGAAACCGTTGAAGACTATGCCCTATGCTCGCTTAATTTCAGTGATGATTGAGAACTACCGAGCGGGCCCTGCTTATGATATCCCTCCTACTGAACCCAAATCCACAGCGGGTCGAAAAATTTATAACTTGGTCAATTGGGGTCAAACCTACAGTAGGTTGGTAAAGACTCCAAAGGATGCAGAGGCACCTGATACTGCTAGTGAGGACGATGATGACCCCACTCATTCTATCCCTGACACTACTACCGCTGCACCTCCTCAGCCCCCACAGAGTGACGTTCTTACACTCTCCGAGTTCACCCGACAGATGACCGCCATGAGCCATCAGATTCAAGAGCTCACCCACCACACCAGCTCTATGCGTCAGGAGTTGGATGTCCATGGCGGCGCCCTCTCTTATTTGATGCAGCACGCGTTTCCAGAGGATTACACGACGTATATGGCCGATATCCGTGCTTCAGTATATCGCCCTTCGACATCGGGCGCTGGTACTAGCATGCCTTCTACGGCCAGAGAGGATACGGGTGATGATGATGCTGCTGCGGGTGATGGTACTTCGGATCGGGCGGGTCCATCTTCTGCCGGGGATTGTTAGTATACTTGGGGGAGGGGGTACTGCTTTATTGTATGGTTGTTATGGGTCTGTATTTATTTACAGCTTGGATTATTTCGGACCTGGTGGTCCTTCTTTTGTTATTTTTTTTTATCTTTTCTGTCTTTTGCTTTGCTCTGGATACTTTGCTTATCTTGGTTTGTATATAGTTCCGTTAGATACTTGTTTTCATCTTTTGATATGCGTGTTGGATCTTTATGTGTGCTGCTTTGGCTGTCATTTTGGTATATGATTCCGTTCGATGCTTGTGTGGATTTACTCTTATGTCACTTTTGTACTTCCTGTTTCTTTGATGGCTTTCATGCATCACTGTGCATCGGTCTCCCGGCACGTGACACTTGGGGTGTGGGCATCCATGTACGGATGCAATCCACTATGGCCTTTCAATGCCACATGCAGTACATCCATGTTACTACGGATCCCATCTCTTGGCTTGCGTGCCCTGTGGGATCGAAACACGGTGCCCCATGTTTTCTCATCTTTTATTGTCTGGTGTGTGTTATGTTCAATTTTCGCGGACGAAAATTCCTAAGGAGGGGTGAATGTAATATCCCTGATATTTTGACCTATTTTCGTTTACCTCGAAAAGCGTGTCCGAAAAATATTGTGGACTATTTTAGATTTTCGGTAATCTAAGTCTATGATAAGACTTTTGGCATAAGGATTTCGTTTTAAGAGGTGTGCAAGTCATGTAATCTATGACTCACACAATAGCATTGGTATTTGTGTTTAACACCGGATAATGTTTAAACTTAAGTAGATAAGTAGTAATTATAAATATCTAGATTTTTAGTAGGTTTTGTTTTATATTATAAAGAGAGAGAGATTTGAGAGAATTTACACTTCTCTCATTCGGTTGAAAGTAAATTGCAAACTAATTGGGCTGCTTTTGATCTTTAGATCTTGAGATAGTGAGAGCTCCTCTTCCCATCTCAACCATTGGTTTATTTGGTATTTGAAATTGGATCAGTTTGAGATATTGGAAGAGAAGGTTAGAGGAGAGGATATCACTGTGTTGTTAGGATCTGTGCAATGGAAGAAGGGTTATAATGGGCTAACTTGAAGCTTTTAAACCTTCAATCATAGAAGCTTGTTCCGGTGTGTGAATCGGTACAAGGGGATCAACAGATTAAGCTACAAGAGGTATGCCTTGCAACCTCCTTATATAAATTTATTTGGGTTTTGTTAAGAAATTAAGATTTGGATTCAATAGAAAGGATTAAATGGCTGTGTAGAAAATGATGAAAAGAATCCGGGCATGTAGAATTAACAGCCACAGAACCTGGGAAATTCGACTGTCGAATTGGAAATCGACAGTCGAAAATGAGATATTAAACTTTAAACAGAGTTCTGAAATTCGATGGTCGAATTTAAAATCGACCATCGAATTTGAAATCGATGGTCGAATTCTGTCCAGCTTTTGGCTTTTAAATATTTGATTGGATTTTTATTTTGAGAGCTTTTGGGTTGATTTTTGGGTTCTATATTAACACTGAGGGTGTTAATATATGTAGGTTTTGACAATTGGGAGTCCTTGGCGAGGACTGTTTGTTCTTGCCTTTGAATCTTCTTGGTTAAGGTAGGGGAATCCTAGTTTTTTATTTGCATGAATTTATAAGCATAAACTGTTATAAATCATTTTATTTTAGAAGCATAAAATATGGAAATTTCGTTGCACACAGTGTAATTAAAACTTTGAACATATGACACAATCTGAAAATTTGTAAACCTTGTCATAAATAAGAATCTTTGAATCAGAACCTCAGCTAAATTTTGAATCAGAACCTCAGATAAATTTTGAATCAGAACTTCGAATCAGAACTTTGGAAAATCAGTATATGATATGAATAATAAGCTTGGATATGTGTTAGCATTTGCATTTGATTTTGGGTTCATAAGTACGATGCCCTAGATTCTACCAACCGTGTTGACGGTAAAACTTTGGCGCAAGTTTCCCTCATAGCGTAGGGGCTTGTTGCATTTTCGAAATGGGTTCATGAACGACGATGGTCAGTAGGGTCTTCCCATCGGTCACGTAGTCCGCTCTCATGCTATAGGAAATTTGGGAGATAAAATTAAGTTATAAATTTAAGACAAGAAGCATGCTAAATCAGAACATTTTGAACACTTTAGATTATATTATCAGTTTTGACTCAGGATTAGAACTGGAGATTTAATTTGAAAAGCATCATTGAAAAAAAAAAAACCATATTTGATCCGATTCCGTCTTTTGAAAACCTTTACTTATAAAGAAATGCAAATAGATCTGTCTTCCTCTATTGAGCTTGGCTGTTAGCTCACCCTCGACTATACGTCACAGGTGCTGAGACTGACCTTGGGTCAGAGGATCCGGAGGACTCCGATTATATTCCCGAGGAGGATTTGGACATACCAGCTGAGGAGTTCTTCCCGTGATCTTAGATTTTGTATTTTTGGTATGTTGTCTGGATATTATTTTGTAATGTTGAGCCTTAGGCTATTAATTTTGTTCTTTTGGATATCACTTGAGGAACCATTATGGTGAACCTCTATTTTAGGTGATCGGATTGGCCATCACCGGCGGTTCTTTTTGGTTCCTCACAGTGATATATCTAATTTTGTTATATGAAGCTTTTGTTTTTGGATTAACAATGTTGCCTCTGTCTTTAGACCTTTGTTTATGTTGCCGGCTTCTGTTTGTTACGGCTTATTGAGAAATCAATAAGTTGATGAACCGGCCTTTCCTATACCTTAGGGATTGGAAAAGTCGGGTCGTCACAGATACCTTGCTTGAGACTCTGAAATTTTTGGGAATTCAATATTATTTTTTTTGTACATAAACTATATCGAGTATCACCTGTCATTTGTTAAAACTCAATTTAAGGCATATACTATGGAACTCCCTGGAGTTTGCTTTTTCAGACATGAGCATACTACTCTTAAAATACTAGCCCAATGACCCTAGTTTGACCATTTCACATGACCAACCTTATTATTTTTGGAATCAAATAATTACCCTAGCTTACACAGGTCTATTGTACAGGTACATATCAGCCCTCTTTGTTGTTTCATTACTTTTTAGAGTACCTTTAAATACGCCTAGTTTATTGTCTCAATATTTTTTGCCATAGTATTAGGCTGACTTCCTGTGAATTTTTCAGAAGGCAGCTTTCAGAAACCGGCAATCTTCAAACACGAGGAACGACAGAGGTAATTATAATCACACCCGGAATGATCATAATGACAGAGAGGGGACTTGGAATACCTTAAGCCGTCGGTGTAGGTGGAGAAATTTAAGTTTAATGGTATAAGATCATTAAAACAAACATTTAAATGTCGGTCGGTCAGAGCCAAAATCCTCTCTCTCTCTATATATATATTTTGAAGGCAAAGAGAAGGTCTCTGCTTTGGTGCAGAGCACTCTAGTATGGGACTGTGTTTGGTTGCAAGTGCTTTTAGCTCTTTCGAAGAGTGAAAGAGCTGAATTTGGATCTCATTGAAAGAGCAATTTAAGTCTTCTCTTGTAAGTGGGCTGCTCTTTGGCTCCAAAGAGCAATCCCAAACACAGCCTTAATGTATTTCTCTGTCCAATTTGATTCCCCAAGAAAATGCAGAATATGAATTGATATTTATAACAATATTAGGAAAAGGACAAAGGTAAGCTAGTACTATGGACTAGATAAGTTACCTAGTCTCAATTCAGTTGGATGCCACATGGTACCCGAGCACAAAATTGGGTATCATGTGAAGGAGCCATATGATGAAATAAATTTCATAAACAAAGAGCATCACACCATGTGTTCAATGATATCAATCGCGCCGAAAGTGAATGATGAAATCAAATATGCTTTTACTGTACATTTTCTATGCGGTTGACACCATTGACTGTAGGGATATATATATATATATAATTGTTTTAGGAAACAACGAGCATTGATCTAGGTAGATTAGCTAGTCCATAAGACCAGGAAACCTTGATATATTTCTTACCCATAACAAATATATCAAAATTTTGATATAACTTTGGGAGATGATTCTCTTGTGTTTCTCTTTATTTGGTCAGATCATTGAATTGTGCTGGCAAACAATGTATAATTATTTCCCCTTTAAATTTGTGACTTTGATTATCCATAGGAGGCTCTCTCTTTTTCTCTCTCTCTCTCACATTCCCCCACCCACTCATCTACACACAAAGAGTACGGAAACTTTTTTTTTTTTTGTGTATATTCTAAAATATAAGATTTAACACACAAAGAACAAGGCCATCAACCATGCTATTTAATGAAAGCATTAGGACACATATGTTAAACTTTATCTCCTACTTGTTTTTTTTCAGTTGTGTCCCTTCCTCCATCAATGGCCACCAAGATACATTTAGAAACTTGCTCCAACAGTTCTTGCTTACAATGAATTGAAATTTCTCTTTGCAGTAGGTGCTTTGAGTGTTTATTGACGAGTTCAGTGACAGGTTTCATTTGCAGGGATACTGGCCGTAAGATTGATGACCCAGAGTTGCTTGAAGCAATACGATTAACAATATGCTTGAGTATCACCCGGTAAGGTTTGTTGACGCTTTACATTAGAAATGATAAAGAGTTTTGAAGCTTCTATAACTTGATTCATGCACAGGTAGTGCCCTGCTAAAATATTTATGGACTTCCTTTTGCTATTAGGCTAAGTATAATTTTAATTTTTTTTTTTTTTTAAATAACTGTAATTGATGGGACAGGAATCTAGTAGTCAGTTGGCAATGGGAGTGGCTTTTGGAATTGAACCGCCTGATAAAACGGTACATCATTCTTATCTTCTACGTTTTTTCAAGATTTCATGCTTGAGGATTCTTAAACATGGATAGAAAGGGATAACTTTCACTTACAATGAAAACCTTAAACTTCAACTAGAACACAATGAGCTAAGTTATGATGTCAGAATAATCATGATAAGATTAATTGTTAGTTTTTTGATATCTAGGTAGGACTGGAGTCTTGCTTCTTGGCAAGTCATATTTAGTACTTTATTTTATTTATTTATTTTCGTTATGTAATTAATAGATGCTCATGATGTGATGGTTTACAATAGGAGCATTATCCTCATCCAACAGCAAGGTATAAAATGCTCTACATAAGTCATCAATGCAATAGGAAATGGTGAAGTAACAAACTATTTTTTTATAACTTATAGTTACACAATATTCTATTTATGTTGCTACATCTGCTTAGGAATCTTGCGATTTCAAGAAGCTTCAGGTCCTGAACTATAAATTTTTATAAATTTTTGTGCAGCAACTCTGTTCCCATTCCGACTTTTTGGGTAGCTACGAGTCATCGTGTAGGCTATTATGTATTGAATTGACCAAACTTTCATATTGAGATGTTTGAACTCTGTCTCCTCAGGAACTGGGAATACAACTAGTTCTCAACTGAAGTAGTTTCAAACACTGTTAATATAAGTGACATTGTGGCCATGTCGGCGTCAACTTGTCACTCGAAATATAATCTGTGGCTGTGACAGACAAATCCGCATAAGTGGCATAACCCTCATGCCATGTGGAAATTCACTTTTAATTTTTAGGTCTTGAAAATTGCATTATTATTTTTACTGGGCTGTAGATAAATCCACCCCAACAAAAGGACAAATCTATCACTTTTGCTTTCTATTTAACTTTACAACGAAATATCCCCTTACTGAAAAAAGAGAAGCCCAAATTTATTCTAAGGATTAATGGGGTGACAGGCATCATCAAATATGAAGTTCCTTCTTAGCCAACAAATTTTGTTGAGCATGGGCTATTTTCGTTCTAAAAGGCCTTTCATAGCTATAATAATTTTATGGTACCTCTGAGGAGGAACTCATTATTTTAAATGAGTATGGGGCTTTTAAACCAAAAAGTCAACAAAAAGGTCAAAAGGGGCGGTTTCATCCTTTCATGGGGATGGAATTATCAATAGCCTTTCATTATTATAAATATAAAGTTATTCACTTCCAAACTTAGATGAAATATAGGAAATAGTTATGGTTGGTGATTTTATTCCCTAAGAGGGGGTAAATAACCGACTTAGGCGTAAATAATGAGCTTAAGCCCTAGCTGTGAAAAAAAGACCAACTAGGCAAGTTTGAATTTGGAATATGCTAATTGTGGGAAAAAATGTCAACTAGTGAAGAATATAATGATAAATGAAATTTTGTAGTTGTTTTGGACTAATTAGTATAACCCGGTGGCTTAATTATAGACTAATAGCTTTTAGCTTTAAAAAAAGATCATATGAAATTAGGAAGATTTTCTGTTGTTTTTGGCACTCATGAAATCTCAACTATTGGAGAATGGCTACTGAATTTGAACCGCAGAATCCATAAACCATAAAATATGTATGAGGCTAAAATTTTCACTATATAAGCATGATCCGTTTCTCACAAAAAAAATTAAAGAAGAAATATGGAAAAAATCCATCGCTTGTAATCTTTGTATCATACTCAGTATCGCTAAGCTACAATCGAAAAATTGTAGAGTTATATTATACCAGAAAGTAAAAAAAATCATTTTATTTTTATTTTTATTGGTCAATATTGGCCGATACTGACTTGTAGCGGTCCGATACCTGTATGAGTGTGGTATCAGTATTGTTTCTCGACGAAACCGACACCCGAGTTTTGATACCATGATTAGGAGAATAATATTTGCTTTAAACTTTCCTAGAGTATTGTATTTGTATAGGGTTTGGAGACAGATTTCAGAATTATGTTCATATTGATAAAGTAATTGCGTTAGTCATATTGACACAATTATTTTCTTCCCTAATCTTTGGGATAGCTTTGATAAAATTTCTTCTTACGCAATCCTATGATACCAAAAGCTCATATCAGTTGTTTGGCATGAATGCAAGGCATTCTGACACTTTTTCTTCATCCAAATATGGCCTATAGTTTCTTTCCGTTACCCTTGTTGAAATTTTTTTCCTCATATATGTTTCACATCTCAATTTGTGTACGGCTTCTTCCTAAAATCATTTTTATTTTGTTTTTCAGCAGTATAGACCACAAGAACCTTCATAAATGTGCTAAATTGTGAATTAAGAGCCTTAACCCAATATATGGTCATTGAGATAATTGGCAATCAAAACTTTTTGCATGCTATTTGATTGTGCATATTTGGATCAATTCCATCACCCCTGATTTATTATTATTTTTTCTTTCAAGAAATGGTGCATGATGGAAGAAATAGATTGAATCTTAAGTGGATTCTGTTGATTGTAACCTTACGGATATGAATGTTCTAATCGACTGCATGATGGAATTTTATATTATCTAAGACTTAAACTTTATTTTGTCCTTCACTCAATGTCTATATGTTTTTACCTCTATTTCTTAGAAATCCATAATTTTATTTATTTTTGAAATGATAAACTTTATTTAGTTATGTTAAATTCATATTGTAAATAATATTTTTAACCCGGCCTATTAGATGGAGACTCCTTAGATGAAAATTATCACTATCTCAGTTTAATGATGTTCTCTTTTTTATTTCAGGCAAAGCTTTTCGATTTGAAGCCCACTTCAAACGGATCACTAGGTGACGGGGATACTTAGCAGGAGAGGTGAAGTATATATATATATATATATATATATATATATATATATATATTTTTAATTATGAAAATAGGTCATGGGGTCCTTAGATTGTTAACTCTCTTTCTTTTTTTCTTTTTTTTTGTTTGAATAAAAGGATTGAGCATGTAAAGTTTGAAATATTTGGTTGATTTGAAAGGTTGGATCATAGGTTGAAATGTAATATTTTGTTTGAATAAAAGATTTGGGCATCTATTTTATTTATTAATGGCATTGAATGATTTGCATTTGAGTTGAATGGATGTGTTTAAATATGAGATTAATAGCTTTTTTTCTTTGTATAATTTTTTTTAAAGTATTAAAAAAAAGTATTAAAAAAAGCATTAAAAAAAGCATTAAAAAATTACATTAAAAAAAAGTATTACAAAAAGCATAAAAAAAATTCCATTAAAAAAAAGCATAAAAAAAATATTATTTTAAAAAAAATTTGCATAAAAAATTGTTAACGTAATCTTTTTTTAAAATATATATTTAAAAAAAAAAAAAAATTTGCATAAAAAAACCACTGCCCTAAACAGTTGTAGAAAAATGAGTGGTTTTTTTTTACCACTATACAAGACAGTGGTTATTGAAGTTCATAAGCCACTGTCTTGTATAGTGGTAAAAAAAAAACCACTCCTTATTTTACAACTGTTTAGGGCAGTGATTTTTTGAAAAAAACTACTGTCAAAGACAGTGGTTTTTTGAAAAAACCACTGTTTAAGGCAGTGGTTTTTTTGGCTTTTTCATGTAGTGTACTTCCGGTTTTTTTTCTTATTCTATTTTGGTTTTATATAAAATTTAAGTGATTTCTTATGCAGATGAAGTATTTGTAAATTTAGACCTTGACAATTTTATTCTCGTTAAAAAGACCTGATTCCATGACTTCTGTAATCTTAGGTTTCCACCTCTTTATTTAATCCTTTTGGAAATGACCTTTATTGCATCACCATTCTGTTTTGCAGTGTAATGAATGGTCCGATAGTATCTGTTGCACGAGAGCATAGATTTGAGGGAAATTCTCGTCTTGAGGGTCTTGTGGCGAGCATCTTTATAGCTGGTGCATTTATTGGAAGCATAAGCTCTGGTGCTTTGGTTGATCACCTTGGTTGCCGGCGCGCACTTCAGATTGATACCATACCATTGATTCTTGGGGCAATTTTGAGGTCATATCTTTGTTCACTTGATACAATTTGTTTCCAGAATTGATATCGATGATTCAAAGAGTCTTAAGATTCACATTGAGAACCTTCATAGATGTATAATTAACTGCATGTTGCAAGTAGTTTTTCTTATTAAATAATTTTCTAGAATGTAGTTTGAACTTTATACGGGACAAAACTATCAGTTGGCTGTTGTTTCTAATGAACATGCATTTAGCAATGTCAGTACGTTGGCAATGCTAAGTTAATATTTCAACATCTGATTTTCTAGAGCAATCAACTTTTCATTCTATAAGCTTAGGTCTCACCAGAGTCACCACATTATCTTAGACACAAATCTCCACCATTCAAACAACAGAATTCAGTGATCAAGCTGGATCTTAAGAAAAGAGGCTATTTAGCCTTCCAAAATTGTAACTTATGTAGGGTTCTAAAAATCCGGTAGAACATGAAAGGACAAAGCATATTGAGGTTGACTACCACTTCATCCGCGAGAAAGTTGAATCACAAGAGTGTTGTATTCCTCAAGTGCGATCTAAAGATCAGTTGGTTGACATATTAACAAACGTTATTGGGGGAAATGCTGTATAATACCACCTCTAAGTTGGGCATGATAGATATATGTGCACGAACTTGAGGGGAGTGTTGGTGTGCCCATAGATTTATCATTAAGTTGGTGTATGTGAGTGGTAAGGTTTTAGTTTCCTTGTATGTAATTGGGTATATTAATGTCAGTGGGTGTGCCAATAATAGTGTTTTGTAAGTAGTATAAATACTAATGATAAAAGGGTACGAGGGTATCTAGCTCATAACCCTAATTCCTCCATCTCTTCGTGTTCTTCTTCTTCTTCCTCCCCCTTCCTCCTCATATTTCTCTTTAAATCTCTATCTTATTGTTTGTTTATTTCTCTAAATTTTTAAGTAGATTTACCAAATTATTTTTCATTATTTGCCATTTCTTAGAAATAAACATTATTTGCCATTTCTTAGATGGGATAAGGCTATGTTGATGGTGATGCTTAAAAAACTTCCATGTCGTGTCTGCTTATTGGTCATGTATGAGGTCTTGTGTTCAACCTGTATCCATGCTTGGCACCAACTCATATTTGTTTGTTATATTTATTTATTACTTTAGAATATAATAAATATTTTAAATAATTTCAAAGAAAATAAAATTTCTTTTTTGATTTCTTTGTTTAGTGGGTTGGTTTTTAGGTAATAGAAGTTTTCATTTTTTGTATGCAAAATAAATAGTCTTACATTGGCAAGTGTTAAAAGTCGTTCATGCTATATATAGAACCTTTTACCTTCTATTCTTGCTTAATAATAAGAAGATAAGAGTGTGCCTAGCGGCGAGCCGTTGCATTCGCATGCATGTGCATGGCGATTGGCGTTTAGGCGTATTGGCACACGCACTTTGCACGTGCGCATTGTCGCGACACTACGTGAAAAAGCCAAAAAAACCACTGCCTTAAACAGTAGTTTTTTCCAAAAATCACTGTCTTTGACAGTGGTTTTTTTCAACAAAACCACTGCCTTAAACAGTTGTAAAAAAAGGAGTGGTTTTTTTTAACCACTACACAAAACAGTGGTTTATGAACTTCAACAACGACTGCTCTTTACAGTCATAGAAAAAATCATTGCTTTTGACAGTGGTTTTTTTATGCAAATTTAAAAAAAAAAAAAAATTACGATAATTTTTTATGCAATTTTTTTTATGCTTTTTTTTAAATGCAATTTTTTTAATGCTTTTTTTAATGTAATTTTTTTAATGCTTTTTTTTAATATAATTTTTTTAATGCAATTTTTTAATACTTAAAAAATATATATATATATATATAAAGAAAAAAAAGCTATTAATTTTATATTTCAATACATCCATTCAACTCAAATGCAAATCATTCAATGCCATTAATAAAAAAAAGAGATGCCCAATTCTAATTACTACACTGCGCTTCTTAAGAAACTTGCTCCAGAAAGCTATAAGCAGACTACTGAAAGTAACTCAGAGATTGTCAGCACGGGATCCATCGACAAGGTTTTGCAAAGTATGGATCAAAATCTTTTCCGCACTCTCCCAAAACTTTGTCTGAAACCTCGAATGCTTGTATGTGCCCCATCTAATGCAACAACAGATGAGTTACTAGCACGAGTACTTGATCGTGGGTTCATTGATGGTGAGATGAAAGTCTATCGCCTTGATGTGGTTTGTGTTGGTGTGGATTCACAAACTCGTGCAGCTCAGGCTGTTTCTGTGGAGCGAAGAACTGATCAACTTTTAGTTAAGAGCCGTGAGGAAGTCATCGGTTGAAAGCCCGTGAAGCCCAATATGCACAGCAGATAGCATGTCTTCAAAGAGAGCTTAATGTTGCAGCTGCAGCCGGCCGTTCTCAGGGATCAGTTGGCGTCGATCCTGATATTCTTGTTGCTCGAGACCACAATTGAGATAATTTTCTGCAAAATCTTGCAGCAAATTTAGAGGGTAGGGATAAAGTTTTGGTGGAGATGTCTCGCCTTCTTATTTTAGAGAGCAGATTTCGTCCTGATAGCAGCTTTAATTTGGAGGATGCTCGTGCGAATCTGGAAGCAAGTTTTGCTAATGAAGCTGAAATTGTCTTTACAACGGTCTCAAGTTGCGGGCGCAAGCTATTTTCCCGTCTCACTCATGGCTTTGAACATAAGAGGCTAATCCAGCGTCATTTGCCTACATCACCCACAAACAAATAAAATATAAAACATATAAGTTGAGGAAAATCATAGATTAATATTAATTATTCACGAGTTTCATGTGCCTCTAACCATATCAGTCCGCATAGTTTCAAAACTAGGTCGATACTACTACATATTAGTGAAACATATAGACATTAAAAAAAAAATCATTGTATTTACGCATAACTGGCATAATTAAGAGTTTTCAAGAACAAAATTCTCAAAGGAATAGTTCCTCAATCAAACCTCATATAAGAAGTATATACAGCTTCAAAAAAATATACAAAATGGCTGCTTGTTTCAAACCAATGTCACCAGGTTTGCTGTTTCACTCTTCATATTCAGGTTCACTTTTTGCAAGCACAAAATTCTCAAAGAAAGAGTTCCTCAATCAAATCTCAAAGTAAACCTATAAATAGACAAAAACATGCACAAAAAAGACATGCTTGTTTCAAATCAATGCAAAGAGTTTGCAGGTTCACTCAATTCAAATTTAGGTTCATAGTTCATGGTTCACTACTCTCAAGCAAACCCAATTCACCAAGGGTAGGATGACTTCTAAACAAAAATATTACATATTTACATTGACGTTCCTTTATATTTAAGCAAATGGTTAATGACTTGTTGGTTAAAGTCTTTTCTTGAAAACTTTGGAAGTCTACTTTATATATGCATGAACTATTTTATACAACATTATGGGGCCTAAAAACTATATATAGTATCATCAAGAGAACAAGCTCAATAATTCTTACAGCCTGGTGAGATCCATCAGGTTGGTTACAGCAGTAGGAAAAGGTCCAACAATTGACAATGCATAAACTTCCCTGCAATTAAAGAGTGCATATAGCAAGAACCCAAGGTCACCCATCTCAAACATCAACTACACATAAAACTAAATGGCGACTTATACATAGAAGCAAGGTGTAGAAGAAGCTTATTCTATATGTTTAAAAACTAAATGGGGGCTTCAACCCCCACTCTACTATATGTGGCTCTGAGCAAGAGTACCGAATTGTTCGATAAACTGATTCGTTTAAGTAAGATTGAAGAAATAGTTCACAAATGGGTTCAGTCCCTCACATTCAGGCTGGCTTGAGTGGTTCATTTCTCTATAAGAGTACTAAAATTTAAAATTGTTAAATGATGTTAAGAGAACTTAAACATTGGCCACTTAGTTTTAAGGTAAAGGTTCCAACAATAAAGCCATGATATTATTATATATAGTTAATATCATATAAACTCATTCTACATGGATGAGTCGGGTTTGCTTGACAGTGGAAAACAACAAATGACGAACCCGAATTCGAACCAAGTGACCCAGCTAATGGGGTAACATTGGTAATGACCAATTGCGCCATTTTAATCCTTGATGCACTAAACTTATAGATATTTGTATTACTTCGTTATCAGTCACAAAGGCCTTTAGAAATCGCAGGAGAAATTGCATAAGGTTTGGGGACTGTTAAGTTTCATTCAAGCTTTCCCAAAATCCTTTTTCCCATAACCAATATATGTTTTCTACAATATGCTATATTTGTTATACAACAAAGCCCATGATTTGTAGTTAAGACAACCACAAACCCAGGTCAAAATATGATAGAACCTTAATAAATTGACAGAAATGCAGAATTCTAGTAATTTTCTATTTCTGAGAAAATTAAATAAAGTCCTTTCGCAATTTTTGGATTGACAGTAATTTACATCAAGCCTTCTTAAAGCTCAGCCTATCTACCAGATGATGATGATGATGATTTGGGTGACAAAGTCCCTTAAAGTAACCTATCTAAGCACAAGCTGACTGTAGAAATATACATACCCGCTTCGAGATCAAGCATCTGAATTAGCATGAACATGATATTCCCACCAGCTATTGCAAATGGATATTCCCACATTGCTCTATCGCCTTCCTGCTTGCCAAGAAGATCCTGAAAGGATTCCTGCAAGAAAAGTTGTTACCATGAGTCTTATGAGTGTGGGAGAATGAAAATAAAATGGCATTTCTTTAGCACTCATTTTGGAGCCACCCTACAATTCTGGATTCATTGACACACTTCAATACTAATTTTGTAGCAATATAAAACAAACTCTAGGGAAAAAAAAAATGTCTATGCCCTCCTCCCCATGCACAAAAATAAATAAATAAATGCATCAAGTATATTAGGGGTCACCCAATGTTTGACCCCTTTTTATGGGCAAATTTTTATTTTTACTTTTTAAGAAATTTTTTTAAAAATCATGCGGCACATGATCTGGGCAGCGATACAACATTGAAATGCTAGATCACTAATCAAATGGTCCAGAAGCTGCATAGTTTAATGGTCCCAAAATTGTTTGCCATATCAAAGTCTTTGTGAATGTTGAATTCATTTATTTAGTTCCGTAGAGCTTCATATAGTTTTCTCTCGTAAGAGAATAAGTAGCGAATGATCAACAAAGAGTTGTTATGATATATGAGTTTTCCCATAGTATGCGGTCTTTAAACTTTATTTTCAATATAGATTTATTTTAGATAATTTTTATAAAAAATTATAAATAAGTAAACTCTTGGCTTGCAGCCTAACCCTAGGTTGGCTAGGCCCATCTTAGGGCTAGGTACATGACAGCTTTAAAAAATGATCTCCATCCATGGAGAAGGAAAAATCTTTTGTTGAAATAGAGATATCTGTTTGACAGCTTTGAATGAAATGACAGATAGTCTTTCTTCATATTCTTTTACCCCAAAGATCTTTGGACTATGGTACATCTATGATACACGAAAAAAAAAACCCAAAGGATGCACGAGTAGGACTCTAAGCTCATATGGGAGGGCCTCATGTTTACTAACATTGGAGGCACACACAATACACAATAGAATACCAGTACCTAATACCAGTTATTTACAAATTTATAGTGGCTAGAACTTAGAAGCTTTTAACAGTGATTCATGCACTAATAGATTGAGATCATCAACTTTCCTAAACCAGCCATTTTGGCTAACCTATCTGCTGAATCATCAACATCGATTGACATATGAACCAATTTTATTATTGGCCATCATATATAAACTAAAACCATCTTAATTATCAGATTCACACCAGACTTGATATATGAAGAAACATTAGATGTGCGGTGGTACACAACCTTAGGGTGCAAGGTCTCAACTCTAAAGGCTCAGCCCAAACATTCTGCCATCAAAGTGCACCAGTCTCTACTTATTAACCACCCAATTTGAGGAGTAGAGCATCAGAACCTCACTAGATTCAACTATAATTACTATTTCTTTCTTGTGTTCCCTTTTGAACTTTTTTTCTAAAGAGATAAGATTTCTATATTAGTGTCAGCATTGCGTTGGTTTATATATTCAGAGCATATTAAGATCGGACCATGCATGCCAAGGAATAAATGAGATTTGTTGATGCTTCTATGAAGCAAAAGCCCCATCCCTTATTCATCTTTAATCAGTCCCGACAGCCAAGTCAAACTTAAAATACATAAACCTTATTCACATGATCACATCAACTAAAAATTTCTAGACATGTTCTTTAACAATCACAATTTCTTTTCCTAAATCCTAGAAATTAACAATACCCCATGATATACGGTCAAACATACTAAAAAGAAGCCATCAAAATTACTTACTTGTCCTGCTCCTTCAGCCACACAAACCACAGCTCCAGAAAGCATGACCATAATAGAAGTCATGGTTGGTCTATCTGTTGCATCTTCTTGAACACATAAGAGCCCACATGTATGCACATTAACAATTGGCATTCATTATTTGCTTCACCTAGTGAGGGATCAATCAAATCCAACCCCTTGTCCTCCTTCTACAATTTCCATGCCTGACCATTCAAAATTAAGTTATTTGCAAGGAAAAGTATGTAAAATAGCTTGTGAGTAAAGGACTAATACTCACATGACCTAAAAGAGTAAAAGATTCTTGAGAATGATAAAATCCAGTGTTCTTCTTTCCACTGATGATCTCAAGCAGTATTAACTCCAAAGCTGTATACATCAGATTTCATTGAGAACAAGCCACCTAATGCATACTCAGGAGACATATATCTGCTGAAATTTGAAAGTTGAAATTTTTTTTATCATTAATGTTGCCAATATATATATATATATATATATATATATATATATATATATATATATATTAAAAAGTCAAAATATTAATATTGTAATTTGTCTGCTAATCAAAATTTTGTACTTTGGCACTAAAAAATTGCTTATTATGTGCAGATTTGTTGGCTTAGTACTTTGGTGCAGATTAATGATAAAAATGTCTAATAAACCGCTGGTTAGAGACATTTTTATCAGATTACCGCTGGTTTATCAAATTATTATGATAAAAATGTCTCTAATAAACCGCTGGTTAGCAGTAGTATAATAATCAAGTAGAACAAACCAGCGGTTTATTGAGCAAAAACGTCTCTATAGGAACTTTTGTAATATTCCAAGTTAACTACTAGCAAAGCTACTTGATTTCTCATGAGAGATGTTGAACCTTAATCTTAACTTTAAGTAAGGTGACGGTTTGTAAATTCATTTACCTTGTAGACAGGCCCAAATCCTCCTAGCCCTAGCTTTTTTTGCATCTGAAAAATTTTTAGTTGCATTTACAATGGTTTCGAACTCAAAAAAGGTATATCAATGCCTTCTTCCCCATCTTTTCCAAGCTCATTTGCGTCCATCGTATCATTGGAATTAGGATCACTTGCACCCAAACGATACAACACCATTTTTAACCTTTTTTCCCTATCTGTTGATTTCAAAAAGCAATAAATGGTGGGAGTTACATATGCTGAAAAATAACTGCACATATATGACGAAATTTTTATTCAGAGTTACCTTTTTGTTTGATAATCCTCCACGAGCAGTATATGAAAATTCCTAACAAAAGAGCCCCTATAACAACAATTATCGAAATGATCATTGAAGATGGTTTCTTTTCCCTTTTAGAATAATCGAAAGCTCCATTGCCGATGACTTCTAGCAGACAATTAGAAAAAAAAAATTACATTATATACCAATGTTATAAAAAAATTTATAACATTTCACATATATATACCATAATATATGCTTACCAGTTGTGCAATTCTCCATTGATGGGTTCCATTGAAAACTTTCCTTGCACATGCAACGTCTCTGTCCATCACCTACAGCAATAGACCTGCATGTTGAATCAGGAAAATGCTCATAGTCCTTCAAGGAATAACAGATGGGTTCTAGTGGCGGCTTCCATCTAATCTCAATTCTTTCTAACCAAGTACTTGCATCGGATCTCAGACTGCCATCAACTACACTAGTGTAGCCCTTGCACATCTTACTAAAATCACTGATGGAATGAGCTGTCAAAGGAGAACCACCAGCATCATAACTACAACAAGTCAATGAGTCAAAACAACGTTGCATTTTCTGTTCATTCATTCTCTCTAGTTTCTTTTCTTGAATAAATTTATGGCATCGACTAGAAGAACTGCAATCTGTGGACACTGGATGACTAGAACAATTTATCAAAAAGACAGTGTTCCGGGTGGTTATGTAAAAAGGGGCTTTAGAATCTAAGAGGGTTCGATGTAGTCGACAATATCAAGTCGAGTGTGGAGAGGGTGTGCCCGGGGGTAGTGTCATGTGCTGACATTTTGGCGATTGCTTCTAAAGACTCTGTTGTCATAATAAGTAGTAAAATCTGGTACCAATTTCTATGCCTAGTGCTGCTGCACATCTCAGCTACTCAAAGGTTTTACATATTAGTTAACATGACCCACGGGGTCAATGGCACAGTGGTTTGAGACAAGGATCCCTGCCTCGTGGTCCCGCCCTCAATCCCCCGCTCCAGCTGTCACAACCGGAATGGACGTGACGGCTTTGTGGGTGCATGCAATGTGGGGATGTGGACCAGTATGGTGTCCCATCGACTCCCACACTAGTAGGAACCCGGCCTGGATACTTCAGTCATAAAAACAATATACATATATTAGTTAACATAGTGCCTCACGGGCATGATAAGGTCAAAAACAGTCGTGCATGGATTCTTAGACTATCTGAAATTTGTAAAGGTCACCTAGGATATCGTTACTCATGATAAGGTCAAAAACAGTCGTGCATGATAAGGTCATGCTTATAACATTGTTCAGTTTGTAAAGATGCACCATTACCTCCATAACAACTTTTTAGGATGTTGAATGAAAAATAGATACCTGGAACAGAGACATAAAAGCCAATTTGGTAACTTGTGTCAATGTGATGGTGTTTTGACAAGTATGCAGCTTGACCCATGTATGCCAAAATCAATGCTGGGTATACCAGAAAAGTGAAAGCAATCTGCAGTAGGAAAAAAGAGATATTGCTCACAAGTGGAAAAGCAAACAAAAAAAAAAGGAAAAACTTGTAAAAAGTACCTGAATAGTAGTGTATGAGAAGTGACCAAGATTTGCAAACATTGCCTCTAAGCCTACAGATATTATCATGCAAAATGTTAAGCATTATTGCCCATGATTTAGCCTCCCCATTTCTTCCGTAATTCCTCGAACTTATCATTGAAGTTGGTCTGAAAAGTAATTACAAGCACACCAAAATGAAAATATTTAATGGAGAATTCAAATTTTATTTTTTACTTTTTTATCAGTGATGGAAAATTCAAGTTAGAGCTGCTGTTTCATACGGGGTTTTTTAAACATTTTTTTTAATGCATTTTTTCAGGAAAATACGCATTTTTGGTCACAATCCCCCACACGAGAAATTTCATGGACAGGTTCATTGCCATACAGTCATAGTGTGTAGAAATTTTACAAACTAACTATTCTGTTGAAGAAGTTAACATTACAAGAAGAAGATACATTTAGCTCATAGCTCATACGAGAAAAAGAAGGCATAGGCCGCACATCTTAATTTCCATGCATAATCTCACTTGATTCTTTGAAAAAACATATATAGCGATAATGAGAATTGTAGAGTCATGCCCTAAAAAGGAAGTACACCTCACTTGATTCTTTGGAAAATAATTGTCACGGATCTCAAAGCTAAACAAATAATTTGTTCAACCTGAGAACAGTGGAAGTTCACTTTCCCTGGTGCTTAGAGGCATGCATTCCACTTCCAAATTCTTTGCATTATTAAATTCATGTGTGGGATCATTTGTTCAGCCTTGACAGAAAATTCACGCATGGGATCATTTCAGCAAGATGTAGGTATTTGAAAGCATAGATGATCCATGCGTTCGAACAAGCCGGCACCCATCGCGAGATTAAGTGTCACACCAACTTGCACAAATTCGATCAGGTCTAGCTAAACAAGATTAAAAAGTATATTTACCTATGGTTTAAAAGTTGGTAAAAGGTGTAAATTTTCGATGCACTAGATTTAGGCAGCAAATGAGGAAGTTTGACCTAAATTTTAGAGGGTAAAATGGTTTGAAAGATAATTTTTTTCTTTTAAAAGCCTAATGGGCTGGGTGAACTGTTAAAGGATGGGTGTAACTTGCGATCACGTGTCATTTGTGGCACGTGATATGGAATTTGACTGTGTGGTCTCTCTGTGGTGCATATTCTCATTTACAAGACTCCTTTTTACTCTGCTAAAAACTCAGCCTCCCTCTTATTTATTGAATTAACAAAACATTTCTATACCAATTCTACCATTATAGCTGACAAATTATTTAACACTCCATATAGTTTCAATAATTTCAATCAAGTCCTCTTAATTAAAAGACTAAAATACACTTAATAAATGATCATAAATGTTATATACAGAAAAAAAAAAAAAAAAAAATTGTCGCAAGAAATATAAAGGATCCACAAAAAATAAATTTTCATAATAAATTTATAAAATTTATAAAATACACTCAATACAAGAAAAGTCAATATTGGATCAGGGAATAAAGCCATGCATACCTTTTCAGCGGCCAATTTTTCAGCCCTAAAGTAGGAGATTAACAAGATATTTAAAAAAAAAGATTGATGACTAGTTCATTTCATGTATTGCTTTTTTTTTTAAAAGTCTAAAAAAAGAAATAAAAGTGCAGAGTTCTGATTTTTTTCTTCTCAATTTTCTCCAAATACAAAAAAAAAAAAAATCCTCTGAAAAGCTATGGCATGTTAAAAGCCGACCATTCGCAGATGTTCTTAAATCATCTCATTTGATCGCAGTTCTTCATTTGATCTTTATTGTTATTTCCTTTGCCTTTTGGGTCTTGGGCTACAACAAGAAAAGTGAGAACTTCAACTTTTGCTTTATTTTATAATTGAAAATGTGAGTAGGCTAGATGGAAATATAAACATATTTTTGAAAATAAAATCACTCAGTAAAATAGAATCAAATTTACCCCTAAACAAGATCAAATAAAATCTACAAGTCCCTTGGGCCAAGTAATAATATCACCAATTGTAACATCGCCAAATGTTCCTTCGCTTGCATATAATTCTGTATTGACCTCGAAAATATTATCAATTATGATGGCGTATGAATCTCTTGACGTTGTCGCCTTTCTATGCATTCGCCCTAGTCCAATGGCTTTATTCTTTAAGTTTTTCAATAGACAGCGCATGGATGGTTGGTTCACAAGTATCTCAGGCTGAACCGATGACGGTCGAGTTTCCTAAAAAAATTATAGCCTTTAAACTGTAGAGTTTAAGAGAGACTAAAACAACAATGCAAAAGTAGTTTCAATAAGATATGACAATGACAACTCTAATGATTATTATTTCATAACATTGAATTTATACCTGATAAGAATCGAATTGGTCAACCGATGTCGATATAGATGTCCCTTTGGAAGGAGCTAGAGGTGATAGTAAATTCACTTTTTCCTCAAGGATCTTGCGTGCTCTACGCTCCTCATCAAGCTCATGTCTAAGCATATCAACCTGTGATTGAATGCTCTCACCTGCTATCTTTTCCTAGTGAGCAATCTCCCTAGCCTGAGCGGACGCTTGAATGGAGGTCTTAGATACACCCGTACCCATACCCCGTATGTTGCCCCTTCCATCATGCCCACAAACCGTAGCAACAGGGTCATTATCTAAATCTTTTTCTCCGAGGAATGGATCAGATAAGGCAAGCCTCCTAATTTCATCCTGAATAAAATAAATAATGGTTAAATATAGTGATCCTAAAGATCAATATTAATTATTTATCAATGGCAAAGGAATAATTAAAATAATCTTACTATTTGTGTGCCCAAGGACGTCCCATCCTTCTTAGTATGAGAGGCTAAAAATATTTGTGTCCTCGTCACTGTACCAGTCGAACTCTGCTTTTTCTGTACAATAAGGTTATAAGCAATTGTGAATATTCTAACAAATTTATTTAAAAAATTTATGTGGTAGATTTTACCATCTCTTCTGCCATCTTAGCTGATCCTCGTCTACCAGTGGTGTGTGGGTTCATCATCATTTTCCTACAAGTCTTCCCCTTTTCTCGGCGTACTTTATCTTCCTCTGTCGAGCACATTTTAATAAATGCTCTCCAATCATCTCCCTTCACATTCTTTGGTCGATACTTCATCCGCTCTACGTCCGTTTCATATTTATCATAAACGGTGCGAAGGTCATGTTTCCATTGCTTCCAAGTTAAATTCGCTTTCGTTAAGACCATCTTTTTTGGACTAATTGGAACATTATATTTATCCTATAGTGAAAATAAAATGATATCAAAATTATTTGTAGAATAACTAAATGAAAATTGCATGAACAACATACACTCACTGATACACATAGACGAGACCATTCTCATCTTCTCATTTAATATAAAGCCCTCCTGTTCTTCTCATCTAATATATAAAGCCCACACTTGAGAAACCTCTCCGGAACTGTTACCTCTCGATGGAGAAATAAGATACGAATTAAATAAGTTTCTTTTTTCAAGAGTAGCTGCTTTGTAAAAAAACTGAAAAATATCACAAAAGTCGCTGAAGAATCTGTGAGTTGCTGACCTTGCTGATTAATGACGACTGATTCGACAACGCCCTAGGTCACCGACTTTTATCTTCTTCTTTTTCTTTTCTTTTTGGCATAAGTCGCAACTTTTCTGACTATGGGTTGTAGAAGTTAAATTAGCCCGAAGATAATTTGGGGAACTATGTCTAGGATTTGTAGGCTTGTTTCTCAAATATCAGCTCATGCTAAGTGCACTTGTGGAAATTGAAGCAGTTGCTAAATTTCATACTATCTTTGCTAGAGAAGTTAAATGCTTGTAGATAATCATTTGTAACATCAGCAATTGAAGGGTGTAATTGAATAAAATTTCAGACTAAGGTGATCAGTTTGGGGATATCAACAGGCTAGCTATGCTGCATTCATATTTTGTCACATCAAAGATAGATTTATTGAGAAGTATAATATCCCTTTACTGGGCAATTCAAAATAGGATAATCAGTTAATAACAGTTTAACTTGATCAAGCTTGTATTTTGTACATATTAATTTCTATGCAAAAGCACTGTCTTTTTTCGCTAAATTATTTATATAGGCTATTCTATGGAAGGGTAGTTTAGTACTTTATGTTCTTATATCTATACTTGTAATACCTTTAACCTAGAGGGGCAAGCAACTCTCTCTTATTACTAAGCCACTTCTTTGACAGCATCAAACCTTTTCCAATAGCAGCATATAGGCTTTAGCAACCTATGTCCATCCCTTCTTGCCATCGGTTTTCCAGTGGTTGTTATCACCCCTTTCTCGACTGTGAAACAGTATCTACTTAAATCTGTTCTGTTAGGACATTGGTTAGAACTCTCTGACATGGAAATGACATTCTTGATGGCAGCCAACAGTCCCTTTCCTTCCCTCTTGTTCTTCTTTATCTTCTCAAGTGTCTTCTTCTTAAATTTCATATTTGCATCATTCTTTTCCAGCTGAGAGAAACTCATGCTTGATTTTGAAATTGTTCAGTTTCTTCACTTTGGCCGACATCCTTCGCTCAGGTGCTATTGATCTGATGAGACGATTAGAAGCTTTCCCTTCACAATACCCTTTGCTGCGATCCTTCAGTGTGGTAAAAGTATTGCATGTTTACGACCCTTAGTTAATTTGTAGGTGTTGCATGTTTGCGATCCTTAGTAAAGTATTGCATGTTTGCGATCCTTCAGTGTGGTAAAAGCATAGAAGACATGAAAATATGAGTAACAACAAATCACCTGACGCGATTTGGAATAGTGACCTTAATAGTGAACAAATGATCACCGCGTATGGATGGTTTGTTGAGCTTAAGGACACCTCATTTTGCTAAAACAACCACGTCGCCAGGTTGAGTACCAGAAGGAATCTGAAGTTCAGTAATCCCTTCAACAGTCTTCACCTACTCAATACAACATCTATTTACCATCAGTAGTATTAATTGACTAATGGAGTAAAAATATTGCATAGTGTAAGGGGTAAATCCAGAGAAATCTTCAGCAATCGTCCGATATTTGTCAGGATGAAAACAGACTTCTTTGAACATCTTCAAATTTACATATCAACAACTACCATAAGGGTAGTTCACAAATAGCCAGAGAAAATCAACTCAATCTTTAATGTAAATGGTCAAAAAGATCTCACAAACACATTTTCTTTATCTTTTCATTACCATAAATAACATAGTCATAGAGTCAGGTAACATAATAAAACATAGAATCTGTTGAACAAAATATTCTCTAGAAAATGCATAAAAGAACAAAACGCCATTTACATTAAACACTATGAAATGTTTTCATGAAAAACAATAAGGGACTTTCTGCATAAGAGAAGAGTTTAGGGGGCTCAGCCCCCAAAGCTGAAACAGTATTAATTACAAGTGATTTTGCTTGCCGTTTTCAGCCACAAGTATTTGGTAAATGGTAGAAGATACTAGCCCAATTTATCCCTAGTTTTCCATTGGAAATATTTTTCAGTTGCAAATTTTGCATCCCAGTACAGTATGGAATGTGACGAGGACGTTTGATATTTGCGGCAAGGGGGCGCGGTTATGCTTCATATCACATGTCAACTTAAACAGCCATTTTGTTCTTAGGGATATAACTTAAAAATGAAATAAGAAAGAAACCTTAAGAAGAAAAAAGGTATAAAAATCCTTACATACAATTCCTACCAGCTGATCCTTATATATATATATATATATATATATATATATATATATATATATATATATAAGTGGGATGTATACAATTCCTACCAGCTAATCACAGATACATGCTACTACTATCCAGAAGTAACAAAGCTAAGTGGTGCCATTAAGGCACAGGAAGGGTCTACTTATGCTTCATCAGATTGCTTTTGGAGGCAGGTCTTCCTCTTACTGATATGGAACTCACTAATGAATCTCATTCTGTACCTTAATATAGTTCCTTATCACTAAGGAGTAAGGTCAGTATAAGAATCTGATGCATCTCTCATCTCTGGTGTTGGATCACCTACTAACTACTCGGATGTGGGAAAGACTAGAACCACCTCCATGTTTGGACATGGAACCTAACAGAACTTTCAAAATGTGAGTTCTAAACCCACTTGAGTAGCTAACAGTATGTCTCAATCTCATGTGAGGTATGAGCGTATACTATGATCATAAGGAGGAACTCGGTTTGGGTCTCAACGACTTGTAAGTGGCTCTTCGGAAAATCGATTTTTTCTGATGAATTGGAAGGCAAGTATGGGTGGTTAAAGAAATTATTTTTTCTGATAAATTTTAAACGCCACAGATTGCATCTTTGGCACAAATGTACCTTGGCTCCACAGATGTTCATAGCACCTCCAGATAAGCTTCCCATCAAGTAAGTTGTCTTCCTCATTAACAAACATTCGTTCATCTAGTTCACCTTTATTACATATAATTAGACATCTTAATCTCGTGAAATTTAGCGCTTAAAATTAAAAATTAGCGATCAACATATCAACATATTAAAGATGAAGATTAAGGATAAGCTAAAACAAAATCAAAATGATAAAAATAGATCGCCAAAAAAAGGGAAAAAAATCTATAAATAAATAAAAAAGGGAAAAAAAAATCAGATAAAAACAGATCGCCAAAAAAAAATTTAGATAAAAACATATTTGATCTGCATCTCAGATTTGAGTGAGTTCAAGAATAAGGATGACAAGAAGATCTCATACCTAGCACTGGACCAGATATGAAAATTGCTTCATTGATATGGAAATCTAGCCGTTGATCTGATCTGAAATAGCTTCGATCATTAAAAATTTCCTTGCACAGATTAAAGCGATCTAATCTTCAACTCCCAAGATGGAAATCTAGCTTCGATCTCAGCTGAATTGGGGGAAGTTGAGAGCTTCGATCTCAGCTGAAATGAGGCTTAAAAATAACTTGAGAGCTTCGATCTGAGCTGAAATAGGGCAAAGTCTAGGGTTTGTCGAGACGAGAGAGAGAGAGAGAGGAAGAGGAGAGAGAGGCTTTGGTTTGAAATGAGGTTGCTTATGAGAGGCTTTGGTTTTGTAGGAAATATAAAAGAGAGGTAAGAGCCCGGTATTAGGTTGCCCGATAGGTTTGCACGTGACCAGGGGTTCAAGTTGCATGTGACACTATTTTAAGATATAAAACCACTGTTTTATAACTTAAACTACTAGTTTAAGCGGTAGAATATTCAACCACTCTTTTAAGCAATAGTCTATTTTCTATTGCTATAGTTGTATTTTCCTCATTTTGACGTAGTGCGAGGAGCCTACCATAAGTTTGATTTTTGATCGGGTCGATCCAATGGTCAGATTATTAATGGGCCGGATCGTGTCTAATGGGTCATCAATCAGTGGGTTAGTTTGGTTCTATTGGGTCAAAAGAATTGATCAAAAGTTGACCGATGGAACTAATCGTTGCATAACCGCTTATAGAGGTGTGTAGTTTTCCGAATTTAAATTCGAAAAGATACAACTTTCTATCTAGCCGCTGGATGGAGCAGTTGGGATCTCTGAAATATCCGAGCCGTCCAAAATATGACTGTTGGTCCAACAGTCATATTGAAAAGGCACTTGAGATCTATAAAAGCTCTCTGGACATAGATTGAAATACTCTGAAATCCATCGAATTTCCTTGCATACAAATTTGAGAATTCTCTTGCTTTCATCTTTTATTTGGTACTTCATCAGATCGAGTTTTCTAGGGAAATCCTCTATTGTTGCAAAGTAACGGATCACATCCAAGAGATTGGGCTCGTATCCTGGAATCGTCTTGCTGGAACCCTTTTGCAAACTTGAAGATTTACTTGAATAGAGAGCGAATAATGTTTATAGATACCAACTATGTGCCCTGAGTCCAATTTCTCTTGCCCAATTTCGTCATTTTCAGATTTCAGATTGTAATTTTTCTAACAATTTTAAAATGCTATTCTTTATAATCATGGCATCAAATCCGAAAGTGATGAGTCACGACTTTGTCAATTTGGAGCGATTCGACGACAATAATTTTAGAAGATGACAACAAAAGCTACATTTCCTATTGACGACTTTGGGAGTTGTTTATGCCCTAACCACTCCAAAACCCGCGGAGTTGGAAGATTCTGATGGAGAATCTCTTACTAATGCTTGTAATTGTCAGAAATGGGAGCAAGATGATTATATTTGCAAAGGGCACATTCTCAATACACTGTCAAATTCACTCTTCGATGTGTTCTGGAGCATGACGTCTGCAATGGAACTTTGGGAAGCGCTGGAGACAAAGTATTAAACTGAAGACGCTAGTACAAAAGCTTCATTGTAAGTTAGTAATAAACTGATTCCCGATCAAGTTTATGAGATTCAATATATTATCGGTTAAATTAATCAAGAGAGCATAAAATTGGATCCCATCTTTCACAATTATGCAATTCTTCACAAATTATCTCCTTCATGGAAGGACTGCAGGAAGACTCTCAAATATAAGAAGAAAGAACTTTCGTTTGAAGAGTTGTGCCACCATCTTCGAGTCGAAGAAGAACTTTGTGTTCGCGATAAGAAGGAAGAGCAATCACAAATAACTTCAAAGGCTCATATGGTGGAAGGTAGCATGTCCAAATCAAACGGAAAGCGGGAAGACAACTTCAATTCTGATAAGGCTAACAAGAAAAACAAGAGCCAAGGTCATCATGGCCAGAAGAAAAAGGGCAGTTGTTATCACTGTGGCAAACCCAATCACTTTAAAAAAGATTGCAGACTTCTGAAAAGGGAGAAAGAATCTCAAGCGAATGTGACTGAAGAAAAGTTTGTAGCCATGATTTCAGAAATCAATATGGCTGAAAGTGAAGAAAACTGGTGGATCGATTCTGGTGCCACTAGGCATGTTTCTAACTGCAAATCTTTATTCGCCAACTATGTGGAGGACATGAACGGACAAGTGCTCTTCATGGGGAACTCTTCAACTGCAAAGGTCCAGGGTTCAGGGAAAATCAATCTCAAATTATCCTCCAATAAAACTCGTACATTGACTGATGTAATGTATGTTCCTGAGATTCGTAAGAATCTGATTTTGACCAGTTTATTCAGTAAACATGGTTTCAAGTTAGTATTTGAATCAAATAAAGTTGTAATCACTAAGGGTAGAGTATTTGTGGGAAAAATATGTCTGTAATGGGATGTTTAAGTTGAATGTAATCAATGAAATGCCTTCTTTTGTTTATATTATTGATTCTTTTTCATTATGGCATGATAGATTAGGACATGTGAATGTTAATCATTTAAATTATGTGATAGAATTATGATTAATTCCTAGATGTAAGAAAAATATTCATGAAAAATATAGAATTTGTGTTCAAACTAAAATCACTAGAAAACCTTTCAATAAAGTAGAAAGAAAATCTCAGATTTTAGAACTCATTCATATTGATATTTATTATTTGAATAGTATTTTGATTAGACGAGGAAAAATATATTTTATAATATTTATTGATGACTATTCTAAATATACTTATGTTTAGTTGCTAAAACATAAAGATAAAGTTGAAAGAAAATTTAAAGCTTATAAGGAAGAAGTTGAAAGTCAGTTAAATTTTATAATTAAAACTATAAAATCAGATAGAGGAGGAGAATACACTTCTAATAATTTTAGTGAATTTTGTGAAAATGTAGGGGTCGTACATCTTACGATTGCACCTTACACTCCTCCACAAAATGGTACCACAGAAAGGAAAAATTGAACTTTAATAGAAATGGTGAATGTCATGCTTTTAAATTCCGGTTTAAATTTAAATTTATAGGGTGAAGTACTACTCACTATTTATCATGTATTGAATAGAGTACCACAAAAGAGTCGTACATCTTACGACTGCACCTTACACTCCTCCACAAAATGGTACAGCAGAAAGAAAAAATCAAAATTTAATAGAAATGGTGAATGCCATGCTTTTAAATTCTGGTTTAAATTTAAATTTATTGGGTGAAGTACTACTCACTGTTTGTCATACATTGAATAGAGTATCACAAAAGAGTTCTAGTATAACTCCCAATGAGTTATGGAAGAAAAGAAAACCAAATCTTCATCACCTCAAAGTGTGGGGTGTTAGATTACGAGATCTTAAAATACCCAAATTAGGTAATAGAACCATTGAATGTGTATTTATTAGATACTCATTAACCAGTAAAGCCTATAAATTTTTGGTAACTGAATCTAAGGGTGTAGTTGATTAAAATAGTATAATAGACTCTAAAGATGTTGAATTTTATGAACATTGTTTTTTTTATGTTCCTAGAATTAATGAAAATTCTGATAAAGAAAAATTAATTATAAATTCTGAAAATATAGAAAACATGGATCTTAGAAGAAGTAAAAGAATGAGAAAAGATAAATCTTTTGGTTCAGATTTTTGTATATTTGTAGTAGAAGGAATAAGATCAGAACAAGTGAAGGAAATCATGTTTTCTTTTCATATAGAAAATGATCCTTTAACATTTGATGAGGCTATGAAATCACAAGATGCTGCATTTTGGAAGGAAGCAATAAATGATGAAATAGAATCTATAATGGGATACAAAACATGGAAACTAGTTGATCTTCATGAAGGATCTAAACCTATAGGTTGTAAATGAATTTTCAAATGAAATCTAAAAGCTGATGGAACTACAAATAAGTTTAAGGCTAGATTGGTAGCCAAAAGATTTAGACAAAAAGAAGGTATTGGCTTTTTTTATTCTTATGCGCCAGTAGCCAAAATTTTGACTATTAGGATCTTAATAGCACTTGCTTCTATTTATTATTTACAAATTTATCAAATGAATGCACATTTTTAAATGGTGAATTAGAAGTTTATATGGAAATGGTCAGACAAGTGGATAAAGTTTGTAAATTAATTAATTCTCTTTATGGTTTTAAAACAAGCTCCTAAACAGTGACATGAAAAATTTGGAAGTGTTATTATTTTTAATAGTTTCAGAAATAATGACTCTGATAAATGCATTTATAATAAATTTTTTGCAAATTAGTTTATATGTAGATGACATGTATATGTTTGGTACTGATTCAAATAGTATAGTGGTGGCTAAATATTCTCTTTTCTAGTTTTGATATGAAATATATGGGTAACACCGATGTCATCTTAGGAATCAAAATAATAAGAAATGATAATGAACTTACTTCGACCCAATCTCTTTACATAGAGAGAATTCTCAAGAGATATAATTATTTAGATGGTAAACTTGCATTTACACCAGATGATCCTAACATTGAACTTTCTTATAATAAAGGTAGATAAATAAATCAGTTAGAGTATGCTAGAGTAATCGGTAGTTTGATGTATGCAATGCATTGTACTAGACCTGACTTAGCATATGCAGATGAAAAATTGAGTAGATATACTAGTAATCCATGTCATGATCATTTTTTTTATAGGTAAAGAGAATATATTGAAAATCCAGCAAGGTGCTGGAAGAAACAATATAATGAATGGCGAACAAACCAGAGTCGCAAAACTACCAACCAAACGAGACAACAATACAGAAAAGAAAACCAACAGAAACCCTTGAGCCCTTATAAGCTCAACAACAATAGATCGACAGTGAAGTTAACCTGGTTCCCAAGGTTTAGAAGACCGCTCTGACCATGAAGATAACTATAATGTGACTAGATCTTTGGCCGCCTTCACAATCAACCCCACAGGTTTCTTCTTTTGCTCAAAAATCCGCAAATTCCTTTCTTTCTAGATAGACCAGATGACTGCAAAGAACGACACTCTCTAGTTATTCCTTATCTGGCTCTCCATGTCAACCGCATTCCAACAGAGGTAATGATCATATGTCTTAGCAGATATGATCCACTTCAACAGAGGTAATGATCATATGTCTTAGCAGATATGATCCACTTCATATCGAACAGTTTTAAGATGATACCCCAAATCTCGCAAGCCACAGCGCAGTAATGAATAAATGAGCGGTTGATTCCTCCTCCCTTGTACACATGACGCAACAATTTGTGATATTCTTTCCCCTTTGAATGAGTAGATCCATCATGAGCACTCCCTCTTTGAATAAGGACCAGGCGAAGAACTTGATCTTTAGCAAGATTTTAATTTTCCACAACATTGCTCCTTGGAATTTGATAAGCGGAAGACGCGTCAACATCCGATAGTACGACTTGACACTGAATATGCCATTTTTACCCCGGCCCCATCTCCACCTATCTTGATTGTGAGGATTCGGATTCATCTTGTACAACACCTGTAGAAGTCTAACAAACTCTTCCTCTTCATCAGTACGCAGATTTCGGCGGGTGACCACTTCATCCATGTCATGATCATTGGAATGTTATATCTCGTGTATTTAGATATTTAAAAGGAATTGTAAGTTATAGTTTCAATTATTCTGATTTTCTGATGCAAGTACTAACACAATGCGATTTAGATGGGCTAAGATTAATTGAAGATGATAAAAATAATTGAAATATAAATTGTCTTAACAAATTAACATGGAAAATGAAAAGATTTTCAATTACATGATTTACAATAGCCCAAACTATTGTTACTTTCGCTACACATTTCCTTTCTGGATCTAGAAGACTGTGGAAGGAGACCATCCCCACCAAAGTAAAATTCTTCGCATGGACTCTGTTAAAAGGAAAAATTCTAACAACCGACCAGCTCATTCGGTGGGGGAAGGACATGCCCAACCGATGCGTGATGTGCCAAAATGGGGAAGAGTCCGCTGCTCACCTACTCCTTCACTGCTCGATGGCTGACAACATTTGAAACATCATTCTAAAATCCTTCGATGTGGTTTGGGTCACCCCACCATCGACCTAACAGCAGTTTCTGGAGTGGCCTTCTGTCAGCCTTGAGGGCTAGCAAGGGGACGACTGGTAGGCGACATTCTTCTCAGTCATTTGGAGTATCTGGCTTGAGAGAAATGCGCAGATTTTTGAGCACAAACGACGGCCTGTGGGGATGATTATGAAGTCTGTTAGAGATCTCATGTGGTTTTGGGTTGCGAGAGGATGCGTTGGAATTAGGGGTGATAATTCTCCATGGGACCCTGGCTAGATGGGGAGTTGTATCAGCTAGCTTGGCTAGTTTAGCTAGCATGTCCCTGCCTTCTTTGGTTGTTTGGAGTTCTTGCGTGTTGTCTTTCTTTCTTGCTGTTTTTCGCTGTTTTCCTTTTTTGGTGGAGCTGTCCTTGTATTGGTCTTATTTAGCGTTTTGCTGGCTATCAATATATTTTTCATTACCGATAAAAAAAAAAGACTAGGGTTCTTAGGCGAACATCTCGATCTCCAATAGTATAGGAATTCAAACAAACTTACATAGGAGTTCTTTCGAAAATGAGCGGATTTAACAAAGAGAAATGAGATTCTAGGCAATTAGAATTCAAATAGGATTGTAGGTAGAATGAAAAAAAACAAGAATAAAATATTTACGCTTTCGAGTGAGATAAAAGTGGATATGAAGATTGAATGATCGGCTTCGCACCAACCACATGCGTATAGAAGAGTCGCTCTTCTATTTTGAGAGAATCACACTCTCGAAGGAAAACATCTCATTTTCAATTTGTATAACAAAGTTCATAATCATTAATGAAATAAAAATATTCCTTACAAAGCTTTTTATAGGAATTTTACAAACTTATTCGAAATTTAAAAATAAATAATTAACTATAATCGCCAGTAACTAACTGTAACCGCTAATAACTAAATGAAACCGCCAATAACTAATTGAAACCGCCAATAGCCGCCAATTTGTGGATGTTCGTTGTCTACGATATGCATGAAATAGAATTATCCACGATCCAAATATGCAGATCTAAATTACGCATCAATCCCCTTAACTTCGAAAAAGTTCGACCTCGAACTTTGGCCGAAATTGATCTTCTTCGTGGAGGTCAAGAATAATATTTAGGGAATCTTGATCGGATGATCTCCTTTCTCTTTGCACCATATTTTGTCCACCTTCGCCATCTTTTGCCACACGATAAGAATGTTTCACTGTTTTTCGAACGTTTTCATAGAAATCATGTAATCGTTCAAATCACGAAGGGTTTGAGAATTATCACGGATAATTGCTCTTCAACGTTCTAGGGATTCTCAGTGGCTTCATCAACCAATATGGAATTTTCAACCGGAATAGGTACTACCACAGGTGTGGGTAGAGGGTTTAAACTTGCCAATCTACTTGCTGAGGGTTTGTGATGCAGGACAAGGACCCTAAAATGTGGAATATGATTTTATGCAGATTTTGCCGAAATTAAGGAAATTAAATCAAGTTTAATCACACAAGATCCAGGTAGGGTCCAGTCCGATGCGCAAGTACTTTTAAAGTCGAGGCGAGATCGACCTAGAGATAGGACTCTAGCTTTTTCAAGCTCAGGCACTCGTCTTCAGTCCGATGTAGATTCACAGAATCCAAATCAGGTTGTAAAAGGGAATTTAGGGTTTGTAAAAGGCTTATGACTTTAGATCGGTTTGTGGTTTTGGAAAGG
Source organism: Chloranthus sessilifolius (assembly GCA_021018995.1). Classification (NCBI taxonomy): domain Eukaryota; kingdom Viridiplantae; phylum Streptophyta; class Magnoliopsida; order Chloranthales; family Chloranthaceae; genus Chloranthus; species Chloranthus sessilifolius. The sequence goes on along the minus strand of CM037592.1, from coordinate 34,854,649 downwards.
GTGTTGGTTTTGTGTGGTTTAGGCTTTAAAAGGATTTAGGGTTTTTAGGGATCACGGAAAAAATTAGGCTAAGCTTTAGAAAGCCCACAGAGATTTAGAGATATCAAATATAAGCAAACCACGCAAATCAATAACAATAAGGAAAATATATGGGAATCACTCCCTTGGTCTCACATCAAACCCATCTTAGGCAAAGATTACTCAAGCATAAAAGCATTCAATAATCAATCAACTAATTACAATATTCTTCTTAATGACCTTATATAGGAGGTCTTACAATAAAATAAAACCCTAAAACGAATATTAAATAAAGACAAATAAACCCTTGAAACAAAAGTTCAAAACTCAACTCCTAAAACAACTAAAATAACTCAGCACAATTTCGATCGATCGAAATTGAAATTCGATCGATCGAAATTGGAAATCGATCGATCGAAATTCATATGTCTATGAATATCGCCGTCGACATTCGATGGATCGAATTTGAATTTTGATTGATTGAAATTTCAAATCGAAATTTCGCAGTTCCTAAAGTTCTTCCTCATCCTCTTTCTCCAGAATTTCCATCTTTCCCTAGCTTTGACTTTCATAACGCTGCTTCTTTCTACGCTGGTAGAAACGATGCGGCCCGAATCCAATGTCCATGTATATGGCGTCCCCGTCAATTCCCCTGGACCAAAAATGTTTCATCACCGATGAAACACGCTCGTGGTAGATGTCTAGTAGGTCGGGGTTCAAGCGGCGAACCTCATTCTCGTAGACCCAAGTGTTGTCGGACTCCGGATTGTCGACCCATTTAACCAAGTATTTCTGGAATCCCCCGTCATGTGTAGAGACGGCATGATTGTTGATTATATCCTCTATCTCATCTGATCTCTGTCTGCTTGGGGAAGGAAGAGGTATAGGTTGCAAGGTTGGATTGGGGCTGGGGCTGGGACTGAGAGGTGGTTAGAGTGGGTTTTCTTGAGGTGGGGTGAAACCCAAGTAAGGAACCAAGTCCTCCACATTGAACGTGGAACCAACCCCTGTACCTGGAGGAAGCTTGAGCACGTATGTATTAGGACCACTCTTAGCCAAAATTCTAAAAGGCCCAGCGCCTAGAGATTGGAGCTTCTTTGTGGATCCCGATGGGAACTGCTCAGGCCTAACCTGGACCATCACGTAATCACCCACGTTAAATTCTTTAGAATGCCTGTGAGCATCTGCAGATAATTTATATTGATTGTTGCTTGAATTAATTTTCTGTTTAATTTCGGCATGCAAGCTATGAATATGTTGTGCAAATGCATCGGCGGACTCTGACACTCTATGGGATGCAGACATGGGGATCAAATCTAATGGGGTCCTAGGCCTATGACCATGCACTACCTCAAAAGGACTCATGCCTATGGACCTATTGACAGAATTATTATATGCAAACTCAGTTGTGGGTAAGATGGTATCCCAGGTCCTAACATGATCACCGATAAGACTACGAAGGAGATTCCCAAGGCTCCTGTTGATGCTTTCAGTTTTCATTTGAGGGTGGTAAGCTGTAGAGAATTGAAGCAATGTGCCCATCATGTGCCAAAGGGCCTTTAAAAAATAACTCGTAAATTTAACATCCCTATCAGACACAATGGTTTTGGGCAACCCATGAAGACGCACTACCTCTGTGAAAAATAGTTTAGCAATATGAGACGCATCGGAGGTTTTGGAATAAGGAATGAAGTCGGCAATCTTGGAAAAGTGGTCCACTATGACAAAAACGGAATCATGCTTCCTAGGGGTCTTAGGGAGTCCAAGCACGAAATTCATAGAGAGGTCTTGCCACGGTGTGTCTGGCACAGGTAACGGGGTGTACAAGCCGATATTTTATTTGGTCTGTTTTGACACTTGGCAAGTACGACAATGCTTAACGACCCAGACGACATCTCTCATTAGGTTAGGCTAAAAGAACCTATCCTCTACTAGCACAACAGTTTTATTATGTCTGAAATGTCCTGCAATCCCTCCAGCATGTAACTCCCAAATGAGAAAGTCATGCAATGAAGTGCGAGGGATGCAAAGGCGATTGCCTTTAAACAAGTACCCATCCTGGATGGTGTACACGGAGTGTGTGCCGGTTGGGTTACTAAGGAGAGAAGTGTACTCAACCCCAAAATCTGGGCACACGGGGTACTCATCCTTTAACTTTTCGAACCCGACGACCTCGGTGCTCATTATCCATAAAGTCACCACTCGCCGACTAAGAGCATCAGCGACCCTATTTTCAGCACCGACTTTATGCTTTAACACGAATGCGAACCCTTGAAGGTACTCAACCCACTTCGCATGCCTTGGGTTCAACTTCTTCTATAAAGCAAGAAAGCGTAAGGCTTCATGGTCAGAGAACATCACAAATTCCTGCGGTCTAAGGTAATGTTTCCAATACCAAAGAGATCGAACGACCGCATAGAACTCCTTGTCATAGGTGGAGTATTTTTGCTTCACCTCGTTAAGTTTTTCACTAAAATAGGCCACAGGGTGACCCTTTTGGCTAAGCACTCCTTCTATGCCTACACCCGAAGCGTCGCATGCGACTTCAAAGACTTTAGAAAAATCCGGCAATCACATGACGGGTGCACTACTCATTCGTTTTTTGATCTCAACAAAGGCTTTTGTCGCTGCTTTGCCTCATTTTAAGTCCCCTTTTTTCATGCAATCAGCAATTGGGGCCATGATGGTGCTAAAGCTTCTGATGAAGCAACGATAAAAAGTAGCCAAACTATGGAAGCTACGAACGTCATGTATGTTCTTAGGCTCGGCCCACTCCACAATGGCTCTCACCTTTTCGAGGTTCGCGACCATTCCATTTGTTGAGTTAATAATTCCCAAGAAAATAACATAACGTTTCATGAAGGTGCATTTCTTGAGATTTGCAAACAACTTCTCGCCCTTGAGGGTTTCACAAACCAGCCTAAGGTGGGTCAAGTGTTGTTCCTTGTCATGATTGTAGATCAAGATGTCATCAAAATAAATAAGGAATTTGCCGAGAAACGGTCTCAACACTTGGGTCATGAGTCGTATGAAAGTACTCGGGGCGTTAGAAAGCCCAAATGGCATGACCATCCACTCATAAAGATCATCCTTAGTCTTAAAGGCTGTTTTTCACTCATTACCGGGGCGGATGCGAACTTGATGGTAGCCACTCTTAAGGTTTATCTTTGAAAAGAAAGTGGCACCAACTATCATATCAAGCATGTCATCGAGCCTTGGTATGGGAAACCGATACTTAACGTTAATCTTGTTGATTGCACGGCTATCCACACACATGCGTCATGTACCATCTTTCTTAGGAGTGAGTAAGGCAGGTATGACACACGAGCTCATGCTCTCTTGGATGAACCCCTTCTGAAGGAGCTCATTGACTTGCCAAGTTAACTCGGAGTGCTCAATCGGATTCAACCTGTAGTGGGGCAGGTTCGGTAAGGTAGATCCGGGAACTAAGTCTATTGCGTGTAGAATATCACGCAAAGGAGGGAGTTCGTTTGGTAAGTCTTCAGGGAAGATATCCGTAAACTCTTTTAAAATCAGCTCAACCTCCTTGGGACACTCACTCGCCGACTTGGGAACACTCTCTACGGTGACAACTACATACACCACACTCTCATCTATCGATGCTTTCTCGAACTCAGAAGGGCTCACAATATTAATGGATTTAGAAGACTTGCCCTTCTTTTCGACTATGTTGGTCGATGGTGTTTTGGGAGGCAAAGGGTGTAAAGTGATCTTTTTGCCCTTATGCATGAACGTGCATATGTTTGATTGACTAGAAAGAGTCACGTCAATGTCATAGAGCCACGACCTTCCCAAAATGATATGACCCACATCCATCAGCACCACATCACACCATAAGGTATCCGAATAAGAACCCAATTGAATCGGTACATGACACCTTTTGGACATGGGAATGGATGAAGAATTAACCCATGCAACTTTATAAGGTCTCGGGTGGGCTTCAAGTGTAAGCCCTAAGCGGTGTACCTCATGAGTGGATATTACATTGGTACAACGACCGCTATCCACGATGACCCTACAATTCTTTTCACCAAATTTGGCATAGGTGTGGAAGATGTTCTCCCTACGTCAGTCATCATTTTCATCCCGTTGAGGCTGTGCAAGGGCACACCTCACAACTAAAGCATGACCAATAGCATCACCCTCATCGCTGGGTGTGTTAACCAGTTCAAATACTTCTTCAACCACTACCTCATCATCATCCTCCTCTCCCTCAATGAAGAGAGTCCTTTGGAGTTCTTTCGTTGGGCATTGGGCGACAAAGTGTCTCATCCCATGACATTTATAGCACTTCACTTGAGAATTAACCCTTGAGGATTCTCCGACTACACCTTTTCCCTTTTCAAACCTAGAATTAGTAGGGGCAGGTTGTGTAGGTTTGGGAGGAGGATTAAATCGTCCCTCACCGGATTGATGACCGCTATATTATGGCTCGGTCCTCTTCACCACTGTAGTTTTCAAGGACCGTTCAAGATCTTGCACAACGGCATAGCATCTTTCAAGAGTTTCTATGGGGTGAGAAATCAACTCTTTTTGCAATTCAAGTCACAATCCGGTGCAGAATCTAGAGAGAGTGATTTCAGGGTCTTTAGATACTTTTGCCCTCATCATGAACTCTTCAAATTTGGCAATGTAATCGGTCACGGGCATACCACCTTGACGTTAATTTTGCCACTGGTTGAGGAGGTGTTGGTGGTATGATAAAGGAACATACTTCTCAGTAAGTCGTTCCTTCATCTCATCCCAACGGGTAATGGGAGGACAACCCGCATTTACCCTAATGTGCTCAACATTGAGCTAGAAAAGTCAAGCTTGACCAACCAATTTCACCTTAGTGAGTCTAACGCAACGGTCATCATTCATGGCTACCAATCAAAGTGTTGGTCCATGTCAGAAAGCCAATCGAGGAAGATAATACGGTCCATTCTTCCATCGAAAGTTGGAATCTCAACTCGGATGTTCTTAAGGAGTTGAACTTCGGCGTCATAGTCATCTCTACGATGATCCCTACGGTTCCGGTTGTCTTGGCGACCATTACGTTCAAAGTGTGGGCACTCACGCTCTTGGTGTTGATTTTCAAGGCCACCCATTGCTTCTAGTTGGTTGATTCGATCATGTAATCTATCAATACCAACTCCTAGAGATATTTGGGCTTGCTTAATGATATTCAGGCGTGCACTAATCGCTCCAAATTCTTCTCGCATAACTCTCAGAGTATTAAGAACATCATCCGAAGCCATGGTGATCACAAAGTCTATTAGGGTTCTAATATGAAATGCAATATGCATAAGGGAAAACAATGCAATAAAATAAATATGACAAGCAAAGATGTCCTAACCTAGAAAACCTAGGGCTCTTATACCAAAACTGACGCGGGACAACGACCCTAAAATGCGAAATATGATTTTATGCAGATTTTGCCGAAATTAATAAAATTAAATCAAGTTTAATCGCAAAATTATCTTTTATACCTCTATGGTTTTGCAAAAATTTTGATGGGTAGATCACACAAGATCCAGGTCGGGTCCAGTCCGATGCGCAAGTACTTTTAAAGTCGAGGCGAGATCAGCCTAGAGATAGGACTCTAGCTTTTCTAGACTTAGGCGTTCATCTTTAGTCCGATGTAGATTCACGGATCCCAAATCGGGTTGTAAAAGGGAATTTAGGGTTTGTAAAAGTCTTATGACTTTAGATCGGTTTGTGGTTTTGGAAAGGGTGTTGGGTTTGTGTGGTTTAGGCTTCAAAAGAGTTTAGGGTATTTGGGGTTCACGGAAACAATTAGGCTAAGGTTTAGAAAGCCCGCAGAGATTTAGAGATATCAAATATAAGCAAACCACACAAATCAATAACAACAATAAGGAAAATATATGAGAATCACTCCCTTGGTCTCACATCAAACCCATCTCAGGCAAAGATTACTCAAGCATAAAAACATTTAATAATCAATCAACTAACTATAATGCTCTTCTTAATGACCTTATATAGGAGGTCTTATAATAAAAGAAAACCCTAAAACGAATATTAAATAAAGACAAATAAACCCTTGAAACAAAAGTTTGAAACTCAACTCCTAAAACAACTAAAATAACTAGGCACGATTTCGATCGATCGAAATTCATATGTCTATGAATATTGTCGTCGACATTCGATCGATCGAATTTGAATTTCGATCGATTAAAATTTTCGATCGATCAAAATTGAAATTCGATCGATCGAAATTTTGCAGTTCCTAAAGTTCTTCCTCATCCTCTTTCTCCAGAATTTCCATCTTTCCCTAGCTTTGACTTCCATAACGCTGCTTCTTTCTACGCCGGTAGAAACGATGCGGTCCGAATCCAATGTCCATGTATGTGGCGTCCCCGTCAGTTTGCACTTGCCAATTTACTTGCTGAGGGTTTGAACTTCAGTTTGATTCGTAGCCAATTTAGTCGTAAGTTCCTTAATAAGGACTTCGAACCTATCGGACTCCATAATGATGCAAGATAATGACAATGAAATCTGGAATCTATATGAATGCTGAAATTACGTGAATGCCGAAATTACCTATATGAATGTTGGAATCTGAAATCCATATTAATGGTGAAATCTGGAATTTGGAATCTATATGAATGCTAAAATCTGGAATCTATATGAATGCTGAAATTACATGAATGGTGACACTCCTAAACTGATTGTTCTCTGATACAAAATCTGATGCAAGTGCTAAAACAATGCGATTTAGATGGGCTGAGATTAATTGAAGATTAATAAAAATAATTGAAATATAAATTGTCTTAACAAATTAACACGGAAAATAAAAAGATTTCCAATTCAATGATTTACAATAGCCCAAACTAGTATTATTTTCACTGCACATTTCCTTTCTGTATCTAGAAGACTAGGATTTTTAGGCGAACATCTAGATCTCCAACAGTTTAGGAAATCGAACAAAGTTATATAGGAGTTTTTTCGAAAATGAGCGAATTTAACAAAGAGAAATAAGATTCTAGCTAATTAGAATTCAAATAGGATTATAGGTAGAATGAAAGAAAACAAGAATCATATACTTACGCCTTTTAATGGGATAAAAGTGGATATGAAGATTGAATGATCGGCTTCGCACCAACCACACGCGTATAGAAGAATCACTCTTCTATTTTGAGAGAATCACACTCTCGAAGAAAAAAATCTTGTTTTCAATTTACATAGCGAAGTTCATAATCATTAATTAAATAAAAATAGCCCTTACAAAGCCTTTTATTGGCATTTTACAAACATATTCAAAATTTAAAAATAAATAACTAATTGTAACCACCAGTAATTAACTGTAATTGCCAGTAACTAACTGTAACCGCCAGTAACTAAATGAAACCGCCAATAACTAATTGAAACCACCAATAGCCGCCAACTTACGGATGTTCGTCATCTACGATATGCACGAAATAAAACTATCCACGATCCAAGCATGCAGATTTAAATTCCGCATCATTTTCTGATATTTTAGAAAGATACAGTGATGCAAGTTGGAATTCAGATTCAGATGAATCTAAGGCAACGAGTGGATGGTATTCACTTTCAGTGGTGCTGCGATTTCATGGGGATCTAAAAAGCAAACATGTATTACTCATTCTACAATGGAATATGAGTTTATTATCTTAATGACATGTGACACAGAGCTGAGCATGGCTTCGGAATTTACTTTTAAAATTTTTTATGTGACCAAAGCCTATGCCACCTATTACACTAAATTGTGATAGTGAGGCTACAAGAGCAAAAATCTACAATAAAGTTTATAATGAAAAGAATAGACATAGGTTTACAACATTGTTATATTAGAGAATTACTCAAGGATGAAGTAAGTGGGATAGACTCAATTCAAACTAATAATAATTTGGTTGATCCGTTTACTAAAAGATTTTCTAGAGAATTGGTAAAGAAAACATCTATCGGGATAGAACTAAAATCATATAGTTGATCACCTATGTCAGAAATTCAACTCAATATTTGTACATCAAAATTTTCAGTTCAATGGAAGAGTATGATATGAGAGTGACGATTAGAAACACTTTAATTTAGTTAAAATGTCTATCCCAAGACAGGTGTAAAGTGCTTGGAATCTGTAATGAAAAGGGAAGGATGAGTATTTACTCTTAATAAGTCTGTAACATTTTATGTTAATGTGCTTGATTACTGAAACACATTCGATAGACTTACCTATGTGAATGTGGAGGTGCGGTTTCTTCTTATGAGATTATGATTTTTCTTAAAAGCATTTATGAAAATCAGGGTATAAGCACAAGGCCATAATAGTGCTAGCTCTATAAAAAACTCAATCTTAAGAAGATGTGTGTGTCATTTATCCAATCTTGTCACATAGGGTCCCCAGTTCAAGACCATGGTCTCTGTGCACCCTGATAAGATTTTGATGAGTTTGCATTAAGGTTCAAACTCAAAAGGTACCTGTTATTGTATGCACATATTTTTAGTACCAATGTCTTTATTTTATTTAAAATTTGTGGGAGATTGTTATATTTATTGATTACTTTAGAATATAATAAATATTTTAAATAATTTCAAAGAAAATAAAATTTTCTTTTTTGATTTCTTTGTGTAGTGGGTTGGTTTTTAGGCAATAAAAGTTTTAATTTTTTGTATGCAAAGTAAATAGTCCCACATTGGAAAGTGTCAAAAGTGCTCCATGATATATGTAGAACCTTTTACCTTCTATTCTTGTTTAACAACAAGAAGAGAAGAGCGTGATTAGCTGGGAGCTGCCGTGTTCGTGCGCGCGCGTGTGCATGGCGATTGGCGTTTTAGGCGCACACACTTTACACAGTTAGATTATTAATGGGCCAGATCGGGTCTAATGAGTCATTAATCAGTGGGTTAATTCGGTTCTACTGAGTCAAAATGGATTGGTCAAATGTTGACCATTGGAACTAACCGTTGCGTAACTGCTTATAACGGTATGTAATTTTTTGAATTTAAATTGGAAAAGTTGCAACTTTTCATCTAGCCATTGATGGAGCAGTTGGGATCTCTGAAAGATCTGAGCTGTCCATAATATGACTGTTGGTCCAACAGTCATATTGAAAAGGCACTTCAGATCTATAAAAGGAGATCTATGGACAAAGATTGAAATACTCTAAAATTCATCGAATTTTCATGCATACAGATTTGAGAATTCTCTTGCTTTCATCTTTTATTTGGTACTTCATCAGATCGAGTTTTCTGGGGCGATCCTTTACTGTTGCAAAGTAACGAATCACATTCAAGAGATTGAGCTCATTGTATCCTGGAAACGTCTTGCTAGAACCCTTTTGCAAACTTGAGGCTTTACTCGAGTAGGGAGCAATTAGTGTTTTAAAGATAGCGACTACATGCCTCGAGTCCAATTTCTCTTGCTCAAATTTGTCATTTTCAGATTTTTTATCGTAATTTTTCTACCATTGTTTCCATGTTAAATTGATTCTCAAAGAATGACGATATCAATAATTGTTCTACGAGAAGACCATCAGAAGATGCTTTTATAACATCTACCATATCAGTTGAGATTTACGTTATTTTATTGTGAAACTAACTGATATTGTATTTTATTTTGAAGATTTTAGTTTATGTATAGGACGTATTCTCATTGAGAAGAATAGTACGTTGCATTTATGCTTATATGGAGAAATTGAGGTGTTTGACACTATTCCTCTTGGAGGGCGGAATGTTCATAGACAACACTTGTCCACCTAGGAGCAGATACACTACAGGCGATTCTCGTGACTGTTTCATTCTATGTATTTGTACTATTTTTTGTTCGTCTTTCTGTCCTAGTTTTTTCTTTCATGACCTGCTATGATAATTTTTGTCTCCTCTTATCTTGAAATTTGCCCCTTTTTTATAAATAGGTTTTGACTGCCCATTTCATGACAGTGCACAAGCACACTCATTGGATGAAGTTCTCTGGGGTAGATTTCTTGTTGGCCGTGGAATTGGAGTAAACATTGTCCTTGTCCCAATATATGTTTCAGAGGTACTTGTTCATTTCAAAAGACAAAATTCAAGTCTTCTGCAAAAAGTTTGGTTTTGGTTCATTTCGCATTTACAATTATTTGAAATGAATAGTCAGACTGTAATGACCCTGAAATTTTGAACAAAAAACTAACTATTTCGATAAGTGTGCCCGGCACGAAAATCGAGACGAATTTAAAAATTAGTAAATGATATTGTTTGAAATAATATTAGCCTGTGATTAGGTGAGTTCACTTGTGAATTCTCACTTAAGTCCGAGTCATGTAAGACGTCGAGACGGTGTGCTACACCGCATCGACCGTGTTCATGCTTCACACCGAAGTCAAAACCATGAGATTAAACTGAAATATCAAAGATATTTCAATTTGGTAGCTTATAAAGGAAGGAAGAGACCTAGGGAGATCTCCTTTCTTCTTCTTCCTCTGGTTCTTGAATAAAACTTTGGAGCTAGGTTTGGTTTGGGCGAGTTCTTCGTGAAAAAAAGAGTTAGCGATACCCGGGATGGTGAGTTGTCTAAGTTAGGGTATGTGGAGTTCAATAAGACGAACTCAGATATAGTCTATGAGGGTGTGAGACCTCAGCGTGCTAAACCAGAGCCAAAAGTCTCCTTGACGGAGGCATACCGACAATAAACTACAAGAGCCGAATCTGAAACCCTCTTTCGGATCGATTTGCCGAAACCCCGAAAGGGCCTAAACAAAGGTGAGCCTATGCTTTTAAATAGGGGCAAATGAGAGGTCTTAGTATGTGTATTGATTGTGTATTAATGGTTGCAAGAAACCATTAATGATGATGGGGTCAAACTAGGCAAGAAAGATGGCCTCCATTAATGACAGAGTTTCTGTCATTATTGATCGATCAATGACAGTTAGTGATCGATCAATGAAAGCCATTGATCTATCATTCTGTATAAGACAATAAAGAGAACAGAACCTTGAGAATTCTGGAAGTTCAGTGCTCGAAGAGCATTGATCGATCAATTTGGGGATTGATCGATCAATCCTGGGTATTGATCGATCAAAAAGAAAGTGATCGATCAATGACTGGTGGTGATCGATCAATGAGGGCATTGATCGATCACTGGTGTGTATTGATCGATCAATAGAGGCAATGATCGATCAATCTGTATAAGTGTTAAATGTGAACAGAAGGTGGGAAATTTGAATTTTAGGCTATTGATCGATCAATGAGGGCATTGATCGATCAATAGGAGGCGTTGGTCGATCAACCAAGCTGGTGATCGATCAATTTTGGCTGTGTTAAAGTGAGGAGAGAAGAGGTTATTGATCAATCAACAAGGGTATTGATCGATCAATGATGAGTAGTGATCGATCAATAGAGGCTATTGATTTTGTTCCTGGTTGAGAGCTGAGAGAGGATTGATCGATTAATGGGATCATTGATCGATCAACAAGAGGGATTGATCGATCAATAAGAGTAGTGATCGATCAATCACCCCTGTTTTTGGCCTGTTTTGATTTTGTGAGTTGAATACTACTGGACACCGCGCTAGTTCACATCCCAACATTCCTGACATATAGAATACTATATTTATGGTCTAGGATCAAACCATGACACCTTGAAAAGCTTTGGATTTGCTTAGAAGAGGTTTTGACCTGAGGTAGGAGAAATCCAACCTAAACTGCTTTGAGTATGATTTCATGTTTATTTCATATCTGCGCCCTGATTTCTGTTTTAACAAGCATGTAAGCATATTATAAATTCCTGTTATCTCTTATTTCTATTTTATGATTTGTATCCTGAAACCTGCTCCTGATTTCTGCTATCTGATCTGTGAGGTCTATGTGTGTATGTGATTTGATGATTTAACTAGATGATCCCCACCGACCCTGCGGTATATCCGAGCCTGGCACACTTGTGCATCTGCTTGTAACCCCTCGGCACAATTGCACTCCATAGATAAGGCATTGTTGCAAACTAAAATTGTTCATGTGAACGACGATTGGTTGGGATTTCCTATCGGTAAATTCATGTTTACTCCGTGTTATATATTCACGGGAGTTTCTTAAATTCCTGTTTACTCCGTGTTATATATTCAAGGGAGTTTCTTAAGTTAGAAAACAAATACAATTTAAGTCACTGATTATATATCTGCATCATAGCTGTTTCTTGTTTACAAACTCGTTATTAACTCTGATTTTGCATGTTTATACATTCTGATTTGATTTTTCGTTTTGAAATATCATGTCCTGCATATTCAATTCATTTTAGTTGGGATTCTTCTATTGAGCTATGATGTAGCTCACCCTGTTTTAATTCATTTATAGGTTTTGAGGCTGTAGCTCCCGACACGGAGAGCGATCCTGATTACCAACCTGACCTAGAGGCTGAGGCCGAGGACGAGGAGACGGACATCCAGACGGACGAGTTCTATCCGTAGCCTGGGTACCGAGTCTGTCATTTGTATTTTGATATTCCGGAATTTTGTGTGCCTGGTGGCCACCATCTGTATATATATATTACTATAGATATTGTATTTTGTGTTTTATACATTCTATTGGAATCACTATCAGGAACAATTATTTGGGTGATGGATGTCCATCACCAATGGTTCTTTTTGATTCCTTTTTGGGAATGTATATTCTTTTGGTAAATAGAATTAGATGCTCTATTTATTATATTTAAATTTTGTAAATGCCTTATGTGATGACTCGACCTACCACTGCTGGACAGTGTCTGCTTGGTTTCCACTATACAAGCAGACACTTTGTGATTTGTCCCGGGGATCATCCAGAGTATGATCCTGATGGCACGGATTTTTGGGTGTGAAAATCCGGGCTGTCACACAGACTACTTGAAATTTATGGTATAGCTACGCTAGTAATGTGGTGTAGACACCCAAATTTGGCCCAAGGTCTGATCGAAACACCTTTCGAGAGAGGTGTAATTCTGAGCTTTTGATGGCATGTATGGAACCCTTAGGAATCACTCTAAACACTTAAGAATTACCCTAGATCTCTTAAAAACCTACCCTAAACCTTTAGAAACCAATCCCGAACCCTCAGGAATTAACCATACCCTTCCAAGACCTATTAGAACCCTTCCCGGGCACGATTCAAACCCCCCTGAGCAGCGATTAGAAAGAGGAGTGCTAAAATTTTTGTGGATAGTTACCCAACCTAAGGCCTATATTATTGGACAGAAGACTTTCCCAGCTTTCAAACGAGCTAAGAATCGCCTAATTTAGAGTTGTACATCAAAAGATATGACAGAATGAAGATCGTAAATTACAAAACTGGACCCATAGAGTCAATTTCGAACTAACCAAAATAGCTTATGAAAAGAGGAGTGCCAAGGTTAGCATATACCATTTCCCAACCTAAGGCCTATACCATTGGAAAATAGAGTTTCCCAGCTTTCCAACGAGCCAAGAATCGCCTAATTTGGAGTTGTACATAAAACGTTATGGCAATTTGAAAAATGCGGATTTGTGCAGGAAATTGCAAACCGGGCCGGGCCCCTGCGGGTCTTCAACTTCCAACAGTTTGGACCTAGTTTTCCTTCAAAAAATGACCAAAATTGACATTGAGGGTTTGACTTGTGGACCATCCCAAAGTCTAGGGTCTGTTTCTTTAGGACCCTAGTGACCCTATTAGCTTAAGTTATCACCCTTTTGCCATTCAAGTCACCACCCTATCATCTACCATTAAACCCAAATCCCTCTTCTCCAAGCTCTAGAAAACCACAAATACCTTAGATTGCCCATTACCTAATTGCTAATCCAATTATAATTTTAACCCCTCACTAATCCTTCCTTTCTCTATAAATAGAGAGCCACCCCTCTTGCTTAAGGGTTGAGAGTTTTTACCTAAGAGAGAAAGAGCGTAAGTGAGAAGATCTTTCTCCCTTTGGTGCACTATCCCCATACAAATTTCAGAATTGAAAAAGCCCCTTTAGACCTTAGTATTTCACTAAAAACCTGTAGGTTAGGTGTGTGTTACCCCCTAGCCTTCCTTCTCTACCTCTTAGTTTCAAGCCTTAGGAGTTAGAACCCCATTCCATACCATACAAGCCTTCAAAAAGCTCACCGAAGCAAGCTAACGCAAGGCTCCCCAACGGTGCTACAAGGGCCCGAGAGCTCCGGCTCTCCCCTCTATTCCTCTACCTTCTTTGCTTTTCCTCTATCCTAGAATTGAGCCGTTACGCTGCCCAAATTTCGGCAAGCGGGAAGGGCTCGATAGGATCGGTGTGCCTTCGGGCAAGGGGAAGTGCCGCTCATTTTACTTTCTTTTATATATATATATAATTATATATATATATATATATAATTATATATATATATATATACTATATAAACCAGCCCCACATAGACCTGGTCTTAAGTAGAGACCGCATTTAGCGGGTTGATCGGGTGCCTAACACTTTCCCGATCGATAACCGAAGCCCCTACCCAAAAGCCTTTGGCGTGGACCGGATTCAGAGTCATATTTTTAGCACTTCGGTGCTCATAAAAATGAACTAGGTATCCCGGGACACCGAAAGCTCTGGGTGGCGACTCTATATTTTTTATTAGAGAGCGCATCGTCGCGATGGGATCATCTCGATTCCCACGGTTGCATAGATGGCGACTCTGCTGGGGAGTAGCTAGTAGAGCTTCCCCTTGAACTAGGCCTTTTTCATTTTTTTATTTTTTCTAACATTTTATTGCTATTTTTTTAAATTATTTTTGCTATTTTTTTTGTCACTCACCCCTCCGATTACGTTATTTTACTTACCCCTACGATTCCGCTTTAAATTTCAGCAATCTTTGCCTAGTCACTTGGCTGACACCTTTTTTACTCACCCCTACGATTTCGCTTTAAATTTCAGTAATTTTTGCCTAGTCATTTGACTGTCACATTTTTTACTTACCCCTACGATTCCGCTTTAAATTTCAGCAATTTTTGCCTAGTCGCTTGACTGGTACCTTTCTTTTACTCACCCCTACGTTTTCGCTTTAAATTTCAGCAACTTTTTGCCTAGTCACTTGACTGGCATCTTTTAAATTTCAGCACTTTATATTTCCCGCCTAGTCGCTTGACTGGCCCCGTCTTTTTTTATTATTCATATCCTAACAGTGGACGCCGGCCCGTAGTGGCGGCACGGGATATTCACCTCCGGTCTTTGAACTAAAGAAAACTTCCAAAAAAAGAGAAAAATTTTGAAAAAAATTAAAATTGAACCAAGTTAGGGAGCTTAATTAATTTGTTTTGCGGGATAGATTTTTCAAAAGGGTTGGTTTAGGCACACATACAAACACCCGGGTCTTAGTATGGCTGCAGCCCTAGTGGTGATGATCCAGAAAAGTCCCAGCCCACCTAGTATCTGAGAAGGCGCTCGCGCCGGAGGTATATCGGGTGGGTTCCCATTCCTACAAAGCTTAAAACCCTTGGGGAGCGTGCTAGCGAGTTATACCGGACTCACACCCCTTAGGTTCGGTGAGGAGAGAACGGTTCACAAAAATCGGTCCTTAAGCCCAGCTTCCACAAAAAAACCCAGTTTAGAGACCAACTCCGAACTGAAGTTGCTGCTGTGTAGTTTTGAACAGTAGCTGTTCGGATTTGTGGCCTTTTTCACCTCCCGAGTTCCCCGATTAGTGTGCTTAGTGCCTTGTTTGGGTCCCGCCATCTCCGACACCCAATACGTTCCTGCCGGTCAAAAGAAGGCAACTTCCTTTTGTCTCATCTTGAGGGATCGGGTTATTTGCCTCGATTTTTGTACCTTCAATAGATCGAAGGTTCTCCTGCAGATAGAATCGTCCACCGCTGGTCTTGAATTAGTGCGAGGCCACCCGAAAAGGGAGTTCCAAGGCCTCGGAACCTTTGTTTTCCAAAATATCTCTTTCGAAAAATTAAAAAAATAATATATATATATATATATATATAAATCAAAAACCAAAAAATATATAGTTTGTGGTGCCGGCACAACGGCATCATCTTACCCTCCGTCGTCCCGTAGGGGAAGAAGGAGGAGCATTTTTGGGCCTCATCCAAGGCACCCTTACCCAACCCGTTCCCGTAGAATGTCGTGGGTGGTGGACCCGGCTTACGCCGATCCCGATTCATCCCCGCCCCATTCTCCAACCCACTCTCATTCGGGAGAAGTTTTCTCTACCATCCCCCCCTCATATTCCCAACCACTACCCCCCAAAATATCCATAATCCAACCCCCCATCTCTTGCCCAAACCATGCCTATTCTCCCTCCCATATCCATGCCCAATCCAACACATTTCCCATCCACATCCATACAAAACCCAAACCCGTTTTCCCAATCCACATCTATGCCCCAATTCCCATCATCCCCCTATAGACCCGATCCACCCACATTCACATACACCACTTCCGCCCTATCCAACCCCCCACAAATCCCCCCATCTACCCGGGTCATGCCCGTTTTTACCGGGGTCATGCCCAGTTTTTCCCACACACCCACACTTTACCCTTCATCATCTTTAAACATCCCCAACCCATCCCCCTTTTCCAATGACCCACCCCATTCCTTTAACCCATCACCTACCATGGCCATGCCCAATTTTCCCTCCACATCCACCCCATCTATACCCAATCATCCATTAGACCCACCATCCACATCCGATCCTCCTTCCATGACTATGATGGAGGAGATGTTCCAAGCCTACTCCTAATAGAAGGCTTCCCAAAACACCTCCCATCATTTATACCCCACATCCATGGACCCATCCCATACCTTAGCCAACCTCCATGCTTCACTCCCCCATGACCCCCATCAACCCCCCATAATCCACACCATCCAAACCCCCATCACCCACATGTCCCAGGGCCCCATGGCCCAATACCCCACGGCCCGGACCCACCAATGGCCCACGACCCAGACCCACCCAGGCCCAAAGGGCAGACCCATCAAGGGCCCATGGCCCAGACCCATAAAGGCCCAATGGGTCAGACCCATCAAGGCCCACTGGACCAGACCCACCAAGATCCAATGGGCTAGGCCCATCAAGGGCCCATGGCCCAAACCCACCAAGGGCCCATGGCCCAAACCCACCAAGGCCCAATGGCAGACCCGTCAAGGGCCCATGGCCCAGACCCACCAAGGCCCAATGGGCCAGACCCATCAAGGGCCCATGGCCCAGACCCATCAAAGCCCAATGGCCAGACCCACCAAGGCACAATGGGCCAGACCCACCAAGGCCTAATGGGCCAGACCTGTCAAGGCCCAGTGGCCCAAACCTACCCAGGCCCAACAGCCCAAACCCACCAAGGGTCCATGGCCTAAACCCATCCGTGGCCCTTGGCCCAAAATGACCAAGGGTTCATGGCCCAAACCCAAACCCCATACCCATGCCCTCCACAATACCCCCAAAATTTCACCCACCCCCAACCTTCACAATCGGGTCAAACCCATGCCATACCTCAGATCCAATTTTCCCATGGCCCCACACCCCAAGGCCACTTCCAAACCTTCCCCCATGACCAATGGCCCAATTAGGCCCCACCCCTAAACCAAACCACCACTCATCCCATCACCCCACAACACTTCCCTTACATTCAAGGGGCTCACCCAACTCACATCCAATCCAATCCCATCCAGTCTATGCAACAACAGTATGAGAACCTCGTCCTCACTGCACCTTATATAGATCAACAGTATGAGGAGGACGAGATCAGAAATAGTGCTGCCTATGTCGGGGCAGTGACTACTATTAATCCTCCACTGGTAGCAATCCCACTCCCAATAGCACAGAGCGAGTCCCAGCCGACTGTTGGGAAAATGGCCCCCATGTCCAAAGAATCGGAACAGTTAAGGGAGCAACTAGACAAGATCTAGAAACAATTATTAAAGATGGGTGGTGCTGAAATCCACGCCACGGATTTCACGGATTTATGTCTGTTTGTCGAGGTCCCCCTGCCCCCCAAATTTAAAATGCCAGTATTCGACAAGTACAATGGCACAGGCAACCCGATTACACACCTCAAGTCCTATTGTGGGGACATGTGCCAGTATGGGGGGGACGAGAGACTGCTAATAAAAGTCTTTCAGAAAAGTTTGACCGGACCGACCCTTAGGTGGTTCACATCTCTTGAACCATCCATGATAAAGACATGGAAAGATTTGACGCATTTGTTCCAGGAACAGTATGTCTATAATACTGATATTGAACCGCACAAGTCTGACTTGGCCCGTTTGAAACAGAATCCCAACTAGACCTTTGGCGACTATTTGGGGCATTGGAGAGCACTGGCAGCTCAAGTTAGAAATACAATACCGGACGATGAGCAGATGGAGATGATTTCAAAGAACACTCTGCCAGTGATTTCTGATTTTCTTGTATATCAACAGCAGTCCAGTTTTGCTGATTTGGTGAGGAATGCCAACCGCTGTGAGGATGCCATCAGGGAAGGGCGGTTGAGTAAGAATGCTTCAGGGGGACCTAGCGGGGTTAGGAGGTTCTTGGCGGAAGAGCAGCGGAGGGCGAGGCAGAGGTGCAAAATGTTGCGAACACTCGGCCCAATAATAACAATGTAGCCCCGTTCCAAGTCCAAGCAGCGCAACTAGCTCCCGTCAGGACAAGGCCTGTACAAAGAGCAGGGAATGGGCAGGGAATGCAAATGACCTCGGAGAGGAGAGTCCGTTATGATCGAGTCTTTATGCCTTTAGGGCAATCCCTGAGTGTACTTTTGCCATTATTAATTGAAAAGGGTTTAATAACTGTTCTCCAACCACGACCTCCTCCCAATCCGATTCCATATAATTTTGACCCTAATACTCATTGCAATTTTCATCAGGGTCCTGGTCACCCGACTGATCGCTGCTTCCCATTAAAGTACGCGGTCCAGGACTTAATCGATGCTGAAAAGATCATTCCCCCTGCACCCACCCAAGCAAACCAGCATGCAAATATCCATCAAGTGCCTTTACCACCACACCCTACCGGAATAGCAGGTCCCAGACCCACCATAGGGATGGTAGAGGAATTTGAAGAAGAATTGGAGTTTGCTCCGTCAGACTTCATTTGTAATCCAGAAATGTTTGTGGCACCAAGGCAGATAAATCTAGGAGAAGGAACTGTTGGGGTGATTGAACCCCTAAATCTGGCAGATTATTTTCCTACCCCTACACCAACAGTTGAACCCCTAGATCTTAGGGCCTATTTCCCACAATCCACTCCCATTAACTACGTACAAATGAATGCGTATCAACCATATTCCACCACCCCCATCCATTACCTAATAAACCAACAAACCCCCAATCCCCCACCACCAATAAATTACCAATGGCCTGCTCCCACCCCATTATCGTCAGCTCAATTGCATGCAAACTCTACCACCCCTGTCAATTCCCTCATGGCCCATCAAACCCCCAACCCTCTGCCTGCACTCATCAATTATCAATGGCCTGCACACACACCATTACCCCCGGTGCAACCACCATTAAACCTCACCACCCCTACCTGGCCAAATTTTGCTACCCCCCCATCCATCACGGAGGAAAGCCATGTCTTACCTGCCCTCCCAGAGTCATCAGTACATGCACTCCAGACACCGATAGCCATACCATTCCAGCTCTCAGGACCAACCTATGATCCACATCAGGTCCCGTTGAGCTACGAGCAAACCAATGCTAACGCCGGCAGCAGCAGTAGAGAGGGAGCGGTGGACTTTGTTACTGTTGCTCGGGAAGAACTCGAGATAGCTGAGACAAGAAGACAAGAATAAAGACAAAGAATGATGTAGCGACAAGCCCAACCCGTAGGGAAGAAAGAGAGCACTGTGAATCCCTTTGAGAAGATGAGTCGAGAACATATACTAGAGACTCAGCTGAAAAGAATGCCGGCCCATATTTACTGTATGGGATTTATTGATGACATCCCCACTCCATTTCCAAGCATTAATGGGGGCATTGAAAAATGCTCATGTATCACTGCAAGTCAGCTTGGATGAAGTTGGGCAGATAATTGGTCAAGTGATGGCTCCTAATGCCATATCTTTTTCGGATGCGGACCTGCTAGAGGAGGGAAATAGTCATTCTAAACCTCTCAACATCACTGTAGAATCTGGGAACATGATAATTCCCTTGGTTTTAATTGACAACGGATCTGCATTGAACGTGTGCCCATTGAGAACTGCCACCAAAATTGGGGTGGACCCCTGCATGTTGAGGCCAACAAGGATGAGTGCTCGAGGTTTTGATAACACAAGGCGGGAGATCATGGGAGAAGTTGACCTTGAGCTCGTAATCGGGCCCATGACCTTTTCCATACCATTCCAAGTGATGGATATCAAATCCTCTTTTAATCTACTGATAGGACGCCCATGGTTGCATGAGGTTGGGGCGATACCTTCTACCCTCCATCAAAAATTGAAATTCATATCAGGACAGAAGGTGATCATCATCATTGGTTAAGGGCACAATGAGAAAGACAAGGCCACCCACAGCATTGAAAATCCTAAGGTAGTGGATGTGCCACATACTGAGGAAGACACCGACCTGCACAGTTTTGAATATGAGGTGTCGGTCAGAGACCAGAACCCCCTAGAAACATCACTTCAGCAACCAACAGCGGAATGGAAGTAGCGGTGGCGATGGTCCAAAAGTGGGGCTATCAGAAAGGAAGGGGTCTGGGACCCAAATTACAAGGCAGAAGAGAGCCAGTTGTGGCTAAGGGATAAAAAGTAAGATTCGGGCTAGGATATAAGCCCACAGAGCAAGAGGTCCGAGAGGCCAAAGAAAAAGCCAGGGTCGCCGCAACAGCAAGAGCTCGAGGAACCAACATAGAAGAGAAACCTCGCTCTAGGCCACAAATCAGGGATTCCTTTGTCAGCGCAGGGGTCATAAAGATCGATCGAAATGGGGCAACTCATTTGACCCCACACAAACCCAAATCCCCAGTCCATCCCACCAATCCTCAGATCTCCCTTTTCAGCTTAGAGATAGATTTGGCCGCGTTGTCCCTTTTCGAAGAACGACGGTCGGTACCTGAACAAACCCCTCCTGTGGTAAATCACCACAAAACCGAGTTATCGTTTGAAGACATGATCTCAGATGAAATGGGGATCAACATGATGGAGGCTAATTCCAATGAGCCATATCAATCAGCATCCTCCATCCCAACAGGTAAAGAAGCGGCGCCTCAGGTATGCAATTGGGCATCTTTGCCCCAAACCCTGGAAGCAGGAAGTGGCCTAAAGTTTGGCGCCTGTTTCTAAAAAAAAAACAACCTATAAAAAGTGAGATAAGCCCTTGGCAGGCAATACCTTGTATATACACAAACCCGCCTGGCCAAGGGTCCGTCTCCGAAGAAAATGAAAATCTCAAAAACATGAAAGAAAATAAAAATCTCAAAAACATGGAAGAAAATAAAAATCTCAAAAACATTGAAAAAATCCAAAGTCCAAAAATATTGTCATTTAAAGTTTCAGAAAATGTCCCACAAAAGGATGCCTTAATCAAAATACCCGTCCCACGTGAAATCAACCCCTTCCCTGTAGAAATACAAGAAGAGGTAGGGATCACGAGTCTGGACGAGGATGTCTCCCTCGAGGAGCTCCCCAATGAGCTCCTTGACCAATTTGCCGACTTTGAGCATGGCCCTACTCCCATTGTCGAAGAGACTGAAGACGTCAATCTAGGAACTAAGGAGGTTCCCAGGATAACCAAAATTGGAACGTCACTATCTCCTGAGGAAAGAAAGAGCATGATCGACTTCCTTCGATCTTACCAAGACATTTTTGCCTGGTCGTATGAGGACATGCCTGGTCTGGATACCGATTTGGTCGAGCATGAGTTGCCTCTCTACCCTGATATGAAGCCAGTCAAGCAGAAGCTGAGACATCTCTGACCCGAATGGATGCTGAAAGTCAAAGACGAGGTCATCAAGCAGTATGACGCGGGGTTTCTCATGGTATCCAAGTACCCGCAGTGGCTAGCTAATATCGTACCTGTACCGAAGAAGGATGGAAAGGTCCGCATGTGTATCGATTTCCGTAATTTAAACAGAGCAAGCCCAAAGGACGATTTCCCACTGCCACACATCGACATCTTGGTTGATAACACAGCTAAGCATGGAATGCTTTCTTTTATGGATAGATTCTCAGGATACAATCAAATCAAAATGGCGGAGGATGATCGTGAGAAGACAGCGTTCATTACCCCCTGGGGAACCTTTTGCTATCGAGTCATGCCATTCGGGCTGAAGAATGTCGGTGCAACGTACCAGAGAGCTATGACTGTAGTATTTCATGACATGATGCACCGAGAGATTGTAGTATATGTCGACGACATGATAGCCAAGTCACCGGAGCGAAGCGACCATCTGGTAAACCTTCAGAAGCTATTTGAAAGGCTGAGGAAATATCGACTATGTCTAAATCCACAGAAGTGCGCATTTGGTGCTATGTCAGGGAAACTGCTAGGGTTCATCGTAAGCAGAAGGGGGATCGAGGTCGACCCAATCAAAGTTAATGCCATCACTGAAATGCCATCGCCATCTACCGAGAAAGAGGTTAGAGGGTTTCTAGGTAGAATACAGTATATCAGTCGGATCATTGCACAGCTAACTCCAATCTACACGCCGATCTTCAAGTTACTAAGGAAGAATTCGCCCGTTGAATGGAACGACGATTGTCAGGCAGCGTTCGAAAAAATCAAAAGCTACCTCCTTAATCCACCTGTTTTGGTACAACCTGAGCCAGGGAGACCACTCTTGATGTATCTCTCCACGACTGAAGTTTCGATGGGATGTGTCTTGGGGCAGCACGATGAAACAGGAAGAAGAGAGCAGGCCATTTACTATATGAGCAAGAAGTTTACTGATTACGAGACGCGCTATTCTCATCTGGAGAAAGCATGCCTGGCTCTTGTATGGGCTACTCAAAGGCTCCGCCACTACTTACTATCCCAGGCCATTTTGCTCTTGGCTCGAATGGACCCGTTGAAATACCTGTTTGAAAAGCCAGCTCTCACTGGACGAATCGCACGATGGCGACTTTTATTATCAGAATTCGACATCACGTACGTCACTCAGAAATTAATCAAGGGGCAGGCGCTTGCTGATCATCTTGCTGATAATCCTTTACCTAACTATGAGATGTTAAGAACCGAATTCCCAGATGAAGATATCTTGTTTATGACGGAAGATGATACAGAAGAACCAGAAGAATCATGGGTAATGCGCTTTGACGGGGCAGCAAATGTCAAGGGCCAAGGAGTTAGCGCCATCCTGATTTCACCAAAAGGATCCCATGTACCGGTCTCTATCAAGCTCAACTTCCCTTGCACTAACAATATGGCTTAGTATGAAGCTTGCGTCGCTGGTCTGCAGGCAACTCTCGATCTGAATGTAACTCACCTTCGAGTATTTGGCGATTCACAGTTAATCATATGCCAGTCAAATGGCGATTGGAAGATGAAAGATGAGAAACTGATCCCCTATCATGAACACCTCGAGGATCTGATAGCTTGCTTCCAAGATGTGACTTTCTCATACGTCCCCCGGATAAGGAATCACTTTGCCGATGCATTAGCAACTTTGGCGTCAATGATTGAAATCCCCTATGGTGTTGAGATGAAGCCGATCGTGATCGAAAAGAGGAATGAGCTGGCCTTCTGCCTCCAGATTGAGGAACCAACGAAGCCTGATGATGAGCCACCTTGGTTCTCAGATATCAAGAATTTCCTCGAGACCCTAACTTTCCCAGAGGGTACATCCAGGACAGACTGACGGACCATTCAACGTTTAGCGGCAGGTTACATCATTTGCGGAGAATGCTTCTACAAGCGATCATACAATAACATCTTACTCAGGTGTCTTACTGAAAGTGAAACGGTCGACATTATGAGAGAAATCCATGAGGGAGTATGCGGAGCCCACATTAGCGGTCACATGCTCGCTAGGAAAATCCTACGGCAGGGATATTTTTGGACCACCATGGAATCGGATTGTTGCAAGCATGTTCAAAAATACTACAAGTGTCAAGAACACTCCAGTCTGATACACGCTCCTGCCATTGATCTTCATTACATGACCACTCCTTGGCCATTTGCTACCCGGGGCCTTGACGTTGTCGGAATGATTAATCCAAAAGCATCAAACGGACATCGGTTCATCCTCGTCGCCATTGAATACTTTACCAAGTGGGTAGAAGCAACGTCATATGCCAACATCACTTCCAGTCACGTCGAGAGGTTTCTAAAGAATAATATTGTGTGCCGATTTGGAGTACCCAAGGATATCATCACGAACAACGGCATAAACTTTGCGAATAAGTGCATTCGAGACTTCTGCAAGCAATATAAGATCAAGCACCATCACTCATCCCCTTATCGGCCTCAAACTAATGGAGCCGTGGAAGCCGCGAACAAGACAGTCGTCAGCATCCTTGAGAGGATGGTCATCACTTATCGAGATTGGAGTGAAATGTTGTCATTTGTTTTGTGGGCCTATCGAACGTCGATCCGTACCGCTACAGGGGCAACACCATTCTCCCTTGTGTATGGAACCGAGGCCGTCCTCCCGGTGGAGGTTGAAGTACCCTCGCTCTGAATCCTCATGGAATCAGACTTACCTGAAGCAGAAAGAGAGAGATCATGCTTTGATCAGCTGAACTTACTGGACGAAAAGAGACTCCTAGCCTTATGCCACACTCAAGTTTACCAAGGGCGAATCGCACGCTCTTACAATAAACGTGTCCACAGTCGAGATCTGAAGGTAGGAGACACTGTGTTGAAGAAGATCTTCCCATCCCTCCACGTCGATCCGAGGGAAAAATTCAAGCCAAACTAGGAAGGACCTTACGTCATCCGAGAAGTGCTGCCGGGATACGCCATCCGCCTCGCCACCATGGATGGAGATCATTTTCCTAAGCCCATCAACGCTGGATACGTCTGACGGTTCTACTCTTAGTCCGTCACGACAAGGTAAGTATTGATGAAACAGATACGCGACTGCTTAAGAACCACCCAAAAGAGGCCATCATTCTAAATACAGTAGCCAAAAAAGTATCCCTAAAAATGATGATATCCTTTGCTACCCCATTTGAGTATGGGCCTTTCTTTCAACAAACCCATTCCCCAAAAAAAAAAAAAAATTATATATATATATATATACGTGTACATATACCAAAAAAGAGAGAAAAGATGAAGTAGAGTTACTATCAAAATCCAAAAAAAAAAAATCGAAAAAGCAAAAACTCAAAAAGAGATTGCCTGAAATGAAGCAAAAAGAACAAAAAAAATGTAGAAGAATCACGGGGCATGTACAGTAAAACCCCCAAGGAAGAAAGTATGTCAAGAAAACTGAAGTCGTATCAAGAAAATCCTTTTAACCCAGCATACCTTCAAATCCTAACCTAACCCTGAAACAAGCTACACCCTGAAAGAAGCCGTCTTTGTAGGTTCGCAAGCAGTCATAATATTTGTTAAGTCAATATGAGCCGAGTCGTGAGACGACACCAGAACCCCATCCAGCCGGCTATGAAGAAATCAAGGTCTATGTCGTGGCTGTTGAAAAAAGAAACGAAAATAAAAGGAATAAAATAAAATAAAATAAAAATACAAGCTCAAAGCAGGATGGACATGGTGAAAACCCGAAAGGGCATTACGGGTAAAAACAGCGAGCTTGTGCGGACCAGGTGAAAACCCGAAAGGGCGCTTGGGGTAAGAAAGCTAAACCCACGGACGTGGTGAAAACCTGAAAGGGCGGCACGGGTAAAAAGAGAGATAAAAAGAAAAAAAAAAAAAAAAAAGAGAAGAAAGGTTTGGACTGATTGAGAAGATTGATGTTTGAGGAACCCTTTTGTTACTCTTCCTGTACCCTCTTGTCTGACTGGGCCGCTATTTATAGTTCAAATCGGGTCCCGACCATAATTGTCTTTGTGAAACCCACACCGTCAATTGTATGACCCGAGGCAAGGAGAAAGGTTTAACTCAATCTAAAGGGATCAACATTCTGGCCTTGGTAAAATCTAGAAACTCACTCAGGTCCGACTGCATGAAAGAGTTCGACTATGCTCAAAATGGGACCCATTACTCCGTCTCACTATCAAGGCATAAAAAAAAAAAAGAAAAAAAAAAGTGCCAAAAATAAATAAAAAAATCAAGAAAAATCCAAACACCAAAAATTGTGTATATATTTCTACTCATTTTCATTAACATTTATACAGATTGATCGATCAATGCCTTCATTGATCGATCAATACCCTCCAGTGATCAATCAATGCCTTCATTGATCGATCACCACCAGTCATTGATCAATCACTCTCTTGTTGATCGATCAATACACAGGATTGATCGATCAATCCACAAATTGATCGATCAATACCGTTTGTGCATTGAACTTCCAGAATTTTAGGGCTTCTGTTCCCTTCTTTGTCTTATACAGATTGATTGATCAATGCTTTTCATTGATCGATCACCACCAGTCATTGATCGATCAATCTTGCCATTGATCGATCAATAATGACAGAACTTCTGTCATTAATGGAGGTCATATACCTCCCTATTTTTAACCCATTTTCATTAATGGTTTCTTACAACCATTAATACACACTCACATACACATATAAGGGCATCCAACTGCCCATCTTTAAACACACGGACTCACCTTTAGTTGGGCCCTTTCGGGGTTTCGACAAACGCAAATCCGGAGGGTTTCGGATCCGACTCTCGCAGTTTATCGGCGGTATGCCTCCTTGAAGGAGACCTTTGGCTCTGGCTCAGCACGCTGAGGTTTCACACACTCATAGACTATTTTTTTGAGTTCGTCTTATTGAACTCTACATATCCTAACTAGACAACTCACCATCCCGGTATCGCTAACCCTGTTTTTCACGTGAACTCGCCCAAACCAAACCTAGCTCAAATTTTCTTAGCTTCTAGAGTAAGGGGAAGAAGAAGAAGAAGAAGAACTCTCTCCCAAGTCTCTCCCCTCCCTTATAAGCTACCAAAATAAAATATCCCTGATATTTCACTTCCAACCCTAAGTTAGACTCCAGTGTGAAGCGCCTACATAACTTCCACGGCGTAACACGATCCGACAAGGTTCTACCAGTCTCGGATTTTCGTGAGAAGTCACACATGACCCTATCTCGTGACCGATTAATATTATTTCCAATAATATTAATTATAATTTTAAATTTTGTCTCGACTTCCGTGTCAGGCACGTAGATCGAAACAGTCAGTTTCTTGTTCAGAATTTCAGGATCGTTACATTTCGGTACTTGGAAGAAGCCAGATGTCGGTTAAGTGAAGAAAGTAGAAATGGTTATCCCAGGCCAGCTGAAATTTGTAGAGCTTTTCTTATGATAATGAGGGGGGATTTTTTCTGATGCTGGATCCATTGGGGAGTCTTCAGCAACAATTGCGGAGGTTAAGGTCGTGGCATGCTTTGTTTTGTTTCAAAATGTTAAGGGTAAATTACTTGATACCCCCTATTTTGGGGCTTCTCCACTTAATCTCCCCCATTATTTTCGCACATCCTTATTTTTCTCGACAATTTTCTACCCTCCATTTTATATTCATTTTAAAATACTTATAATATCCTTTAAACTCAACTTTTTACTCCGTACTCTCTCTCTTCGAAAAGCTAACATATCTACACCTGATCTCCATTGTCTTCGTTCAGCTTAATAACAGATTGTGATACATGGCTGCCTTTTATCCATCATTCAACCTAAAAACTATTATATTTATCCTTTTAAAAACTAACATAATCATTGTTTGTATCAATAACTTGACATTCATCCCGATAATAGTATGGTGATAATTCATTGTCTTTTAACAATCATTTAACCTAAAAATTTCATAGCGACATTCATTTCTTCCTTCATTATGAATCTCTATATTCTTTATTTTTCTTTTGAACTTCTCCAATATGTTGGTTTTCTTTAAAACTTTTCCCTTATGTGGGTTTCGTAGGATAAACACCATTGTGGATGATCATTATGTGGATCATAATTTCTCGTACATTTATGCTTTTCCAGGGATGACATGACTGCTTTCACGAACATATCACTATACTG
The DNA here is from genome assembly GCA_021018995.1 of Chloranthus sessilifolius. Taxonomy (NCBI): domain Eukaryota; kingdom Viridiplantae; phylum Streptophyta; class Magnoliopsida; order Chloranthales; family Chloranthaceae; genus Chloranthus; species Chloranthus sessilifolius. The sequence goes on along the minus strand of CM037592.1, from coordinate 34,826,614 downwards.
CAGCTATAGTGACCCATAAAAAGAAGCGATATCACTGCTTTGACCCGCTTCCAAAGCAGCGATATCGTTGCTTCAGAAGCAATAATTTTTCAGGAAGGTTAATTAGTCTGAGAACTTTAACTAATTAACTAATCTAATTTAACTTGAAAGAGGGCTGATAGAAGATAATAAACTATTAATTTCTTTTTCCAAATTTCACTGATGAAAAGATATATATTTATGTTCAGTTTATTATTATTTTTTTTTGGTAGTTGAAAGATATCATACTGGTATATTATAGTAATCCATTTAGTATGAATTTTTTGAAAATATATAGTACTTATATAGAAACCACTAGAAATTGTCAATTTTTCTGATGAATATAATTATGTCATTACTCAAACTTACGGAGAAACAATAAATTGAACCTGTGCTCCAAGCTCTCTAAAAATGTGCCTTGTGGCAACCAAAATCCTGTTTTGGTGCCACATGGACTGAAGGGACAATGTATAGATAATTTCAAAGCAAAAACAAAAATTAAATCTAATCTCCATTTGTGATTATTACCATTTAAAAATTGGTCTATTAATTGTAATCTACTTTTGCCTTTTACCATGTGGATAGTTTTCAATTTCTTTTTTTTTTTTTTGAAAATAATTGATGCAATCTCTCTTGCTCCACGTGGCAACCGAAATATGTTTTGGGTGCCTCAGAAAGCTGCTTATGGACCTTGGAGTATGCTCACTGTGCTTTGGTGGAGCACCTAACTGGGATCATATATATATATATCTTGCCCCACATGGCAACAAAAAAATGTTTTGGGTTCCACGCAAAACTGCTTATGGACCTTGGAGTATGCTCACCGTGCTCCGGTGGAGCACCTAACTGGGATCATATATATATATATATATATATATATATAGAAAATAAGTTGGCAATCTTTCTGATAGTTTATATAAGTCTTTTATTATCTCTAATAATTTAGATTAAATGGATAGTATAAAATAGTTTAAATTCTTAGACTGATCCACTCGCTTGAAATTTTTTTACTTTCAAAGCAGTGATATCACAGCTCTCAAGCTTTCAAAGTAGCATATAGCTGCTTTTATGCATGAGTTGCGATACAGTTGTTTTTATGCATAGAAAGCTGTGACAGATTGTTGAAGGCAGCAATATCGTCATAGGGAAAGCATAAATGTATAATAAAATGAGGAATTCACTAAGTTAGTCCACAATAGTGATTACTCCTATGAAAACCCACAAAATGGAAACATTTCTGACGAAATCCACATAAGGGAGAATTTCTAATGAAAAATAAACAATATAGAGATCCATGACGAAGGGGGAACTGAACATGACAGTGAAACCTTTTAGGTGAAATGGTGGTTGAAAAAGTGAGGTATCACAATTGTGTTATTGGGATGAACATTGACTTTTCGATATGAATGAATTTAGAGCTCCATTATAAATATGTTAGCTTTTAGAAAGATAAATATATTACGAGCGCACAAAAAGAATGGGAGGTATTAGTGAAGAAGCCCCAAAACAAGGGGTATCAAGTATTTTACCCATACCATCAAATGGTCATCATGAGGCTCGCTCACCGTAGAAGCATATTGCATAAATTTAGAGAGATTGATAAGAGGCTCCAATTGATAGAAGGCAACTCATATCGATTGGGAAGTGAGCTTTAGAGCAAGACAATTGACGGGGATATCTCACAGTGCAAGGTGGATGGAATGTGCAAAGAGAAAACAAGGGAAGAAGAAGAAAATGAAGCAAAGTTCGTCAACATATGACGGATCACGTCCGTAGCTTCAGAACAGACGTCCGTGGTATTTGGATGGACATTCATGATTTTAGATGGTTTTTGTTTTGTATGTCATAGAGTGCGGACTTTCATGAACAGAGGACAGACATCTGTGATTACAAGACGGACGCCCGTGAGTTGTGTCCGCAAATTGGCGGTTTTAGTTATTTTCTTATTTCAAATTTATTTTAGTTAAAATTTTCTTAGCTTATATAATGGCATGTAAAAATATTATTTAAAAGTTAATTGACGCGGGACAACGACCCTAAAATGCGGAATATGATTTTTATGCAGATTTTACCAAAATTAAAGAAATTGAACAAGTTTAATCGCAAAATTATCTTTGATACCTTTAGGGATTTGTAGAATTTTTTATGGGTAGATCACATGTGATTTAGGTAGGGTCCAATCCGATGCGCAAGTACTTTTCGAGTCGAGGCGAGATCAGCCTAGAGATAGAACTCTAGCTTTTTCCAGGCTTAGGTGCTCGTCTTCGGTCCGATGTAGATTCATGGATTCCAAGTTGGGTTGTGAAAGGGATTTGCGGTTTGCAATAGGCTTAGGGTTTTCGGATCGGTTTATGGTTTGGAACGGGTGTTGGCTATATTTGAATTAGGGTTTTAAAAGGGTTTAGGATTTTGAAAAAGCAAGGAAACAATTAGGCTAAGGTTTTAGAAAATAATCACAGATCAAGAAATAGCAAATAGAATAGAGAAGATAACAATGGCTTTGGGAATCACTCCCTTGGCCTCACACCAAACCCATCTCAGGCAAAGATTACTCAAGCATAAAGGCATTTAAATAATCAATCAACTATCTAAAAGGTGTTTATAAGCCTCTATATATAGGCCACCAATAATTAAGCTCGAAATAAAAGAGTTTTAATACTAATAAAACACAAAAAAGGAAATTTCGCATAAATTTCCATCTGAAGTAGTGTCGTAGCTCGCTCGAGCGAGGATTATCATCGCTTGTGCGACCTTAAGTGATCGCTCGCGCGACTAAATTCGTCGCCTGTGGCTCGCCCGCGAGGATTATCATTGCTTGAGCGACTTCAAAGGCTCGCTCGCGCGAGGGCTCTCTGCGCCGTTGTTCTCCTGTCTGTTTGTGTCTGTTTCTCCTCTAAAGCTACAGTACTCGGGCTTCCTCTACATTTCTTCCGACGCCGATAGAACCGGTGCAGTCCGAATCCAATGTCCATGTAAGTGGCGTCCCCGTCATTAATGATGAAATGAAAAAATTAAGTTGCTTTTGTGCATCTTGTGAAAGAGTGAATCATTCGTAGAAAACTTGCCAAGAGTTTTTGCCTTTAAGGAGTGATTCTTCAAAGTTATCATTTTATCTTATTCTTCTTTTATTTTTTTTATTTTAATTGAAGATTGAGAACTCTAATCCCTATCGTGCAGGATTTATGCTATTTTATGGTCAAATTGGTATCATAGCACAATCTAGTTTAGGATTGTCAATATCCATACTAAGTTTTAGGTTTCAATTGCATATAGCTATGTTAGTGTTTTGACGCCCCCACTTTCGAAGGAAAGATAGACCCAAAAATCTATATAGATTGGGTCGCCGCCATGGATCATTATTTCGATTGGTATGATATGACGGATGAGCGAAAAGTGCGGTTTGCCAAAATGAAACTCGTGGGACAAGTCAAACTTTATTGGACAAGTGTGGAACGACGCCGAGAAACTCTCGAATGCGAACCCATCACCACATGGACGAAAATGAAAGAGAAACTTCATGATCAATATGTTTCCCTTTCCTACAACCAACGACTCATGGATCAATGGCATGGTTTGAAACAGAGAAACATGCCTGTTGATGATTATATCAATAAGTTTAAGGAGTACTTATATCGGGCTAAAGCTTATGAGAGTCCACTCGTCACCTTATCTAGGTTTCGCACTGGTCTACGTCCTGAGTTACGAAAATAACTCATCTATAACGACCCAAATTTTCATATTAGTAATATGCCTAAATGTTGTATTTATGGTTAATAACGTTTGGTCTGCAAGCTTCTATATTTAATTTAGTCATTAGTTAATGCAAATTATGTGATAGCCTAATGGTTAAAGACTTGAGTTGGAGACAAGAGGTCAAAGGATCAAACCTTGGACTTTTATTTTGGGCCTAGAAGTAAAACACCTATACACACTTCTTTGGTGTGTCAGCTTAACTCTGGATAATCTCCTTTAAGTGATAGAAAAGTGGGTTGCAGAGAAACCTAATCATAATCTCTTCGATAATTCTTCTTAAGAAAAGAACCGTAAGAAAACCCTCTATTTTCTTTTAGAGAGAACCCTAGCCGTCACCACTCTTCTTTCTCAACCATCTCTTCAACCCACCTTAAAACTTTTAAGGATTCTTCCACAAAGAGCACTTGATCCCTTCCACCATCTAGAATAGGGGGGGAGAAGATAGAAATATCGGACGAACGAGAGTTTTGGACGCCAATCTCCTCAAACATTGATCATCATAGATCTACTATTCACGCCTCGAAATTGTAGATATCATCTTCCTTATTAAAGATTCTACTTTCTTTAATTTCAGATTTTAGTTATTAATTATCGAATTTTTATATCGAAATTCGGGACTTCATTTCGAACTAAGAAAAGGGTGTACCTTCGTACTGGCACAAGCTCGCTCGAGCGAGCTCACTTTTTGCTCGAGTGAGAACGCTTCAGAAACAAGGCTAAACTTTCGGCCAAAAGTCGCTCGAGCGAGTTTGGTTGTCGCTTGAGCAAGATACTGAGAGTGCATGGAATTCGTTCTAGAGTAAGTCCCTTGAGCGAACTCCGCTTGTCACTCGAGCGAGTTAGGTCAGACTTGTGTGTTGCAACCCTCCTTCTTGAGATAATCTTAAGTACTTCGAATCATTGAAATTTTGATCAATCTTTGATGCATCACTGGTGTTCGTGATGTAGAAAAAGGAATCGGTCACCATCAATAAGGATCACCTCATTTTTCCTCCTTCCAATGTTAGGACCGAGGTAGGGGAATTACAATACACTCTTACATGTTATCTCTTGATTCATGGTCATTTAGTGATTGTCGAATTAGCAAATTTCTCTGATTGTTAGCATTAGAATGTTGAAATCATCTATCGTTTATCGTTGTACCATCATTGTGTAGTTGAAATTGATTTAATGTACATTGAACATGTGGCATACTTAGAATATAGAACTCTCATCGAATACTAAACCCATTGAATATTGAAAGGTATTGAACCCCCATTGAATGTTAGAACTCATCGAACAATGGAAACACATTAAACTCTTATTGAATATTGGAACTCATCGAATATTGAACCTCATTGAACTCTCATTGAATATTGGAACCCACCGAATATTGAAACTCATTGAACTGTCATTGAATATTGGTGACCGCGTCTGAATTAGCTATGTATTATGAACTTAGTATTATGTGTTAAAACATGCATGTGATTTGAAGAGTTGATCTGAACAAATCCTATGCGTCGACACCTACTGAACCGTGCTTCGACACACATTGAGTTGTGCTTCGACACCTACTGAACTGTGCCTCGACACCTACTGAACCGTGACGACGGCCTCTGAACCACCCAAGTATTTCTTACAACGCAGGAGCTTGGGAATACTGAAAAATTGTTCATGAACGACGATGGTTAGGATTCCCATCGGCTGCCTCTGGATTGAATGTTATACTTGCGTTAGAGATTTTTAAGTTACTATTTAAGTCATGCATGAACATAGCAAGTTGCTCTTAACATGTAATGGAAATCTCGCTAAATCTGCATTCATATGAAACGTGAGAAATGTGACTAAACGATCGCATGGAACTAAATCTCGACCAAGACAATAAGACTCCCTGAATTTGAAAGTCTTAGAGATTGAGCTCAAATTGATCATTGAAAACTTTGTTGAGTGAATAAGATGCAGGTTTATATTGTGATTATCCTATTGAGCTCGTGAAATTTTTAGCTCACCTCGACACTGTGTCACAGGTATCGATGCTGACAAGGATCCCAATTTGGTGCCGGAAGACAAGGAAGACCTTCCGCCTGAGAGTTATTAACCTTAGTCGATCTTGGTTTTGTTACTTGGTACAATTTAATGAATGCCATTAGAATGCTTGTTTACATTGATGTACGTATCACTGTTTGTGTGACGAACAACCGTCACCGGTGGTACATTACTTTGGATGGATGATTTAGTTATGGATGTTGAACATTTATTTCAGTTTATAATAGTTGATCTTCATTGATACCAATGAAACTCTGTTTATAGATTATGAACTATGATCTAGCGACTAGAAATTCTATATCTTTCGACTTGGAAATTTCGGGTCGTTACATCATCCCTCATCTTGTTGAAGATTTAGAAGAATGTTATGCTAGAGTGTAAGAGTTGGAAAGGTATCTTGACGTTCCAACCAGTGGGCGATCTAGTTCCTCCAATCCTGATTTTCGATCTAGTCCTATTGAAAAAGTGAATAATACCTATAGTCCATCCTCAAAACTCATGAATCCTCAGATTGACAAGGGTAAAAGAAAATTGATCGAGAATTCTAAGCGTGCACCACAATAGTGCTATAAGTGCCAAGGCTTTGGTTACTTTGCATCTCAATGTCCCAGTAAATCCTGATCCTTGATTGTTCAAGAGGATAACGAGAAAGAGGACAATGAATTAGGAGAAGTTTATGAACCACCTACTGAGATACCAAGTGATGAGGAGGAGGATATTCCTGTGAAAACAGTAGATTGTGTTAGGAAGGTTTCTATTCCCGAAGCAAGTGTTAATAGTGAGTTTGTACCACATGCATCGTTAGGATTGGTAGGAGTATGTCATCATTCTAACTTGCATGATATTAACGATCAAACTTTATTGAACGGTGGAAATACACATAATTTTACTAACACATTGAATTTGTTTAATGAGTTTAATAATGACAATTTTGTGTTGATTCATGATAGTCCCGAGCATGAGAGACCTTTTCTGATCTTGAAAAGAGGTAATGATGGAGGTTTAAGTTTTCCTCTAGACAAAGGTAATCATCCGATAGTTGTGGTGGAAGATCTTACATCTATTCTAGGGCCAACAATTATGTCCTTTGACCCATTCCTTGTTGCCCAACCAATCGAACTGAACCCATTTGACAAATTCATAACCCGTACCCTACTTGTGCAATATTAGAGAATGTTGAATGAGGAGGTGATAGAGTTTCCAAACTTCACTATCAATGCCGGAAAGCATCATGTGTATCTCACATCATGGAAAGGCAAGCCGAGAGTTGAGCCTCCGAAGTGTGCCATACGTGGGTTCTACAACTCATCGGAGATGAGTTTCTCCCACTCGGGGATAATTGATGGGGACATCTCATAGTGCAAGGTGGATAGAAAGTGCAAAGAGAAAACAAGGGAGGAAGAATATAAGGAAGTAAAGTTCGTTAACATATGACGGACGTCCGTGGCTTCAAAACGGATATCCGTAGTATTTGGACGGACATCCATGATTTTAGATGGTTTCTATTTTGTACGTGTCGTAGACGACGGACGTCCATGAATAGAGGACGGACACCCGTGATTACAGGACAAACGTCTGTGAGTTGCGTCTACAAGTTGGAAATTTTAATTATTTTCTTATTTCGAATTTATTTTAGTTAAGGTTTTCTTAGCCTATATAATGGCATGTAAAAATATTATTTAAAAGTTAATGATGAATGAAAAAATTTAGTTGCTTTTGTGCATTTTGTGAAAGAGTGAATTTTTTTTAGAAAACTTGCAAAGAATTTTCGCCCTTGAGGAGTGATTCTTCAAAGTTATCGTTGGTGCGAAGCCAACAAGCCTCTTGGAGTGAGTCCGAAGATCTTCTATCTTATTCTTTTATTTTTTTTTGTTTTAATTGAAGATTGAGAACCCTAACCCCTATCGTGCGGGATTTATGTTATTTTGAGGTTAGCATGCGATTTTCCTACATCAACAACCTTGTAAATTGGGGGTTTTAGTGAACAATTAATCTTAGTGGGGAGGTTTTTCCTAGAGGCTACTGGGATCTATTTGTTTTGTCGATTGAACTGTCATTGATTATATATCTATAGGATTCCTATTACCTCTAGGCTATGCTGGTGGCAATTTTTTTTCCAAGTTTCCTCCTTTGTTAATTCATAGTTCAACATCTTGGCATGAGACTTTTCTGGCGATGTCTTGGTATTTCCTAGACCGAAGCCAAATTTTTAATGAGTCTTGGGCCATATATATAAATCACATATGTATCCCCTGATATACTACCGTCACTTTCTTCTTGGGCAAGACATTTGATTTCTTGGGTGAGAAATTGAATGTCTCGCCTGAGAATAATCTTGTTTCGATCGAGAAATGGAAGATTCAAATTAATTTGAAAACCTTGATAATTACTTCGAGAACCCTAGAAAGGTGAGTTCTGACCAAAAACTGTTCAAACGACGTAAAAAGAAACTCCTCTGGTCTGAGTGATTCTTCATTGGTTAGGAGCAAACCTCAAGTTTCAACGATCATACCTATCAAATAAAAAGAAGTTTCAAAGATCATTCAGTGAACAATAACAGAAAACCAAACTAAAAAATGCTTGATTTTTTTAATAAACTATGATTTCAGATGGTAAGAGAATGAGATTTGTTGCTTTAGAGGTTTTAAGATGGGCTCAAACTATAACAACCCTAAATCCATCCACGTAAATTTGGAGTGTCATTCACATAAAAGCCTTTGGACCTGGCAACAATGGGAGTAGAACCGAACAATATAATGGAAATAAAAACTGAAAATGCAGGAACAATGTATGAAATGTACTAAACAAAGCTGAAATAGTATTCCATTACTTTTTCACCAAGGTTAACTACAAATGCACAACCAAAAGCATACTAACTTGACTACAACTGGAGTCTGCTACATCGCATAAACAGGAAACACTGTCTGATCTTTTTTACATTATGCAAAATTGTATATTCTTATCTTTCAAAACCATGCTATTTTACTCTGCAATACCTTTGCCTTTCTGATCGGTGGATCTCTCTGTATTAAAAACAAGGAGTAAGTAAAGAACCACCACTCATCAAGTCGTACCTCTCAGGAACGGTAGTCCCTAATAGGCACAGCAGAGGTAGGAGCTCGCAAAACTAATCTATGTGATAAATGTAAATATGCATATGCAGGTTACTCAAAAACAAACTGCATGGAATAAAGAACAATCCATGTGCCGTCTTCAAAATACTTTTAAATCGGGTTTTTCGGTGTTAAAAGTGTTTCACCTCCTTGTTATGAAAATTCCAAATTTTGAAAATTCGTTCACGTAATTTTACCGAACCATCCTATAGCAGTTGGGTTGCCACGAGGGCGACGCTACTAGGTAGCTGTTAGCACGAATACCAAATGCTCACTTCCTGGATTCAAGGATTCAATATTCAGTAGTTAGACTTCAGTATTCACTGTTCAGTCTTCATTTGTTGGCCAACCTTTCTGTGACATCCCCAAATTCACACACCGGATCAATGCGCTCACTTGGAGACATCACACTACATCACATATCCATGATCTTAATAAATCAATTAATCCATAAAGATCTGCATATAACGCAACGAAAAAATAATTATTAAAAGTGCACGCATAAATTTTCTTTTTATATCATCATCATGAGAGCAATACTAAATTATGAGATAACAACCTATTATACCAAGTTGTATGCTTACTCTCTAAATTAAATAAAAACTGAATTCAAGCATAATCTATCGTTAATATGAACTTGTTCATAAAAATAAATCTGATATTAATATCTTAAGATCCTTCCTAATGCATAAAGAAAAACCTATCAACTAAACTTCAAATCCTTCTTCGTTCAAATCTGGATTTCTATTAATCATTGACGCATCTACTTTATCCTCTCCTTGTGTAGCTGTACTCCCTGGAATCCCAAACAATGGGTCAATTTACCAAGTAAACTGGTATGGACCATACATGATGAGGCTAATAGAAAAGGTCCATAACTCAAATCATCTCATAAAATCTAACAATAACAGAGATATAACATGTGACATAAAGAATAAGTAAAGCAATAGAATGATACTGAAACATAGCATTAAATTTAAATAAACATAATGGTTTGGGTCTCTACCCTAATTTCATGTGTGATCATTTTTAATTATGCATTTAATGCTCATGAATCGACATACATAATGGACATGATTATCTCTTTCTTAATCAGTATCCTAATCTTCTCTGATCCTTCGATTAGTATCTACGTTAGCCTTCACATAACTTCTCTTCAGTTAAGTAGTAAGCTTAAAATTAAAGACATTCTCTATCTCTTCAGTCTTATCATTAATGCATGGATGCATAACTTTTATTACTCGTCATTCTTATTCATGTTAATTCCTCTAGCATAAACCCATATGAATTTTATCATAGTCATAGAAATATTTTATTTTTATGTGTCATGTCGTAACTATGTCTTTTCACTTTTATGAATGCCATGAATGTACATGCATAAAAAAAAACTGGAAATCAATCGATCATGCAATAGCTTTTTCACTTGTTTAGACTTAACACATCATAAATATATAATTTCTATCGATTCCTACTTGTTTCATATTATGTAAATCAAACATCATAGGTTGCATGGATTCTAAGCAATAAAACAATGACGAACATAAATAAACATTTAAGCATGATGATTAAACATAGACAATATTTGAATAGAAATTCATTGCTTGCATCCTAGACAAATTATGAAATTCCTAACAAATTCTGGATTCTGGATTCCAAACAAATTTTGGATTCTGAATTTTGCACGGATTCTGAATTCTGCACAGAATTTCGTGATCAATCATGAAACCCCATATACTATCAAAAACCCGTGATTAAGCATAAAAATTTATGAATCTAATATGAAGAATATTCATTAAATGAAATAAACTCTATTTTCTATTTTATTTTGTGTTATCTACGTTTCCGATTAATCTCAACATCATTTCTCCATACCTCTAGTGTTCGCGTAAAATTGACGTAATTCCTCTCCCTTGATTCAATCCAAAGCTTTAATTCGAAATCCGATCGCATCGTAAGCTTCTCTTACGTTCTTCTAAGCCTTCAAACCGAAAACTCTAGGGTTCCTTTTCTAATTCTCCTTCTCTAAAATTTTCTCTTTCTTTATGAGGTTATTAGGTTATAAGAGTTATATAAAAATTCTGTAAATAAATCTCTATATTTATAATACTTTATGGTTTCCTATTTAAGGTCTGAGTCTTTTTAGAATTTCCTACATGGGTCTTAAGTGATTCTATGGGCCTTTAATTACTTAATGGGTCTTTAATTAGTTATTGGGCCTTTAATTACTTAATGGGTCTTTAATTAGTTATTGAGTCTTTTATTACTTAATGGGTCTTTAATTACTTAATGGGTCTTTAATTAGTTATTGGGTCTTTATTTACTTAATGGGTCTTTAGTTAATTTACTAACATATTTTAAAAGTCTATTAAATATTACTAAACGCACCCCAATTATTACTAACACATAATTAAGGGCTTTTAGGGTATATTAATTAGATTAATTAATTATCATGAGTTATTATAAAATAAAGTACGCATTACATTCATGTGTAATAATTAATCACATCCATCAAATCAATCAAACTAATTATAATTACAAATCTAGCAATTATTAAGGACTAAATAGAAAATTTCAGTCGTTACATTCTTCCCTCCTCATTGAAAATTTCATCCTCGAAATTAGATCGTACCTGAAGGAAAAATGACGGGGACATAGACATTGTAGACATCGGATATGGACCTTTTCGGCATGTACCCGACGTCGAAAGAAGGAGAATGGAAATCAGAACTAGGCGTAAAGATGAAATTGTGGGATTTAAAGACGGAACTGTGCGATTTGGAGAATACTGCACTTTCGATCGATTGAAATATATATTCGATCGATCAAAATACTTGAATGATCGAAGTCCTATTTCGATCGATCGAACTACGTAGGGAAAAACACTAGTTCTGGAGCGATTTCTGTATATAATTCGATCGATCGAATTATATACTCGATCGATCAAATTTCCAATTCGATCGATTGAGTTCTAGCGGCGATATATAGGTATATATATATAAATCGATCGATCGAATTTTCTATTCAATCGATCGAGTTTCAAATTCGATCAATCGAGCTTCACTTTCGATCAATCGAAGTCGCGCAGGTTATAATTTTTTCTTTCTTTTCAGATTTCGAAATTGACTTTTAGGGGCATACTTGTCTTTTTTTATTATTTGTTTTAGGGTTTTATTTACGTTTGAGAGGCGTCCTATATAAGGTCTCTAAATAAACAATGTAATTAGTGGATGATTAATGAAAAGAGCTTTTGCTTCCTTGCTTGAGATGAGCATCTTCGGAGAGTGAGTCTTCGTTTCCCGAGAAGGGTTTAGTGTGAAGCCCGCAACAATCTATCCTTTGTTAGTTTATATCTTGTGATCCCTCTTCCCTGCTTCAATTCTCACAACCCAAAATCTGCCATATCCCATTCAAGTACCCGAACTCTCAAAACCCTAGCTTTTTCCTAAGCCATTGAACCGTTCTGATTCAACAACCGCAGGTTCCACCAGAACTATTAAACCCATCCATATCAAAATAATCTGAGAACCAGAGATTCCATCATCAAATTGTGAGCGCCCTAATCTGGAAAACCCTAGAGTCCTATCTCTAGGACCGATCCGCATCGCTATTCTAACAGATCTAGCGCACAGGCTGAATCCTTCCCGAACCTAACGTGATCTTTTCAAATGGAGAACTACAAACTCCTAAGATATTCGCTATATTTTCAGACTTATTGCTTAATCTAATTCAATTTAATTTTGGCAAGCAATTAATCATCGCATTCACGTAGTTTAGGGTCTTGTCCTGCGTCAATTTTGGTATCAAAGTGTAGGTTCTAGGTTAGGGCATACTGTGTGACATTGAATCCATTGCACTTTAAGTTTAATCGCATGTTATTTCTGTTTTGGCCAAAGTGTGCACATCACATATTTGTCAAAAGTCTCCCTTCATTGTCAGTTCATTTTGCATGCCATTCTAGAACTCGTCATTAGTAAATCATATCACCATGGACATGAATGGAATTGCCGAGGCTCTTAACGGCATGAGGGCTGATCTAAAATCGATCAATGATCGAATGACTGCCATGGAGACAACCCAAAGGACCCTTGAAACGTCCAATGAGAGGTTGTTAGACTGAGTCAATCGGTTAGACGAGGGTGATGAGTACCTCGAACCACCCCGTGAGCGTAATGGTCCACGTTTCGAATGAAATGGCTACCAACATAATCAGAACTGGAATCATAGGATGGATCATCATGGAGAGATGACTACAACCTGGAAGGGAAACTCCTTTAAAATGTTTGAGTTGAGTTTCCAACTTTCGATGGAAGATTAGACCCTCAAGTCTTCCTCGATTGGTTATCTGATATGGACCAGCACTTTGAGTGGTTTGGCATGAGCGATGAAAGATGTGTTGGACTTGCCAAAATGAAACTCATAGGCCAAGCCCGACTCTATACGTTGAGCGCATCAGAACGAATGCGGATTGTACTCCCATTACCTGTTGGGAGGACATGAAGGAGCGACTTACAGAGAAGTACGTTCCTTCCTCATACTACCATCGTCTCCTTGACCAATGGTAAAATCTACGCCAAGGTAGCATGCCCGTAACGGATTACATTGGTAAATTTGAAGAATTGGAGAACTACGAACTCCTAAGGTATTCGCTATATTTTCAGATTTATTGTTTAATCTAATTCAATTTAATTTCGACAAGCAATTAATCATCGCAATCACGTAGTTTAGGGTCTTGTCCTGCGTCAAATAAGGTCTGGATATTCCTTCCTCATATCATCCTCGCACTCCCAAGTAGGTTCTTCTCGTGAGTAGTGCTTCCAATTAACCAAGACCAATGGAATCTTCTTATTACGTAGTGTCTTCTCCTTTCTTTTTAGAATTGAAAATTGGTTCCTCAATGATAGTCATGTCCTTCTCAATTTCTAATGGCGCTCTAAATCGATCATATGTGAAGAGTCCTTGATATAGTTCTTCAACATTGATATGTGAAAAACATTGTGCATCCCGGCTAACTTTGGTGGTAACTGAATCCGATAAGTCGTCTCTCCAATCCTCTTCAATATTTCGAAAGGTCCAACATACCTTGGACTTAGTTTTCCTCTCTTTCCAAATCATCACGCTCTTGAAAGGTGAGATTTTGACAAAAACTAAATCTCCCTTAGCAAATTTTACATCTCTCATTTCTTTATTCGCGTAACTTTTCTGCCTGCTTTGAGCCGTCTTCATACGTTCTCTGATTAGCTACACTTGTGTTGTCGTGTCTTCCACAATCTATGGTCCAAGTAGGTTTCTTACTCCAACCTTATCCCAGCATAACGGTGTTCTACAGCTCCTTTTGTAAAGTGCTTCATATGGTGACATTTGAATCATTGCTTGATAACTGTTGTACGAAAACTCTGCTAATGCTAAGTGATCATCCCAACTTCCCTTAAAATCTAGTGCGCATGCTCTTAACATATCCTCTAGAATTTGAATCAACCTCTCAGTCTGACCATCTGTCTGAGGGTGAAAAGCTGAACTATACTCCAATCTTGATCCCATACCGTCCTGAAAACTTTGCCACATACGTGAGGTAAACCTGGAATCTCTATAAAAAATAATACTCGCTGACACGCCATGTAAGCGCACAATTTTTCTTATGTAGATATCTGCCAGTTGCATAGACGAAAAAGTAGTCCTAACTGGAATAAAGTGTGCTGCTTTTGTCAGTCGGACTTCTACAACCCAAACCGAATTATTCCTTCTCTTCGTCCTTGGCAATCCCGTGATAAAATACATACCAATGCTCTCCCATTTCCATCCTGATATAGGTAATGGTTGTAATAATCCTGGTGGTTTCTTGTGCTCAGCCTTCACTTGCTGATAAGTAAGGCATCTTGACACATAATCCGCAATCTCCCTCTTCATATCTGGCCACCAATAATTCCTCTTTACATCTTTGTACTTCCAGGGTGTATTGCAAATTTTGATTTGTGAGCATCGTAGAGAAGTTGCTGTTTCATTTTCGCATCATCTGGTACGCAATATCTTCCCTTGAATAACATTATTCCATCATCCCTACATATTACTTCTGCATTCGTACTCTCCTTCAAACGAACTAGAATTGGATCTTCTAACTGCTTCCCTCTAATTTGATCCAATAGTACCGGCTTAATATCAATGTAGGATAACAAAGCCCTTGGTCTAAGTATCTTCTCTGGAACATTCCTACTCAACGCATCAGCTACTATGTTAGCCTTCCCTGGGTGGTACCTAATCTCAGGGTTAAAGTCTATTAAAGTCTCCATCCCCCTCCTCTATTTCAAGTTCAGATCCTTCTGCGTAAACAAGTACTTTAAACTTTGATGGTCCATTGATACGATGAACTTCTCCCCGTAAAGGTAATGTTTCCATAACTTCAACGCGAAAATAATTGTTGCGAGCTCTAAGTCATGTGTCGGGTAGTTCCTCTCATGATCTTTCAATTGTCTCGAAGCGTACGCGATAACTTTCTCATTCTGCATCAACACACAATCCAAACCCTTATTTGACAAATCTGTATAAATAAGAAAACCTCCACTACCTGATGGTGTCGTCAAAATTGGTACGGTCATCAATCTTCTTTTTAGCTCTTGAAAACTCTGTTTGCATTTATTGGACCAAACAAATTTCGTCTTCTTCCTTGTCAAATTTGTAAGTGGTTCAGAAACCTTTGAAAAATCTTTTACAAATCTTCTATAATACCCTGCTAAATCAAGAAAACTCCTAATGTCGGTCACACTCTTCGGTCTTACCCACTGAACAATCGCCTCGATCTTCGCAGGATCAATAGTAATTCCTTTCTCAGAAACCCGATGGCCTAGAAAAGCCAACTTCGTCATCCAAAAATCACACTTGCTTAACTTGGCAAAAAGTTGGTGCTCCAAAAGTGTCTGAAGCACTATCCGTAGGTGAGTAGCATGCTCCTCCTCTGATTTCGAGTAGACTGAAATGTCGTCCACAAAGACCTAAAAGTTGGTCTAAAAAGGGTCTGAACACCCTATTCATCAAGTCCATAAACACTGAAATTGTGTTCGTCAAACCCAAAGGCATCACTAAAAACTCAAACTGTCCATACCTTGTATTAAAAGCCGTCTTTTGTATGTCCTCTTCTTGTACTTGCACCTAATGGTAGCCAGACCTTAAATCAATCTTTGAAAAGCATCGAGCACCTCCTAACTGGTCAAACAAATTATTAATCCTCGGTAACGGGTATTTATTCTTCATTGCCACTTGATTTAACTGTCTATAATTGATGCACAGTCTCATTGAGTCATTTTTCTTCTTTACAAATAAAATCGGGGCTCTCCATGGTGAGTAACTCAAGCGTATGAAACCCTTCCCTTGTAACTCTTCCAGTTGCTTCTTCAATTCAGACATCTCAAGTGGTGCCATCTTATAGGGTGTCTTCGAAATCGGTGCCGTACCCGATGATAAGTCGATTCGAAACTCCACTTCTCTAACAGGTGGTAGACTAGGAAGTTCCTCGAGAAATACTTCAGCAAACTCCTTGACTATAGGTATCTTCGAAACATCGACACTCTTCTCTTCTAAAGTCGTCATCGCACATATTGTTGACACGGTTCCTTTTCTCAAACCCTTAAATTTAAAAATCGATCTGTCACTTTTCGCAAAGATCGCCTTCTTCTCGTAACAATCCAAAACAACTCGTGACTCTACTAACCAATCCATCCCAAGAATAACGTCAAAATCTTTAAAGTCCAAAACAATCAAATCGGCCTTCAAGTCGTTCTCTCCAATTGAAACAACGCAATCTGAGTAGTACCGATCAACAATGACGATTTTTCCCAAAGGAGTTGCGACAACCAAAGTAAAATTCATTATTCTAGGTTCCATCTCTAATCGTGGAGTGAAACCCAAAGAAACAAATGATTGTGAAGCTCCCGAATCCATAAGTATGTGAGCGAAACATCCGTCAATCAACAAAGAGCCTAAAACAACATACACATTCATCATTGCTAAGCGATCTTAATTAAAAAGTTTTAACTTTAAATTTCTCTTGAATTCTTAAGTGTCTTAATTAACGTCTCATATTTGCGTGATTTATAAAGCTAAGGTAAATAAATATGTACATTAAATATAACAATTCAAATAGTTCCTATATGGAATAGAAGGAAGAAAAAGTATCTAAAACGTATTGTAAATCACATCATCGAAGGCTCTAGCATCCATCTCAGATAAGGTATATACTCGTCTGTGAGCCGTTATCGTCATTGGTGCTTTCTGATTCTTCTTAGGCTCCTTGCAATCCGCCGCTCTATGCTCTTCTTTCCCGCAGTTGTAGCATGCGGCCGGTCCTCGTAAACATTTACCATAGTGTTGTTTCCCACATGTGTTGCACGTCGGTTTCGACTTTGTCGTCATATGAGTTATCATAGCTGTTGGCTGCCTCTTCTGCTGGATCTGTTGGGGTTTACCATATGGGGTAAACTTCCTCCCCTGTTGATTGTATTGCCTGCCCATGACTCGATCTCGTCCATTAAACTAATTACTATTTTGAGTCTGTTGACCAAAACTCTTCCCTTGATTTGTCTGGCTAACGTCTCTCTCTACAACATAGCATATATCCAATAAATCTATGAAGGTACTCCTATGCCCCACTACAAGAGACCTGATCTGTGGCCTAAGTCCCTACACAAATCTTCCAAGTTCAGTAAATGCCCTATCGTAGGCATTGATTGTCATGTTCCCTTGTTCTAACTTCAGACATTCAGTAATCTTACCCTCACGAACACTTTGAGGATAGTATTTATCGTTAAAGGTTCTCACAAATTCTGCCTAAGTCCAAACATGTTCTAGGTTTGCTGCAATTGTAGTATCATTGACTTGGCTCCACCAGTGGTCTGCGTCGTCTTCCAATTTGTAAGTTGCTAGTCACATCTTACTAGCATCGGGGCACTGCATTATCCAATTTTTTTTTTTTAAGTGCTTAATCCACCTTTGTGCCTCTATAACATCGTCAGTTCCATTGAAAGTCTTAAGATGATTCTTTCTAAACTCATCCACATCCAATCTACGCATGGGTGCTCTCGCTGCATTGAGTCGCCCTCATAATTGCATCTGCTAATCTATCACCTTATCTCTGAAAATTGGTCTCTGAAATCAATACCATGATCAAATTCAAGCTCGCTCGATTAATCGTGGCATCCCCAAATTCACACACTGGATCAATGCGCTCACTTGGAGACATCACACTACATCACATATCCATGATCTTAAATAAATCAATTAATCCATAAAGATCTGCATATAATACAACGGAAAAATAATTATTAAAAGTGCACGCATAAATTTCTTTTTATATCATCATCATGAGAGCAATACTAAATTATGAGATAACATACTATTATACCAAGTTGTATGCTTACTCTTTAAATTAAATAAAAATTGAATTCAAGCATAATCTATCGTTAACATGAACTTGTTCATAAAAATAAATCTGATATTAATATCTCAAGATCCTTCCTAATGCATAAAGAAAAACCTATCAACTAAACTTCAAATCCTTCTTCATTCATACCTGAATTTCCATCAATCATTGACGCATCTACTTTATCCTCTCCCTGTGTAGTTGTACTCCCTGGAATCTCAAACAATGGGTCAGTTTACCAAGTAAATTGTTATGGACCATACATGATGAGGCTTATAGAAAAGGTCCATAACTCAAATCATCTCATAAAATTAAATAATAACAGAGATATAACATGTGACATAAAGAATAAGTAAAGCAATAGAATAAAACTGAAACATAGCATTAAATTTAAATAAACATTATGGTTTGGGTCTCTACCCTAATTTCATGTGTGGTCATTTTTAATTATGCATTTAATGCTCATGAATCGACATACATAATAGACATGATTATCTTTTTCTTAATCATTATCCTAATCTTCTCTGATCCTTCGATTAGTATCTACGTTAGCCTTCACATAACTTCTCTTCAGTTAAGTAATAAACTTAAAATTAAAGACCTTCTCCATCTCTTCAGTCTTATCATTAATGCATGGATGCATAACTTTTATTACTTGTCATTCTTATTCATGTTAATTTCTCTAGCATAAGCCCATATGAATTCTATCATAGTCATAGAAATATTTTATTTTCATGTGTCATGTCGTAAACGTATCTTTTCACTTTTATGAATGCCATGAATGTACATGCATAAAAAAAAATTGGAAATCAATCGATCATGCAATAACTTTTTCACTTGTTTAGGCTTAACACATTATAAATATATAATCTCTATCGATTCCTACTTATTTCATATTATATAAATCAAACATCCGAGGTTGCATGGATTCTAAGCAATAAAATAATGATGAACATAAATAAACATTTAAGTATGATGATTAAATAGACAATATTTGAATAGAAATTCATTGTCTGCATCTTAGACAAATTATGAAATTCCTAGCAAATTCTGGATTCTAAACAGATTTTGAATTATGGATTATGGACAGATTCTAGATTCTAAACAGATTCTGGATTCTGCACAAAATTTCGTGATCAATCATGAAACCCCGTATACTATCGAAAACCCGCGATTAAGCATAAAAATTTATGAATCTAATATGAAGAATATTTATTAAATGAAATAAACCCTAATTTCTATTTTATTTTATGTTATTTACGTTTTCAATTAATCTCAACATCATTTCTCCATACCTCAAGTATTTGCGTAAAATTGACGTAATTCCTCTCCCTTGATTCAATCCGAAGCTTTAATTCGAAATCCGGTCACGTCGTAAGCTCCTCTCACGTTCTTCTAAGCCTTCAAACCGAAAACTCTAGGGTTCCTCTAATTCTCCTTATTCTCTAAAATTCTCTCTTTCTCTATGAGGTTATTAGGTTATAAGAGTTATATAAAAATTCTGTAAATAAATCTCTATATTTATAATACTTTATGGTTTCCTATTTAAGGTCTAACTCTATTTAGAATTTCCTACATGGGTCTTAAGTGATTCTATGGGCCTTTAATTACTTAATGGTTTTAATTACTTAATGAGTCTTTAATTACTTAATGAGTCTTTAATTAGTTATTGGGTCTTTAATTACTTAATGGGTCTTTAATTAGTAATTGGGTCTTTATTTACTTAATGGGTCTTTAGTTAATTTACTAACATATTTTAAAAGTCTATTAAACATTACTAAATGCACCCCAATTATTACTAACACATATTTAAGGGCTTTTAGGGTATATTAATTAGATTAATTAATTATCATGAGTCATTATAAAATAAAGTACGCATTACATTCATGCGTAACAATTAATCACATCCATCAAATCAATCAAACTAATCATAATTACAAATTTAGCAATTATTAAAGACTAAATAAAAATTTTCAGTCGTTACACTTTTAGTTTCCATTCATTCGTGGTTCACGCATACGGATTCCAGTCTAGAAATCAAGAGAAACCGTTTCACATTGGTTTCTAAAACAGTCTTCGCTCAGTAATTTACAGTTTGAAACCAGTGCAGTATCATTACCAGTATGCAAAATTTCAGTAGTCTTGAACTCATTTAGTAATTAAAAAAAAAAAAGACGGTGATATCCGGTCATCGCTCTCACAACGGAAATACATGTAATCTATGCAGTCGAAAGAAGCATAGGCTGAAAACATAATCACTCATGACCTAAAATGCAACTAATACAAGCCATCTAATATGCCATTAACTTAGATCCACAAAATAGGAAATCAGGAATATCTGGAAAATCCTCAGTTTTGTCTTTTCAAAGCATGTAAATACCATAAGATGAAATCATTTTTTTAACCTGTACATGCAGGTTACATGCTCACACCGGTTTAATTCATTACCTTACCCCATTAATTGACAGTGTTCATAATTCTCCTGCTGCTGAATTTATCCCTTTTTATGCTTATCATACTGGAAATTAAAACCCTTATCAGTATTAACTGGTTAATAGGGAAGGTGATGTAGGAAAATCTCACGCTAACCCTAAAATAGCATAAATCCCATACGATAGGATTTTAGGGTCTTGATTCCGGGATAAAATAAAAGAAATAAGGAAGAAGATAAGGAAATCCGAGAAATTTCACCACGAAAATCGTTGGCCTCACACCAAACTGCACGCGGGAGAATAATCACTCTTCTAAGTTTGAGAGAATCGTACCGCACCCTCGAAGAAAACTTTAATAAAAGCTCTCAAATATGCATAAACAATTTTCATAAACCAATAATTATCTTCTCAAAAGAGATTACAATTTATTTATAAGCAAAGAGATCCTTAGGATAAAACTGCTAATTAATCATTAAAACTTTCTATTCTAACGGTCATAATTAATTTCACTAATAATCCCGTTTTTTATTATGCGACCACTTTTGAAGGGTCAAACGATGTTCGATTGATGCCAAATTACTCTTGTTTGAAATCTTATCGAAGTAGCTTTCCAACAAGACAAGAATCACCCAATTTCGACATGTATTGAAAGCGTTATGACCACTTTTCTGATGGTTGTGCCAAAAATGACGAAATTAATAGTCACTTATGGCATATATGTGCCTGACCCCTAAATATTTCAAATAAGGAAACTAATCCTAAAGCAAATTGCAAAGTAAAGATTCCTAATAAAAAAAGAAACTAAACCTAGCCAAGATCACCTAAAATAATGTGAACACTGGTATTCAACCCCTTTTTAATAGGCCTTTTAAAAAACCATTCACAGGTTCACTTCTTTGTTGACTATCTCTATTTGATTTGGGTCCACTTCTTTGTTGACTGTCTCTGTTTGATTTGCCTCCAATCTTGATGCACAATCCTTAATTTCGTATCAAGTGGTTAACCCTAATAATATTAATTAACCTAATTAGGGTTAATTAACCATAATCAGATACGCTAAAGTTATCTGACATCAAATTTTCATATTTAGAGTTACTTGGGTTACTAAAAATTATTTTTCTCTAAACAGCGATATTTGGCTTTCTTTTTTCTAAAAATTACCAGAATTACCTGAGCCGGAGGATTGTGTCTGGATGTTAGGTACACTTCCTCTTTTCCTTTTCTCCTTTTTTTTTTCTTCTTCCTCTTTCCCTCTAGGTTTCTCTTTCTTTTTCTTTCTCTTTTCTCACTCTTCCCTCTCAGTTTCCCCCTCTCTCCCTCACAAGCTCTCTCTCTCTCTTCCTCCCACTCGATCTCCCTCTCTCTCTCTCTCCCCATCCCTCTTCTTGTTTCTCTCAACTTGGGTTGGGGGGGGGGGGGGGGGGGGGGGGAGGCACCTTTATGAGTTCAGTGCCCAACCGACCTTGTTGGGTTCCTCCGATCACGTAAACGAGTTGATCCCCATTTAGGTGTGGTTCAAAACACCAATTAAAAAAATATTTTTATTCTTTTGTTTCTTTCTAATTTTTCATCCCTTTTACTAAACTACAATTTGTTATTTATGAAACTGCCCCTAATATTATTACACTTTACCCTCTTTAATTTGACTATGCCAAATCCGCCTCAAGTATTAAATACCGTTTACCCTTTGACAAAAGTGAAATCCCTCAATTAGTCTTGATAGGTAAAATGACCATTTTACCCTTACTATTTTTAGTTAACTAGAAATTAAATTCATCACATTTTAGGGTCACAAAATATCAGTTTTATAACCAAACAAGCTTCAACTGTGATTTTATCTTTAAGTTGTTGGGGATTGTTTGAAAATTTAGAAGTTTTTGAATTCAAGGTATAGTCCCACATCTGTTGAGATTTGTTTGTAGTCTTAATATATGATGGGTAGATGACGCGGGACAGAATCGCAAGCTAACCCTAAAATAGCAGAATCCAGTGTGGAAGGGGTTTAGGGTCTTAAACCTTTGATTAAAATAAAATAAAAAGAAGAAGAAGATAGGAGATCTCTGGATTCGCTCTAGAGAGAGGCTTGTCGGCTTTGCACCAATGCGTTTCCAAGGCTTCGCACCAAGGCTGTACGTCAGCTTTGTACCAAGTAGTACGAGAAACGATTGCTCACTCCTCAGGTTTGAAAGAATCACTCTTTCGATAAAAAACTCATCTCAAGTTTTCTAGAATTCACACAAGGCAAAACTCATAAGTTTCATTCATCATCAATACTAATTCTCATAAGAGATTACAATGTGTATTTATAAAGAAAAGAAACCCTAGGAATACTACTTGAAATAAAACTCCTAATCAACCATTAAAAGTTTCTAATCTAACGGTCATAATTGATTTCACCATTAATCCCATTTTTTTATTACGCGATCCCTTTTGAAGGGTCAACCGATATCCGATTGACGTGAAATTGGTCTTGTTTGAAAGCTTATCGAAGTAGCTTTCCAATAAGATAAGAATCATACAATTTCGACACATATTGATAGACTTATGACCACTTTTCTGATGGTTATACAGAAAGTGACGGGATTAACAGTCACTATCACATATGTCCTTGACCCCTAAATAATTCAAAAAAGGAAACTAGTCCTAAAACAAGCCACTTATTAGAATCCTAATAAGAAAGGAAACTAAATCTAGATAAAATATTGCCTAAATTAATGTGCACACGAGTCTTTAACGGGCTTTTTGAAAACCCATTTATGAGTCCATTTCTTCCTTGATGGCTTGCTTCGATTGGCCCAGTCACGATGCAAACATACAGATCTAAATTTCCCGTCAATCTCCTCGACTTTGAAAAAGTTCGACCTCAAACTTTGGGCGACATCGATAAGCGTTATCAAGTATGCATGTTCCCCAGGGACCTCGAACTTTTGAATGGTCTCGGACTCGGTAGAGACGATCACAGATGCCTGTGCTTTACTGATTGCGGGTTCGGTAGGGCCTACCATGGATGCTTGGACTTTAACGATCTTGGGCTCTTCGACGGTTTTAAGATCTGCTACGGTCTCAACAACTGGTATGGACTCTTTAATCGGATGTTGTTCCGGCACAAGATCAAGGAGGATAACTGGATCTGCGTGAACAACGGACGTCATCGGTTCTTTCATAGGCATGGAAGTACTTTGATTTACTATAAGTTTGGTATCTTTCACCGATACAGGTACAACCATGGGTTCGGATAGAGGACTTTATACTAGGATTGCCGAGCACATTGAGAAAGAACAATGCCATTTGGGTTATTGTAGACAGACTGACGAAATCTGCACATTTTCTACCGTATCGGACTACATTTACAGCCAATAAACTAGTCGAGCTGTACATGAAAGAAATAGTTCGATTACATGGCATACCGGTCAGCATCGTGTGTGATAGAGATCCGCTATATACATCGCAGTTTTGGCGACGATTCCAGGAAGGCATGGGTACTAAATTGGAGTTCAGCTCAGCATTTCATCCTCAGACAGATGGGCAGACTGAGAGAGTGAACCAGATCATAGAGGATATGTTGCGTGCGTGTATGTTGGACTTTCATGGTTTATGGGATCAACACTTGCCTCTGATCGAGTTCGCTTACAATAACAGTTATCAGTCAAGTATTGGGATGGCGCCTTATGAAGCCTTATATGGACGTCGATGCAGATCTCCACTGAATTGGGAAGAAGTCGGCGAAAAGCTTGTCTTAGGACCAGAGATCGTGGACAGTACCACTGAGATGGTTAGGGTGATTCGCGAAAGATTGAGGATGGCCCAAAGCCGTCAAAAGCGCTATACGGATCTTCATCGGACGCAAGTGGAGTTTCAGGTATAACCAAATACGTCAGACGATACATGTAAAGACCCGTATTTTGAACCCGAGTTAGACTAACCCTGTGTGTGTATTCGGCTCGGCAACCGACGTCACCATTTGTTTTGGATTTTTATCTAGATGTGATTGTGCGGACAGATTTTAATTTAGAGCCCATTTGGACCCTCGTGCGAAAGTTGTGCACCGACCTCGGTGAAACCGCTCAACACCGGACTTGAGTTTTAAAATTAGAAGTGTATAATACATAAGATGTGTGTGTGTATTTTACTTTGTGAGCAATCCTATTATAAGAAGGAATTGCATTCCCGTATTATACTAGGTTTTGTTAAGAGAGGATAGTTACCCAACCGTGTGAAACTCCTTCTTCTCTCTTCTTCAATCATCGTAGGAGATCGGTTTAGAAAACCTCCTTCTCTCGAACCCTCCTTGTTGAAAACACTTAAACCTTAGAAAGAACTTGAATCAACCTTGGATTCGTAGTTGGCTATTGGGAGAGGTTGAGATCATTGGGGGCGTGTTGGAGTTGTCTCTGTGAACTCGTGGGATCGATCGCGGCGCGAATCGTTGAGGAAACCCGTCGGTTTTTATCATCGCTCGAGCAAGGTATCACCGAACTCTGACATTGCCTTAGTATTTTAGTCATAACTTTTTATTCCGAACTCTGATTAAGACGATTCCTTTTGCGTTAGAAAGCTAATAGAAAAATCTACAACTTTCATGTTTTGACCAACTCATGAATCAATCGTCTTGATGGTTAAAAAAATATGAGAATGTTACATCAAATCGCTCGAGCGAGCTATTATCATCGCTCGAGCGAGGTATCACCGAACTCCGACATTACCTTAGTATTTTAGTCATAACTTTTTATCCCGAACCCGATTAAGACGGTTCTTTTTGCGTTGGAAAGCTAATAGAAAAATCTACAACTTTCATATTTTGACCAACTCATGAATCAATCTTCTTGATGGTAAAAAAAATATGAGAATGTTACGTCAAATCGCTCGAGCGAGCTATTATCATCGCTCGAGTGAGGTATCACCGAACTCCGGCATTGCCTTAGTATTTTAGTCATAACTTTTTATCTCGAACTCCGATTGAGACGATTCTTTTTGCGTTGGAAAGCTAATATAAAAATCTACAACTTTCATGTTTTGACCAACACATGAATCAATCGTCTTGATAGTCAAAAAAATATGAGAATGTTACATCAAATTCTAGGATTGGCGCAACTTGCCTGTTTTGACTTGTTTTTGAGGAAACGCTTAAATAGGTCTATATTATTAGTAATTAGAGTTTATCTTAATGCATGAACGTATATTGTGATGTAGATTGAGGGCGAGAGGCCATCAATAGGACCTTGCTTGACTTCGCATAACTCCGAGTTTTAGGTAGGAGAATCTCATCTTTACAGTATTTTATTTTAATTCGCATGGATATTTTGAATTAAAATCTTTGAACTTGCATATGCCATTGAAATCACATCTGTAAATTGAAATTGATATGAATGACTAAAAATCTAAATCTACCTGAATCCTGAAACCTGAATCTGCTTAAGCTCTGAAGATCTGAAATCAAGAACCTGAACTATGTATAAGAGACTTCCATCTGATTATATTAGTATCTGCATTTGTTTTATAATTGACCTGAACGACCCCTCAAAAATTCCTGAACAACTTCCTGGCACAAGTTTCCCTCATTACGCAGGGGCTTGTTGCATCCTGAAAAAGGGTTCATGAACGAAGATGGTAGGTAGGGGTTCCCATCGGCTATATTCCTGCTCTCGAGATATAGTTTACTCGGGAGGTATTTTAAGTTGAGGATTAATCTTGAACTTTGCATATAGAAGTTAGAGAAAACTAAGACATCAAACAAGATCCGTTTGAAACTGTTTTCACACATTTAGAAATAAATCTTACATATGATTTCCGCACCTAAATTCAGTTTATTATCTGCTTATATGTTTGACAAGCTATATTCCGATATTTGTTTTGAAACCATGTTAGTTAAAGTAAAATGCCGTAGATGCCTTTCTTCTACTGAGCTTTGTTGGTTAGCTCACTCTGACTATACGTCACAGGTTCAGGTATTGACGTGGCTATTCAGGGCTGTGAGACTGATCCTGACTATGTGCCTGAGGAAGAGCTTGAGGTTCCTCCTGAGGAGTTTTTTCCAGTATAGAACTTACTGATTTTCTTATTTGTGGTGAGAGTTAGACTTGAATTTGTGGGCCCATTTTAGTTGGATACCATAGTTTTATATTTGACGTTGATTTATGTTATGAGCCATGTTTCGATGATGGTCGGCCATCATCGGTGGTTCTTTACTTTTAATTGCTTCCGCATTTATTTTAGCTATGGATATTTATTGCGCTTTACTCTGATATGTGCCCTGTTTGTCCGGCTTATCGTTTATTCGATAGGTTGGCGAACCGGCCTTTCCTATACCTGAGGGATTGGAAAAGTCGGGTCGTCACAATACGTATGCCCATGGTTAAATTAAATCACTAGAGAATTAACACTTGTTTTCAGGTTGGAGATAAGGTGTTTGTGAAGATTTCGCCGACCAAGGGTGTCATGCGTTTTGGGAAATGCGGAAAGTTGAGTCCTCGATACATTGGACCATTTGAGGTACTCGGACGGGTTGGAGAAGTCGCTTATCGGATTGCCTTGCCACCACAATTGGCAAGTATGCATAACGTCTTTCACGTGTCCATGCTACGCCAGTACGTACGCGACCCGACTCACGTCTTGGATTACCAACCAATAGAGCTTCTGGAGGATATGACGGTGATTGAAGAACCGATTGCTATTTTAGATCGTCGTGATCAAGTCCTGCGGACTAAGTTGATTCCACTGGTACTAGTCAAGTGGAGAAATCATTCGGACACTGAAGCTACTTGGGAACGCGCAACCGAAATCCGCGAACAATACCCACATTTGTTTACCCAATGAGAAAGGTAAATTCTTAATTATTTTCGCTTAAAGGTTCATCACATTATTAGGTGCAGCGTGAGCATGCATCTTTACTCGATGAGTTTTCTTATAGGGGTACTCGGTATGATGTGCATGTATCATTAGTTTCGAAGTTCGGACGATTCACTGTTGGAAAAGCGGACTGTTACAATATAGTCTCACAGATATCATTGATCGATCAACAGGAGGCATTGATCGATCAATTTCATGAGTGATCGATCAACAGAAGAAGGTGATCGATCAATGACAGTGAAGGATTTCACTCAAATGATAGGCTGGTGATCGATCAATAACAGTATTGATCGATCAATAGTGGTTCAATTGATCGATCAACTTTGCATTGGAAAGAAAGCATTGATCGATCAACATTGGTAGTGATTGATCAATAAGAGCATCAGTGATCGATCAACAAAGGTTGGTGATCGATCAATGCATCGATTTAGGGCTTAAAGATGCTTCATTGATCGATCAACAAAAGCAGTGATCGATCAATCCTGGGGTTTAAGTTAAAAATTGGGGGTTTTGAACGGTCATTTGCACGAAGCTCCCATAGTGATCGATCAAGGGTTTTGGAATTCCGATCGTTCAACCGTCTTCCCCACTCTTCTCCGGCCATTTCCTTCCTTTCTCCGGCTTGATTCGAGTGGACTTTGCTCCATCCATTCGGTAAATCTCTCGTTCCCTTTAATTTGATCTCTCTTTTCATATTTTTGGCCAAGTTTAGACCATGGGACCTCGCACGAAGCGCTTCGTAAGGTACCCACGCGTCTGGGCTCGTACACGTACCGCCCAGTTTCCGTCCCTCGCCAGCGTGCCACCCATGACACGGTTTGACCCTTTATTCCAACCGTTCCCGAACCCGTTCCGCTCCCCATCGAGCGTGAAATCCCCAAAACGTGGTGGGCTTCCAAGACTTTCCTACCCGAATACGTTTTTGCTTCCTCACTCTACGAGGACCGACCCGAGATGGCTTGGGCCAAGGGTTATATCCAAAAGCTCGGGTTAAAACCCTTGCTTGAACCCTTCCACGACCATTATTGCCCACGCCTCGTGAGGCTTTTCTTTCAAAACCTACGATGGGGTGATAGTCGCCATCGGCTTGTCACGACCATCGATGGTCTTGAGTACAAATTCAACCATTTCCATGTCGCGGCGGCACTTCAATGCCCGTCCGCTTATATCGAGACATGTGGCCTCGATGCCCCGTACATCAAGGAGGTCCCCTAC
This sequence comes from Chloranthus sessilifolius, assembly GCA_021018995.1. Taxonomy (NCBI): domain Eukaryota; kingdom Viridiplantae; phylum Streptophyta; class Magnoliopsida; order Chloranthales; family Chloranthaceae; genus Chloranthus; species Chloranthus sessilifolius. The sequence goes on along the minus strand of CM037592.1, from coordinate 34,797,806 downwards.
GCCGATGTGGTCACTAAGATGACCCAAGGCCAACACGGGAGGGGCCAATCCATATCTAGGGCCCAACTACCCAATCGACTGTGGATGCTTGATACGTATATCAAGTGTGCACTAAACCCCTTTTTACACAAGTCCTCGCGGACTTGAGTAGTGCAACAGGCACTGTTCTCTGCCTATGAGAACCGTTGGTTCTCTATGGCAGATTTGGTCATTGAGGGCATCATCAATGCCAATGATTTTATGTCTGAGAAGGTGAAGTCCGGGGTTAAGAAACAAATTCCCTATGCCCGCCTCATCACCAAGCTAGTAGAGCAGTATGCCGCTCTACGCGAGGCCTACACTTTGGCTCCTCACGAGCCACGCTTGGTCGACAACACCAAGGTCTTTCAGCTGAAAGACTGGACCAAGAGTTACAACCTGTTAGTGAGACGGCTTCCCGAGGAGGAGGAGGGCGCAGCCGAGCCCATTCCGCCTGCTGTCGCTGAGGGTTCGGTCCCTGCCGAGCCTACATCTGGAGAGGGGGAGACCCCACGTGATCCACCACCTCCATCTGAGGTGTCTACCCGACCGGCCCCCACTACACCCCACCGACCGACTCGTCAACCCACAGCCCATCCCCCACCATCTTCCTCCGACGACGTTGCCGCGACGCTTCGGGAGCTGGTGGAGGGCAACCGCCGTATCCATGAGAGGCTGGATGGCATGGAGGCATTCCAGCGACAGATGCATCGTCGTCTGGATTACCACGAGGGGATGCATGAGCTGGTCATGCAGCATCTGTATGCCACGACGTCCACGCCGATGATCGCCCACGCTCGTCAGCACGTGGTGGACCCGCGCGACTACAGCTCACCACCGCCTCGTCCCCACAGACCTACACCTGACGAGGCTGGTCCATCCGACGTCCCCACAGGTATTACTATGCTCCTATATGTTGTTCTTATCTTACTTATATATCTGTATCTAAGTTACTCTGCTTATTATATAAATTCTGTTTCGCATGTTTATTTATCTCTGCATAGTACGTTAACTGCATGTTATGTCGACTGCCTGACTCTACATTTCATCTGTCTGTTTGTTTTAAAACCAACTATTGCCTGACCGCACCTCTTAGACATTTTCGAGGACGAAAATTCCTAAGGGGGGGATAATGTAACAACCCTGAAATCTAGAACACGAACCTAACTATTTCGATCTACGTGCCCGACACGAAAATCGAGACCGATTTAAAAATTAAGAATTAATATTAGTTAAGATAAGGTTGCACCATGGTCAGATGAGTTCGCATGTGCATTTTCGTTTAAGTCTGAGTTGTGTAAAGGGTCAATGAAGCACGTTGCGTCGGAGCGACCGTGCTCGTGCTCCACACCGGAACGTAAACTAAGGGAAAACAGAAATATCTGTTTATTAGCTTATAAAAGAAGGAAGGAGAGACCTAGAGAGAGTTCTTCTTCTTCTCCTTCTTCCCCTTGCTCTGTCGAGAAATCTGTAGTTAGGTTGGTCTGTGAGAGTGTTCTTTGAGAAAACGGGGTTAGTGGTACCCGGGGTCCTATGTTGTCCGAGATAGAGGATGGAGAGATGAAATAGGACACTCCACAACTAGTTTAAGAGTGTGTACGGTCTTAAGGGTTGAAAGGGAACTGGGCATCAACTTATCCGAGCCGTAGCGACGATAAACTCCGAGAGCTAGATCCGAAACCCTCATTCGAATCGATTTGCCGAAACCCCGTAAGGGCCCAAACAAAGGTGAGTCTGTGTGTTTAAATAGGGGCAAATGAGATGCCCAGGTATGGGCATTGATGTTGTAATAATGGTTGTTGAGAACCATTAAAGAGAAATAGAAAAAAATAGGGCTGGAGATGAACTCCATTAATGACAGAGTTCCTGTCATTATTGATCGATCAATGAGTGTATTGATCGATCAATGACAATTGGTGATCGATCAATGAAGGCATTGATCGATCAATCTGTATAAGACAGAATGGGGGAACAGAAACCCCAAACTTCTGGAAGTTCAATGCCCGAAGGGCATTGATCGATCAATTTGGGTATTGATCGATCAATGAGGGCATTGATCGATCAACAAGAGAGTGATCGATCAATGACATTAGGTGATCGATCAACATAAGTATTGATCGATCATCGAGAGGTTGATCGATCAATGAAGGCATTGATCGATCAATCTGTATAAATAATTAATGAGAACAGAAGGTGGGAATTTTTGAAAAAGGGTTGGTGATCGATCAATGAGGGCATTGATCGATCAACAGGAGGCATTGATCGATCAACCCAACTGGTGATCGATCAATTTAAGTTGTGTTAAATGTGAGTAGAAGAGAGGTTATTGATCGATCAATGAGTGTATTGATCGATCAATAATGATAGGTGATCGATCAATAAGGTGTATTGATCGATCAATTGGCTTGTTGCAGAAAGAGAGCTAAGAGGGTGGTGATCGATCAATGAGAGGTATTGATCGATCAACAAGGGGTATTGATCGATCAATAAGAGTGGTGATCGATCAATCACCCCTGTTTTGTTCTATTTTGGTTTATGGATTAAACACCACCGGACATTGTGCCGGTTAACTTTCTGACATCTCTAACACTTAAAGTGCTATGTTTATGGTCTAGGATCAAACCCTGACACATTGAAAAGGCTTTGGATTTGCTTAGAAGATAAAGTGACCTTAGGTAGGGGAAAACCAACCTAAACTGCTTTTGAGTATGATTTCATGTTTATTTTATATCTGCGGCTCGATTGCTTTTAACAAGCATGTATGCATATCATAGATTCTCGCCATCTTTGATTCGCTTCCTAAATTGTATCCCGAAATGCTTCGATTACGCTTATCTGATCTGTGAGGTATATATGTATGTGATTTAATGATTTAAACCAGATGATCCCCATCGACCCGGCGGTATATCCGATGCCTGGCACACTTGTGCACCTGCTTTCAATCCTCGGCGCAATTGCACTCCATAGATGAGGCATTGTTGCACTTTCAAAATTGTTCATGTGAACGACGATTGGTTGGGGTTTCCTATCGGACATTCTGTTTTTACTCGTGCTATATAGTCACGGGAGTTTCTTAAGTTAAATACACACAATTTAAGTACTCTGATAATATATTTGCATAACATCTGATTTCTTGCATAAAATCTCAGTTTTTAGTTTGATTCGTCATGATTGTACGTTTCTGATTTGATTTCTGTTATGAGATAGCATGATCTGCATATTTAATTCCTTTAGTTGGAATTCTTCTATTGAGCTAGGATGTAGCTCACCCTGTTTTCTAAATAAATTTTAGGTTCTGAGGCCGTAGTTCCCGGCACCGAGAGTGACCCAGACTACCACCGACCAGTGAGGCCGAAAGGCAGAAGACGAGGAGATGTATATTCAAAGTGACGAGTTCTATCCGTGAGCACCGTGTCTGATGTAATCGTATTTTTTGTCCTTTTGGATTATTGTGTGCCAGGTGGCTACTTTTGTGTATATTTTAGTAAGATTACTTATTGTATTATTTATGCATTCTATTCGGAACCACTATTGGGAACCATTGTTTGGGTGATGGATGTCCATCACCAATGGTTCTTCTTGGTTCCTTTTTGAGAATGCATTTTCTTTGGTTAATATAGAATTAATTATTTTATAATTATTGTTCTTTATGATTAAATGCGTTGACAAATGACTGACTCGATCTACCACTGCTGGGTGGTGTCTGCTTGGCTTCCGCTTTACTGGCAGACACTTATGATTTGTCCCGGGGATCATCCAGAGTATGATCCTGATGGCACGGATTTCTGGGTGCAGAAATTCGGGCTGTTACATAGGAGCACTCTCAACGGTGACTACGACATACATCACGCTCTCATCTAACGATGCCTTTTCAAACTTCGAAGGACTCATAATGTTAATGGTCTTAGACTGACCGCCCTTCTTCTCAACTTTGTTGGTCGATGGTGTTCTGGGAGCCAAAGGGTTAAGAGTGATTTTCTTGCCCTTATAATTGAGCGTGCAAATGTTAGTTCGGCCAAAAATGGTTACGTTCAAATTTTAGAGCCATGGTCTTCCCAAAATGATATGTCCCACATCCATTGGCACCACATCGCACCATAAAGTGTCAGAATTCGAACCCAAATTGTATTGGTATGCGACACTTTTGAGACACGGGAATGAATGAGGAGTCTACTCATGCGACTTTGTAAGGTCTCGGGTGGGCTTCAGGTGTAAGCCCTAAGTGGGTGACGGTATGTTCTGACACCACATTGGTGCAGCTTCCGCTATCCATGATAATCCTACAACTCTTTGTCCCACATGTAGCGAAGGTGTGGAAGATGTTCTCCCTTTGCCAATCCTCATTTTCATCCTGCTGAGGTTGTGCAAAGGTACACCTCACAACTAGAGCACGACCCATGTCATCACCTTCCTCATCACTAGATGTGGCGTTCGGCTCAAAGACCTCTTCTTCAAAAACTCCGTCATCCTCATTGCCCTCTCCCTCGACGTAGAGATTTCTTTACGGGTTTTTCTTAGGGCATTGGGCCGCAAAGTGTCCCAACCCTTGACAGTTGTAACACTTAATGTGAGAACTGCCCTTCGAGGATTCTCCTACCACACCCTTTCCTTTGTCAAATCGCACATCGGATGTGGATTGTGTGGGTTTGGGGGGTGGGTTTCCAGCACTACTCCTCACCTCGTTGGTACGAGGTTGACCGATATGAGACTCAGATCGCCTCACCACCGTCATTTTCAAATATTGTTCAAGGTCTTGAACGATGGTGTAACATTCAGCAAGAGTCTCAACGGGGTGAGCGACTAACTCTTTTTACAAGTCAAACCTCAATTCGGTGTGAAATCTAGATAAAGTGACTTGAGGGTCTTCGAACACTTTGGCTCTCATCATGAATTCTTCAAATTTGCCAATGTAATCCGCTACGGGTATACTACCTTAGCATAGATTTTTTCATTGATTGAGGAGACGATAGTAGTATGAGGAAGGAACATACTTCTCTGCAAGTTGCTCATTCATGTCCTCCCAACGGGTAATGGGAGCACAAGCCGCATTCATTCTGACGCGCTCAACGTTGACCGAAAAGAGTCGGGCTTAATCAATGAGTTTCATTTTAGCGAGCCTGACGCATCGCTCATCACTCATGCCAAACCATTCAAAGTGCTGATCCATATCGGATAACCAATCGAGGAAGACTTGAGGGTCCAGTCTTCCATCGAGAGTTGGGAACTCAACTCGGACGTTCTTAAGGAGTTTCATATCCGGGTCGTAATCATCTCCACGATGATCCATCCTATGATTCTGGTTCCGATCATGTTAGTAACCATTGCGTTCGAAACGTGGGCCATCATGTTCACGACGTGCTCAATGAATTTGTCATCTCCATCTAACTGAGTGACTCTGTCTTACAACCTTTCATTGGAGGTTTCAAGGTTCCTTTGGGCTTGCTCCATGGCAGCCATTCGATCAGTGATTGCTTTCAATTCGGATCTTGACAATCTCATTCATGTCCATGGTGATCACAACTACTAAGACGGGTTCTAAATGAGCATGCAAATATGGACCACAATAAAAGAGGAATTTTATCGAACACAAGACGTGCACACACTTTTAAACACAATAGAAATAATATGCAAAGAAAAAAATGGAATGCAATAAACCAAAGAATATCAGGCGATCAATTGATATTGCGAAGTCAATCGATTGATATTAAATGCTCTGTGAATGCAATAGACCACTGAATATCAGTCGATCGATCAAAATTGATAAGTCAATCGATTGATATTGAATGCTCTGTCGGGATAAACAAATAGATTCAATCAGAATCAATCGATTGAGTAAGAGCACTCAATCGATTTACATTGAAAACAGTGAATATGTCACAGAATATGCCCTAACCTAGAATTAAGGCTTTGATATCAAAGCTGATGCGGATCAAGGACCCTAAACTACATGAATGCCATGATTGGATTAATTGCTGAAATTAAATTAAGTTAATTAAACAATAAACCATGAGATTAATGCGGATACCTTAGGGTTTCGTAGTTTTCCATGGGGAGATCGCACTAAATTTGAGTAGGGTCTGGTCCGTGTGCTAGATCCGTTAGATTCGCGGTGTAGATCAATCTAGAGGTAGAACTCTAGCTTTTCCAGATTAGGGCGCCGCTCGAGATTCAATGGTGGAATCACGAGTCCTCTAAGGGTTATGATTCGGTTGGTTTAATGCTCGTATAAGATCTAGGGTTGGAATCAATGGTTCTGATTTTGAGGGTTTTGGAAAAAGGATATTGGCTGGATTTGTGGTTTGTGGGATCCAAAACAAAGCAGAGAAATAAAATAAAAATGAAGAAATAGGTAGAAGATAGATCTTGGGCTTCACACCAAACCCTTCTCGGGAAGCGAAGAATAATCACTCTTCAACAATGGCTCATCTCAAGCACATAAGCAATAGTTTTCATTCATAATCAATCATCATCCCTTATAATATTTATTTAGAGACCTTACATAGGAGGCCCCACAAAAGAAAAATAAAACTCTAAAACAAAAAATAAATAAAGACAAGTATGCCCTTCAAAATTCAAATTCGAATTCTGACACAGTCAATCGATTGACATATAGTATTCAATCGATTAACGTACATGTATATCATCAGAATTAGCTCCTCAGTCACTTGATTGACATAATTAGCTCCCTAGTCAATCGATTGACATATAGTATTCAATCGATTGACATACATATATATCGTCAGAATTAATTCCTCACAGGCCCAGTCAATCGATTGAACCCCAAGTGTCAATTCATTGACTGGCATTGCTCCAGCACGTCCAATTCTTTATTTCGGGTTTTGATCTCTGTTTCCGTTCGGCTTCTTCCGACGCCGGTACACATAAAACGGTTTGTATCCAATGTCTACAATATGCGCGTCCCCGTCAGTTAGGGATTCTTAAAATATCATGTCCACTAGGGACTGCAAAATTTCTAGCGTGCCTAGTATGTTGCTTAGAAAAGGATTTTTTTCTTTCTAGGTCATTTAATCCATAAGAAAAAGTTAAAATCCTCCAAGTAATCAACATAGAAGACACATTTCAAAATTTTCTATCCAGAACAGCTTTTTTAACAGTGGCGAAGAATTTTACAAGCCATGTACTTAGTCTAGGAGACTTATTTACTTGAAAGTAATTATTTTTATGTCAAGAAGATAATGATATGGTGCCTTCTTGGATCCAGATCTTGGTCCAAAATTGTAAAAACACTTCCATGTCCTTAAATATCATCATTTGTAATATTGTCAACTCTTTGTTTAGGACAATTTTTATGTGATTGATTCTATTTCAAATGATTGTGTGCTTAATTTCCAGTTTTCATAAAGAAACTTCAACTTTGAGAATGTTTAAGAAGCTATTCCCAGCATTACTTAAATCACAGATCCTAATATAAAACAATGTTGTTATGCTGCTGGAACTGCTGGAATTTAAGTATTTATGCTGCTTTAAGAAACTATTGTTTTGAGGCAAGGAATAATGTTATTGGTTCTTTTGTAACAGGTACATAATTTCCTTTGCTGTTGGGGCTGGACCAGTAACTGGTATTATCATACCAGAGCTCAGCAACACCAGGATGCGTGCAAAAGTTGTGGGATTCAGTTTTTCTGTTCATTGGGTATGTAATGAAGTAAATTAGGTACCTATATAATGCTCATACTAAGTAGTACTTATTGGAGGAATATTGTAGTGGTTGCAAGCCTTTTAGGTTGTCATTTGCTATGGCTAACTTAAAAAATGCATTTCTAAATTATTCATGGACTACCAAAAGACAGGAGCTCTTCTTTGCATACTGCTTATAACTACCCATGCACACTCTAGTTATCTCAGACAACAAGTTATTGCCGTGTATTGGTGTGCATGTATTAGTGAGGTGTGTGTGTGTAGATATTTGGACCCATGTATCACTTATGGGTGTATGTAGTATGGTGTATACAACTTATTGTTATTATTAGTATAAAGGTTAGTTGGGTCCTAATTAGACCATTCTATTCTCTAACTCTTCTCTCTCTCTCTTCCTTTTCTTCCTTGACAATTAGGATTCTTCAGTAAGTTGTCAACTTGTAGAAAGCAATTTTAGGCAGCCCTGCTGATGATACGAATTGACCAGAGTGACAATAGCTTGAACATTATTTAATTCATACTTGCTATGAAACCTTGCCATATACGTAAATATTTGTATGCTGGATGGTAACTAAACAATTTTAGCACTGAAATGTACCCTTGCGAGCCAAATGAATAGAAATTCCTGAAGAAATTAAAAATTCCTCTAAATTCCCTGCAGTTTTTCGACATACTGTTACATGTAAATGAACTTGTTATATTCTATGAGGACACACTGTTGGACCACCTTTTCTACATAGGATCCAGCTCTGGATTTGTGGGGTTGCTTCCATTTTCACCCAGGATATTGATATTAGCATGAAAAATATAGGAAATAAATATAAATCATACCTGATTTGATGCAAAAGGAGATCACAGTTGTCATTCATGAACTTTACACCACTGACCCGATTCGTACCATATGTTAATCACCTTCTGTCACAATTGAGATCGAACAATACCTCGTACAAAATGCTAACCTATGTTATTGCAATCATATTGTGCTCATCATGTTCTATAAGTTATTCGAAATTAAAGGTGCTAAAAAGATGAAAAGACCTAAATTAATTAAATAGAATCTAATCTTGAAAATGAAAAGCGAGGGGGGAAGGAAATGTCGTTTTCTTGTGAGGATCTCACGTGGTCTCCATGTATCCTCACACTAGGGCAATCAACAGGTAGGGACAGGTCAGGTTAGGCCAAAACTCGAGTTGAACCTAACCTTTAAATCCTAAGCCCAACCCTAACTCTCCCGACCTTCGGACCTCCTCGAGTCAAGCTTTTAAGAAGGCCACTGTGGCACTACCCTATACTTCAGTTCAAGTGAGGCTGGTAGCTCAGGCATGGGTTTCCTATGGTTGTCATTAGCCACATCACCATGGCATTATCTCCCACTTCTACTACTACACTATGTCCTAAATTCTAATATACTTCCTCAAATGTTCAAAGTCACTTAAAGAAAGAGAGATTTCCTTATAATGTGATCTATCAATTTGAAATCCAATAGAGAAATATATTCCATTGTATGTACCGATTTATGCTGAGGACCTCTAACAGTAATCTATCATGTGCTTTTAGATGAAATTTTTAGATAAAGACTGCTAAGCATATTTGTTAACTACTATTGGTGTCTGCAGTGTAAGTTGAGTATCTCTTTAGACTGTCAATGACGTATATGTGTGACAATGATATACATGGGATTCTTTTGTAAGTAGTATAGAAATAATGAAAAGGGTGTGAGGGCATCTAGCTCATAACCTTTATTTTCCCATCCATCTCTTATTCTTCCTCTCTCTCTCTTATCCTTCTCCTCCATCAAACCCTAACCATACTGACGTAAGCATAGAAATTCATGTCATGCTTACGTCAGTATGGTTAAACTTTGACCAGGAATTTCTATGAAAAGGGACTTGTTGGAATTATTTTTTCACCTACATCAACTTTAATAAAGAGGTTCTTTTGGTTTGATGAGGTTATAAGTGTTTTTCGAAGAGATTTCTACTAGTTCTCGTTTTTCACATGTTTATGGGATTTGGGGTCTTTGTGCTGCCAATCGGGGAGGATTGGAGCTAGAGGATGGATCAGTTTTTGGTCTGGAGGAGAACTTTGATGATTGATCTTTCTTATAATGCACTTTTATATGTTGTTTATTAATTTTCGTACGGTCAACTCCCTTTACCTGTTTCCCGGATCTCTGAGTTTCTTCATTTTGTCACCGCAACCTGAATTAGCTTGGATTGGTTTTTTGTTAAGTTCCTATGTATTTTATCGCTGCAACTCCAGTAAGGTGCTTTTCGCTCGATTTTTTGTTAGGATTAGAAGAAGATTACGGCATGGCAGTGAGTGCTTTAGATGATTTATAGTAGTGGAATTAGGGTTGCAATGGTGGATTGAGATAGGTAAGAAGATAAGAGAGAGTGAGTTATTGGAGAATGGCTACAATGGTTAGAGTTCCCCACTAACCTTTATATTTGTAACAAGTAATAAAGAGATAACCAGTATACCCCAATTAGGTGGGGTTGAAGTTCGGTTAACTAAATCGAAACCGAAACTGATGCGGGAAGCCAAGATCGAGAGCCGTAGATTTGGGCCGCAATAGATTTTCCAGCCAAGAAGAGGCGGAACGCAAATCAGAACCAGGAGAAGAAAGGAGAAGAATCTGCGCACTGTGCAGTCGATCAATCGATTCAATGATTCGATCGATCGACTCCCTGCTTCGATCAATCAAAGCTATATTTCGATCGATCGACGACAACTAGAGAGGAATTTAATTTTGGCGTGTGTATATATATATAATTCGATCGATCGAGTACACATTTCGATTGATCGATTCAATGCTTCGATCGGTCGAGTATCACCGTTGATATATATATAATTTGATCGATCGAGTACCCCTTTCGATCGATTAATTGAATTTCAATTGATCGAGTGTCACTTTCAATCGATCGATTTCGCATGAGAATGAGTTTTCTCATAATTCAAATTTAAGTTTCAGGGGCAAACTTGTCTTTCTTTTATGTTTATTTTTATTTTAGGGTTTTATTTTAAGACCTCCTATATAAGGTCTCTCCATAAACAATGTAATTAGTTATTGATTATTGAATGAATGAGCTTTTGCTTTTAGAACTTGAGATGAGTTTCTCCGAAGAGTGATTCTTCTTCTCGAGAAGGGTTTGGTGTAAAACCAAGGGTGCGAAGCCCAAAGTCTATCCTCTATCTATCTCGTTTACCTTATTTTCTTTTCTACTTCGTGTGATCTCACAAACTCTAATTCCAGCGTCCAATCTACAATACCCCGAAGTTCGAACCTTAAATCCCATCCCACCAATAAGCCCACACGAATCAGAATTTTGAGAACACTCGCGACTCCGTCATTGGATCACGAGTGGCGCCGTAATCTGGAAAACCTAGAGTTCTGCCTCTAAAACCAATCTGCATTGTAAGGCTAACGGATCTAGCACCCGGATTGGACCCGATTCGAACCCTAATGCGATCTTTCACATGGAAAACTACGAAATTCTAAGGTATTCATGTTACTTTTCGGTTCATTGTTTAAAATTAATTTAGTTTAATTTTGACAAATAATTAAATCATCGCATTCACGTAGTTTACGGTTTTGTCCTGCGTCAGAAATTGAAATTTCGGTTTCGATGTCAGTTCACCTAAAACTGAACCCGGATCGAAATGTTTCGGCCAACAGAACTTCCCACCTCCTTGAACCGAAACCAAACTGAACTGATCCGGTTTCAGTGGGTTCGGTTTTCGGTTTCATCTTTTTTTAATTTTTGAAAGAGAATTTTTTTTTATTTTTGTTTTGTTTTGTAGTTTTAGGGTCGGTTTTCTCACCCTACTCACAGTTTTCAGCACCCAAAACCAAAATCGAACCAATCCAAAGCCGGTTTCAGTTTTTCGGTTTTGGATTGGTTTCGATTTGATTTTGGGTTGGTTTCATCATTTTTTGGGTTTTTAGGTAATTTTTCCACCCCTACCTCTAATAATACAAGGAATGCACTAATATACACTATACGCACACCAAGAAAACACGACTCCTCAAGCTGGCGCATTATTAGCATGAACGCCGAGCTTGACAAAGATGTCCTGAAAAAGTACAGGTCTACGACCTTGGTAAAGATATCAACCAACTGCTATGAGGAGGATCGTCAATGAGTTCCAAGATGCAATCGCAAAACCTTTTCTCTGACAGTGAAAATCAGCTTCTATATGCTTTCTATATTCGTGCAACACTGGCTTAGATGCAATGTTCTTGGTGACTTCGTTATCAAATGAATAGGCGTGGGACAGCTAACCGAAAATCCAAGCTCAGACGTGAGAGATCGAGCAAAGCCACGATACGCCTTGCATAGTATATGAGCTCACTCTTTAACATTCAACTAGATTTTCACTGAATAATAAATCGAAATAACAATTTAAAGAGAGAAGACTTAGTCAACAAGAGCAATAATAAATCGAAATAACAATTTAAAGAGAGAAGACTTAGTCAACAAGAAAAATGGTTACAATAGGAAAGTAAACTAATATACCATGAGCATCAGTATGAATGAAGTTATGTAATAACATAAAGAGCATGGATACGAGTCGTGCAGATATCATAACATGATGTAGCTGTATTTGTCTTATTAGGTTTCTTAGAATTTACTATTCATTTGTAAATCTTACTTAAACAATGTTTCCTATTAATGGTGCCTTTAAAGCTTCCATAACTGCAAAAAACTTAACATTAGCTTATCTGTTGAGCCTTACCAAGTGGTGAGAGTACCAATCGCAGAGATCACCCTTTGCTTAACATATGTAACAAACTTAACAGCTTATGGGTGGAATGCCAACACATCACTTGAAACTATGTATTCGGAAAAAATCAATAAAACATATCAAACACTTGCTTGCCTTCAAAGCATAGATATAAAACTTCACTTACCCTATGGACTTGACAGCTTAATGAACATATCACTGTATCAACTTGATAACTTATCCACTTATCAAAAGAAGAAACCTATAGGGTGTATTGTGAAGGCGGCCAAGGGCCTAGTCACTCTCTGGTTATCTGCTGGAGCCGACTTGATTTCGGAACCTTGGGAACCGAGGTAACCTCATTGTGCGATCCTGAGAATTGTGGCACGGGGGTTTAGTTTGTTTTGCCATTTCTATTGTGCTCTTTTTTGTTGATTGGCTTCGTGGCCCATTTGTTTTGGCCGTTTCTTTGCATTGTTATTTCAAGCATCTTGCTGGCTTTTCAATATATATACCTTTTTTACTGATAAAAAAAAAAAAAAACTTATCCACTTATCAGTCTTATCACATATACACTATGTGAAAAAGCCAAAAAAACCACTGCCTTTGACAGTGGTTTTTTTTCAAAAAATCACTACCCTAAACAGTTGTAAAAAAAGGAGTGGTTTTTTTTTACCACTATACAAAACAATGGTTTATGAACTTCAACAACAACTGCTCTTAACAGTCATAGAAAAAACACCACTGCTTTGAGCAATGATTTTTTTTATAGAATTTTTTTAAAAAAAAAGAAAATTTATATCGACGATTTTTTATGCAAATTTTTTTAAAATACTATTTTTTTAATGCTTTTTTGAATGCTTTTTTTTTAATACAATATTTTAAATTTTTTTTTTAATGCTTTTTTGTTTTAATGTAGTGAATTTCTTTATAACGTATTAAGCTACTACTTGCCAAATAAGGGATGTTCCGCGCACACCAATATTTTATTGTGCACCACTTGATGAATTTCCTTATAACACATTAATTGTTACTAACCACACATCAATAAATAAAAATAGTTTTATTTTATAACAATAAATAAAAATATTCCTTTGTCCGATGCCTTGTCTGCGATTGTTTTTCAGTTTTGCAGCCATATGATTTTTTTACCCTTTCATTGGACATTACATACAAAGAACGTAATCAAATCAAATTTATTCTATGAATCAATCCCCTCTTCTATGGCAGCAAAGTAGCATTCTTTGCATACTCAATCCGAAACTTACGATCCTCTTGCTCCGTCTCTGTGCGGCCCCAACCTTTATAACAACAACTCCATCAGAAAGCTTAGCGATTTTCTCAGCCAGCTTTTTGGAATCGTAAACAGAGTCAATCTCTGGCTTGGATCTCGTCTTTAGTTGCTGCACGTGAAACATGCGTTGAAAATAATCTTGGATTGTAAATAAGGGTACCCTTATTATTATTGCAAAAAATAAAATAATTTGATAACAATTTTTGTATTATCTTTATGGGTGTATTCCCCATAGAATAATGATACTAGAGACTTTTGCCAATCTAAAGAGTATGTACCTTCCCAAAGGGTGATACTAGCTGATGAAGGGCTGTGATTCTGTCACTAAATTTCTCCTTCCTAACTTGCATATAAAACGATAATTTTAGGTGTTTTAATCTGTAACACTTGTTTGAATTAGAAAGAAATAAAACCTAAAAATTATGTTGATAATTTGGGTGATTGGTAATCACCTTGAATGTAGATTGGGATGGAGATGATTGAATCTTAGCCTTCTTAAATACCCCACTAATTGTTCCACTGTTGCATTTCAAATAGCATAAGGAGAAAACAAAGGCACCAAATTAGTACTATATATACCCTAATAAGAAATTTAACTCTAGGCATAGATATTATGCATGTAACTCAACAAAAATTTTCAGAAAAGAAGGCTAAAGATAAGCCCATATAATCCATCAGATAGAACCACAACCCTATTTCTGATAATAAGAAATAAGTCATTAAATAAAATATCAATCTAGAAAATGACCTTTTGTACCTTGTGGCCTGCACCGCACCTACACAATTGATGACCTGGGCACCACCAGTTTACTCAGTTCTATTCACCTAATCCAAGTGTCATTGGACGCGTAGGTAAGTAGCCCAAGTGTCATATGATTTGGTATGCGGATCACTTAATGAGACGTGTGCCTTGTGGAATCATTATTTTGCTGTCTAATAAGTGGGAGCAAAATTGGCCAGATTTATTAGCAAAATTGTCTAATGAGACGTGTACCTTGTGAAATCATCATTGGCCAGATTTCTGTATTTAATGTAAGAAAAAACATTTGCAAAAAATAAACATATCTGCTGATATGGTCTGCTTAAATTCCTTGGCGTCCTCTTTTGAAAGGTCCTCATAATCTTGTGGATATTGAACTCAATAACTAACCTGTTCAGGAAAATCTTCAATTAAAGAAGCCATAGATAATTTTGAAAATAAAATACAAGCAATTCAAAGATGATATCCAGTAGCATTGTATGTGATATATTCCTCAAAAAGCATCTGTAAAAAAATTAAGGGAGAACTTAAATGCAGTGTGTAGTATTACAAATCTGGGCACGCTCTAATTTCCAAAGCAGAAAAGGCAGAAGGCTCACCAATGAAACAAGTATTTCAAATAGAGAACGAAAAATTTGTAGCCTTCTTCTTCTCTCTGCTTCAGCTAATGCTTCAAATCCATATGACCCCCTGTTAGATTAGAACTCTACAATCATAATCCATTTAGACTTATCATCCAATTCGACCATTGATGCAAAAAGAATCAGCTTCCAGTCAAGTTAACCCGAAGGTTGTGCCAGAAATTAAATGTCATTGAAGCAATGTCATACTCTGGGTGTGAAGCAACTTCAAGCAATGCTTGTACTATTAACATTGATTCATCAAAACCTGGCTCGACAACCTGTTAGTGCTGCTCATTGGGGGGATTCCGATCACAATGGCTCGACCTGTGATAAGTAGACATTATCATTACTTTAACATCAGCATCCAAATGAACCTACAGGATTGTAGAGGAAGTAAAATTAATTGTCAACCGCTGAAATATTTCCAATTGAGTAATTGCAAATAGAAACCAACAGTTCAAGAGAGACTCAGAAAAATGATGCACTTGAAATTGATATAATGAAATGACCACAAGCAAGAAATATGAATCACAGTAATGGCGAATATGGTATAAATGCTTCACACAGATATGATCATAAGAGGTTGAAAAAGAGATACCTTTAACAGATTGTTGGAGAGCATTTTCTTGTCCTATAAACAAAAGCAAAGAATTGAATGAAACTAAGTATCAACTTGCTCCATTATTCATTTATAAGATAAAAGAAATAAATCTCAGATTACCTAACAAACAAATAAAAAAATTGGAAATACTTTCTAAAAGAGGTCAAGAGTGTAATGTATTACCAATCAATGGGCTGCGCTGTTCCTGAATGGAGCTTTAAAATATGGAACAGGGAGAGCATTGGCTGAAGAAAAATAGAAAACAAAATTGGATATGCATAGCACTTCATGAAACAAAAGCTATATCCAGATGCTACAAAAATCCAAGGATTCATTCATTCATTGAAGGAATAATGTTTTGCATTCTTGATAACTGTATCTATTAGATTTTTCATATTCTGGAATAGGAAAAAATAGAAAAATGCCCAAAGATCTTCAAGTAGTGTTCGATGAGAAAGTAATATAAGGTACTACGATCTTCATCTTTGGTGAGGCCTTAACATTAATGTAGAGAATGGTTGACGAGTCTGATGGCTAGTTTTGGTCATAGTAACAATGTCAAAGTGCGAGAGAGTGAGGGCTTTATCTTATACCTAAGGTGAGCTCCCATTACCCCTATCGAAAAAGGAGGTTTATACGCAGTAGTAAGACATCTTTTTTTAATTAACCAATACTAAGACATTAATAAAATATTGAAAGAATCTATCACAAATCTAAAAAGACATTTTTCATAGATGCACTAAAGATAGATCACACGTAGTTAAGACGCAAAATTACCTGATAATTTATTTAGAACCCACTTGAGTTTTCAAAATCTAAAATATTCTTTTTGAATGGTAAATATATATACCTGGTTATTATGGGATGCATATTCTGGGATAGTGGCCATACAATCACCACTGTTAGACAGTGTTATGACGATTGCCTACAAAGTCTTCCTAATTTCTGATTTATGCATTGATGCATCAAGAAGGTATGTGTTCTGATCAGTTGTAATTGCTTGAAAGTTTTTTTAATTCAGGCTTGCTTATTTAGCCAAAAAATATGTAGAATTACAACAGCTCCTCAAACACCTAGAAATTGTAGAACAATATAAAGGTTGCTAACTGATTAAGCTGTAGATGGACAAGCATTTATTTGTTAATGCCATGGAAAAACAGAGGCACAATTTAGACACAGGTTCATTCACAAAACTGAAACATATTCCATCATGAAAATGCGGAATGTGTTTATAGTTCTATATACATTGCCAAATAGTTACCTTAGCAGGCCACTTCTAAGCAATTGAAGATCAGATATTGAAAAAGGAGGGAGGAGCATGGACCTGTTAGCAATTGTTAGGTTTAGATGCACCCATAATTCACAGGTAAAGGTAAATAGGTAATTATTTGATCAGTTGGGATGGAGATTTAGCAGCAACCATGTTTGGCCACCCATTTTTTCAAGTGAAACTGGGGCCATTTTCAGCTTTAAATGGCCATGAAAGCTATGTTAGGTCCACTGAAATAACTTTGAGGAAAATGGCCATGAAAGCTATATTAGGTCCACTTAATAATGCCATAAAATATATTCTAAGAATTTATAGTAGGTAAATGGCCATGTAGTGCCAAAAAAACATGGACCAATCTCAGCCCGCCGTCATGATTCAATCAATCCTAGGAAGCATGTAAATTTTTGAGATCATGCAATCCATGCACTGCAGGTACGCTCTGCACTGCTGACCTTGCAGATGGACAAAGATTGGTCGGCAGTACAAGTCAGAGTGTATGTGTACCTAATACAAACTTTTATGTTAATGGTGATATATAGCACAGAGTACCTTATACAAACTCTCAAGTTAAATGGATTAATGAGGTGTCACCGGCATCATGAGATTATCAAGCTTATGAAAATCTTTCCTGATAAGCCCTTTGGTTTCTAAAGGATCTTCTAAGGGTGGCAAATAAAAAATGCATGAACCAGGTTCATGTTAAAAACGCTGAACCAGCCAGTTGTTTAATAAAACCAGCTAGTATAGAGGTTAGACCCAAATAAAACCATTAAAAAGGTTCTTGGATCCAAGCTGGACCACCATAACTGCCAGTTTGAGTCAAACCAGCCTGCTAGTGCAGTTTTTAAACCAATGGCTGAAAGTAACTCCGAAGTTTGCAAAAAACAGGGTAACTATTTGAAATAAAAAATAATCACACAACAGATATATCTGGTGCTTGAGCAGTATCAGAAAAAGTTCATCACAGTCAAAATGCCATTTCTGTGAAACAAGACAATAACACAAAAGTAATGAAATTTGAAGTTGTTTTCACCCCAGGATATGATGCCTACAAAATAGAATATTAATTAACATTCTTTAATTATTAAGAGGGTAAACTATAAAACAACAGAGTTGAATCATACTGAGCTATTTTGAAATCAACACATTTTTTATTAAATAATTGTTCACAAATCGAAATCGATACTGATGATACTGAGTTATTGACGAGATCTATATGGATGATGACTTTGATACGGAGCTGCTAACTAGGGCGAAAGTCCTAACTATGTACATGACCCCGAAAGTAGATCGGAGATAAACTAAAAATGGTGACAACGAAAAACTATGTCAATCAATACGACTAGGCATAGAACTTAGAAAATTTTTTTGTCAGAAATTAGATGATAGTTTTGCAAGTCATTTCTGAAGAGCTTGGAGTACAAGTGTCTGGGTAACCTAAATTGTAGAAGTGTCAGAGCAGAATATTAGTCAGGAACTCCACTTATCACCGCCACTTAGTTAATCAAGCTTCCATTGCTAACCATTCAGAACAAGAGCTAATGAATTAGGTTGTCAGGTAGCAGGAAATGTTACATTAGATGTTTCCAAAGAGATTGAAGGTCAGAAAGGGTAACTGAACATTCTCTACAGAGATCTGACACTGTTACATAGGCAACGAAAGGGTGCTATAGTCTGACGTGTATCGATGAATCTGACTTGACAAACCTATAAAATATAGACTCTACGCCTAGTCGATACAAGTAAATTATTTTAAAATAACAAACTAAAAAAATTTAATATATATATAGGAATCTAAGATACCTAACAAAAATTTAGAAGGTAGTTGTGCGACCGTGGATCCTCTCGAACCCGTCGCGGCGATGCGCTCTCCTTGGATAAAATGTAGAGTCGCCACCCGGAGTTTTTGGTGACCCGGGAAACCTTCAAATCGATATTTTGAGCACCGAAGTGCTAAATATGACTCTGATTTGCCGGTTTTTGCCAAAGGCTCTAGGGTAGGGGCTTCGGTTATCGATCGGGAAGGGTTTAGGCACCCGATCAACCCGCACGTAGCGGTCTCTATCTATGGCCAAAAATGAAAATAAAAAGGGCGGAGTTTCCCCTTGCCCGAAGGCAATACGGTCCTATCAAGCTTTGAGCCAAACCGAAATTTCGGCGGCGTAACGGCTTGAATCCTTGGACGGAGGAGACACCAAGAAGGTAGAGGAAGAGAGGGGTGAGCCGGAGCTCACGGGCCCTTGTTGCACCGTGAAAGATCTTCGCTTTGGCGTGCTTCCGATGACTTAAATGGTGTGAAAATGGGTTATAATGCTAGGATTCAATAAAGTAAGGGGTGTAGAGTGAATCTAGAGGCTAGACTTTAGCAAAAGGGAGTGATCTAATGGTGGAAATGGGTTGAAATAGGTGAAGTATGCATGCTGGAGTTCTGGAAAATATTGGCATTTTCTCTCACTAGGGTTCTCTCTTAAGCACTTCTCTAATCCTTCAACAAAAATTCAACCCTTAAGGAAGAGGGGGGCCTCTCTATTTATAGAGAAGGGATGGGTTAGGGGCTTACTTAAGAGCTAATTGGTTTAGCAATTAGGTAATCCCCCATCTAAGGTTTTTTGGGTTTTCAAGGTCCTAGGGTTTCGGGAAACTGGTTTCAATGGCGGATGATGGGGTGAAACCATGGGTGACTTAAGGGTTGCCAATAAGCTCAAAGGGGGTGCAACCAATCTCAAGACACCCACCTCAACCCAGGGGATGGTCAAAGGGTCAAACTAGATAGAGGAAATTCGAGCTACTGATGACAGTTACTGTAGCTAAGCTGGGCGTATATATTATATACGCCTAGTTTAGGAATAGTAATTTTCACCAAAATCAGGGGAGTTTTGAGAAGATGAAACCCGTGGTGGGTCCCACCTATACGGGGCGTATATATTATATACGCCCGGCCAAATTTTCCCCAAAATAGGCAGGCGTATATAATATATACGCCTGAGTAATCTGGGGTAAAAATGGCTGGGCGTATGTAATATCTACGCCTATGTAAAATTCATGATTTTATGTGAAACTTAAAATGGTCATAACTTTTGAACCGTAGCTCCAAATTGGGTGATCTTTGGCTTGTTGGAAGGCTGGAGAAGTCCTCTTTCCAATGGTATATGGCTCATCTATGGTACTGGTATGTGTGAAATTCTATAGCTCTCCTCCCATCAACCGCCAGAAGGGTTTAAGTTAGGTCTGGGAAAGGATTCTAGGGTGTAGGGGTGACTTCTAAGGATTGGGGGAATGGCTCTACAAGGTCTTAGGGTGATTCCTACTGGTCTAGGTAGGTTCCTAAGGGTTCAGGGGGGGTGCCATCGGAAGCACAGGGGTACATCTCTCCCGAAGTACAGATTGATCGGGCCTTGGGCCGAATTTGGGTGTCTACAGATGCCCCTCTTTGGTATTCGATCACTAACGATCGGATGCCAAAGACAAGAGACATCCAAAGAGGTCCAAGGCACGTTTGATGGGTCCGCCTGGTTCAACTCAATTCTCAAACATTCATGGTGATGGTGAGTGTATGTAAGGCCTCTCATTTCGGGATATCGTCCGTACCTCAAAGCTAACAGTCCCCAAGCACATTGCGACATTACTGGGCATAACTGTAATGATCACAAAAAGTGTAAGCCCGCTAGCCGGGATATCGTCCACTTCCTGAGGGAAATTATAGATTTGTGATGTTTGAGTATTAATCTGAATCAAACAGCTCCATGAAACGTGATGATCGATCTATGCTTCAGAATTAATGCGAAGTATACAAAGCGAAGGCCTTCAAACTGTGTCCAATCCTATGGAATATCGACAGCTCCATTGGATTGGGCACGGGTGCCCTTAACTAGGTAAGGCTCAAAGTTTTTGGGTGAACCCATCAACCTCGAGGTTGCTTTAGCATGATTGACCCGAGTGGAGCGAATAATGATGTCGCAACACCTCTTGGGAATGCATGCTCATTTTCTGAGTACCTTTTTTGTGTCATTTTCAGAATTTTCTTTTGTTTCGAGGCCTCCAAGCAGAGCTCGATGACCTCTGACAACTTTACTTTTGCACAACTCTTTAAGTGGATCAAATGCCAGTTGATACGTTTTTAAGAGTGCATGCGCCATGCCGGGGATAGGTGCACCTTGGGGATGTGTACGTTCCAGTGGTGAGGTGCTCCTGATTCGCACGAACCGGAGTGCTTTAACTCGAGATAAAGCTAAAGATCGGGCTAGAACCAAACATCCCTCGAAAGAGATGGCCAATTCTAGCCTCCGTCCCTAATGAAATCACGTCCTACTAACTATGCACAGACAGACACCCATCAGGGGCGATAAGCAGCAAATAGGCGCGAACAGAAGCCTCGACTCTAAGGTACAATTTACGAGGACAACGACCATCCTGTGGATACCCAGACGCAAGTGCGTACATTCAACAGGGACACCGTGCCTATACAGGTTTTAAGCCTGTGTAAAAGGAAATAAAAGGGAAAAGGGCCCTTTGGTCTGTATGTTTGCACATAGTTTGGTTGGTTGTAATTTCATTTTTGGCGGGTCAGTTTTGACTCACAATAGACTCTTCGAATGGTCTGAAGTGGGGGGCACTCCTGGTCAATAGAGAACCGAAGGTGGATGACCAGAGTGATTGCCGGAAGGTGGGGTCAACCCACTCAGGGTTTTCACTAAGCAGCAACAAGTTGTTATTTCTTCTCCTTTCCTTTCTTCTTTTTTTCTTTTTTTTTGTTTTGATTGAGACTCCGGGCATGCTCAAGCTCCCTTTATTTTTGCACGTATCCTTAGGCGAATCAACTTGCCATGTTGATCCTCTTTAGGGAGGTGTGCATTCCGGTGATGGGTTCTTGGTTTGCCTGCCGGGTCAAGCCTTGACTTCTGCTGGGGGAGATCTGGGGCTAAGTGTATGCTCCCGGTGATGAATGAAATTCATTTGCCTGTCGGATCAGGTACAAAGTGTCCCTGCATGAAACGGGGTTCGAGACTTTCGGGTGAACCCGATCATTCCGAATTGAATTAACACGGCTCTCGGGGTGGGGCAAACAGACGTTGTGACGCTCTTTTTATTTTTCTTTCTCTTTTATTTTTTTTCTCTTTTTTGATTTTGTGGGCGCATTAGGTGGGCGCCTATGGATCTGGATCCGTTTGTTGTAACACGGTCCCTTTGGGCCAATCGAAGGAAACTCGAAGGGTCATTTGGGGATGCGTGCACCATGGCTGACCAAAATCTGGCGAAAAATGGTCAGCGATATATATATATCGCCTGAGTCTAAATCTGGCGATTCTGGCCCCCTTTTCAAATTCTCTCTTCCTCCCTCCTTTCCTCTTGAGTCTGGGACAACCCCTTAGGGTTTTTTCATTTGATTTGGCTTGAGTTCTATTACCGGCGTCCTCGGGTGTGGATCGAAAGGCGCTTATCCTCCGCCGCTATTTGTTTTTCTCTCCCATTGAAGGTAACCATTACCTTCCCCTTATTTTTCTTTCGAATTTTTGATGCTATTGCCTCTTTCTTTTCTTTTTAATGAAATGCTTTGTGATGCCTATATTTCCTTTTTCTCCTTTTCTTTTTTTTTGCTTCTTCTTTTTTTTTTATTTGATTTAGTTGTTGTTTTTTTTTTTTTTTCTTTTTTTCTTTTATTACTAACCCAAAGGAAAAGAGACGCCTATATTTATACACACATTTTTTGGTTTGGATTAATATGCAAAAGAAACGAGATGCCTATATTTATACACACATTTTTTGGTTTGGATTTAATATGCAAAAGAAAAGAGATGCCTATATTTATACGCACACTTTTTTTTTTGGTTTGGATTAATATGCAAAAGAAAAGAGATGCCTATATTTATATGCACACTTTTTTTTCTTTTTTCTTTTTTTTTTTTTTTAATACGCACACACACATTTTTTGTTTTTCTTTTGGATTGGTACACGCATCTTTTTTTTTTTTTTTTTTTTTTAGTACACATACACACATTATTATTTTTTTTTTATTAGTATACTCGCACATGATTTTTTTTTCGTTTTTTTTTTTGTATACACACACATCTCTTTTTTTTCTTGGGTCAGTACCCACACACACATGATTTTTTGTTTTTTAGTACACACAAACATTCTTCTTTTTTTTTTTTTTTTTACTTCTTTTTTTTTTTTTTATTTAGTGCTTACACATGGTTCTTTTTTTTTTAGATTAGTGTATATATATATACATTTTTTGTTGGCAATCCCCTCATATGCCGATGCGTCTCATATTTTCAGGATGTCTGGTGACGAGGGGCATGATCAGCAAGAAGGGCCGGAAATGGCCTCTGCCCCGTGAAACAGATTCATTGTGTCTCGGCTCTCCTCCCAAACTTGGTATGAGATGCAAGAGGCCGCCACCGGCCTCCTCTCTCGCGACACCCATATGTCCAACTTCGGGATCGTTGGTCAGGTAAACAGATGGGCCCCCTCCTCCTTTCCGCTTTTGTTTTCCTTTGATGCCCTCATTATATCTCCCTGCCCCTATCTGATTGATGCCTTTTGCTTGCAGCCCCTGCCGCACATTATGTTCCGAGGCGGTTGGTTTGACCTCCAGCGTCTTGTGCTTTACCTTCCCCCAGTGGTGAAGGACCTACTCACTGCTGCCGATTTTAGGGACTTCATTTCATGCCTCGCTGTAAGAGCTGATACGGCCTATTTAAAGGCGCTGATAGAGCGTTTTCGCCCCGAGACGATGACATTCCACATGGTCGTGGCAGAGATGGCCTTCACTCCGGCGGACTGGTCTATGATCACTGGGGTCCGTATTGGAGGTGTGCCCGTGGTACCTCCCCGCACACCAAGTAGGGAGGAGGTGATTCAGCTGCTAGGGGCCTACTCGTCCTCAGGGAACGTTCGGGGCTCGGAGGTCAAGCTATCCTGGTTGGTTGATCAGTTTGGGCCTAATGAGTTGGTGGACCAGGGGCAGCCTGACATGGACATTTACATCGAGCCTGCGCGTGCACTTATGCTGGCCCGCATCTCCTTACTGTTCCTCCTGGGCAAGACTCTCCTCTCCAACACCAATGGAGGGCGAGTCTCCTTGTCCTCGCCATGATGGTGAATCGGGAGCCGTGCATCGATTTCGATTGAGCGGCGGCTATGCCGTACTCATGTCCAACCTAAAGCGGGCCGTTCTTGGGGAGTCTAGCTCCATCGTGGGTTTCTGGCCTGCCATCGAGGTATTTTATCTTTTGTTTTTAGTTTACTCAATTTCCTTTTATAGCATACCTGTCCTCATCTGGCTGCTTTCTCAGGTCTGGGGGTACCTTCACTTTCACTGGTCGCCTTGCTTCCTCGACATTGCTACATTCCCCTCATGAGTAATCGCACGTGGGTCGTCGGACGTAGGTATGAAGCATTTGGAGTTAGGACTGCGCTCTCAGTTTGACCTGTTGATCCCAGAGCAGGTAAAGCGATTCCCTGTTTGTAAATTTGACAGCTCAGCTTCTGGGTGCTAGGGGTTCTGATCAAGTGTGTGCATCCCCTTCCGATTTTCTCCTTTTTTGTAGGTCATCCTCGACCCTTACATAGGATCCCCCTTTTGGAATTTGGCCTCAGTGGGCCCCTCTCGTCTTTTGCTGGACCGTCGTATCATCTTTCTCTACGGGTCCTGGACTAGGGCCTACTATTTAGGGGAGAGAGCGGTTCATCAGTATCGCCCTCTCTTTGCCGTGCCCCAAGCTCCTCCCGCCGATGTGTTGGCCCCAGAGGGCTCCATTGATGAGCTCACTGCTCACTTTCTTCATCATGGGGTTCCTATCGATGACCTTCTCCTGCCCGGGGGGTATCAGTCTTGGTACGACTCTCTGCCCTATCATTTCTTGCTGCCTCGCTTCATGCCTGGTGCTAACTTTTTAGCTTTTGGCGGGCCGCGATCTCAGGTAATGCCCCTTTTTTTCTTTCATTCAGCAGCTTTCATGTGATTACTTTGATTGACCTGTCTCCCTTAATGATGAAATATTTCTCTCTATAGTTTGAGCAGGGCAGCGACTCAGATGAGGGGGAAGAGGAGGCCGTTCCCTATGATGCAACAGGTGCTGGACCTTCCGATCCTTCCGGGGCTGGTGCCTCTGGCGTGGCTTCAGGTGCTGGACCCTCTGACCCTTCTGGTGTCGGTGCTTCTGGTAGCTCGCCCGTCGAGGTCCAGGGGACCTTCAAGCGCATGGATGATGCCTTTTTGTCACGCGTGTGTGCCGATGCGGCCGAAAAGGCACAGATTTCTGCTGAAGCTATCCAGGTCCCACCTCCCGAGCTGATTCCTAGGGTAATCTCTATCTTGTTGCTCTGCTCTCTTTCCCTTTGAATTATGCTGATGGCCTATGTGACTAACACATCCTTTTTCTTACTGGCCAGGATTATGAGTCGGCAGTGAGTCAGGCCGAATACTACCGTAACCTCATTGGGCTTAGGGAGACCGAAGTGGTGAGTGAATGCTGGCCCAACCTAATCATTTTCCTAGTTTACTTTCCGCCTGTTTCTCTATCTGATGGCTTTTGGTGTGCCTTTGCAGCGTGCTCGTGAAAAGGAGTCACGCTCCTTGCTTAGTCATATCTCTCAAGCATGGACTCGGGTGGGGAAGACCAGTACCTTTCAAAGTGCGAGCCGGCACTGGAAGAAGTCGAAGGGGGCTGCCCAGGACTAGTTTATTTCCTACTCCTAGCCCAGCTTCGGTAGAGGTGGTAGAGACAGGGCCCTGGCCATGTAAGGAAGCGATGCTTCGAACCCGGATTGAGTCCCTTTCCGTAGAGAGGCTGGCTTTGATCGAGACTTTGGAGAAAGAAAGGGTCAGAGCTGATATTGCAGAGGTGAGAGCCGCTACAGCCGAGAGCGAGGTTCTTCGGTTGACTGGTCTTTGATCGAGTCCTTGGCAGTGAAGCTTCAGCGAGAGAAGAGTCTTCATGGTTGGTGGATGTCTGATCGAAATGCCCGCGAGGACTCCCTGCTTGCAGAGATTAGCGCTTTGAAGCGTGCTCCCGGCCCTTGACCTGTTCCTGCACATATCATAGATCATATACACGGGGGGGGAAAGCCCCCTAACAGAGATCTCTTTTTGGGTTATCTTTTTCTGTTCTTTTCTTCTTCTTCTTTTTTTTCATATATACACAGCTATATATATTTTGGGTTTTGTTTTTTGTTGTAAAGAAAGCAGCAAAATAGAAAGTGTGTCATGTCATTATCTTTTTGGGACGTGACACTCAACGGGCAACACTTGTAAAGAAAGGAAATGAAATCTATACATGCGCTCTTATTTTTTTTTTGTAATTCTGCAATGTAAGACTTTTTATGGGGATTTTCTTCTCTCTTTTTTTTTTTATGGACAAGGGGAATCTATTTTCTTTTTCTCTTTTATTTTTGGAATTTTCTCCTCCACAGTGTGAGGCTTTTTATGGAAAAGGGAAATCTATTTTCTTTTTTAGAATTTTCTCCTCCGCAGTGTGAGGCTTTTTATGGGAAAGGGAAATCTATTATCTTTTTGGAATTTTCTCCTCCACAGGGTGAGGGTTTTTTATGGGAAAGGGAAATCTATTGTCTTTTTTGGAATTTTCTTCCTCACAGGGTGAGGTTTTTTATGAGAAAGGGAAATCTATTATCTTTTTTGAAATTTTCTTCCTCACAGGGTGAGGTTTTTTATGGGAAAGGGAAATCTATTATCCTTTTTGGAATTTTCTTCCTCACAGGGTGAGGTTTTTTATGGGAAAGGGAAATCTATTATCCTTTTTGGAATTTTCTTCCTCACAGGGTGAGGTTTTTTATGGGAGAGGAAAATCTATTATCTTTTTTGGAATTTTCTTCCTCATAGGGTGAGGTTTTTTATGGGAAAGGGAAATCTATTATCTTTTTTGAAATTTTCTTCCTCACAGGGTGAGGTTTTTTATGGAGCCAAACCAATGGGTCCTATTTTGAGCATGGTCGAACCCTGTTGGTGAGGCACAGGTTTTTTCCTTTAAACATGGGAAGGTTAGCTGCCCTGTGATTGGTTCAGTCCTCTGTCTTTCCTTTTGGTCATGCGTCAGACATTGCGGTAGAGACGACATACTTGATTGGGATCCGATCCAATTTCCAACTGGAGTGGCCCATCAAAGGGGAGAAGAGGCTTAAGGGATCCAAACTGAAATAGGCAGGCTAGGACAGATCTTCTCCTAATCTCTCTTTTCTTGACATTTTTGCTCATAGCGCCTAAGACGGGTTTTCGTCATGCCTGTCATCCCTGTTTTTACCCGTAGCGCCCTTTCGGGTTTTTCACCATGTCCATGGGTTCGCTCTCTTACCCCAGGTGCCCTTTCGTTTTCACACGGCGTGAGTTCATTGTTTTTTCACCACGTCCGTCTTGCTTTGAACTCAAATTAATTTTTTTCTCTTTTTTTTTTCTTTTTTTTTTTTAAGAACCAGAAAGCCACGATATGGGCGTCGATTCCATCATAGCCGGCTGAATGAAGTTCTGTGTGGTTTGTCAACTCGGCTTATTCTGTTGCAGTAGATGTTAGAACCGCTTGTGGACCTTAAAGAGGGCTTTCTTCCGGGTTGTAATGTGGTGAGGGTTCAAACAGGTTGGGTTTTTCTGGGGATTTGGATCTAAGTTTGGAGTGATTTCTAGATCAGTGACTCCTCTTTCTTTCCAAAGGCTTTTTCATGCCCCAGTCATCATTCATTCTTTGGGGTGTTTTTTTTTTTTTTTGGAGTACCCCTCTTTTTCTTTGTTGTTGTTTTTTTTTTTTGGGGGGCGCCTTCTTCTTCTTCTTTTGGTTTGGATTTTTCCTCCCTTCTCTTCTTCTTCTTTTTTAAAATTTTGGGTGGGGTATATGAAAGAAATGGTTGTTGGCCCGAAGTGTGTAGCAAAAAAGGGGTGAAGGTTTTCAGGGAATATTCTTTTTGGCCACTTGACTTTGAAATGATGGCCTCTTTTATGGAGCCCTTAAGCGGTCACACATCTACTTTTATCAAAACTTACCTTGTCCCAAGACCTACGAGTAGAACTTACGGAGGTATCCAGCGTTGATGGGCTCAGGAAAGTGGTCTCCGTCCATGGTGGCGAGGCGAACGGCGTATCCTGGCAGAACCTCTCGGATGTTGTAGGGTCCTTCCCAATTTGGCCTAAACTTCCCTCTCGGATCGGCGTGGAGAGACGGAAAATTTTTCTTCAGTACAGTGTCTCCTATCTTCAGGTCTCGGCCGCGGACACGCTTATTGTAAGCACGTGCAATTCTCCTCTGATAGACCTGAGTGGGGCACAAGGCTAGGAGTCTTTTCTCGTCAATTAGGTCTAGCTGTTCAAAACGGGCTCTTTCACTCTCAGCTTCAGGTAGATGGGATTCCAAAAGGATACGAAGTGACGGTACCTCGACCTCGACGGGTAGCACGGCCTCGGTCCCATACACAAGGGAGAATGGTGCTGCCCCTGTTGCGGTGTGGATAGACGTTCTATAGGCCCAAAGTGCGAAGGGTAACTGCTCACTCCAATCTCTGTAAGTAACTACCATCTTCTCCAGGATGCGGATCAGAGTTTTGTTGGCGCCTCTCGCTCCATTAAATGCGAGGCATGAACGGGGATGAACGATGATGCTTGATCTTGAACCGCTCACACAAGGCCCGGATGCGCCTATTAGCGAAATTAGTGCCATTATCAGTGATGATATCTTTGGGTACGCCGAATCTGCAAATGATGTTGTTCTTGATGAACTTCTCAACATGGCTAGCTTTAATGCTCGTATAGGAGGCCGCCTCTACCCATTTTGTAAAGTATTCCACAGCGACGAGGATGAATTGATGTCCATTGGAAGCCTTAGGATTGATCTTGCCGACGACGTCGGGACCCCAGGTGGCGAACGGCCAAGGAGTGGCATCTTGTGTGCAAGTCAATGGCGAGCGTATTAGTCGAGTGCTCTTGGCATTTGTAGCACTTCTGTACGTGCTTGCAGCAATCAGTCTCCAAAGTAGTCTAAAAGTATCCTTGCCTTGTGACCCCCTCATGAATCTCCTTCATGATCTCAACCGCTTTCTTCTGGGTTAGGCATCGGAGCAGAATATTATTGTGAGACCGTCTATACAGGAGATCGTCACAGATGACGTAGTTTGTTGCCAATCGCTGGATGGTGCATTTGTCTATCTTTAATGTTCCTTCTGGGACAGTTCGGGTCTCGAGGAAGTTCTTGATGTCTGAGAACCAGGGTGGTTCATCCTCTATCTCCATAGGTCCTTCGATCAGGTGACAGAAAGCCGGTTCGTTCCTCTGCTCTATCATGATCGGCTTCATCACCACTCCATATGGAATCTCAACCATAAAGGCCAGGGTGGCCAGGGCATCAGCAAATCGATTTCTTGCTCGTGGCACATAAGAGAAGGTGACTTCCTCAAAGCAAGTTATCAGATCCTCCAGATGTTCATGGTATGGGATCAGTTTCTCATCCTTGGTCTTCCAATCCCCGTTGGTTTGGCATATAATTAGCTGTGAATCTCCAAAGACCCTAAGGTGAGTTATATTTAGATCAAGAGCCGCCTGTAAACCAGTATGCAGCCTCATACTCGGCCATATTGTTGGTGCATGGGAAGTTCAATTTGATTGAGATGGGTATATGGGATCCTTTTGGTGAGATAAGAATGGCGCCAACTCCCTGGCCCTCAACATGCGATGCCCCATCGAAGTGCATTACCCAGGGCTCCTCCGTTTCCTCTGTATCCTCGTCGGTCATGAACAAAATGTCTTCATCGGGGAATTCGGTCCTTAGAGGCTCATAGTTTGGCAGAGGGTTCTCAGCAAGATGATCGGCGAGTGCTTGCCCCTTAATGGACTTCTGGGTGACATAAGTAATGTCAAACTCGGATAGGAGTAGTTGTCAACGTGCGGTTCGGCCAGTGAGAGCAGGCTTCTCGAATAGGTACTTCAACGGATCCATCCGTGCTAGAAGTAGAACGGCCTGGGATAACAGGTAGTGTCGAAGTCTCTGAGTAGCCCAAATGAGCGCCAGGCATGCTTTCTCCATATGAGAATAGCGCGTCTCGTAATCAGTGAATTTTTTGCTTAGGTAATAGATGGCATGCTCTCTTCTTCCCGTCTCATCATGCTGTCCTAACACACAGCCCATGGAAAACTCAGTCGTGGACAAGTACATTATCAGGGGTCTATCGGGTACGGGTGGTCCAATACCGAAGGTTTCAGGAGATAACCTTTAATCTTGTCGAATGCAGCCTGGCAGTCATCATTCCACTCAACTGGTGAATCCTTTCTCAGCAGCTTGAAGATTGGTGCGTATATCGGAGTTAACTGTGCGATGAATCGGCTGATGTACTGGATCTAAGAAGCCTCTGACTTCCTTCTCTATAGATGGTGGTGGCATCTCAGTGATGGCCTTGATCTTGGTCGGATCGACCTCGATCCCTCTCCTACTGACAATAAAGCCCAGTAGCTTTTCGGACATAGCGCCAAATGCGCATTTCTGGGGATTCAACCGCAATCTGTATTTTCTCAGCCTCTCGAATAGCTTCTGCAGGTTTATCAAGTGGTCCTCCCTTTCTGGCAATTTGGCAATCATGTCGTCGACATATACTTCGATCTCTTGGTGCATCATGTCGTGGAACAGGGCCGTCATTGCTCTTTCATAGGTCGCCCTAGCAATCTTCAGCCCGAATGGCATTACTTTGTAGCAGAAGGTTCCCCAGGGGGTAATGAATGCTATCTTCTAGTGATCAACCTCTGCCATCTTTATCTGATTGTATCCTGAGAATCCATCAATAAACAAGAGCATCCCGTGCTTTGCAGTGTTATCGACCAAGATGTCGATGTGTGGCAGTGGGAAATCGTCCTTAGGGCTCGCCGTGTTGAGATTTCGGAAGTCGATACACATTCGAACCTTTCCATCCTTCTTAGGTACGGGGACGATATTGGCTAGCCACTGCGGGTACTTGGATACCATGAGGAAACCTGCGTCATACTATTTAATGACCTCATCCTTCACCTTCAACATCCATTCGGGTCGGAGTGGTCTCAGATTTTGTTTCACCGGCTTAACATCGGGGTAGAGTGGCAACTAATGCTCAACCAGATCGGTATCCAAACCAGGCATGTCTTCATACGACCATGTGAAGACGTCTTGGTATGACCGAAGGAAGTCTATCATACCTTTCCTCTCCTCAGGGGACAGCGACGTTCCGATTTTGGTGATTCTGGGGGCCTCTGTGGTGCCCAAATTGACGTCTTCTGTCTCTTCGACGATCGGGGTAGGGCCATGCTCAAAATCGGCAAATTGTTTGAGGAGCTCATTGCGGAGCTCGTCGGTTTGGTCTTCCTCGTCCAAACTCGTGACTCCTACCTCTTCTTGTATTTCTACAGGGAAGGGGTTGGCTTCACATGGGACGGGTATCACGACATTGATTTTAATTTTATTAGGAATTTTAACGGACAATATTTTTGGAATTGGTATTTTTTCTATTTTTATGATCTTTTGTATTTTTTCGGAGGTCACTGGCAGTGGATCTCTATATATACAAGGTAGAGTGGTCAGAGGCTAACCTCACTTTTCTGAGTTATTTTTTGGAGAGTCGGTGCCATTTTCATGGCATTTGGCGGCTCTCAAGAGTTGGGGAAAGGATGCCCAGTTACTCACCTGCGGGGCTTGGCCTTTTCCTCTTTGGTCAGGGGCGGCCTCGGGAGGCTCTTGCATTTCTTCCCTCTACATATTTACAGAGGATCCTCAGGACCTTATCCTCTGAGGAGGGGCTCGAGTGGTTGGTCTTTGAAGTGAGGGTGGATCGGGGCACTTCTTCCTCAAACAAGGAAAGGGCGGCTAAGTCCATTTCGAAGTCTGGGGGGATGATGTAGGGATTGGTGGGGTGGATTGAAGTAGGCTTATGTGGGGTTACCCTTGTCTCCCTATTCAGATCAATTTTTACTACCCCGACGCTCACAAAGGTTTCGCGGATGTGGGGGCGAGCGTGAGGTTCCTCTTCCAAGATGATTCCTCTGGCGTTGACAGCTGCTGCGGCTCTCATCTTCTCCTTGGCTTCTCTGACTTCCTCTTCTCTGGGCCTGTATCCTAAGACGAATTTAGTTTGTTGCCCCTTGGCCTTGACAGGGTCTCTTCTTCCTTGAAGGCGTGTGTAACAGCCCGAATTTCTGCACCCAGAAATCCGTGCCATTAGGATCATACTCTGGATGATCCCCGGGACAAATCATAAGTGTCTGCTTGTAAAGCGGAAGCCAAGCAGACACCACCCAGCAGTGGTAGATCGAGTCAGTCATTTATCAACACATTTAATCATAAAGAACAATAATTATAAAACAATAAATTCTATATTTCCAAAGAAAATGCATTCTCAAAAAGGAACCAAGAAGAACCATTGGTGATGGACATCCATCACCCAAACAATGGTTCCCGATAGTGGTTCCGAATAGAATGCGTAGATAATACAGTAAATAATCCTACTAAAATGTACACAAAAGTGGCCACCAGGCACACAATAATCCAAAAGAACCAAAATACAGTACATCAGACACTAGTACCCAGGCTAAGGGTAGAACTCGTCGCCAATGTCTCTCTCGCCTCGCTGGTCAGTCAGTAGTCCGGATCACTGTGCTGTGAGCTACAACGTAACCTAAAATTGATTTAGAACGCAGGGTGAGCTACATCCTAGCTCAATAGAAGAATTTCCAACTAAACGAATTGAATATGCAAAACATGCTATCTCATAACAGAAATCAAATCAGGAACGTATAATCATGACGAATCAAATTAAAAGCTGAGATTTTATGCAAGAATCAGATGTTATGCAAATATATTATCAGAGAGCTTAAATTGTGTATATTTAACTTAAGAAACTCCCGTGACTATATAGCACGGAGTAAACAGGAATGTCCGATAGGAAACCCCAACCAATCGTCATTCACATGAACAATTTTGGAAGTGCAACAATGCCTCATCTATGGAGTGCAATTGTGCCAAGGATTACAAGCAGGTGCACAAGTGTGCCAGGCATCGGATATACCGCCGGGTCGGTGGGGATCATCTGGTTTAAATCATCAAATTACATACGTATATACCTCACAGATCAGATAGCAGAATCAGAAGCAAGTTTCAGAATACAAATCAGGAAACATAAATCAAAATAGCAGGAATCATGATATGCATACATGCTTGGTAAAAACAGAAATCAGGGCATAGATATGAGATAAACATGGAATCATACTAAAAAACAGTTTAAGTTGATTTTCTCCTACCTAAGGTCACTTTATCTTCTAAGCAAATCCAAAGCCTTTTCAATGTGTCAGGGTTTGATCCTAGACCATAAACATAGCACTTTAAGTGTTAGAGATGTCAAAAAGTTAACCGGCACAATGTCCGGTGGTGTTTAATCCATAAACCAAAACAGAATAAAACAGGGGGGTGATTGATCGATCACCACTCTTGTTGATCGATCAATACTCCTTGTTGATCGATCACCACCCTTTTAGTTCTCACTCTGCAACAAACCAATTGATCGATCAATACACCTTATTGATCGATCACTTATCATCATTGATCGATCAATACACTCATTGATCGATCAATAACCTCTCTTCTACTCACTTTTAATACAGCTTAAATTGATCGATCACCACTTGGGTTGATCGATCAATGCTTCCTGTTGATCGATCAATGCCCTCATTGATCGATCACCAATCCTTTTTCAAAATTCCCACCTTCTGTTTTCATTAACTTTTATATAGATTGATCGATCAATGCCCTCATTGATCGATCAACTCCCTACAGTGATCGATCAATATCTATGTTGATCGATCACCAAATGTCATTGATCGATCACCACTCTTGTTGATCGATCAATGCCTTCATTGATCGATCAATGCCCTTCAGGCATTGAACTTCCAGCATTTTGGGGTCTCTGTTCCCCCATTCTGTCCTATACAGATTGATCGATCAATGGTCTTCATTGATCGATCACCACCGCTTATCATGATCGATCAATAATGTGAAACTCATCATTAATGGAGTTCATCTCCAACCCTATTTTTCATTAATGGTTCTCAACAACTATTATCATGACATCAATGCCCATACCTGGGCATCTCATTTGCCCCTATTTAAGCACACAGACTCACCTTTGTTTGGGCCCTTACGGGGTTTCGACAAATCGACTCGAATGAGGGTTTCGGATCTAGCTCTCGGAGTTTGTCGTCGCTACGGCTCGGATAAGTCGATGCCTAGTTCCCCTTCAATCCTTAAGACCGTACACACTCTTAGACTAGTGTGGGGTGTCCTATTTCATCTCTCCATCCTCTATCTCGGACAATGTAGGATCCCCCGCTTAACCCTGCTTTCTCAAAGAACACTCTCACAGACTAACCTAACTGCAGATTTCTCAGTTCTAGAGCAAGGGGAAGAAAGAGAAGAAGAAGAACTCTCTCTAGGTCTCCCTTCCTTCTCTTATAAGCTAAGAAAACAGATATTTCTGTTTTCCCCTTAGTTTATGTTCCGATGTGGAGCACGAGTACGGTCGCTACGACGCAACGTGCTACATTGACCCTTTTCACAACTCAGACTTAAACGAAAATACACATGTGAACTCATCTAACCGTAGTGTAACTTTATCTCAATTAAGATTAATTCTTAGATTTTAAATCGGTCTCGATTTCTGTGCCAGGCACGTAAATCGAAACAGTTAGTTTCGTGTTCTAGATTTCAGGGTTGTTACATTATCCCCCACTTAGGAATTTTCGTCCTCAAAAATGTCTAATAGGGCGGTTAAGGAACAGAGGGTTCTAAGACTAACAGACCGAGATAATACAGAGGATGCAGTCTACGTACGATGCAGAGGAATTTAAACATGCTAAACAGAATGTATATAATATGCAGAGTAACGTAAATGCGGATATATAAGTAGTCTAAAAATATCATAGAGTAGTATAGCTATACCTGTGGGAGCGTCGGATGGACCGGCCTCGTCAGGTGTAGGTCTGCTGGGACGAGGTGGC
This sequence comes from Chloranthus sessilifolius, assembly GCA_021018995.1. NCBI lineage: Eukaryota > Viridiplantae > Streptophyta > Magnoliopsida > Chloranthales > Chloranthaceae > Chloranthus > Chloranthus sessilifolius. The sequence goes on along the minus strand of CM037592.1, from coordinate 34,762,852 downwards.
GGTGAGCTGTAGTCGCGCGGGTCCACCACGTGCTGACGAGCGTGTGCGATCATCGGCGTGGACGTCGTGGCATATAGGTGCTGCATGACCAACTCATGCATCCCCTCGTGGTAATCCAGACGACGATGCATCTGCCGCTGGAATGCCTCCATGCCATCCAGTCTCTCATGGATACGACGGTTGCCCTCCACCAGCTCCCGAAGCATCGTAGTAACGTCGTCGGAGGAAGGTGGTGTGGGATGGGCTGTGGGTTGACGAGTCGGTCGGTGGGGTGTAGTGGGGGCCGGTCGGGTAGACACCCCAGATGGAGGTGGTGGATCACGTGGGGCCTCCCCCTCTCCTGATGTAGGCTCGGCAGGGACCGAACCCTCAGTGACGGTAGGTGGAACGGGCTCGGCTGCGCCCTCATCCTCCTCTGGAAGCCGTCTCACTAGTAGGTTGTAACTCTTGGTCCAATCTTTCAGTTGAAAGACCTTGGTGTTTTCGACCAAGCGTGGCTCGTGGGGAGCCAAAGTGTAGGCCTCGCGTAGAGCGGCATACTGTTCTACTAGTTTGGTGATGAGGCGGGCATAGGGGATCTGTTTCTTAACCCCGGACTTCACTTTCTCAGACATAAGGTCATTGGCATTGATGATGCCCTCAATGACCAAATCTGCCATAGAGAACCAACGGTTCTCATAGGCCGAGAATAGTGCCTGTTGCACTACTCCAGTCCGCGAGGATTTGTGTAAAAAGGGGTTTAGTGCACACTTGATATACGTATCAAGCATCCACAATCGATCAGGTAGTTGGGCCCTGGATATGGATTGGCCCCTCCCGTGTTGGCCTTGGGTCATCTTAGTGACCACATCGGCGTAGGAGACCTCCTTGATGTACGGGGCATCAAGGCCACATGTCTCGATATAAGCGGACGGGCATTGAAGTGCCGCCGCGACATGGAAATGATTGAATTTGTACTCAAGACCATCGATGGTCGTGACAAGCCGATGGCGACTATCACCCCATCGTAGGTTCTGAAAGAAAAGCCTCACGAGGCGTGGGCAATAATGGTCGTGGAAGGGTTCAAGCAAGGGTTTTAACCCGAGCTTTTGGATATAACCCTTGGCCCAAGCCATCTCGGGTCGGTCCTCGTAGAGTGAGGAAGCAAAAACATATTCGGGTAAAAAGGTTTTAGAAGCCCACCACGTTTTGGGGACTTCACGCTCGATGGGGAGCGGAACGGGCGCGGGAATGGTCGGAACAGTGGTCGAAACCGGTGCCATGGGTGGCACGGTCGGTGAAGGAACGGGAATGGTGGGCGGTACCGGTGTACGAGCCCGAGACGTGGGTACCTTACGCGAAGCGTTCTTCGTGCGAGGTCCCATGATTGAAATTTTACCAAAAATGCGAAAATAGTAATCTAATGAATGGAAACAAGCGTTTTACCGAGCGAATGGAGTAAAGTCCACTCGAATTAAGCCGGAGAACGGACGGAAATGGCCGGAGAAGAGTGGGGAAGACGGTTGAACGGTTGGAATTCCAAAACCTTTGATCGATCACTACGGGAGCTTTGTGCAAATGACCGTTCAAAACCGCAATCCTTAACTTAAACCCCAGGATTGATCGATCACTGCTTTTGTTGATCGATCAATGAAGCATCTTTAAGCCCTAAATCGATGCATTGATCAATCACCAACCTTTGTTGATCGATCACTGATGCTCTTATTGATCGATCACTACTAATGTTGATCGATCACTGCTTTCCTTCCAATGCAAAATTGATCGATCACTAACCTATGTTGATCGATCACTTGAACCTCTATTGATCGATCAATACTGCTATTGATCGATCACCAGCCTTTCTTTTGAGCGAAATCCTTCACTGTCATTGATCGATCACTTCCTTCTGTTGATCGATCACTCATGAAATTGATCGATCAATGCCCTTATTGATCGATCAATGACATCTGTGAGACTACATTGTAACAGTCAGCTTTTCCAACAGTGAATCGTCCGAATTTCGAAACTAAGGATACGTGCACATCCTACAGAGTATCCCTATAAGAAGATTCATCGAGTAAATGATGCATGCTCACGCACAACGACCTAATAATGTGATGAACCTTTAAGCGAAAATGATTAAGAATTTACCTTTCTCATTGGGTAAACAAATGTGGATATTGTTCACGGATTTCAGTTGCGCGTTCCCAAGTAGCTTCAGCATCCGAATGATTTCTCCACTTGACTAGTACCAGTGGAATCAACTTAGTCCGCAAGACTTGATCACGACGATCCAAAATAGCAATCGGTTCTTCAATCACCGTCATATCCTCCAGAAGCTCTATTGGTTGGTAATCCAAGACGTGAGTCGGATCGCGTACGTAATGGCGTAGCATGGACACGTGAAAGACGTTATGCATGCTTGCCAACTGCGGTGGCAAGGCAATCCGATAAGCGACTTCCCCAACCCGTCCGAGTACCTCAAATGGTCCGATGTATCGAGGACTCAACTTTCCGCGTTTTCCAAAGCGCATGACGCCCTTGGTTGGCGAAATCTTCACAAACACCTTGTCTCCAACCTGAAACTCCACTTGCGTCCGATGAAGATCCGTATAGCTCTTTTGACGGCTTTGGGCCATCCTCAATCTTTCGCGAATCACCCTAACCGTCTCAGTGGTACTGTCCACGATCTCTGGTCCTAAGACAAGCTTTTCGCCGACTTCTTCCTAATTCAGTGGAGATCTGCATCGACGTCCATACAAGGCTTTATAAGGCGCCATCCCAATACTTGACTGATAACTGTTATTGTAAGCGAACTCGATCAGAGGTAAGTGTTGATCCCATAAACCATGAAAGTCCAACATACACGCACGCAACATATCCTCTATGATCTGGTTCACTCTCTCAGTCTGCCCATCTGTCTGAGGATGAAATGCTGAGCTGAATTCCAATTTAGTACCCATGCCTTCCTGGAATCGTCGCCAAAACTGCGATGTATATAGCGGATCTCTATCACACACGATGCTGACCGGTATGCCATGTAATCGAACTATTTCTTTCATGTACAGCTCGGCTAGTTTATTTGCTGTAAATGTAGTCCGATACGGTAGAAAATGTGCAGATTTCGTCAGTCTGTCTACAATAACCCAAATGGCATTATTCTTTCTCAATGTGCTCGGCAATCCTAGTATAAAGTCCATAGAAATGGCCTCCCATTTCCACTCTGGCACTGGTAATGGTTGCAATAAACCCGCTGGATTCCGATGGTCCACTTTCACCTGCTGACAGACCAAACACCTAGAAACATAATCCGCCACATCCTTCTTTAATCCTCTCCACCAAAAACTTCGCTTGAGATCTTGGTACATCTTGGTACTCCCAGGATGTATAGCATATGTAGACTTATGCGCCTCCTCTAAAATTGTGTCTTTTAGGTCCTTTGTATCCGGTATGCATATTCGATCTCGAAATAGCAAAGTGCCATCATCCTTGATGGTAAAATCAGGTCTGATCCCGTTGATCGCATCCCTTCTAATTGCCATAAGCTCATCGTCAATCATCTGGAGCTTACGTACATTGTCAAACAATGTGGGACATATCACAATGGTAGCCATTAGTGTCCCTGATCCTCTAACATCAATCAGCGTATCACATAAGGCCAGGTCCTCAAGTAGATGCCACCTTTGTACTCGGGTGATAAGATGTGCCAACTGAGCCGACGACTTTCTGCTCAAAGCATCTGCCACAACATTGGCCTTCCCAGGGTGATACTGGATGGAACAATCGTAGTCTTTCAAGAACTCCATCCATCTGCGTTGTCGCATATTCAAATCCTTTTGAGTAAACAAATATTTAAGGCTTTTTTGGTCGGTGTAGATATCGAACGTTTCGCCATATAAGTAGTGCCTCCAAATCTTCAAAGCAAAGATCACCGCCGCCAATTCCAGATCATGAGTCGGGTAGTTTCTCTCATGTTCCTTAAGTTGTCTAGAGCCATATGCAATAACCTTCTTATGCTGGTTGAGAACACAACCCAAACCATTATACGATGCATCACTGTAGATAGCCAAGCCTCCTCTCCCAGAAGGTATAGCTAGCACTGGTGCTGTAGTCAGACGCGTCTTCAATTCCTGAAAACTCTTCTCTCATTGTTCAGTCCAATCAAATTTAGAATTTTTCTTAGTGAGCTGAGTAAGCGGACTTGATAGCTTAGAGAAACCTTCTACGAATCGCCTGTAGTATCCTGCCAAACCAAGGAAACTACGGACCTCTGTCACTGTCTTAGGTTATTCCCATTTCACGACAGCTTCAATCTTTGTCGGGTCTACGGTTATACCCTTGGCGGAGACAATATGGCCCAGGAAACTCACTTGGTTCAACCAAAACTCACACTTATTGAGCTTTGCGTATAATTTGTGTTCTCTGAGGATCTGCAAGACTACATGTAGATGTTCTTCATGTTCCTCTTTCGTCTTAGAATAGACAAGGATGTCGTCCACAAAAACAACCACTGACTTGTCCAAGTGTGGTTTAAATACACGATTCATCAGGTCCATAAACGATGCGGGTGCATTCGTCAATCCAAATGGCATAACTAAGAATTCATAGTGTCCATACCTGGTTCTGAACGCCGTCTTCTCCACATCTTCGGCCTTGACTCGTAATTGATGGTAACCTAATCTCAAGTCTATCTTCGTAAAAAACCTCACTCCTTGCAATTGATCAAACAGATCATCGATCCTAGGAAGCGGGTAACGATTCTTAATCGTCAACTTATTCAACTGCCGATAGTCAATGCATAGACGCATAGAACCATCCTTCTTTCTGACAAACAACACTGGTGCTCCCCAAGGGGACACACTCGGTCGAATAAATCCTTTGTCAAGCAGTTCTTGTAGTTGCTCCTTCAACTCTTGCAATTATGTTGGAGCCATCCGATACGGAGCTTTAGATACTGGTTCAGTGCCTGGAACTAAATTGATTGCAAATTCAATCTCCCGAACTGGCGGTAGTCCTGGCAATTCCTCAGGGAATACATCGGAATACTCGCATGCAACGTGAATATCGGATATCACATTTGTCTTCTCCCGTTGTTCTTGTAGAAAGGCTATATATCCACTGCATCCACTCTTCATCATCCTCTCCGCCCGAATAGCGGATATCAACGGAGCTACCTTAGACTTCACTCCGAAGAATCTAAAGGATCGCTCCTTTGGAGGGCGGAAAACTACCATCTTCCGAAGACAATCCACACTTGCGTGGTAAGCAGATAGCCAGTCCATTCCCAAAATGATGTCAAATCCTTTCATATCTAACAGAATCAAATCTGCCTGTGTCTCATGATCATCTACTGCCACTACCACTGATTTACACACAGTGAGTGCATTCACTGCACTACCCGTGGGAATTGACACTGTCAGAATAAAATCTAGTTGTTCTGAAATGGCACTCAATTCCTTCGTAAATTGAGGTCGTACGAAAGAATGCGTGGAGCCTGGGTCTATCAGAGCTCGTGCTCTATGGAAGCAAATGTCGCAACTCCTATACAGTTTCAGCTCACCTATACACCAATTTCAACATTACTTTAACGTTTTAGATGTGTAGGTTTATGTGTATCATTATAATCAAAATAAATCAACTAAATTCTATATTTTCAATTTTTTTTTTTTAATTCATCATATTAAACAACACCATATCTCTTGAATTCTAATCATACCTTGAATGACGTCATTTGATGTCAGGGCATCGGTTGCGGTGACGGCATAAGCTCGGCCGTGAACTACTGGTCGAGATGATCTTTGTGTAGATACCGATCCTGTCCGTTCCTTGCTCTCCTCAGGGCAATTCCTAACCAAGTGACCCATCTTGCCACACCTGAAGCATGCCCCTGTCTCTCTCCTGCAGTCCTCTGTCTTGTGTGGTTTCCCACACTTTGCACATATCGCGGCTGGAGTGAAGGACGAGACTCTTGAAGGTCCCTGAGTTACTGAGGCCCCGCTACCAGAAGATCCAGCTGGTCGAAATGATCTTGAAGATGTAGGCGCTGCTGCTCTCTGATATGAACTCAGTCCTGAAGAAATCACCGGTCGAGAGTGCGTAGGGTATCTTGGAGGTCTGGAAAATCTAGCCCTCTTGTTCTGCTCTGCGTCCTGAGATTGCCCTTGGAATGGTCTCTCTCTTGCCCGCTTGTCCCTCCAAGAGAATTGTTTCTGGTTCTCCTCCTCAGCTATAAGAGCCTTGGCCATGACTCCCTCATAAGTCTCCATTTCCCACATGGCGACGTCTTTCTGCAAATTTTGTCTCAGGCCAAGTTGGAACTTCCTTGCTCTCATCAACTCCGTGGCTACATGTTGAGGTGCAAACCTAGCCAGCCTATCAAATTCCGCTCCATAGTCCCTTACTGACATGGCACCTTGCTTCAACTCTATGAATTTCACCTCCCATTGATGCCTCACAATTTTCGGGAAGTATTTGTGATAAAACACTTCCGTAAACTCCTCCCATGTCCAAGGAGTGTGAGGAAACTCTCTCTGTCTATTTTGTGACACCGACTTCCACCAAGGTCCGGCGTCACCATCCAATTTGAAAGTGGCCCAACGCACTTTCTCCACGTCACTACACTGTAACACTTCAAAGAGCTTCTCCATCTCTTCTATCCACCCTTCTGCCTCAATGGGATCCGTTTGACCAGAGAAGTTAGGAGGTCTCATTCTCCTAAACTTCGCAAATCCACCAGGCTGATGGGGTGGTCTAGCTGCCTGTTGAGCTAAAGCAGCTGTCTGCTGAGCGACGTTGGTAGCTAATGCTTCCAACACCTGCTCCATCCTTTCTTCATTTCTCCTTCTACCTCCTCTTGGTCCCAATGGAACCGCATTTGCATGTGAGAGGAACTCCAAGCCCCTCAACGTGCCTATGACCTCGGGTACATCCCTCAGAGGAATCTCTCTCTGACCTGTTCTACCTCTGTTGTGCCCTCCTCTGAACTTAGGGCCCATACTGGTCTGTCATTATGAAAACAACAACATTGATCAGTACATAGATTGTGAAAACAATCCAACCTGAACCCGTAGTTCAACCTAACGTCTAGGCTCTGATACCAATCTATGACAATTTCGCATCCAGAAATCCGTGCCATTAGGATCATACTCTGGATGATCCCCGGGACAAATCATAAGTGTCTGCTTGTAAAGCGGAAGCCAAGCAGACACCACCCAGCAGTGGTAGATCGGGTCAGTCATTTATCAACACATTTAATCATAAAGAACAATAATTATAAAATAATAAATTCTATATTTCCAAAGAAAATGCATTCTCAAAAAGGAACCAAGAAGAACCATTGGTGATGGACATCCATCACCCAAACAATGGTTCCCGATAGTGGTTCCGAATAGAATGCGTAGATAATACAGTAAATAATCCTACTAAAATGTACACAAAAGTGGCCACCAGGCACACAATAATCCAAAAGAACCAAAATACAGTACATCAGACACTAGTACCCAGGCTAAGGGTAGAACTCGTCACAATGTCCGTCTCCTCGTCTTCTCTCGCCTGCTGGTCAGTCAGTCCGGATCACTCTGTGCAGAGCTATAGCCTCAGAACCTAAAATTGATTTTGAACGCAGGGTGAGCTACATCCTAGCTCAATAGAAGAATTTCCAACTAAACGAATTGAATATGCAAAACATGCTATCTCATAACAGAAATCAAATCAGGAACGTATAATCATGACGAATCAAATTAAAAGCTGAGATTTTATGCAAGAATCAGATGTTATGCAAATATATTATCAGAGAGCTTAAATTGTGTATATTTAACTTAAGAAACTCCCGTGACTATATATACAGATGCAGGAATGTCCGATAGGAAACCCCAACCAATCGTCATTCACATGAACAATTTTGGAAGTGCAACAATGCCTCATCTATGGAGTGCAATTGTGCCGAGGATTACAAGCAGGTGCACAAGTGTGCCAGGCATCGGATATACCGCCGGGTCGGTGGGGATCATCTGGTTTAAATCATCAAATTACATACGTATATACCTCACAGATCAGATAGCAGAATCAAAAGCAAGTTTCAGAATACAAATCAGGAAACATAAATCAAAATAGCAGGAATCATGATATGCATACATGCTTGGTAAAAATAGAAATCAGGGCATAGATATGAGATAAACATGGAATCATACTCAAAAATAGTTTAAGTTGATTTTCTCCTACCTAAGGTCACTTTATCTTCTAAGCAAATCCAAAGCCTTTTCAATGTGTCAGGGTTTGATCCTAGACCATAAACATAGCACTTTAAGTGTTAGAGATGTCAAAAAGTTAACCGGCACAATGTCTGGTGGTGTTTAATCCATAAACCAAAACAGAATAAAACAGGGGGGTGATTGATCGATCACCACTCTTGTTGATCGATCAATACTCCTTGTTGATCGATCAATACCTCTCATTGATCGATCACCACCCTTTTAGTTCTCACTCTGCAACAAACCAATTGATCGATCAATACACCTTATTGATCGATCACTTATCATCATTGATCGATCAATACACTCATTGATCGATCAATAACCTCTCTTCTACTCACTTTTAATACAGCTTAAATTGATCGATCACCACTTGGGTTGATCGGTCAATGCTTCCTGTTGATCGATCAATGCCCTCATTGATCGATCACCAATCCTTTTTCAAAATTCCCACCTTCTGTTTTCATTAACTTTTATACAAATTGATCGATCAATGCCCTCATTGATCGATCAACTCCCTACAGTGATCGATCAATATCTATGTTGATCGATCACCAAATGTCATTGATCGATCACCACTCTTGTTGATCGATCAATGCCTTCATTGATCGATCAATGCCCAAATTGATCGATCAATGCCCTTCGGGCATTGAACTTCCAGCATTTTGGGGTCTCTGTTCCCCCATTCTGTCCTATACAGATTGATCGATCAATGGTCTTCATTGATCGATCACCACTGTCATTGATCGATCAATAATGACAGAAACTCTGTCATTAATGGAGTTCATCTCCAACCCTATTTTTCATTAATGGTTCTCAACAACTATTATCATGACATCAATGCCCATACCTGGGCATCTCATTTTCCCCTATTTAAGCACACAGACTCACCTTTGTTTGGGCCCTTACGGGGTTTCGGCAAATCGACTCGAATGAGGGTTTCGGATCTAGCTCTCGGAGTTTGTCGTCGCTACGGCTCGGATAAGTCGATGCCTAGTTCCCCTTCAGTCCTCAAGACCGTACACACTCTTAGACTAGTGTGGGGTGTCCTATTTCATCTCTCCATCCTCTATCTCGGACAATGTAGGATCCCCGGGTACCGCTAACCCCGTTTTCTCAAAGAACACTCTCACAGACTAACCTAACTGCAGATTTCTCAGTTCTAGAGCAAGGGGAAGAAAGAGAAGAAGAAGAACTCTCTCTAGGTCTCCCTTCCTTCTCTTATAAGCTAAGAAAACAGATATTTCTGTTTTCCCCTTAGTTTATGTTCCGATGTGGAGCACGAGTACGGTCGCTACGACGCAACGTGCTACATTGACCCTTTTCACAACTCAGACTTAAACGAAAATACACATGTGAACTCATCTAATCGTAGTGTAACTTTATCTCAATTAAGATTAATTCTTAGATTTTAAATCGGTCTCGATTTCCGTGCCGGGCACATAGATCGAAACAGTTAGTTTCGTGTTCTAGATTTCAGGGTTGTTACAGCGTGGGCCCAGTCCTTTCCCTTTTTGATGGCCCCATCTGTGGAGCATGAACACAGCTGCATCCATTCCTCCTCCAGTTTTATCTGGGGTCTTTTCAGTTGGTTCGAGGGTGACATTCGAGAAGTCGTACTCAAATCGATGGAGATCGGCGTCCTCAGCTGTGTGCGGTATGTTCAGCACTTTCGAATTCTCAATGTGCCGAGCGCTCTTCCCCATGTCTTCTCTGCTCTCACCTAAGATGGTGACAATTTTTCCTTCTGAGATAAATCGGAGCTTTTGGTGTAGAGTAGATGGTATTGCTCCGAGCTTATGTATCCATGGCCGGCCCAATAGCAGATTGAAGGTAGACTTGATGTCCATCACTTGAAAGGGGGTGGTGAAGGTTTGCGGTTCGAGGATCAAGTCAAGGTCTACTTCTCCTATGATTTCCCTTCTAATGTTGTCAAATCCTCGTATGCTTGATATGGATGGCCAGAAGGTGTTGGGGTTCGCCCCAATTTTGATTGCCGTCCTTAGAGGGCATACATTCAGCGCCGACCAGTTGTCGATCAGGACCAACGACACCACCAAGTTCCCTACTTCCACTGTTATATTCAGGGGTTTAGAATGGTCATTCCCCTCGATTGGTAGGTCTGCATCGGTGAAGGAGATGGCATTTGGGGCCAACACTTGCCCTATTATTTCCCCTACTTCATCTGGAGTTACATGGGTGGAGACATGTGTGTCCTTGAGTGCTCCCATTAGGTCTTGAAAGTGGAGTGGAGACGTGATAAAATAATCCCACACAGTAATATGTGCGGGCGTTCTCTTGAGCTGTGTCTCCTGTATATGTTCCCTGGCCATTTTTTCAAAGGGATTTCCTGTGGCCTGTTCTTTCTTCTTTTCTTCTCCTCTGGATGCTTCGTCAAGTAAATCCTACCGATCGAGTAACAAATTCAACAACCTCTTCTTGGTTGCATCCGACATTCATGTCCGTCTGTTCATAGCTCAAAGGTACCTGCTGCGGGTCATAAGCAGGTTTTGGGATGAGAAATGGGGTGCGTGAGGATTCCGGGGAGGATTGGGCCGGATATACTGGTTTCTCGGGTCCGACCAGGTTAACTCCAATGGGGGGTGGAAGGGTAGTGGGGGGAATTGATAGAATTGGAGTTATGGGCACGGAGGGGGCTTGTACTGGTGTTACTTGGGCATGGTAGGACCAGTGGTGATTGGGTGACGAGGGGATTGGGTGAGGGGTTGCTTGTCCGGGTGGTGGTGGAGTTGGATTAAGGCCAAAATAGCGAAGGGATGGCGGGGGTGTGACTGGGCTGGAGGGATGGGGAGACGTTTGAGGTGTGGTGGGCGCGCGATGATGGGGGTATGAAGGATTTGTATATGGGGAGGTATGATGGGATGGTGACGGGTTTGTGGATGAAGTGGGGTAAATTGGGGGCGATGGAGTTGTGCATTGAGCGGGTTGACCGGGACATGGCGGGGTAGTGGGTGGAATGAGGGGATATAAAGGGTTTGTGGCATGGTGGGATGATGATGGGTTGGTAGATGAAATGGGATAGATTGAGGATGCTGGAGTGGTGCATGGAGCGGGGTAATTCGAGGGTGATGGAGGGGTGTATGGGGTAAATTGGGTGGCAGGACTTGAAGGCATGTATGGCATGGGGTAACTTGAGGATGACGGAGCATTGTATTGGGTGGAGGGACTTGAGGGTGTGTATGGGGTAGGATAATATGGGGATGGCAGAATTGCATAAGGAATAGGATGATTTATGTGTGACGGAGGGGTGTATGGGATAAATTGGGCGTCGGGTGGATATGCGTATGATTGCGGCGGGGCTGTGCCCGTTTGGATTTGATAGGCGGGAGCGGGGGTGGAAAAATACTGCCCTAAATCTAAGGGCTCCTCTTGGCAAGCTGGTGTGGGAAAATAATCGGCAAGAATCTACCCCAACAAATAGTTCATCTTCGTTTGGCTGGAGTGAAAATTCCTCCCGATTGCTAATATAATCAAGGGTCAAACTCTTCTTCTTCCTCTATCCAATGTATGTTTGGCATGGGCCTCACAGGTGATGGTAGAGGGCTTGATGGATATTCTGTTTCTGCCCTTGGGGAAGTGGCGGGGGTATGATCTTTCTCGCCTCTATCAGATCTTGGACCGCGTGCTTTAACGGGAAGCACCGGTCCGTAGGGTGACCCAGTCCCTGGTGGAAATTACAATGCAGATTCGGATCATAATTCCTTGGTATTGGGTGGGGCGGCGGGCGAGGTTGGAGTAAATTGACCAGGCCTTTCTGTAGTAACACCGGCGAAGACACTCAAGGATTGCCCCAACGGGTGAATACTGCGTTCAAAACGCTTTCATCTGTTTGGGTAAACGGGCTCTTAGTCCGTTGTTTGGCCTTGGTACTTGTTCGAACGGGTGGGGCGGTTGTGTAACACAGAGTTGTATCGGGCGTTGGTATTGGCACAGGGGTAAACAATGTTCGTACCTCATCCTGGTCTTCTTTCAATTCTTGGTTCGACGGACTTGAAACCAGTGGCCCGTTAGCGCATTCCTTCCTAGCTTGCCCTCTCTAATGGCGTCTTCAAGCGATTGGCATTTCGGACGGATCAAAAAACTTGACCGCCGATATACTAAAAAATCTGCGATGACTGCGAGGGCTACCTTGGTTATCAATTCAATCTACTGATCATCGAGAATCTGATGAGTTACCTGAGCGGCTAAGGCCCACCACCTCCCTAAGTAAGCCAATGTTTCATCATGTCTTTGCTTTAACCGGGCCAAGTCCGACTTCCTTGGTTCTATGTCCATGTTATAGACATATTGTTCTTGAAATAAGCGTGTCAGATCTTTCCAATTTTTTATCATGGATGGTTCCAGGGATGTGAACCATCTCAGTGCCGGGCCCGTCAAACTCTTCTGGAACACTTTGATGAGGAGTCATTCATCTCCGCCATACTGGCACATATCCCCGCAGTAAGATTTCAAGTGGGCGATGGGGTTGCCCGTGCCGTTATACTTATCAAATGATGGCATCTTGAATTTCTGTGGCAGGGGGACGTCAGAGAACAGTCATAAGTCTGAAAAGTCCATCGAGTGTAGTTCCATTCCTCCCACCTTCATCAGTTGTTTCTGTATTCTGTCTATCTGTTCTTTCAGCTGCTCTGGTTCCTTCGAGGCTGTGGCGGGGACCGCTTCCCCTTGATTTGGTTCGACCCTAGGTGTGATGATGGTGGGCCTGGGAGGGTTAAAACTGGCAGTTCCTCCACTATTGTGAATCTCATCCTCGTACTGTTGGTCGTGGTATTGGTGAGGGGCGAGCTCTACTATTTGGACTTGGAGGGTGATGGGTTGGATGACTTGGTGGGGCCACATGGTTTGTAGGGGATGAGAAGGGATAAATGGGTGAGCGTTTTGTGGGTAAGTGATGTGCTGAGTTGGGTGCACGTTCTGGGGGTGATGGGGGTGTGATTGAGGTGGTGGGATGTTGTGGTTTTGAGGAATGGGATGGTTTGGATTTCCTGTTGGAGGTGGGATGGGGGCGTAAGGGGTATAGGTGAATGAAGGGTATCGGTGAGGGGGTATGGGGTTAGTGAATGGGCTTTGATGAGCGTGGGCGGATGGGCCTTGGGTTTGAGGGATTTGGGTTTGATGGTTTTGGAAGGCTTGGACTGACGGGCCTTGGGCCTAGGGGTGGGGCTTAATATGACTTTGGGCCAATGGGCCTTGTTGAGTTTGGGTTACTGGGCCATGAGGGGGTTGAGTTTGTGTCCATGGGCCCTGGGCTTGGGTTTGATAGGTTTGGGTCCAAAGGCCCTGGGGGGCTTGGACTTGGGTCTGGGTCTGGTGGGCTTGGGCCCATGGGTTTTGAGGGTCTTAGGTCTGGGCCTGGGTTTGGTGGGCTTGGGCCCATGGGTTTTGAGGGTCTTGGGTCTAGGCCTGGGTTTGGGCTTGAGCCCATGGGTTTGGAGGTGTTTGGGCTGGGGCCTGGGCTTGAGCCCATGGGTTTGGAGGTGTTTGGGCTGGGGCCTGGGCTTGATAAGCTTGGGCTTGGGCCCATGGGTTTTGACGATTTTGGGCCTGGGCCCATGTCTGTAGAGGTGTTTGGGCTGGGGCCCATGGATTTGTGTGGGTTTGGGTCTGGAATTGAGGTGGGGGATTTTGGGAGGTATGGACGATGGGTGGTTGGGCATGGTTAGGAGGGAATGGGGTATGGAGGTTTTGGAAATTTGGATGTGGGGTTTGAGACGTAGGGTTGCGAGAAGCAGCCCACAGGGCATACATCGTTCTCATGTCCTCCATCGAGGGCATGGACTCAGGTGTGAGATTGGGGGGTGATGGATTACTTAAGGATGGAGGTGGTTGGGAGAAATTGGGCATGACCTGGGTAAATGGGGGGGTATGTTGGGATGTGGATGGACCATGTGGTGGGAATGGTATGTGAGATGGGGTGGATGGGATGTAGGATGTTGGGGGCATGGGTGATGAGAGGGATGGAATGTGGGAAGTAGGTGGGGGATGGGACTCCCTGGGGGGTCTTTGGAAGTATGGGGATGCGGTAATGGTGTTTGGATGGGAGATGGGGATGTAAGGATCGGTTGGGAAATGAGGGGTTTCAGTAGGGGATGAAAAAGGGGTATGTTGGGGGAATGTAAGGGAAGGGGATGAGGTGGAAGTGAACACGGGCGCTCCAAATGGGCCCGTGATATCAAACCTAGCTTGGGTGAAGGTGTCGGAGACCGGGTCTTCTCCTATACCGGAATGGGAAGGGGATGGCGGTGGGGATGTATCGGCTCTTGACATGATCCGCCGACGAGTGTTGTATTGATGTCGCGGATAAGGGCCGAATACCTTCCTGGTTCTTCTCCTACGGGCCGGGTTTGAGGTCGCCGTAGTGCCGGTCACACCAAGGTATATTTTTTATTGTTTTTCTTTGTGTGTTTTTTTTTTTTGGGGTTTTGGAAAATGATTTTTTTGGTTTTGAAAAGTGAATTTTGTGATTTTTGATTTTTGATTTTGATTGATTTTTCCTTTTTTTTTTTTAAGGTGGATTTTTTTTTAAGATGAGGATTTTCTTTCTCTTTTTTCCTCAAATTGCAATTAACTCCCCTCTACTTAGATGACTGATGACCTGGTGCCCAGGGTCAACTCCCGTTTCGGGCGATATATGTACCTTTAGTAGGTCCCACGGCGGGATCCGACATACTTCGGAAGAAGCGAAAGGGAACCCTTTCGTTCTATTGAAGGCGAGGGAATCCACGCAAATGACCCGATCCCCCGAAGCAAATCAATAAGAAGTCGCCTTCTTTTGACTGGGCGGGGGCATATTGAGTGTTAGAGAATGTGGGAGGCTACCGCGGATACTAATACTGCTAATCAGAGAATTGGGGTGGTGGATTGGGCCTCAGGTCGGGTTGCTGCAGCCCAGTATACACTGGGCGTATATATTATGCACGCCCGACCAAAAAAGTACAAATTTGACCGGGCGTATATATTATATACGCCTGGCTTAAATATGGGGATTTTGGTTGGGCGTATATATTATATACGCCTGTGTAAATCTGGGGCTATTTTGCTGGGCGTATATATTATATACGCCGGGCAAAAGGTTCTGCTGTGATGAAGACAAGCCCGAATGTGGGTCTTTGAACTGGTTTCTTGGGAGAAATGCTCCCGGGGACTGCTGTGTTCATTATCGGGTCCCTCCTTTCCGTTTCCTAGGGATACACGACTGAATTTTGGGTTTTCTACGCTCTCACCAATGCGGGTTTTACGGCTTGATCGGAATTGGCAACCCAACCGATATACCTCCGGCGCAAGCGCCTTTTCAGGTACTGGAAGGGGTGGTTCTTTTCAGGATCATCACCACTATGGCTGCCGCCTTACTAGGAACCGGGTAAATTGTATCTGTGCCTAAACCCCCCGGAAACTACCCAAAAACGCAAAAATAAATTCAATTATGTCCCCATACTGTTGGTTCACTTTTAATTACAAATTTTTATAGGGGAGTGAAATTAAGTCCAAAATTGGGTCGGGGATGACAAACCCGTGCCGCCTCAATGGGCTGGCGTTCAAAGGTGAAATATGATGACCGAAATAAAGTGCGCAAGTAGGCCCGCCAAATGGCTAAGGCTTGTAAATGACCGAAATTTAAATGACGTGAAAATAAATGCAAGCGAGCCCGCCAAACGGCTAAGGCGGCTTAAATGACTAGAATCATAAAATCTGAAATTTAAGGCGCAAGTAGGCCCGCTAAACGGCTAAGGCACTTAAAGGACTGAATCGTAGGGGTCAGTACGTTAGTAAAAACAACAAAAAATAGTGAAAAATAGCAGCAAATTAGAAAAAAAAACAGCCATGGTTAGTAAAATAACAAAATAAAAGGAAAGGCCAAAAAGAGGGGAAGCGCTAGGGTGAAATCCCCAGCAGAGTCGCCATCTGTGCGACCGTGAATCCTCTCGAACCCATCGCGGCGATGCGCTCGCCTTGGATAAAATGTAGAGTCGCCACCCGGAGCTTTTGGTGACCCGGGAAACCTTCAAATCGATATTTTGAGCACCGAAGTGCTAAATATGACTCTGATTTGCCGGTCTTTGCCAAAGGCTCTAGGGTAGGGGCTTCGGTTATCGATCGGGAAGGGTTTAGGCACCCGATCAACCCGCACGTAGCGGTCTCTATCTATGGCCAAAAATGAAAATAAAAAGGGCGGAGTTTCCCCTTGCCCGAAGGCAATACGGTCCTATCAAGCTTTGAGCCAAACCGAAATTTCGGCGGCGTAACGGCTTGAATCCTTGGACGGAGGAGACACCAAGAAGGTAGAGGAAGAGAGGGGTGAGCCGGAGCTCACGGGCCCTTGTTGCACCGTGGAAGATCTTCGCTTTGGTGTGCTTCCGATGGCTTAAATGGTGTGAAAATGAGTTCTAATGCTAGGATTCAATAAAGTAAGGGGTGTAGAGTGAAGCTAGAGGCTAGACTTTAGCAAAATGGAGTGATCTAATGGTGGAAATGGGTTGAAATAGGTGAAGTATGCATGCTGGAGTTCTGGAAAATATTGGCATTTTCTCTCACTAGGGTTCTCTCTTAAGCACTTCTCTAATCCTTCAACAAAAATTCAACCCTTAAGGAAGAGGGGGGCCTCTCTATTTATAGAGAAGGGATGGGTTAGGGGCTTACTTAAGAGCTAATTGGTTTAGCAATTAGGTAATCCCCCATCTAAGGTTTTTTGGGTTTTCAAGGTCCTAGGGTTTCGGGAAATTGGTTTCAATGGCGGATGATGGGGTGAGACCATGGGTGACTTAAGGGTTGCCAATAAGCTCAAAGGGGGTGCAACCAATCTCAAGACACCCACCTCAACCCAGGGGATGGTCAAAGGGTCAAACTAGATGGAGGAAATTCGAGCTACTGATGACAGTTACTGTAGCTAAGCTGGGCGTATATATTATATACGCCTAGTTTAGGAATAGTAATTTTCACCAAAATCAGGGGAGTTTTGAGAAGATGAAACCCGTGGTGGGTCCCACCTATACGGGGCGCCCGGCCAAATTTTCCTCAAAATAGGTAGGTGTATATAATATATACGCCTGAGTAATCTGGGGTAAAAATGGCTGGGCGTATGTAATATCTACGCCTGTGTAAAATTCATGATTTTATGTGAAACTTAAAATGACCATAACTTTTGAACCGTAGCTCCAAATTGGGTGATCTTTGGCTTGTTAGAAGGCTGGAGAAGTCCTCTTTCCAATGGTATATGGCTCATCTATGGTACTGGTCTGTGTGAAATTCTGTAGCTCTCCTCCCATCAACCGCCAGAAGGGTTTAAGTTAGGTCTGGGAAGGGATTCTAGGGTGTAGGGGTGACTTCTAAGGATTGGGGGAATGGCTCTAAAAGGTCTTAGGGTGATTCCTACTGGTCTAGGTAGGTTCCTAAGGGTTCAGGGGGGGTGCCATCGGAAGCACAGGGGTACATCTCTCCCGAAGTACAGATTGATCGGGCCTTGGGCCGAATTTGGGTGTCTACAGTAGTTATTTAGTTGATTTTGCATTAGCACACAAATCAGTGAAAGTACACTTTTGACCTTTTACTGATTTGGCGCTCCGTAAAGAATACAGATACCCAATTAGAAACTATGCTAAAAACAAAAAAACCTGAAAAATATTAAGGAAAATTGACTACCAAAAAAATATTGAATGTGTAAAATGGTCAATGGGTTAGGTTGAAGACTAGTAAAATCAACATAAATAAGTTATCTTCCATCCATGTACAATACAAACATTCAGATAAATATGCTTCCATTATTCAAGCAGATTTGCTACCCTGTTCCACATAAAAGACACATAATAACTAATAAGACTTGCTACCCTGTTCCACATAAAAAACACAGAAAAACTTCCAAAATTTTGACAACCTGACATGGTCTCTATGAATTATGAAATGGAAGGAAAGGGAAGCAATCTTGCTAGCCATATCACAGTAAAAGGGAAGCAACCTTCCAAGCCATATCATATAAGCACATAAACTTCCAGAATTTTTTCGACTAGCATCAAGATCACAAAGCAGAAATAAAACAGTTTGACAACCTGACAAGGTCTCTTTGAAATGGAAGGAAAAGGGAAGCAACCTTCTAAGCCTTGTCATAATTTTCGACGACAAGCATGCAATAGCTAGCATCATTGCTACTATTTTCAAGGATTTATGGATAATTGATAATCATTGTTTATTGTATCATGCCAACATCTCTTTTATCTTTCCAAGTTCCAACTATTTTAATTTGGTCATACAATGTTGCAACCTCCCAAATTTGATCTACTTCACTCCTCAAATCAAATGGTAGACTATATGGATAAATCCTCCATTAAGGGACTTATGGGAAGAATCCGTCTTTGAGAGGAGGTCACATAAAAGGGAGTCATTCCTTGCACACACAAAAGGGAGTCATTCCAAGATAGCATCTTAGGTAACGTAAAAATCACACATGTCCTAATTCGCAAATTTTACGGTGCAAGATGCATTAATCTAATATAAAATATCAATGTTCTATTACTCGAATCTTTTTACCCTATAACCATCTAAATTAATCAAGGCATTGTAAACTCCCTGTTACTTCACTAAGATCAAGGTATTCATTGCAGTATAGCTGTATTCAAAGAAAGATGCCGCAACTTAATGAAGATAAATAGAAATTTATATAAAAAATAAAATAGAGAATTTAGTGGCAGAGCCTAGAGAAGAGAAAAAATGGGTCTTTTGGAAGCAAAATCCAATCGATCAAACAACCAGATCCAAGTGTCAAGTAAGAAAGATAAAACTACAGCATAAAATATTTTTAAAAAAAAAATTCCTATTTATGAGAAAAAATTAATAATCAAAATACTCATAAGCTTAGATATATAGAGAACATAACCAAACACCATAAATTCATGCCTCACATAGATTAGATCTAAAAGAGTAGAAAGCATTTAACCTCCTAATTATTAAAGATATAAACTAAAATTAAAGGAATAAAAAAAATAAAAATAAAGGTACCACCGTACCAGTGAAAGAAGTAGTGTGAAGCAGCCAAGGAGCAGAAATCCAGATCTGTTTGAACAATCGCTTACCAGAGTGGAACAGCAAGAGGCGATCACAGATGTCGCAAGGGGGGAGCCGCGAGAAGAAGTTAGGGTTTGGTGATTGGAATTGGAGAACGGCGAGAGGCGATCAAAGAGTGAGGGCAATAAAACTGATTTTCATCTAGCAAATGGTGAAACGACAGCTTGTAAACTCGATCTTGATCAAAAGAAAACCTTCAACGCTGGTCTCTGCTTCAATGGCGTCGCTCCAACCTTCAATACAGATCTCCGCTTCAATGGCGCCGTCTCCAACCTTCAACACAGATCTCCTTCGAGATTCTGCAATTTAAATCTCTAGCTAGGGTTTCGAAGAGGGAGATAGACGCTAGGGTTTCGAAGAGGAAGAGGGAGATGGAGCGAGAGTGAGAGGGAGATGGAGTGAGAGAGAGAGGGAGATGGAGCGAGAGAGAGGGGGAGGCAGCTGTTTTGTTAGCAGTTGCAAGTTGCAAGATAAATAGAGAATTAGGTCCCCGAACATTTTGCACGTGACGACAGGATGGGGTGCACGTGATATGAGGGTTAAGGAATTAAACCACTATTTAACAAAATAAACAATTGATTATAGCAGTAGCTTCTTATTATACTACTGTTTGGGCTGTAGTTCTTTTTTATTTTACAAAAGTGTTTTTTTTATCATTTTGATGTAGTGAATCCATCATTGGAAGATATCTCAGCCCAAAGAACATGCCTATAAGTGGATGTGAACCATCCGATTGATGAACTTTAATATCACCCACTAAAACTAAACAATGGTTGATATTATAGTCAACACATCAAATGGTTCAAATTTCTCAAAAAGTTTGATTTTTGGCCCATTGTGCTTCATTATATAATATATCACTTTGACTACCCACATCTTTAACCCTTACCGGTGTAAAGATCATTTAAACACCATTTTGGTGTTTAAATGATGGTCAGGAGAGTCAGGTTTGTAACTAAATACAACTGCTCAACAAAGGATTGCCACAAGAACTATAATCCATCAATGTGAAATGTAGCATGAAAGCAGTGACCACTAAAAATTCATGCACGCACATATTGTGTGTTTGTTTTACTTACAGCAAGGGATTCTTGCCTCTTCAAAGTTCAAAACAAGCAAAATATTTCTTGTCAATTAAAATATTAAGAGGTACTTCTGTAAAGTTAAAGGGCAGTTTTAGGCATTTATAAGATTGCCAAAACCCATAATTTCCATTTTTAAAGATAATGGTTATTTTAGGCATTTCTCATGAGTGCAAAAGATTGCCCAAAAAGAAAACCCTTAAATGGGAAAATTATCTAATTTTCACACGTGTACTCTCCCTCTCTCCCTCTCTCCCTCTCTTGCTCTCTCTCTCTCTAAAAAAAAGAAGAAAAATATGAAGCATCCAACCAAATTCTTTTGTCTCAGTGACAACCCTCTAACACACCACCTATTCAAAATCCAAGCAACAAGCACCCACTACTTTCTCAAATACTTACTCTTCATATCACCATCGGCAAAAATAGACCAAATCTATCTCCTCAGCTCTGGCAGCAACTAAGCTCTCTCCCACACCCTTGTCCTTATCCATTATATGCCATAAACCTCAATAAGCCCAAATCGAGCACCTTGTACCAGTTCTTCTCTGCCCATTTTCAATGCATACTCCACAAAGGTAACCTAGCGCCACCCCAAACACATTTTCTTTAATGGGTAGGTTGGGCCAGAACCTGCAGCGTCAAGATTGTAGTATTGTCCACCTTCCAATTGAGCTACAGGCCCCAAGCCCTCGTACCTCTGCTACATCCTTCATCTCATATTGCACCCATGCCCATTTCAGACCTCTGCACCAAGAGCAATAATGCTGCCTTTTGAAATCATACAAAACATCCAATTGCTCTTCCTTGCATTGGCCACTTTCTAGACTATACTTGGAGGTTTATTGCTTAATAATAATTGGATACTCACATGGAATTTTTTTTACAAAAAAAAAATCTTGTTTCAAAACTACATATAATTACGCATCATCCGACATTTCAGCCTCTATTAGTATATATAATGAGAAGCCTGATCCACACATACCAAACAGATTATACAGACTAGTTAAGCTATAAGTACATTCCATCTTTAATAAAAATAAATAAATAAGAAACCATGGACTAAGATTGGATTGGATGGTGTTAATCATTTATATCTAGATTAGATAGAAATCAACATATCCATGCCCAAAAGATAAATTAGAAATGCAAGTAAAATTCTGAAATTCACCTTAGTTTTCAAGTCATTGATCACGTCCCTACAAAGGTTCGTTTGGGAAGTCTTATACAGTGAATTACTACCTGAAAATAATTAACTCAGTTCAAATAAGAAACAGTAACTCTAACATGATCTAGAATAAGACAACTGTCCTGGTTACATACTCACTTCATCCTTAGTTGAGTGATGAAAAGCAACTTTTAGAGTTTTTAAGCCTTACAATTCCGGCAGAGGAATGCCCAAAACTTCATAATACAAGATATCGGATGTCTGCCCAAGAAGGATACAAATTAGAATAAATCAGTAACACACAATATATTATATGACACACTGAACTTTTCAAAGATGATAGAATACATAAAATAAGGAAGATATTCCAAGCCAAGGGATGATTCGGATGAATAACCTGGTTGTAGTGGACCAGCATGTCAGAAAGATGATCTAAACCCCGGAACTTAATGGGCTGGGGTTTAGGTTGCTGAGAGTAACAATTGTGAGATGTAAGCCTAATTTTTGATGGATCATCCAAACCAAGTTGGCGAGCAACTCTTTCCACGACATCGTCATAAGTGAAAAGCTTTTACCTTAATTCAACAAAAAAGACCATAACCAAACGAATTACAATAAGTTGCTCAATCACTTAAAGCCACTAAATATAAATAAAACAAGAAACAATAGCTTTAAATGCTTACAGCTCCAAACAGAAATCATCCTCCTTCGGTTTCTCCAGAGATCGGAAACGAACAACCTAAAGCATCACATCATGCAGAGACTGAATTTCGAAGGTTCAAGGATGAAGGTAACCAATAGAACTTATGGTATCAAGGTATCCATAATTCTAGATTCAATAATTATTTGTAATCATGTCAAAAAGCTCCATCATATGCATCTCAGACATTCTATCCATTAATAAGAATGTGAGCATCTTAAAAATTATATATCCAAACTTCACTCATTAACTACGAAAAAATTCAAAGAATAGTGAACCAGACTGGATCTTCAAATAATTTGTAATGACATAGAAATATACAAAAGGAAAAGTAAGATGCAACCTGAACCAAGAAAACCTGCTTCAAGGGTTAGCATTTCCCATAATTAATTACCTATCTCTTAGTGTACTATTCAATCCCCAAATTGTTAAGGCACCATAACAAAATAGCTAAGACTAACTCGTTTGAACTCATTTGAGAACAAATTGGGACAACAAACTAATTCATTTGAGATCTTATTTATATCTAAGAGTAGCCCTTGCCTATCATTATCTAGCACCAATCAGCAATTAACAATGTAAACTCTCAAAACTTTAACATCGCTCCACTTCGAAAACATGTAACAGTTTATCTCATTTACCAATGACATGGACTTTAAAATGGTGGCTACTAAAACTATGTGATAACTGAATACTAATATCCATAGTTCTAAAACTCGATGAATCATCTACTAAAACTATGATGATGATCAACCTAAAACTAAATGGGAATCAAAGATTCATTTGACTTCAGAAGTCTATAAGCTTTCGAGATTCTGGTTTTCCTTTTATCATCTCAGTGGAAATATGAAGAGACGAGGGATCTCTCTTCCTGATTAGCTTTATTCATAACGCTCCACAATATTATCAAAGAGTACCTGTCGATTATGCACATATTCCAAAAAGGATGGCACATCAGGATACCGGCATTGGTCATCATTTTCAATTGGACGGGCTTTCTGATAACAAATGATGTCCCCATCTTCAAGCTGCACATAAGAAATGAGAAAATTCAACCACTCCAATTGAGGCCATATTCCAAGAAGAAGTCTAACATGCAACTTAGTGATGAACATGCGTATTGTTGATGCACATGTATTAGACAAGTCCAGCAGACTCTGGGAATAATAAGCTTCAGAAAGCTTAGAGTCAGATATCTCCGGGTCAAACATAGATACCAAGCGTTCAACACAACAGATCTATAATATATACTAGGTGCTTTTGTTACATAAGATCTACCACAAAGCACAAGACCTATGCAATAATCTTGACCTGGCTTTGTCGAAATGTCGCTTTCTTGTCAATGTGCTCACACATGACACTTGGCTCAAACTTTATTTCCTGACAATCTCAGAAAAAGAAAAGGGTCACAATTTTCCATTAATAATTATTTACACATACAATAAGGACAACAGATCTAAAAATTGGATGGAATCCTGACCTCATAAAGTTCAATTTCTTCATTTGGAAGAAAACCAGCCAATTCATTCAATTTTGTTAAAATTTCAATTTGGTTTACTGCACCCTTCACAAAGAGCCTCCCCACATACCTGAGATTTCAATTTAGAAAAAGAGCCTCAAGTCACAAACAATTGGATCAGATAAAATTAATGGCAAGGGGAAAAAAACAAAAAGAATCAATGAATACAGAAGATCTTCTTTTTCATGGTCGTAAAGTTTGAAGAATAGCAAAAATGTCTTCTTTAGTTTTGTCAAGTGGGGTAATAGAACGTAAATCCTGCATTATTATACAGTACAACAGTAAGTGATGCTACATATTATAAGAATCATTTTGAAGATGGAGAAGGTGATGATCCTATGACAAAAATGACTTTATTAAGATGTAACTATAAAAGTAAACTTGAAATATAAAAAATCTCCACTAAATACTATATGAATATTAAAAAATTCCTTAATTGCAAATAATTTATAAAAAAACTGTTACCGGTCCAAGCTCTACTTCCAAGAACAACTTTAGTTATGCATTGTGGGCCTTGTTTGATACCTCATGCAACTGTCCAACCTACAATTCAACAATAAGGTAACTATCAGATTCACAAATGCATCAATTCAACGTAGGTTTAGGACAAAGAGGCATCAAAAGCAACATGCACCAACAGGGATTGTTAAGACATGATAAATGTAAGTACTTGAATCAACAAAAGATTAGCATATTCATTTGCAACAAAATAATTAACTTGACTCCTTGTATGCAGGATGGAATTACATGGGGAAATGTTCAACAAAACCACAAAAAAAAAATCCTGTCAAATAAAGTTGCCATATCGGTCCCAAGCTCATATGAAAAGGCTAGTATTAGGTTGACAGGCGGCCGTAAAAATTCCAAAAAAAATCCCTATGGCAAGTCATATGTCCTTATTTGTCATTACCAATAGAAATATTAATTTAGATGCTGGTGGACTATGGCAGTTTTGGATGATGTGGGGATAATTAGCCAGAAAAGGAAACAAGTAAAATCAAATTGAACTTTGGAGAATAAGTTTGGACCTTGGTTTAGTAGCAGTTCAGTTTTTACTCCTAAGGGGCATAGGACCAATGGGAATGAGTGGCTTGACCATGTAAAGTGTAATCGGCAGCTCGTAGTCTAGTAAATATTTTAACGATTACAGTTTAGACTATGTTCTTCCTCTACTTTGTCGCAATATGGGTTATAGTTTGGACTTACAGTAGCTAGACTACTAGACAGTGACTACTATGGATTTCTAAGAGCGAGCATAGTTCACTTCAGGTTGAACTTACAGTAAAGACCGTGTCTGAGTTATAACTTGGCGTACAGTTATAAGTTTGGACTTGGCAAGTATATCAACAATCACCCTAATATCGATGTCTCACACACAGGCATCACACCTCAGTACCTACAGGACACAAGTTCCCTTCAATTCAGCTTCAAGACAAGGAGAATTATGTAACCATAAGAGTGGCTTTATGTAAGCTTACAGCGGATTAAAACTAAGCTCAGTTTAATGTAAAAAAATTTAGTGTCTCCATTTCAACAGTGGTTTAAATTTGAGCACAGGTTTATGTAAACATAACAGTGGTTGAAAACCATAACAATGGTCTTATGTAACCGTAAGAGTGGTTAAAACAAAGCTCAGATTTAAAACTAAGCTGTCTCTCCATTTCAACCATTTTACATTAAACTATGCTCAGATTTAAAACTAAGCTCAGATTGAAAACACTAATGCATTTTTTTGAAAACAAAATAATAATAAAATAAAATGCAAAAAAAATGTTTTATCGAATCATTCCCGTTTTTCTAAAGTAAACGTGTTATAAACCTGTTTTTCCAAGAATAAGATATTTTTCTCGATTTTTATCCCATTTATAACCCTTGTTTGGTTACAGCATATACATTTTTTTATAATTATTAATATTTAAAATTTTCCCTTTTTACAGAAATTGCCAAAATTTAACATTTTTTCCGTATATTCCTAGAGGCATTTTATTCTTGTACCTAGACTTGGTCACTGTGCTTTACACTTAGCTTCCAACATGAAGAACGGATCAGTAATCACTGAGCATGTAGCATGTAAATCGACTTCGATTACCAGCCTACGTAATTCCCGAATTTAAAAACGTAAAAAAATAAAACAAAAAACAAAACAAAAAAATAAATAAATAGTGAATAATAAATCAGAAATCTCGTGTGGATCTATGCAACTCATCGCATCAAAAGAAAATTATTGGTTTATAGAATACGATATTCATCATCTGTCAATAAAATTATTTAAGAAATAAAAATAAACAGATTAAAACATGTAAATAGAAAATACCACTCAAAAAGATAAAATTTCATGGTGAGAAAAAATAAAAATAAATAACAAACAAACATAAACTAAAATAAAAGAAACCCTAACATACCTAGATCTATATTCACCAGGTTGCAATCCATCTCAAATCCTCCACTCCACAAGATCAAAACCATAAAACATACCTAAATCAGCATTCACCGGCTCCTGATCTCCCGACCCATCTCAAATCCTCTGATCCATCTAAACCATATAACAACTTTGAAATGGATTGGACGGATCCTCCGATCTCCCGAGCCATCCCAAATGCATTGCTTCTATTTGTCGGCCTGCTGACCCCATCGGGGCATGCCGATAACATATTTCTTCGAGCATTTTTTAGAGGTTCGCATCGATCTCTACGATCTTCAGTTTGGTAGAATCAACGGTCTCATGATAGGGGCGGTTGCCTAGGGTTTGGAGGACCAATCAGAATTGAGCGACGTCGGAGATCGCATTGGTCATCGAAGCGAGAACTTGTGGGCTTTCGAGATTCGACATCTGCTTCACCAATTAAACATCTTGGCGGATCTCTGAATTCGAGTGTTCGAATTCAGTCGGAGCATTTCTAGGTTTCATATGTTTTGCAAAGGGAGAGAGGAGAGATGAGAGGAGCTTGGGTTGAAAATGAAATGAAAAAATAAGGGGAATCGATATATAAATCTGACTATGGGTTGAATGGGTCGACTCGTGGTTGGCCCAAATTCGATACTTGAAAGGGTTTGGTTATTATACCATGGTTTAAGGCAGTGGATTATTAGACTACTATGGTTTTAGGCAGTAGATTATTAGACTATTGTCTTAAGCAGTGGTTTTTTTTTATATTGCTACAGTAGTTTTTATATCATTTTCACGTAGTGATATATGGCTTAATGTTTTCTTAACCATTGTATTCAAACATGGGCATAGGGTGATAGGATGGCTAGTCATGTCGTACCAAAGATATGGTATCAACATACCTGAATTCAATACTATGCCGCTCCATACCACCATATTGCAAAAGTTCATATGCTCGGTTTCATGTTCTCGGATTCCACGTGACTATGATGTGAACCACACCATAACAAGGCATATCTTAGAACATGCTCTTGACACATATGCATATCATGGCATGACCTATAGAACGCACTGGCGAATTTAACATGAAAATCATAGAATTTGCAAATAGAAAAGAACACAATATCGATCAATATGAATCCAATTTTACTATTTACTAGCATACATACGTATAGGTACATTTTCATTATACTACTAAATATATAATAATAAAGTGTCTATATATATATATATATATATATATATATATATATATATATATATATATATATATATATATATATGGGAAATTTGCACTTTCGGCCCTATATGTTTGCGTATTTGCAGAAACGGCCCTATAGTTTCAACCGTTGCATTAATGACCAGCTCCAAGCCTAGCCGCCTCCGCCTGCTCCACGTCAACAAGGACCTATTTTAAATAATATAAAAAAAAAATTTCCACCGCCCTTTAACAGAGAGTATAAAAGCTACTTTTACATTTCATTAGTTACTGTTACTTTTAAGTTTAACTTTTCTGAAAAAAACAAGAGAGCGGCGACTTAGCGGCGACAAAGCGGTAAAAGGTCACAAAGGTCACATTACATTTCCAGGTAATTTATTTTTTTTACATTTCAACACATTTAGTCATCCCCAATGTTTCCCACCTAATCCAATAACTTACCGATAATCTAAGTTATCGATCGATAACTTATGTTATCGACCGATAACTTAAATTATCGACCGATAATCTAAGTTATCGATCGATAACTCAGATTATCGGTCGATAATTTAAGTTATCGGTCGATAACATAAAATATCGATCGATAACTTAGATTATCGGTAAGTTATCGGTAGGTTAGGGGATTAGTAGTTTTTTTAAAATCACTTCTTTTATTTATTAATTGCTTTTTATTTATATTGCAGTTCCTACTAAGTTATTGAAAATGGCCATGACTCTAAAGCCCATCGGAAAATGTTCTGGAGTTAGTGTTAGGAAATTTTACATGCACTGTAACGAAGAGAGAAAGAAAATATTAGATGATTCAGTATTCGGTCATCTATTTAGGATGAATGAGAAATTAGGTTTCGTTGGAGACTTGGTTGACGCTATTTTAAGTTTTTGGGTTGAAGATAATATTTTCAAGGTCAAGAACACCAATGTACTCTTGCAACAGATCGATATAGCCTTGATTTTAGGCCTCAACATGTTGACGGAACCTGAGTCTGAGAAGGTGGCCGAAAAAGAGGAAACAACTATTCGATACAAATTCTTTCGGGGGAAGCCGGTGAAAAGATCTCGTATTGAAGAAATTATTGACAGTGCTGATTTATCCAACGATGATTTTTTGAAACTGTCATTATTATTTTTCATATGTTCTTTTTAACTTCCGGACACATACCAGGAAGTAGATACATGGTACTTAGAATTAGTAGATAACATTGAAGAGTTCAACAAGTTACCGTGAGGCCTGATAGTTTACAATAATTTATTAGATAGTATATCAAAAGCGAGTGGTAGGAGGGAAATGGCGAAAAGGTCAGAAAAGGGGCAATACAATATCTACGGATGCACTACCGCCTTACAAATTTGGGCGTTTGAGCACTTTCCTACAGTCGCCACCGCTCCTATTGGGCTTAAAGAACCATTTCCAAGGCTAATGAAATGGGAAGGCTCGAAATTCAGCCGTAATCCTAATTTATATAGAGAAAATTTTCTTAAGTCTAAAGTGATTTTAGAGCTTGAAGTTGAGAAGCACGAATTACAGTATAAATGGGTTCGATACTTTTTGATTCAAAGAGAAATGGAAAATAAGAAGGAAGAGACCGAAGAAAGAGAAGAGCCTTACTCCGAAGAAAATATAGATGAATATGATGATGTCCCAAGTCATCCAACACGTCCGGAAGAAAGAGCCGATTAGCCGAGATGACGACAATGAGGATGACGAAGATTATAGTGACGATAACGATGATTTTGAAGTCGTTGTACGTCAACCAAAGGGCAAACCGGAAATTAGGCCCGAGCCAACAAGAGAAGCGACCGATTAGGCAACACCTAACCAAAGAAGTAATGAGCTAAGAAAAGAATGCAAGATGCTCGCATGGTATAAAAGAAATGAAAAAAAATTTGGCGTGCATTCTACGCCGCAAAGCAAGTACTCACCATTGAACAACTAGGGAGAGATAAGAAGGCCTTACAAGAAGAAAATAAAGCAATACGGAAGGATCTTGATGCGGTCATCTCTCATTTAAGAAAAGTATCAAACCAAGACTTTTTAAATTTAGAACAAAATCAATTCTTTACAAATTAATGCAAAATTAGCTTGTCGTCCGAAGATGGAACTTATCGTCCGACGATGTACATTATCGACCGATAATTTAAATAGTCGATCGATAATGTAAATTATCGATCGATAACTTAAATTATCGACCGATAATGTACATTATCGATCGACTATTTAAATTATCGATCGATTAGTTAAATTATCGGTCGATAATGCAGTTTTTTTTTTATTTTTTATTTTTTGTAATGTATATTTTTTTGCAATTATGCAGGATAATATTTTAACCTCTGTGCTCTTTGACACCTTCGTTCCTTCACCCACTTACCCTCAATCAACTGTCCCTCAACCCACCACTCATCAACAAAGCCATCAGTCTACCACTGCTCCTCAACAAAGCCATCAGTCCAGTGCCCCAAAACCAACTGCTCCTCAACCAAGCCATCAGTCAAGTGCCCCAAAACCCTCTACTCATCAACCTAGACAACAATCAACTGCCCCAAAACCCATCGCTCCTCAACTTACAAATAAATCTACTGCCATTAAACCCGCTGCCCCAAAACCTACTGCTCCTCAGCCTACTAAACAACCCTTGGTTGATGTGGGTGATGATGGTGCTCCTCTTACGCAGCCTTCTCGTGAGTCACACAAATAATTATAGTGAAATTATCATCTACAAAAAATGAAGCCGAAGGTTATGACTTGCGTGCTCGTAAGAAGAGAAAGTCTCCGACCACTAAAGCATTAATAAAAAAACCAAGATTGGTTGTAGAGGAGGAGGAGGATGGGGCAAAATCAATGGAGCAAAAGTATATGCTTAGTTTTTGGAATCAGCCGGAGAACGAGGACAATGTGATCGTCAATACTATCAGGGGTGTTGAGATCACAGTTGCTCTTTTGAAGGTTCTCAAAGGACGCTCGTGGCTCGACAATGAAGTCATCGACGCATACTCGAGAGTCCTTGAAGTTATAAACGATTCAATGTTTACGGCCAATGTCGAAAAAAGCTGGTTCGCTTCTGCGTCTGCCCTAGTAAGGTTTCAAATATTTATTGGAAGCTCGTTTGTTTCTTTTATTTGTCTTTTCAATCACGACTCTTGATTAACTTCTTCTAATTTATTTACTTACTATATTATCCTGTTTCAGACCTTGTTTATGGCAGATGAGAAAAAATTTGAAAAATATATCGATAATGAAGGTATAGCTGCGCTCAGCGACCTCGATAGGTGGCAGGCCTATTGTGACGAATGGAATGTTCGTAACAATTCAAAGCCGATGGAACCACTATTGACAAATAATATCCGTAGAATTCACGCGATCGACTGTGGAACGGTACGTTTTTGAATACTAAACTTCGCTTTATTGTTAACGGCTTTTAAATAAAATTTATTATTTATAATTTCGGTTCCGTTTATGTGTAGATTTATCTTCCGATGCATAGCCAAAAACATAGCCATTGGGCGTTGGCTATAATTTCATTAGTTAATCGAGAAATTAAGTTAATAGATCCAGCAGACCGAGAGTGCTCAAAAAGGTTTGAAGCGTATAAAGAATGTCTATTGAATCACCTTCCGCGCCTTCTTTACGCTATCGGTTTGAAGTCAGCTTTCGATCAACAGTGGAAGGTATCGGCGTTCAACAGTGTCGTTCTCCCGATCAAACAAAACGGCTGGGATTGCGGTGTATACGTTTTGAAGTATATAGAATACTTCTCCCAATAGCGGCCTATTGATTTCGACGATAAACATATGCAACAATTTAGAGCCGAAATCGGACATCTAATGTGCACGTTTGGGAAGAAGAGTTAATATCTGTAAAAAAATTTAGACTTTTGTAAAGATATTTTTTGATAAAATTGTAAATAATTAATTTTATTAATTTTTATTAACTTGTATAATTTTCATTTTCGTTGTTATCAATTTATCTTATTTGTATCACCTTGCCTGATTTATCAATGGAGCCTTCCTCTCTTGAAGCAATTCCAATCGGCCGATAATTTGCCGATGACTTAAATTATCGGCCGATATCTTAAATCATCGTCCGATATCTTAAATCATCGGCCGATAATTTAAGTCATCGGCCGATATCTTAAGTAATCGAACGATATTTTAAGTAATCGGACGATAGCTTAAATCATCGGCCGATGATTTAAATTATCGGCCGATATTTTAAGTCATCGGCCGATATCTTAAATCATCGTCCGATATTTTAAGTTATCGGCCAATATCTTAAATCATCGGCCGGTATTTTAAATCATCGGCCGATATTTTAAATCATTGGCCGATAATTTAAATCCTCGGCCAATGATTTAAGCTATCGTCCGATTACTTCAAATATCGACCGATGATTTAAGATATCGGCCGATGATTTAAAATATTGGCCGATGATTTAAGATATCTACCTTTCTGAATTGCGAAGCCTGATATCTTTGGTCTGGCTTTATGCCAATCACTAGTAGATTAGGGGCGAATTTGGCAACTTCAAATCCTGTTTGAATGAATGAATGATTTATTAAGAAGCACAACAATATATTTTAATCACAATTCCAAAATTTAATTATTAGTCCAAAAAAATATATTAATTAATTGGTAGATGTTGATCGCTCTTTTATTGAGGTCTAATCTGTTTATGTTGAAGGAAAGAAAAAGAGAAAAAAAAAAAATACTCTTCTATAATGAGATCATTTGGAAGCTCGATTGCCACTAGCTCTAATCTAATCTAAATCTGTTTTCAATCTCAACCTTTGATGTAATATAAGTTAATTTCAAATATTAACAAATTTACACGAGCGACGATTATGACCGTACTTGTTACAATTTTTACATTGTAGTGGCGAACTTCCCCTTTAGATCTTGTTCTCCTTTTCTTCGGACGGCCGGCTTGACGTATTTTGTGGGGAGGCAAAACTTGAATATCTTTTATTTGCGAAGTCCATTGGCGCTTGTCAATGGTCGGGACAAAGTGTTCTTTATAAGTTTCCCTAAATAAGTCACTGGTAAACCAGTGTTCACAAAATTGGGGGATCTCTCTTTCTCTGTTTCGGCGCGATAATGCGGCGATCGCATGTGAACATGGTAATCCAAGAATAGCCCAACGTCTACATGTACATGTTCGCGATTCTAGATCAACACTGTGAGTGTAATCACCACGTTTAACTTGAAATATATCACGACCATATGGTATGACATTTTTTCGACGGGCCCATCCTGAATTTCTTTTTATGTGTTTTTCTGCCATCGGTGTTAACACATGTGTCATTTTATTTCCTTCCTCCTGACGACGAAGATAAAATTCGGCTACTTTTGTGCGAATAGTTTCTAACATGCTCACAATCGGTTCCTCCCTGGCTATTTTCAACACACTATTTATGTTTTCAACTATATTAGTTGTCAACATATCATAACGCCTCCCTTGGAAATAAGCGCGTGCCCAGAAATGATCACCAATTTCTTTAATCCATTTTGTACATTCCGGCGGGGCGTCGTCTTCTATTTTTCGCATAATTCTTTTAAATTTTGCTTCTGAAAATGCACGGGCAGCAACCCAGAAAAGCGGTCTAGAGATTGTATCCTTATATTTATCAAACAGATTTAGAGCCAGGTGTCGCATACAGTAGCTGTGAAAGGCATTAGGAAAAACTTTTTCCACTGCTTCCATCAAACCTTTCTGTCTGATATCAAAATAAACTATTCTTCAAATTCACCGATTACACATCTCCCTAATAGATCAAGAAACCATATCCAATGGTCTTCATTTTCTTTCGGTACAACGCCGAACGCTATAGGAAATAAATGTCTATTCCCGTCTATCCCTGTAGCTATTAACAATACTCCCTTGTATCGTCCACGTAAATGCGTTCCATCTACCGCAATTATTCTTCGTAAAGTATTACGAAAGCTTCGAATGCAAGGTCCGAATGCCACGAAGAATCTCTGAAATGCATTATCAGGCTCGAGACACAATTCGGTCTGTATGTCTGGATCGACCCGCTGTAATTCGGCAACATATGACGATAACATCTTAAATTGCTCCTTCCAGCTACCTCGGATGTCATTCAACGCCATTTCTTTTCCTCTCCATGCTTTCCAAGAACCTCTTTGTTATCTAGTATTTTTTCAATATAAAAAATTATTGAAGCAGGAGTCTCGTCAAAACCCTTTAATAGTTTATCTCTAACGAATGAAGCTATCCACGATGTCGTACATTGGCGATGTCCTCTTCCAAAAGCTGGCATTCCGCACGTGGGTTTCGGGTGGAAAGTTTTCATAGCAAACGTGTCTACGCCTACTAATTTCGATGCATGTATTCGCCAAGCACATCCTACTTCAACACACCTCGCAGTTACTCGAAGAGGACTGGTTTTTATTGGTTTAATCTAAAAATTATTTGTCATCGCAAATTCTTTAAGAACTTTTTGAAATGATTTCTTATTTCTAAACGCCTGACCAATGGTAATCGTTACCCCTTCATACAGTTCCTCATCGTCTGAATCCATATACTCTCCTTCCGAGTCATTAAGCTGATAGTCTTCGTCCACCAGAGGTTGATCAATTCCCCTATTAGTATAAACACGCGAAGTGGGAGACGGCGGGGCTTCATTATTTTCAGGATCACTATCACCGTCATCGACTGGATGGCTATTACGTGATTGGGATTGAGCCCGTCGATGTACGCTTGGTTGATGTGCAGTTGTTTGGATTGATGTTAGCCGATGCGGGAATGTTTGATGTATGAGAGGCTGTTCTGTTGAAGGCTCGATTATCGTTGGCTCCGAAGCTATTTGTTCGGAAGGCCATTGATATGGACTAAGGCCGACTAAAAACGTTTCCCACTGATTTCACCGAATCGAAGTTGCGAGATGTATCATGCATCAATTCATTTGATGAGAATATCCTTGATCTTCATCGCCTTCACTCATCGTAATGCGAATAGGGTTGCTCGGAAGTTTCTTTGTAGGGGCGAAATCCTATATTTATATTTCTATCATCGTCGGCTATTATCGGTGCAACAATGTTCTCCTCTTCATACCGTATTCCTTGATTTTCAATCAAATGTTCTGTTCCCACACCATGATCATCTTCGTTTGTTTCCTTAAACGGTTGAAATGTTTCTAAAGACGGCAAAATTTCTGCTACAGTAGTGACTAATGATTTTTCGATATAAATATTTATAACACCATCACCGATACGATATGCTCTAAATAAGTTTGTAAGATCATCAGAGTCAGACAATTCGGCAAATACAAGCTCATTCCCTATGCGTAATAAAACAGTAAGTGTAATAGAATGTTCTTCCGGTCGTGTCCGACTGACTTTGTACATTTTCTCTATAAACTCATCAAATGATATATTCTCCATGGCAGTGACAATCCTCCGATGTCCTCCGTTGTAAGTATTATCTCTCACGCGTACGAAATCAAAATGGCAAAGAAGGGGAACATCCATTTCAACCTACAATTTTACAAAATTAAAATTAAAATTAGTTGTTTATAAAGAGTTATACTTGACTTAGCACTACAATTGTTTAAAAATATTATTAAAAAATTAAAGGAATGAAAACTTTAGCGTTTTTGTCAATCATAGGATATCGCTCGATATCCTAAGATATCGGGCCGATATCCTAAGATATATAGCCGATGGATGGACTTTTAACGTAAACCATAATCCAAAAACTAAAAAAAAGACCTCTTTTAAGATATCGACTGATAACTTCAGATATCGGTCGATATCTTAAGATATCTTGGACTACCTACAATGTTTTGAGAAATTGGGAAAACAATAACTTAAAAGATATTGTACTAGATATCTTACCTAGCCTGTTGTATTCTCTATGTTATACGACCTTTAGTGGAATCTTGAAATCGCTTTCCAAGAGAGATAAAAATTGTTAAAAAATGATACAAAAATTCTAGATTCAATGCTTGCATAGAGAAGCATATATATATATATATATATATATATATATATATATATATGTATATATATATATATATATCTGACGTGCACGCGGCTAGGCTTAGAGCTGGCCATTTATGCAAGGATTGAAACAATAGGGCCGTTTCTGCAAATATGCAAACATATAGGGCCGAAAGTGCAAATTTCCCTATATATATATATATATCAAAACAAACACGTAGCATATTCACTACCAATCGAGTCCCGAACACAGTTTGATGTGACATATGTAGGTACTAATATATTTGGTATACAGATTATATTACTGTTGTGATTTAAGACAATCTTTAATGTCGTCTAATCATGACAATAGAACATAAAAATAGATGATGCAAGGTCCAACTTCCTAAGATCAAAAGTGATGGGGACATCACACAAAGCAAGACAGAAGAAGGTGATGGCACGCCGCCACAGCAGCACGCCGCGAACATTGCCGCAGCACGCCGTGACTGCTGCTGCAACACTCCACCGTCGTGGACGACTCCATCCAGCGACGAAAATGATCTTTTTTACCTTTTTAGTCTTTTATTATTTTAGGACTCTTTTATTGCGAGTTTTATATCGTTTAGGGTTTTCTTAGCCTATATAAAGGCATTGTAAATACTTTATTAAACAATTTTTATTATTGAATGAAAAGAGAGTTGCTTTTGTGCAAACCCTAGAAAGCTTGTGAAGAGTTTTCAATCGAGAGAGTGAATCCTTCAAACCTTGAGGAGTGAGCAATCATTTCTCATGTGACTTGGTGCGAAGCTGGCGTACAACCGTGGTGTGAAGCCTCGGAAAATCCTTGGTGTGAAGCCTTGGAATCTATCCTTTTTATTTCTGTCTTTTCTCTAGTTGTTAGGTATTATTTTCTTTCTTGCCATTGATAAAAGAATAAAAATCCCAAAAGAATCGTATTCCATGATATCATTAGTCTCCCTTTTTTGAACTATTATTCAAGTTCATCTCCTTCAAAATCCCCTAGGAATTAAATCCGATATTGTAATCATCGCTTAGATGCCCTAAACTAGAACGAATTCCGAGTTCCTTCATCGGAGCCGTTTTCTAGATCGGAAAAATTTTCACGCATTCAGACACTAAAGCGGATTAATCTAATTGTTTTTATTAATTTCAATGAACTAATTTCATGTGTTGCTTGATTTTGGATATTTCCGCTATTCAAATCATTCTAAAAGTTAATCCCAAATTTGCATATTAGGATTTTAGCGTTTGTTCCGCGTCAGTTTTGGTATCAGAGCGCAGTTTAGTTTAGGGTTGTCCGTGTCATATAGATTTTAGGGTTCGCTTGAATTTAGTATTTTTGTCTTGCATAATTCTGTCATGGATACCAGTACCTTAGAGGCACTGATTAGAGATCTTGCATCTAAGGTGACCGCTAGTCAAACCCGGATGGATGATCACATCGCTGATCAATAAGCCCGACATGAGGCTTTAGAGACTCATTTTGAAGAGATCAATGAACTCATCGTTGAGAATCACAATAGAGCCAACAACCATGACCGTAGGAGAGATGTACCTCCCCGACGTAAGGTCCAAATCAATCTAGACGATAAGGTCATAAAATCTGTGAAAATGGACGCCCCTACTTTTGACGGAAAAAGACAACCCAAGGTCTTTCTCGAATAGGTCGCCAGCATGAAAAACTACTTTGAGTGGTATGTCATGTCCGAAGACCGCAAGGTCAGATTTGCCAAAGTCAAGCTTATGGGTCAAGCCAGACTTTATTGGTTGGGAGCGGAGCGTCGTAGGCAAATCTAGGGTCTTCGTGCTATTTCCACGTGGGCTGAAATGAAAGTCCAGTTGCACGAAAAATACATTCCTGTATCATATGATGAACGTATTCTTAATCAGTGGCAGTCATTGCATCAAGGAGACTCCCCAGTCACAGAGTACATCGATCGGTTTGAAGACCTGATAACCCAGGCCGATGTCGATGAACCAGCAAAAGTTACCCTCTCCCGATTTCGAATGGGTCTTCGCCCAAGTTACAGAGGGAACTCATTCCTTATCCCATTGTGGATCTCGAGGAATGCTTTGCTAGAGCCGAAGAATTAGAACGGTATCTCGACACCCCCAATCATGGCCGATCTAAGTCTTCCAAACTTGAGCATCAATTTAACACTATCGAAAAGGAAAACAATGCCTCTAGTCAACCTTCAAAATCCATAATTCCTCAAGTTGACAAAGGAAAGGGACCAATGGTCGAGAGTTCTAAACGTGCTCCACAACAATATTATAAGTGTCAAGGTTTTGGTCACTTTGCATCCCAATGTCCAAGGGTCAAACCTTGTTCATTCAGGAGCATACTGAGAAAGAGAGCAACGAGATACCCAAAGAAGTGTATGAACCATGTAGCACTCCAAGTGATGAGGAAGGTGAGGTTTAGGTCAGAGCCATAAGTTGCATTAGGACAATTCCCATTGTCGAGGACGGTGTTGATAATGTGTCCATCTCAAGTGAGTCATTAGAGTTGGTAGGATCACATCATCATTCTGATTTGCATGGGATTAACAATATGAATTTATTGAGCACTGGAAATACACATGATTGGACTAATACATTGAATATATTTAATGAATTTGATACTAACAGTTTTGTGTTAATTCTTGATGGTTCTGAGCATGTGGGATCTTTTCCAATCTCGAAAATGGGTAAGGATGAAGCTCTAAATTTTCCTCTAGACAAGAGCAAGTTACCGACAATTGTCATAATGGATCTTACGCCTATTCTAGATCCCACAACCCTACCCTTTGATCCATTTCTTATTGAGCACTCGACCCAACCGCACCCATTTACCCAGTTTCTATCCCGTACCTTACCTGTGCAATATGAGAAATGGTTGAATCAGAAGGTTATAGAATTTCCAAGCTTTCATGCTAATAAAGGTAAGAATCAGAAGTATCTCACTGCGTGGAAAGGCAAGCCAAGAGTTGAGCTTCCGAAGCGTGCCATCCATGGGTTCTCTAACTCATCGGAAATGATTTTTCCCACCCGGGGAGTATTGATGGGGACATCACACAAAGCAAGGCAGAAGAAGGTGACGGTAGCAAAAGCTATGACAACACGCCAGACAAATACGTTGTGGCTAACGCTGACACTCCACCGCTGTGGATGACTCCATCCAGTGACGAAAATTTTCTTTTTTACCTTTTTAATCTTTAATTATTTTAGGACTCTTTTATTGCGAGTTTTATGTCGTTTAGGGTTTTCTTAGCCTATATAAAGACATTGTAAACACTTTATTAAACAGTTTTTATTATTAAATGAAAAGAGAGTTGCTTTTGTGCAAACCCTAGAGAGCTTATGAAGAGTTTTCTATCGAGGGAGTGAATCCTTCAAACCTTAAGGAGTGAGCAATCGTTTCTCGTGCGATTTGGTGCGAAGCCGACGTACAGCTGTGGTGTGAAGCTTCAGAAAATCCTTGGTGTGAAGCCTTGAAATCTATCCTTTTTATTTCTGCCTTTTCTCTAGTTGTCAGATATTATTTTCTTTCTTTCCATTGATAAAAGAACAAAAATCTCAAAAGAATCATATTCCATAATATCATTAATCTCCCTTTTTTGAACTATTTATTCAAGTTCATCTCCTTCAAAATCCCCAAGGAATCAAATCCGATATTGCAATTATCGCTTGATGCCCTAAACTAGAATGAATTCTGAGTTCCTTCATTGGAGCCGTTTTTCTAAATCGGAAAAATTTTCACGCATTCAGACGCTAAAGCTCATTAATCTAATTATTTTTATTAATTTCATTGAACTAATTTCATGTGTTGCTTGATTTTGGATATTTCCGCTATTCAAATCATTCTAAAAGTTAATCCCAAATTTGCATATTAGGATTTTAGCGTTTGTCCAACGTCAAAAAGCAATCCGTACTTGGGAAAGAATCACATAGGTTTTGCATTTTCCAATGCTCATCAACACTGATTTTCCTTAGTTTCTCAGCATAGATATCACGAACTCGATTAGAATCAATTATTAATATGTTGAATTCCGAGATCGTACGACAAATATATCAAGGGCCAAATTTTCAAGTCGGGTGCGTGAAAATTTGGTTTATCCAAACAGCATCAACACATTTCGATGGTGCTTTCATTACAGGGGTATCAGAAAATTGATGAATTTTTTTTTTTTTTTTTTATATCCGTGGATGTCCGCGCCAGCTTGTGCGCACCTCGACTAATCCCACGAGGCCTTGGAGCTAACGACCGGGTAATACTCCAGTGGCCCTGAGGGGACTTGAACTGGTGACCATTGCGGAGCAAGCCCAAGGCCTGACCAACTGAGCTACCCCTCCGGGTTAAACTGATAAATTTTTACTATTCATACAACTATTTTGAAGTTCAAAGTTTACTTCTTAAATATAGGTCTTTTGCAATATCTGAGCACATCACTATGTAGAGTTCAAAAAATCGTGCGAACTGGGTTGCTTATTTGTCTAAATCAGTCTAGAAACGATCTCGATATGCACATCCAAAATCTTAGGAGTATTTTGGTCATTTGAAAATTCGAGCACTGTTCACATGATCAAAACCATCTGATGTAAAGTTCATTGAAAAATAATGTGTATTTTTTATCTCTAGATCTGAATATGCACAAATCTCAAGCTATATTTGGACCAAATGATTGTCCTTTTTAAATATAGATCAAATGCACACAGTTACAGTAATAGTACATAGGACTCGAAAAATTGTGTTAATTAGACTATTTATTTGTCCAATTTCGATGAGAAGGGTGCCCCATGGGATATTAAAGTTTTATATAGAAGCGTTTATGTAATCTAACTGGGCCTAAATGAGCCCAATAAAACGGGCATGGTCAAACCTGAATCAGGCCTAGCCCTAAGCCTGGACATGGTCCTTGCCTCAAAGACGTGTTGACTATAGGCTGCGTCTGGTCAAATAGTTAACCTGCACAAACTGAAACGTTCAGGCATGCGGGTAGACAAGCAGATTTTGGTGCCTCTTGGTGAGAGTGTTGGATGTCAAGTTGAAGATCTTCCCATTACATGTATAGGTCTTCCATTGGATGTGGGCAAACCGAGAGCAAAGTTTTGGGATCCTGTTCTATGTAGATTTGAAGATAGACTAGCAATATGGAAAAGTAAGATGTTGAGTAATTCAGGTAGATTAACTCTAATCAAATCTGTGCTTTCCTCATTTCCTTTTTTTTATATGTTTGTTCAGAGCCCCTGTTTCAATTGTGAAGAAGATGGAAAGAATTATTATACTTTCTATGCGAAGGGGGGAGGAAGATAAGAAATTTCATCTCATATATTGGGAGACTTGTTGTTTATCCAAAAAGGATGGGGGTTTGGGCATTCGGAGACTTGGAATCACAAATAAAGGCCTTCTAGGGAAGTAGTGGTGGGAGAATGGGAGAGGGAGATGAGAATGAACATGATCACTTGTGGTGGAAGGTGGTTCGAGCTAAGTAGGGAAATCCCTCCAATATCAATACCTT
The DNA here is from genome assembly GCA_021018995.1 of Chloranthus sessilifolius. NCBI lineage: Eukaryota > Viridiplantae > Streptophyta > Magnoliopsida > Chloranthales > Chloranthaceae > Chloranthus > Chloranthus sessilifolius. The sequence goes on along the minus strand of CM037592.1, from coordinate 34,722,023 downwards.
GAGGAGACCTGCTGTTAGAGGATCCAGCTGGAAGAGTGTTCGTTCTGTTTCGGAGGAATTTTGGAGCTGGATGACGACTCTGTACTGAGTCGTCATCGATTACATAATTTTTTTTTTTTTTTTTAATATAATCGATGGCGACTCTGTATAGAGTCAATGACGACTTTGTACAGAATCGATGACGACTCTTAAAATGATCGGTACCGACTGTGTACAGAGTCGATATCGCCTTTTTCTCATATCTATCTTTAGAATTATCGATTTTATATTGTAGTCTTCAAATCTGACGGCATAAATCTCGTTTCACATCGCGTAAATATAGAAAAATGTAAATATTTAAAATTTTAAATTATATAGGTGTATCCTCTTCTTCCTCATTCTAATCTGCTACAGTCTCTAATGAAAAAGGTGTATCTGGGTCGATCCAAATAGCAGATCGGAATAGTTTGGATTGAGGAGAAGACGCAGTCACCTTCGCTACCTCTGACTTTTAAAAACTGTACCAGATTAAAATGAGGAAGAAGATGTTTTTGTGCGTTAAAGAAAGGGGGTAATTTGGACTTTTTGCTATCCTTAGGGTCGCTTAGGCTTGGAGCTGGTTGATTTGGGTAAAGGTGAAACTACAGGGCCTCTGACGTGAAAGCTGTATCTGACAGGGCCGGTCAGGTAAATTTCCCTTGGGATATTCGGGTGCACAGAAACTTGAAAGAGGAAGAGGAAGCTTCGATGATATCTTTGCTGCAGCTCTTGAATTCTAGTCATAGAAACTCTTTCAATAGAGAACTCGGGATATGGAGACATCATTCTAAAGGGAGATTTTCAGTTAAATCTTTCTTAATATATGTTGCTATATATTGCTCCTTGTTAGCACAATTGGGTTAAAGTGTGGAAGATTAAGGTTTCGTCTAAAATTAAGTTCTTTGGCTGGAGTGTAGGATGGGGAAGAATTCTCATTATTGATCAATTTAATAGGAGGGGAATGAGATTGAGAAATAGATGTGTGATGTGTTTTCAAGACGAAGAATCCACTTGTCACGTCCCCAATTTTTTTTTTTGAGAAGGTAACAAACAATATATTAGAAAGAAGAAAAGAAATCGGGGTACAAAGCACATACCTTGTAGGGTAGTAAGAAACTACCCACAGCAAAGGAAAATAGAAAAACTCAGCAAATCACTCAAGAACTCAACCCCCCGGTCCATCAGGAAACAGGACCAGCAGCAGTAGAAACAATGCCCAAAACAGTCAATAGCAGTCCACAGCCCCCTACATGCAACAGTCCTCCCATAATCTCAGAAAGTAGTTGTTCCCGTCGTGATCTTGCGAGCGTTCCAACTAACCACCATATCTCTGATTTCTCTTATAATAAGCGCGAAAGGCTTTGCTTTAGGATTAAAAATTCTATTATTTCTTTCCAACCAGATCGCCCAAAACCCCGCATACACCGTTAGCAACCACAACTCTTTCTTTGGGTCCTCGAGTGTACCTCTTTCCACATATCCATCATTTGTTCTGGCCAATGCGGCATAACCCAATCGATCTTGAATAGCTTGAAGATCATACACCAAATCGACCACGTGAAGGAAGATATGATCGATCGACTCCGTCCCCCTCATACAAAGCATACATTTGTTGATCACTGAGATATTTCTTCTGACGAGCTGATCCCTCGTAAGAACTTTTCTTTTAACCAACGGCCAAGAGAAAAATTTAATTTTTGGCGGCATCTTTATCTTCCAGAACCCGGTCCACATAATATTTTGGGGATTCCCAGTTTGTCTCTCCTTTTGGTTGTTATAGAAAGATTTGACAGTAAAGCGTCCTTTAGCTGAATACTTTCATTCCCTAATGTCTTCATGACCCGTGTTTTAACTCAAGCCTCCCAGAACATCCATCAGGTTGGAGTATTTTTCCTTCTCCCATTCCCACAATCTATGCCTTAATTGAACATTCCATTCCACAGAATTACTAAGCATATGGAACGAGCTGCTGACCTTGGCGTCCTTGTAGATTGCAAGTCCAAAAATGATTGGAAACCTTCTATACAACGGTTGATCCTCAACCCAAATGTCTTTCCATAACCTTATTCTCTGACCGTCACCCCGCCGGAATCTAGTCCCCTCAAGAACGTCCTGTGCACATCTTTTGACAGCCTTCCACCATTCCGTTCTATGGCGGTGGTTCGAAGAATCCTCATCCGGGGCCTCGTATTTAGCAGTTGTAATCTGACACCACAACTTATTTCTTTCTCCTTCCTTTCCCATCCGCCACACCCACTTGGCGAGGAGTGCTCTATTAATTACCCTCAGGTCTCTGATTCCAAGACCACCATGCTCTTTAGGTTTACAACAATCCTCCCACCTAACGAGGTGTAACCTCTTTCGATCTCCCGCTCCCTCCCAAAGGAAATCCCTTATAATTTTTTCCAAATTGAGAATCACAGCAGTCGGTGCCCATAAGAAGACATCATAAAAGCAGGGATGGAAGCTAAGGTTGACTTGATGAGAGTCAACCTCCCGTCATAGCTTAGCAATTTACTCTTCCAAGTCGTTAATCTCTTCTGAAATCTCAGTGCCACCCTATCCCATAATCGCACCCTTCTCCTCTCGAATCCCATAAGGATTCCTAAGTACGATATCGGTAAAGTCACAGTAATGCACCCCATCTATGTAGCCACCCTGTCAGTAACCTCGGCAGGCATGTTTATCCCAGACAGATTGGATTTGTGTATGTTAATCCGTTGTCCCGAAATCGCTTCGAAGATCGTTAGAACGTCCTCTGTCGCCTTAATTTCCATGTCTCCACTGTTCCCATTGCAGAAGACCAAAGTATCGTCTGTGTACTGAAGGTGAGAAATGAAAGGACTTGAGTCAGCCGTGGCCAAACCCCTTATGAGATTTAGCTCATCAGCCCTGGCGAAGAGTTTGTGTAGTGCCTCCCCTGCACAGTTGAAAAATAAGGGAGATAGGGGGTCCCCTTGCCACACATCGGATCATTGTGCTCACTTGAAAATATCACACTACGTCACATATCCATGATCATAATTATGTTAATTAATTCATAAAGATCTGCATATAAATGCAATGGAAAAATAACTATTAAAAGCGCACACATAAATTTTCTTTTTCCCATCATCATGAGAGCAATACTAAAATATGAGATAACAACCTATTATACCAAGTTCTATGTCTGCTCTTTAAATTAAATAAAAAAACTGAAATCTTTCATAATCCATCTTCATAATAAACTTGTTCATAAAAATAAATCTGAAATAAATGTCTCAAAGTCCTTTCTAGTGTATAAAGAAAAACCTAATCAACTAAGCTTCAAATCCTTATTCGCTTAAATTTGAATTTTCATCAATCAATGACGCATCTACATCATCCACTTCATGTATAGTTGTACTCTCTGAAATCCTAAACAATGGGTCAGTTTACCAAGTAAACCGGTATGGACCAGATATAATGAGGCTAATAGAAAAGGTCTATTACTCAAACTAACTCATAAAATCAATCAATAACAAAGATATAACTTGTGACATAAATAATGAGTAAAGCAATAGAATGAAACTGAAACATAGCATTAAATCTAAAAAACCATTGATTCATGTGTGGTCATTTTAATTGTGCATTTAATGCTCATGAATCGATATGCATAATGGACATGGTTATCTCTTTCTTAATCATTATCCTAATCTTCTCTAATCCTTCAATTAGTATCTACGTAAACCTTCACATCACTTCTCTTCAGTTAAGTAGTAAGCTTAAAATTAAAAACCTTCTCTTATCTCTTCAGTCTTATCATTTAATGCAATAGGTCTTTCATTCTTATTCATGTTAATTCCTCTAACATAAGCCCATAAAAATTCTATTGTAATCATAAAAATATTTTACTTTCATGCGTCATGTCGTAAAGGTATCTTTTCACTTTTATGACTGTCATGAATGTATATGCATAGAAAAATTGAAAATCAATCAATTATGCAATAGGTCCTTCACTTATTTAGGCTTACATATCATAAACATATAATCTCTATCGATTCCTACTTGTTTTATGTTGTGTAAATCAAACAGTCTAGGTTGCATGGATTCTAAGCAATAAAAACAAGGATGAATATAAATAAACAATTAAGCATGATGATTAAACATAGACAATATTTAAATTAGAATAGAAAATTATTGCTTCCATCTTGGGCAAATTATAAAATTCTGGACTATGCACATAATTTCGTGATCAATCACGTAACCCTGTGTACCATCAAAAATCTATGATTAAGCATCAAAATTTAACAATCTAACATGAAAAGTATTCATTAAATGAAATAAACCCTAATTCCTATTTTATTTTTTTGTTATCTCTGTTTCGGATTAATCTCAATATGATTTCTCCATACCTCTAGTCTTTGTGTAAAATTGACGTAACTCTTCTCCCTTGATCCAATCTAACGCTTTAATCCGAAATCTGGTCATGTCGTACACTCCTCTCGTGTTCTTCTAAGACTTCAAACCGGAAACTCTAGGGTTTCTCTTCTAAGTCTCCTTCTCTAGAATTTTCTCTCCTCTCTTCTCTCTCTCTAACACTCTAGGATTCTCAAAAGTTCTATAAATTCTGTAAATTAAACTTAATACCTATATTTATAATACTTTAAGGTTTCTTATTTAGATTTAACTCTATTTAGAATTTCCTACATGGGTCTTAAGTGATTCTATGGGCCTTTAATTACTTATTAGATCTTTAATTAGTTATTGGGTCTTTAGTTAATTTACTAGCATATTTTAATGGTCCATTAAACATTACTAAACACACCCCAATTATTACTAACATATATTTAAAGGCTTTTAAGGTTTATTAATTATATTAATTAATTATCATGGGTCATTATTAAATAAATTAGACATTATGTATATATGCAATAACTAATTAAGTGTATCAAATCAATCAAACAAAATCATAATCACAATTTAAAGTAAATAATTAAAATCTAAATAAGCGAAAAATTTCAGTCGATACACCACTAATCATCTTCTATTGCATTGTTGGGTGGTTAGAGAAGTTTGGAATGTGGTCTTCCGGGTCTTTGGAATCTCGTGGATTTTTCCTCTATCTAGTGCTGATTTATTGGGGGTTTGGAGGGGGGTGTCTTTGGAAGGGATGCTGGGAGAGTATCAGAAATTTATGGCTCTTTTCTGTAATGTGGGTTATCTGGTCTGAAAGGAATAATAGGATTTTCAATTGGATAAGAAAACCCGTCTCTTTCATGCTGAAAGGTGTTCGTGATTAGGCCATCAGTTGGATTCTAATTGGAATCCATAGTGATCAGTTGGATGAAGGAAATATCTGTCTTGATTGGGTGAACCTGCACGTTTAGCTCTTTTACCCTGTTGCACAGGGGAGGTTGCTTCCATGGTTTTGATGACGTATTGGTTTTGGGGTGAGGATTTTTATCTTGGGTTCTCTTTTCTCTTGGTTTGGTTCAGGATCTCGGTGGCCTTTTTGTTCATTTCCAGGTCTTTATTTTTCTACAGTTTTAATAAAATCTTTCCTATCAATCCAAAAACAAAAAAACAAAAAATCAATTTTCACTATGAGACAGAAATACCCTTAGGATACACCATTATACCCAAAATTTCCTCTATGAGGCTAGGCCAAATGTGTGTTGCTTCCACATAGAAGATGGTACAGGCACTCCTCAAGTGCCCCAACTGCCCAATTCATCTCCTAAACAGGCTTTTAAGTAATAGGTGATACAAAAAGAGTAACAAACATAAACAAGTTATAAATGTCAAGCAAATATATTTAATGTTATAATAATTTAAGTAGGTGAAATTACCTAGAGGCCATGTAAACGAGGACAAAAATCTAGATCCTTACTGTTCATTTTGACATGTTCACTGAACCATGGCCAATCAGACTGTTGTCCAACTAGATTGACCAAACCAGCTATGACGTCCCCAAACTTACACACCTAATCAATGTGCTCATCTAGAGACGCCACACTACGTAACATACATATAGGGCTACAATTAATAAAGATTATATAAAATAATGATCCCCATAAGCACAACAGAAACAAAAGCTAAAACAAAATCCATAGTAATATATATATATATATATAACTTAACTGAAAATCATCATCGAATCCGAAACATAAAATCCATAAGTACGTGTCCTATCAACTACTGTTTCTCAAAACCAAAATAAAGTAAACATCTCTCATCTCTCCAAATAAAAGTAGTAAATCTCAACTCTCAAATACTCCTTCGTCAAGATCTGGATTCACGCACTTAATGGTAGTGTCCAATCTCTACGTCAACTCCCAGCCCTGGCTATCCCATTGTAAAACAATGAAGATGTAAGTACAAAGATTTAATATGGGCCAATCATAGGATCTCTAATATTAAGAAATCCATATAGATGCTTAAAACAAAATCATAAGTAATGAAGTGATAAACAAAAGCAATATCATGACGGCATAGAAGACAATAAGAATAATCAACTGCATAGCATGTGAATCCATGAAGAACAATAAAGTAATTGAGTTGACAATTTGACTTGTAGAGTTCATGTCTCTATCCTAGTCCAATTTCAATTAACTTATTAATGCATGTGCAACATAAATCATACATGAACATGATTATCATATATGATCCACCATTCCAACTACTTACTTAGTTGGCTGTGGGGTAGCACATAACTATGTGAATTATGTACTGGCCATCTTATTTATTTTAGGTTACTTGCCTATAGAGTCCGGTTTCTATGGCTTACAATAGCTTATTAGTATGCATGCTTACATCTTCTTGACCTCATTTACCTAGCTTATTAGTATGCAAGCTTACATCTTGTTAACTTTTTTTCCTTTTCTCATGACATATTCATAATATTAGACCCGTAGACTCATGATCTACTCAAGTCTCTTCATAGTTCTCTTTTCATTATTCATTAATCATGATTTAAGGTCTTGTCTTGGCGTAAGATCTTCCCTCTTTTGACATGATCAAGCATACTCAAGAACAATACGGAAAGACATCGATAACACGTGTAATATTTCCTCTTGATTAGTCCATGGTAGAATTTCACAATTCATTAACATTAATCTTAGATTCATACTCAATCCTAATCATTCTAAAAGATAGGTATTGATCAAACTATTCAGGTGATATTTACTGTAATATCCCGAATATTTTGGCTTATTTTTCGTTTACCTCGATAAGCGTGTCCGAAAAATATTGTGGAATATTTTGAATTTTTGGTAAGCTAAGGCTATAATAAGACTAATGGCCAAAGGAATAAGCCTTGAGAGGTGTGCAAGTCAAGAAAGCGATGACTTACACAATAAGGTTGGTGTTTGTGTTTAGCACCGGATATGTTTTCAACTTAAGTGGATAAGTTGCAATTATAAAAATCTAGATATTATTTTTGCTTGGCTTTTGGGTTATAAGAGAGAGTGAAAGAGAAGTTTCACTTCTCTCTCTCGTTGGAAATTTAAGTCCTTAAGCCTTGCATCTTCTAATCCTAAATCTGGAGAGTTTGAGAATTCCTCTCTCCATCTCAACCATTAATTAGCCTTGTGCTTAAAATCTGATCGATTTGAGCTAGTGGAAGAGAAGGATGAGGGAGAGATTGTTACTGTGTTGATAAGGATCTGTGCAGTGGAGGAAGGGTTATAATGGGCTGATTTGAAGTTTTTAAACCATTAAGCTTGGAGATTGGTTCCGGTGCGTGAATAGGTGCAACGGGATCAACGGTTTAAGCTACAAGAGGTAGGTCCTTGAAACCTCTTTGTGTCAATTTAATTTATGTTTTGTTTAGATTTGAATCAGTAGGGTTAATTATAAATCCGATGGTTGTGGTTGAATATAAGAGAAAGAATCAAGACATGAAAAGTTGACAGCCACAGAACCAGAGAAATTCGAGGGTCGAATTTCAAATCGAGGGTCGAAATTGGAATTCGACCATCGATTTGAAAATCGACAGTCGAAATCTGTATTTTTAGTGCCTGAAGCAATTTTTGGAAATCGAGGGTCGATTTCCAATTCGAGGGTCGAATTTGGAAATCGACCATCGAATTTCAAATCGAGGGTCGATTTTCAGATTTTTGTGACTGATGAGATTTTTGGAATTCGAGGGTCGAAATTGAAATCGACCATCGAATTTTGAATTCAACCCACAAATTTGAATTCTAGGGTCGAATTCTGTCCTGTTTCTGGCATTTGAAATTTTTGTTGGATTTTTTCGCAGCAAGCTTTTGGTTTGATTTTTGGTTCTATATTAACACTGAGAGTGTTAATATATGTAGGTTTTGACTTTTGGGAGTCCTTGGTGAGGACTGCTTGTGCATGATTTTAAATCTTCTTTGTTGAGGTAGGGGAACCCTATATTTAATTTGCATTGAATTATAAGTATACCTGATTTGACTGTTTCTTTTAAGAGGCACAAATTTGGAAATTCTGTTACACCTAGCATGAATAAGACTCTGCATATAAGACACAAATATGAAATTTGAAAACTTTGTTATGATTAAGAACTTTGTAATTCGAACCTCAGAACCTCAGTTAATCTTTGAATCAGATCTTTGAATCAGAACTTCAGAAAAATCAGTATTATGTTATGAATAATAAGCCCTGATATGTGTTAGCATTTGCATTCGATTTGGGGTTCATACGGACGATGCCCTAGATTCTACCAACCGTGTTGACGGTATTACTTTGGCGCAAGTTTCCCTCATAGCGTAGGGGCTTGTTGCACTTTAGAAATGGTTCATGAACGACGATGGTCAGTAGGGTTTTCCATCGGTCACGTAGTCTGCTCTCATGCTATAGGAAATTTGGGAGATCAAATTAAGTTATAAATTTAAGACAAGAAGCATGCTAAATCAGAAGATTTTCGAACACATCAGATTTATGTTATCAATTTTGACTCAGGATTAGAACTGGAAATTTAATTTGCAAAGCATCATTTGAAAGCCATATTTGATCCGATTTCTGTCTTTTGAAAATCTTACTTATGATAAAATGCAAATAGATCTGTTTCCTCTATTGAGCTTGGTTGTTAGCTCACCCTCGACTATACGTCATAGGTGCTGAGACTGACCTTGGGTTAGAGGATCTGGAGGACTCCGATTATATTCCCGAGGAGGAATTGGACATAACAGCTGAGGAGTTTTTTCCTTGATCCTCGATCCCTTATTTTTGGTACTTTTGTCAGAATATTATTTTGGATATTGGGCCCTAGGCCATTATTTTGATTCTTTTGATATCACTCAAGGAACTATTATTGTGAACCACTATTTTAGGTGTTGGATTGGCCATCACCGGTGGTTCTTCTTGGTTCCTCATAGTGATATATTTTTGTTGTTAAAAAGCTTCTGTTTTTGAATTATTATATGCTTTGCCTCTGTCTTTAGATCTTTGTTATGTTGCTGGCTTCTGTTTGTTACGGCTTATTGAGAAATCAATAAGTTGATGAACCGGCCATTCCTATACCTTAGGGATGGAAAAGTCAGGTCGTCACAGTTGGTATCAGAGCGAGGCTCTAGGTTTAGAGTCTTAGGACTAAGGGATTGTATTGTTTTAACAATCAATACTAATCATTTGTTATTGTTTTTCAACAATGACAGATCAACATGCCTCCACAGTTTAGAGGCAGAGGCCGAGGTATAGATGGACCTCGTACGGCTCGCATCGAAGAGATAGATGAGGGCGTAGGCACCTCATATGGCAGAGGGCGAGCTGCATCTGGCCCTAATACAGATCCTTTGGGAGCTGCTAGACCTAACGGAGGAAATGTTGACCAGGTGTTGGCAGCCTTGGCCACCAACATGGCTCAACAGACTGCTTCCATAGACCGACAGACAGAGATGCTGGCAGCCAGGAGGATTCGCAGAGTTTAGGAGGATGAGACCTCCTACATTCTCAGGGAAGACGGATCCTATGGAAGCCGAGGCATGGCTGGATGAGATCGAGAAAATTTTTGAGGTGTTGCAGTGTACTGATGTCGAGAAAATACGCTGGGCATCTTTCAAACTTTTAGGCGAGGCCAGCCCGTGGTGGAAGTTTGTTTTCCGGATGAGAGAGCAGGACTACTCCAATACTCCATGGACTTGGGCAGAGTTCGTGGAGACGTTCAACAATCAGTACTTTTCGAAGATCTTACGTAACCAATGGGAAGTCTAATTTATTGAGCTCAAGCAGAATGAGATGTCAGTGCGCGAGTATGGCGCAGAGTTTGATAGACTGTCCCGATTTGCACCCTTACACGTGGCCACTGAGTTGATGAGAGCTCAGAAATTTTAGAGAGGTTTGAGGCCGAACATTCAGGAGAGGGTGTCGATGTGGGAAATGGAGACGTATGCGGGCGTCATGTCCAAGGCCCTTATTGCAGAGAAAGACATTCAAAAACAATACTTGAGGCGAGAGCAGGAAACAAAAATAGGTTTGGCCAGGGACAATAGAGTGCTTCAGAGCAGGTGAACAAAAAGTCGAGGTTCTCTAAACCTCCTCCCTACCCTAGTTAGCCATCATATTCTAGACCAGCTGTTGCTTCAAGACCAGTGACGTCTTCCTATCAGAGACCGCAGAGTTCGTCACCAGGACGACCTTTCGGGCGGGAGCACTCTGCAGTGGAGCTTACGTGGCTCGGGGTTCGTGAGAGGATCATGTTACTCCTGTTTCTACCCAGTGTGTGCAGATGTAGGAAACCACATAAGGCGGAAGATTGCAGACGGAACCTTTGGAGGATGCTTCAGGTGTGGACAGATTGGTCACATGATCAAGGATTGTCCTGATGTTGAAAAGGGACGGACTACGTCAGTCTCTACGCAAAAGTCGACGCGACCTACAGTTCAAGGTCGAGCTTATGCGGTGACTGCACAGGATGCCCAAACGTCGAATAACGTAATCCAAGGTATCATTAAAGTTGAGATGTCATTTATGAAATTGATTCAATTATTTTAAATGTTTAAATTCCTTCAAGTCAATTATGTTAAACCACATTGGAATCATTGCATATAATTAACAAACTTTTTAATTAAAGGTACCCTTATGATGAGTCGTCGAGGCGACCTGAATAAAATTGAAGCACGAGTACTTATAAACCCTGGGTCTACACACTCGTTTATTACTCCTCCCTTCTCAGAGAAGTTGGCTATTATTCCCAAACCCCTTGCCTTTATCTTGGATGTGAAGATCCCTACGAGAAGTTCGGTATGCATGGATACAACATGTCAGTCAGTCATAGTGATGATTGATGAGCACGAGACAGTGACCGACATGATTACGTTGAGCATGGAAGGGTTCGACGTCATTCTCGGAATGGATTGGTTGGCAGCTTATCACGCAAGCGTGGACTGTCTACGAAAGATAGTGACCTTCCGACCGCCAAAGCAAAAATCCTTCCGATTCTGTGGAGTTAAATCAAAGGTTGCGCCGTTGGTTTCAGCCATTAAGGCCGAGCGCATGATGAAGAATGGTTGCAGTGAATATCTGGCCTACTTGTAAGATTCTACAGAGAAGAAGAATGACTTGGCTCTTATCAAGGTGGTCTGTGATTATCCTGATGTCTTTCCAGAGGACTTTCTTGGATTACCACCTGACCGAGAGATTGAGTTTGCAATTGAGCTATCACCGGGTACAGAACCATTATCCAAAGCTCCATATCGAATGGCGCCTGCTGAGTTGAAAGAACTCAAGGAACAACTTTAGGAGTTGTTGGACAAAGGCTTTATTCGGCCGAGTGTTTCTCCTTGGGGTGCACCGGTTCTTTTTGTAAAAAAGAAGGATGGATCGATGCGTCTGTGTATCGATTATAAGCAGCTCAACAAGATGACGATTAAGAATCGCTATCCTCTTCTGTGGATAGATGACTTATTTGATCAGTTGCAGGGTGCAAGGTTCTTTTCAAAGATTGATCTGAGGTCAGGCTATCACCAGCTCAAGATCAAGGTGGAAGATATATCCAAGACTGCGTTTCGGACGCGTTATGGCCACTATGAGTTTTTAGTGATGCCGTTTGGATTGACGAATGCGCCTGCATCTTTCATGGATCTGATGAACAGGGTGTTCAAACCACATCTTGATAAATCTGTGGTGGTTTTCGTAGATGACATCCTCATCTATTCGAAAACCAGAGAGGAGCATGTGTAGCATCTGAAGATGGCTCTTCAAACACTCAGGGACCATCAATTGTATGCCAAACTCAGTAAGTGTGAGTTTTGGCTTGAGCAGGTCAGTTTCTTGGGCCACATAGTCTCTGAAGCGGGTATATCAGTGGATCCTATGAAGATAGATTCTGTGGTGACATGGGAACAACCTACGACAGTTACAGAGGTCCGAAGTTTCCTTGGTTTGGCAAGGTACTATCGGAGATTTTTCGAGGGTTTCTCGAAGATATCGGGTCCACTTACACAGCTCATGAGAAAGAATGCGAAGTTTGATTGGACAGAGCTGTGCGAGCAGAGCTTTCAGGAGCTGAAATGTCGATTGACTACTGCACCAGTACTTGCTATACCTTATGGCAGTGGAGGTTTCGCAGTATTTAGTGATGCTTCTTATAGCGGATTAGGCTGTCTACTTAATCAACATGAGCGGCTCATTGCGTATGATTCTAGGCAGTTGAAGGACCATGAAAGAAACTATCCAACGCATGACTTAGAGTTAGCAGCTGTTATATTTGCCTTAAAGATCTGGAGACATTACCTCTACGGTGAGATCTTCGATATATTCACCGATCATAAGAGTCTTAAGTACCTATTCGCTCAAAAGGACTTGAATATGAGGCAGCGACGATGGATGGAGTTCTTGAAGGACTACGATTGCACTACTCAGTACCATCCGGGAAAGGTGAACGTCGTTGCGGATGCTCTTAGTAGGAGGTCTTCAGCACAGTTGTTACATCTTGTTAGCCAGATTCAGCGATGGAAGCTTTTGGAGGATATGGCTTTGGGCAGCTCACGGTTCGATGTCAAAGGCTCGAGAGCATTGATGGCTACACTTGTATTATGCCCTACGCTCTTCGAGAATATCAGGAAGCTTCAGATGACCGATGATGAGCTGATGGCAATCAGACGAGATGTCCAGAATGGCAGCAAGAAGGATTTCTCCATACGAGTAGATGAGACCTTGTTGTTTCACGACCGTGTATGTGTACCGTCGAGTACAGAGCTTCGGGACACCATTCTGGAAGAGGCTCACAAATCCATGTATGCCATACATCCTGGTAGCACCAAGATGTATCAAGACTTGATGAAGAGTTTCTGGTTGCTAGGTTTGAAACGCGACGTCGCTGAGTACGTATCGCGGTGCTTGGTTTGTCAACAGGTTAAGGTTGATCATCAGAATCCTGCAGGCCTATTGCAGCCTTTACCTGTGCCTTAGTGGAAATGGGAAGCTATTTCAATGGATTTCATACTCGGGTTGCCGAAAACACTGAGGAAGAACAATGCCATATGGGTCATTGTCGATCGGCTAACCAAGTCTGCTCATTTCTTGCCATACAATACCACTTATACAACCAGTAGACTTGCAGAGTTATACCTGAAGGAGATTGTTAGACTGCATGGGATACCGGCTAGTATTGTGTCTGACCGAGACCCGTTGTTTACTTCACACTTTTAGCAGGGATTTCAGGAGGGAATGGGTTCTCGTCTTGACTTTAGTTCGATGTTTCACCCACAGACGGACTGCCAGACTGAGCGAGTAAATGAGATAATTAAGGACATGCTGAGAGTGTGCATGTTGGATTTTCACGGGTCATGGGATCAACACTTACCTCTGATCGAGTTCGTCTACAACAATAGCTTTTAGGCTAGCATCGGTATGGCTCCGTTCGAGGCTTTATATGGACGACGGTGCAGATCGCCGTTGAATTGGGAAGAAGTGGGTGAGAAGCTCATTATTGGCCCTGAGATAGTCGAGCGCATGACTGAGACGGTTCAGTTGATTCGCGAGTGACTACGAGTAGCTCATAGTCGTCAGAAGAGCTACGCCGATCTCAAAAGGAGACATGTGGATTTTAAGGTAGCTTTTGCTATGAACATGTGTAATTCTTCACTTGGTACATATTCCATGTGAAAATTGGCACTAATACTTGATTTTTCAGGTCGGCGAGAATGTCTTTGTTCGGATTTCGCCTACGAAGGGTGTTATGCAGTTCGGGAAACGAGGGAAACTGAGTCCTCGATACGTTGGGCCTTTTGAGATATTAGGCCGAGTCGGAGAGGTTGCATACCGCATAGCGCTACCGCCGCAATTGTCAAGCATGCACAACGTCTTCCATGTGTCGATGCTGCGTCGATACATTCGTGACCCGACTCACGTGCTTGATTACCAACCCATCGAGCTTCAGGATGGTTTGAAGGTGATTGAGGACCCGGTTCAGATCTTGGACCGCAAGGAACAGATCCTACGCACTAAGAGAATTCCTTTGGTTCTCGTGCAATGGCAGAATCATACACCGGAGGAAGCCACCTGGGAGAGTGAAGCTGAGCTTTAAGAACAATTTCCGCGCCTTTTTGATTGATTTTGTTGAGGATTTGTATATGGGATATTTTGTATTTTGACCTTTTTAGTATGTACTTTGTTTTATATTTATATAAATTTTGGTGAGTGATTTTTGTCGGATCAATCCACATTAAATTTGTGCTTAATTAAAAGTCTCTATCTTGTAAAATGGGGTAATTTTGGGCCTTAGACCAAACTCTGGTAGGTTACTCACTAATGGTCATGTGAAATAACTTTGGGCCTATAGTAAGCTACTTCCTACAATTTCAATGAGAAATTTGGCCTTGATACTGATGTCATGGTCTGAATTCATGATGGGAATGAAATGGGCTCAAAGATGGTCCCTTAGGACCCAAAGGAATGGCTAAATTTTCACAATTTTAACAAATTTTGAAGGCCATAGGTGTTTTAAAATTCAAGTGTCGAAACTCAAAATCGAGGGTCGAATTTGCATGAACAGTGCATAGGCAGTTTTAAGCCAAAAATAGGCCTGAGCAAATTTTTTGAAAATCAAGGGTCGATTTCCATTTCGAGGGTCGATTTTCAAATCGGCCATCAATTTTGAAATCGAGGGTTGATTTTATCGTTTTAAATGGGGGTCTGTTTGGGTGTTTGCCATTTCATGTTTGCATTCTCAGTGGGTTGAGCTTAGGGTTTTTGAGGTTTTTGGCGATTTTGGAGTTTCTAGTCCCAATTTCTGGCTGAAATCGAAGGGGGATTAACTACTCAGTGCATAGGGCATTGGATTTCAACACTTGGAAATCGGATATGGGGCTTTCTCAAGGTAACCTTTCACACATTTGTGAACTTTAGAGCTTTCTTTTCCTGCAATCTCTTAGGGTTCTATTATTTTTTTTGTTTACATGGGGCCTAAGAAAGCCACCCTCATTCGAAATCCAACCTCTAAGAGACCAGCTTCTAAGGCTGCGTCTTCTAGCCGATCTAAACAGCTCGAACAACCACCTCAGTCGGCTCCACCCACCCATCAACCAATTCCACCTCTGTCCCCTCCAATATTAGAACAGCCCACAGAATTTTGGAGCATTATGGGCTTTACCACTGAATATATTTTTCACCCTGAGTTGTTTAATCAGTAAACAACCACTCAGTGGGCGGGAGAATACCTCGAAAAATCCCGGATGACTTCACTGTGCACAGCTTTTAGTGATCATTTTTACCCTCGTTTGGTGCGCCTGTTTTACCAATAGATGCGCCGCGAGGATGGTCAAAAGATTTATACCTCGATTGACGGTCGAGATTACACGTTTGACCTCGAGGACATGGTTGTGGCACTACGTTGCCCACTGAAACACTCTGCCACTATGGGTTTGGGTCCTCCTTTCCCCTAACCAGTCCTCTTTAAGGATGTGATTACCCAAATGACGCAGGGTCGTCATGGGTCCGGTAAATCCATTGTCCGCATACATATGCCTGAGTCTATGTGGATATTGGATAAAATTTTCAAGACCACCCTTTACCCCTTTGGTCATAAATCCGAGCGCACCGGTCCCCTACAACAAATTTTGTTTGTTGCTTACAAGGAGCGATAGTTTAGTGCTCCTGAGGTCCTTTTAAAGGGGATTATAAAAGCCCGCGAGAAAATGGGGAAACAAGTAAAGAAGCCGAAAAGGGGCATTCCCTATGCCCGTTTGATTTCTGTGATGATTGAGAACTATCGAGCGGGCCCCGCGTATGATATCCCCCCTACCGAACCAAAATCTACCAATGGTCTAAAAATGTATAACCTCGTCAATTGGGGTCAAACCTACGGTCGACTTGTCAAGACCCCCACGGACCCAGTGGTACCTGATGCAGCAGCTAGCGATGATGATGAGGACCCTACACGTGTTGCCCTTGAGACGGCTGCCCCTACTCAGCCCCCATAGAACGACATCCTTACGCTCACGG
Organism: Chloranthus sessilifolius; assembly: GCA_021018995.1. Classification (NCBI taxonomy): domain Eukaryota; kingdom Viridiplantae; phylum Streptophyta; class Magnoliopsida; order Chloranthales; family Chloranthaceae; genus Chloranthus; species Chloranthus sessilifolius. The sequence continues at coordinate 34,705,619 of CM037592.1, read as the reverse complement.
AGTTTACGCACTAGATGACTGCGATGAGCCACCAGATCCAAGAGCTCACCCAGCATACCAGCTCTATGCGTCAGGAGTTGGACGTTCATGGCGGCGCTCTTTCTTACCTGATGCAGCATGCATTCCCCGATGATTATACTACGTATCTGGCCGACATCCGTGCCTCCGTGTATCGCCCTTCCACATCCGGCGCCAGTACCAGTATGCCTACTACGGCCGGAGAGGGTGCGGGTGACGATGCTGATGAGGGAGCTGATGATCCGGATCAGGCTGGTCCCGATGCTGCGAGGGGGTTTTAGAGCTGCTTTGGGGGGGGGGGTTATGCTCTATTTTAGATTTTTGGGGCATGTATTATTTTTACTACATGGATTATTTAGGACCTGGTGGTCCTCCATTTTTATATCTTTTATATTTCTGTTTTTGGGTTTGGTTTGGATACTATGGTTGTTTCGTCTTGTATATATTGCTCTATTGGTTTTACCTGCTATTTGCGTTTTACTTTCTCTGTGGGTCTATTTCGTCTTCTTTTGCACAGTTGGATTTTATTCTGTGGACATGTACTCTCCGTATGTGGATTTTGTTTGCTCTATGGGTTTTACTACCGGTGTGGGTTTGCTATCTAAGTGGATTTTTGTTCTTTCTGTTGCTATGTTGGGTTTTTGTTCTCATTATTGCTTTCATGCATCACTGTGCATTGGTCTCCCGGCACGTGACACTTGGGGTGTGGGCATCCATGTACGGATGCAATCCACTATAGCCCTTCTGGTGTCACATGCAGTATATCCACGTTACTACGGATCCCCTCCCTTGACTTGCATGCCCTGCGGGATCGGAACGCGGTGACCCATGTTTCCTTTTCGTTTCGTTGTATGGTATGTGATGCATTCAATTTTCGGGGATGAAAATTCCTAAGGAGGGGTGAATGTAATATCCCGGATATTTTAGCTTAGTTTTCGTTTACCTCGGTAAGCGTGTCCGAAAAATATTATGGAATATTTTGGATTTTTGGTAAGCTAAGCCTATAATAAGATTAATGGCCAAAGGAATTAGCCTTTAGAGGTGTGCAAGTCAAGTAAGCAATGACTTACACAATAAGGTTGGTATTTGTGTTTAGCACCGGATATGTTTTCAACTTAAGTGGATAAGTTGCAATTATAAAAATCTAGATATTATTTTTGCTTGGCTTTTGGGTTATAAGAGAGAGTGAAAGAGAAGTTTCACTTCTCTCTCTCGTTGGAAATTTAAGTCCTTAAGCCTTGCATCTTCTAATCCTAGATCTAGAGAGTTTGAGAATTCCTCTCTCCATCTCAACCATTAATTAGCCTTGTGCTTAAAATCTGATCGATTTGAGCTAGTGGAAGAGAAGGATGAGGGAGAGAGTGTTACTATGTTGATAAGGATCTGTGCAGTGGAGGAAGGGTTATAATGGGCTGATTTGAAGTTTTTAAACCATTAAGCTTGGAGATTGGTTCCGGTGCGTGTATAGGTGCAACGGGATCAACGGTTTAAGCTACAAGAGGTAGGTCCTTGAAACCTCTTTGTGTCAATTTAATTTATGTTTTGTTTAGATTTGAATCAGTAGGGTTAATTATAAATCAGATGGTTGTGGTTGAATATGAGAGAAAGAATCAAGACATGAAAAGTTGATAGCCACAGAACCAGAGAAATTCGAGGGTCGAATTTCAAATCGAGGGTCGAAATTGGAATTCGACCATCGATTTGAAAATCGACAGTCGAAATCTGTATTTTTAGAGCCTGAAGCAATTTTTGGAAATCGAGGGTCGATTTCTAATTCGAGGGTCGAATTTGGAAATCGACCATCGAATTTCAAATCGAGGGTCGATTTTCAGATTTTTGTGACTGATGAGATTTTTGGAATTCGAGGGTCGAAATTGAAATCGACCATCGAATTTTGAATTCGACCCACAAATTTGAATTCGAGGGTCGAATTCTGTCCTGTTTCTGACATTTGAAATTTTTGTTGGATTTTTTCGCAGCAAGCTTTTGGTTTGATTTTTGGTTCTATATTAACACTAAGAGTGTTAATATATGTAGGTTTTGACTTTTGGGAGTCCTTGGTGAGGACTGCTTGTGCATGATTTTAAATCTTCTTTGTTGAGGTAGGGTAACCCTATATTTAATTTGCATTGAATTATAAGTATACCTGATTTGACTGTTTCTTTTAAGAGGCATAAATTTGGAAATTCTATTACACCTAGCATGAATAAGACTCTACATATAAGACACAAATCTGAAATTTGAAAACTTTGTTATGATTAAGAACTTTGTAATTCGAACATCAGAACCTCAGTTAATCTTTGAATCAGATCTTTGAATCAGAACTTCAGAAAAATCAGTATTATGTTATGAATAATAAATCTTGATATATGTTAGCATTTGCATTCGATTTGGGGTTACGGATGATGCCTTAGATTCTACCAACCGTGTTGACGGTATTACTTTGGCTCAAGTTTCCCTCATAGCGTAGGGGCTTGTTGCACTTTAGAAATGGGTTCATGAACGACGATGGTCAGTAGCATTTCCCATTGGTCACGTACTCTGCTCTCATGCTATAGGAAATTTGGGAGATAAAATTAAGTTATAAATTTAAGACAAGAAGCATGCAAAATCAGAAGATTTTCGAATACATCAGATTTATGTTGTCAATTTTGACTCAGGATTAGAACTGAAAATTTAATTTGCAAAGCATCATTTGAAAACCATATTTGATCTGATTTCTGTCTTTTGAAAATCTTACTTATGATAAAATGCAAATAGATCTGTTTCCTCTATTGAGCTTGGTTGTTAGCTCACCCTCGACTATACGTCACAGGTGTTGAGACTGACCTTGGGTCAGAGGATCTGGAGGACTCCGATTATATTCTCGAGGAGGAATTGGACATACCAGCTTAGGAGTTTTTTCCTTGATCCTAGATCCCTTATTTTTGGTACTTTTGTCAGAATATTATTTTGGATATTGGGCCCTAGGCCATTATTTTGATTCTTTTGATATCACTCGAAGAACCATTATTGTGAACCACTATTTTAGGTGTTGGATTGGCCATCACCGGTGGTTCTTCTTGGTTCCTCATAGTGATATATTTTTATTGTTAAAAAGCTTCTGTTTTTGAATTATTAAATGCTTTGCCTCTGTCTTTAGATCTTTGTTATGTTGCCGGCTTCTGTTTGTTACGGCTTATTGAGAAATCAATAAGTTGATGAACCGGCCTTTCCTATACCTTAGGGATTGGAAAAGTCGGGTCGTCACATTTACATAGCATTGCATATCATATGCATAAATAAGAAATTTGCAAGTAAAAACATTGTATCATGGCATATGAACAATTAGGAACAACCTTGAACTTAAAGCTTTACATTAACATAGGATAAAGATAATTGAGAACAATAATAAACCCTGATGTTTAGGGGTGATATCGGTTTGGTTCGGTCGGTTTTCAGGCGAAAATCTCAACCGAACCGATCCTTTCAGTTTCCTTGATTTTTGAACCGAAGCTGAACCGACTAGGGTAGCTACCGAACCGAACTGATTACAATCGGTTCGGTTCAGTTTCGGGTTTCGAGTTCGGGTTCGGGTTCCGCGCCTTCTCTCAATCCCTCTCTTGTTATTCTTCTTCTTTAGTTCTTCTTCATCTACAACTTTTCTGGTTTTGATAAGTGGTTTTCTTTTTCCTACGGCTTTTTTGGGTTTGGTTTTTATAAGTGGTTTCGGGTTTTAGGTGGGTGAGATGATGAGAAAGGCTTAAATCATAAGTGGTTTTGGGTGGGCGAGAGGATGGTAAGTGGTTTCTAGTTCTGGGTTTGGTTTTGATAAGTGGTTTCTGGTTCTGGGTTAGGTTTTGATAAGTGGTTTCTGGTTTTGATAGGTGGTTTCTGGTTTTGCTTTCTAGTTTTGTCATAAGTGATTTTGACAGAAGTCTTGTTTTACTGACATATGTCTTGTTTGAAAGACAAACTATTTGACAGGTTGTTTCCCCCTCAACGTTCCTTTGCCTTTGGGCTTTGATTATTATATTATATGTTAATGTATATTCAAAAGTCGGGTCGGTTTGAGTAAGAATTTAACATACCCGAAACTGAGCCGAAAAACCGATATTTTACACTTTTAAAATCGAAACTGAACCGATACATAGAAAACCCGACCGAAAACCGAAATTTCAGTTGGTCAGTTCGGTTTATCGATTGTTTTATCACCCCTACTGAAGTTGCATTAAAAATAGGTTTGAAGGGCAAAACTTCGCCTTATTACAATACTCGGCCCCTTTGACCAAAGGCACTGATCATGTCAAACCCTGACAATCATAATTCCCTTTTAGAGTTGAAGATGTGACAGTTTTTCACCGGGCTTTTAGTTTTTAGCAATGTTTTAACATAATAGAATTTATGGGCTTTAAAGTCTCACAAAATAGCTTGTCAGCCGAATTATCCTGGCTCATCCTTCTGAGGCTTGAAGTCTCAAAATCTAGGTTTCTGAGCAGTTTCCATAACAACCTAATTTCGAACCGAAACTCTTAGTTTGGGTATTTAACCATCTCGTAATGAATTAAAACAACAAATTAAACATAGTGGTTCGTACTTTATTAATTTAATGAGTTTCTGGGTAGATCCCATCGTCGATCTGATGTAGAACTCGATCTTCTAATCCGATCCGAAGCTTCAATACTTGAATCCTTGATCAAACTTGAAATCCCTTCGCGTTCCTTGAATGTCAAAGCAAAACCTTCAAGTCTTCTCTCTTTCTCTCTCTAAAACTCACTATTCCTCTCTCAATAGGTTAAAGCTCCAAAGTTCTGTAAATTTTGTAAATTAAATCCAACCTCTTTTATATTTAGAATAATTAAAGTTTCCTAATATAGATCTAATTCTAATTAGAATTCCTACATGGGTCGTAATTGATTCTATGGGCCTCTATAATTGTTAACGGGTCTTATTAATGGGTCTTTACTAACTTAATGATTCTAATGGGCTTCATTAATTTACTAGCAGGTTTTAAAGGTCCATTAATTATTACGAGTGGCACACCAAAATTACTAACATTTATTTAAAAACTTTCATGGTTTATTAATTAGATTAATTAATTATTGTAGGCCATAATTGAATAAAATAGACATTATATTTATGTGCAATAGAAATGTATCAAATCAATCAAGCAAATCATAATCACATATTTAAGCTAATAATTAAGATCTAATTAAGTGTAAAAATATCGGTCGTTACACCAGCACCCTTAGCGGTTTGACTTTTAAAACATTGACTAATTGACATGAGGAGATTGTCCCAAGAAAGCCTCAAATCAAAGCAATTAAGATTGGAGAAGTTATGGCCACTGCAAAATTTATATATGCAGATGCCTATGCTTTAAATCTCACAAGGACACAAAAAGAGGAGAGTTTATTCGGCCCACTGTAATGCTATTTGCTACAAACTTTTAACTCTAAAAAACGTATTGCAGTTAAAATTGGGTTAAAAAGCTAGAGGTTAGGTCTGTATCCCGTCCACCCCTCCCAACACCCAGCACTGGATAATGGCAGTTAAAACTTAAAAGTTGGGTAGAGATTGATTTTCCAATCAGAGGAATTAAGTACATGAAATTGTGTGTGATGAAGTTTTAGCAATTCGTCCTTTATTCTCTTGAGTGTTTCACTGCTAATTATGAAAGTGCTTCAGCTTGTTGTTTAAAAAAAAGATTACAGCAATGGGATATTCTTACGAGGCCTGAACTAAGCGAAGGAAGCTATAGATAACTACAATGGCAATCTGAATGTATTATGTGGGTTGATTTGAAAGATTATAGATGAGTACTAGCAGTCCCACTTACATCACCCCTTGCATCTTGCAAGAGCTTTTTTAAATTCCTGATTTTAAATTAATAAGTCAATCGAAAAGGAATAAGGTGTGAAGTTTCATTGTATGACATGCTTAATAGGATAGCCGAAAATAAATAAAAACAGAGACAAAATAGAGGAAGAATTGGATAAATTTAGAAAGATAAAGAGGCTATTCGGAAGGTGAACTGTTATCAAAAGGCGAAAAACTATTTGTATTTCGCTAATTAGAAATTTTTGTTTACTTGCTATTGCGGTTATTTTACTTTCATAAAATTGTTAACACATGTTGGTAATTTATTAATTTGAGCTATATATGACTGGAGGAATCTGGAGATAGTGCTAAAATTGCTATACGGGTCTTGAATCTCACATGTAATGCATTTTTGTTGTTTTTTATCTAATAATGGTACATTATGAATCATCGTTATTATCAAATGCAAGGATTTTGCGTATTTGGAAACTACCGATTTTAGTGCATTAAATAATTGTACATTATGAATCATTGTTATTATCAAATGCTAGGATTTTGCGTATTTGGAAATTACCAATTTTAGTGCATGATCTGCCAGAGAATTGAATTCGCTTCTATTCATTTTTGTAAAAGTAATTCTTAGTAGGAGTCGGTTACTCTGGAATCTTCTGTAGGGTTGATCCCTTGCCAATCCTAGGGAATGGTCTCCATCCATTCACCTGACACCCAAAAACGTTTTAGGTGCCATGTGGACATAGGAATCATCAGTCAAACTATAATTTTAAAATATGACCATCATGCAATCAACAATGGTCAATGGCTTTTTGATTGTTATTGGTTCACCAATCATATTAATCACTGTTGCTCCGAAGGTGTCAGCTCGGGTACCGGTATCAGGTATTGGTCCATGGAGGACCGATACGGAGCGGTGCTTTAAAATTGTTTTTTTTTTATTTTACGGAAAATAGAGGTATCGGCCGATACGCGATACGTATCGGTCGATACGGGACCATAGCGGCTGATACTGATACCCAAGTTGATACCCGATACGTATCGTATCGGTCGATATTTGATACCATAGTTGCTCCCGGTGATATGACTTTCTATTTTTTATCGCCATTAATCGTGGTGATATAACCTTTTGCTGCCTAATATCAAGCTATATCCATCCTACTGTAAAAAATTACCACTGAAGAATAGCAACATCTTTGCATCACTTTTCTTTCTTTTTCATTATATAACCATTACCATCCTCTTTAAATTACGCTGATGAATTTATTTATGTGGATGCCATTTATTTCAGGTTTGCAACTTTGTGGTGGGGCTGTTCTTCCTTGAATTGGTGGATAAATTTGGGATTGCTCCTGTATATGCTAGCTTTGGTGGGGTTTTCTTGTTGTCAGCAATATTTGCCAAGTGCGCAATAGTTGAAACTAAAGGACGCTCTCTTGAGGAAATAGAAATTTCTATGAATCCTAGTTGCCCAGCCCGAGGGAGGTAAACTGTACAATCTACAGCATATGTAGAACCACATTTAGAATAAATTAAAACAGTAGGTGTTTTTGTTCCAAGTCTCACCTTGCAGTTGAAAATTGAAACTAGTCCCATAGAAATATGGACCCCACACTGCACAGATAGGGCCAGGACAGCCCAGATTTGTGGCATATGGCGTACATTGTTGATCAATCCGAGTAGTCAAACTTGGATCCCAGCATTCACACATTTCATCCAAATAATTTCCCACCAGAGGATCACAACCATCTGATCTGCACAGTTTAATATAGATAGGACAATTCAATTCTTGCAATAATTATCATTTTTGATCCTGAGGTAGCTCCCAATGGTAGCCATCACTTTGATGACTTGGATCCCTCGAGATGTCCCATGTAGCTCAGAAGTGCACGCCACAATCTATGAAATGTTCGTCATTTCCCTCTATCCATGAAGGAAGGTGATAATAATCGGCCTAATATTTTTTTGGGAGCCATTACTTGCACTTGGATATTTGGCCCTTGCACCGAAGTTAAAGAAAGACCAAGGATCAAAATTTCAGCCGAAATTATCAGTTTCGGTCCCTACCAAAACGATAATATGGGACCAAAATTTCGGTCATTTTTGTATGGGGTTGAAATTTTCGGCTGAAATTTCGGTCCAAAATTTCAATTTCATTCCCTGCCGAAACCAAAATGAAACCCGAAATTTTGATCCTTGAGAAAGACTTTGTATTTTAGGGATATGTGACATGTGAAAATGCAATTTGGACAGGCTCATTTAAAATTCATGATCTATAGATCCTTATATTTATCATATGATCTATTGTAGTCAATCGTTGAATCAAATAATAGCCTTTGACTATATTTAATCACATGTTGAAGATTATATTTCGTGCTAATCTTTTGCACTTAATATTATTAAATGACGGGCTCCAAATCAAATGATTTAGATGGTGTTTTCATATAGCAAAGGTGGCCAAACTTGCAAGTCTTTGTCTTAATCTCGGTGCAAGGGCCAAATTTCTGAGTGCAGGTAATTGCTCCTTATTATTTATTTTAGATTTATTTTATTTTATTTTATTGTTATTATTTTTATAACATAAGGTGTCCAAACCCCAGTCCTCATCATAATCATCGCCTTGCCTATCAATTTAGGGCGGGCATTTAAGGTCCTTAATAGCATATATTTGATCATGGGTAGCTCTATTTGACCTACAGAATTACTAAGAGCGCCTTCCCAGGAAATCCATTGAATGCTTTGAATGAGGCGATGGAGTCTGTTTTTCCCCCAATCTTCCACTCAATTGATCTTGAGACCATGACTGTATCAGATGGTCAGTTTTTGTTTCCGCATGGAACAAATCCCAAACAGTGACTCTAAAATCTCATTTAGCGTGATGTGTGCCACTTATTTTTTGAGTCACGTTTTTCAGATCTGTGCCACGTGGAATCAAAATCTAATCGTTTGATCATACCCGATGGGCTCAAAATCAATTATATGGAAGATTGAGATGAAAACTAATCTCCATCTCCTGATTCAAAGCAACAAGCATAAGTGTGCTTTCAATAACTCGGAGGCATGAATAAAGCTACTGTTTGATCATTTGAGCCCTATTCTAGATAGAGAGCCATTACTTGCATATCAAAAGTTGCCCTCGCACATCATTTAGAAGAATTTATTGTTATCATGTCGAAATACCATCCAAGCCGTTTGATTCAATAGCCATGATCTAAAGACCTTTGATGCAATGGATTGACGAGGAACATGATTTGGCGCAATCAAAGGCCATAATTTGATTGAGCACTTGACTGTGTTGAATATATGATAGAATGTTTCGTGCCAATCTTTTGCACTAAAGATCTTTAGATAATGGACATTATATTACACACAGCTTAGATAGTGTTTTCACATGACACAGGTCCCCAAAATAGTAATTCTTTGATTTCTTTCTTTTATATGCGAGTAATGGCTCTCGTCTAGAATGTCTAGAATTTGTTTCTCCATCGAACTTTTTATGACATCTAGGAGCTTATTCTTTCCTAGAGTCAAAGCTGGCTCGAACTTATGATCTTTAGGCCTCGTTCGGGTGTTTCTTGGTTTTTCCCAGAAAAGCTCAGATTTTGCTCAGATTTTGGACACTCAGATTCCTGACAGATTCTTTAGCAAACTCAGATTCCTGGTTTTCACCATATGCGTTCTTTAACCACTCAGATTCCTGACATATTCTTACAAAACTCAAAATCCTTTGTTCTTATACCACTCAGATTCCTCTCAGAAAATCCTCAGAATAGCTTCAATCAGTGGTTATACTACGACCGTAGGAACGTGATCTTAATCATCGGTTTATGTGCCGTACTCGAATTTCTCTCAAAATTTACGGGCAACCAATCGAGATGGGGCTGAACATATTTGACGGAGTCTTTTTTCGAATTTGATTTAATTACTATTATTTTTAAAATGGGTCCCTAACACTACCATTGCACGATTGTACGGCGTCGTCACCATAAGGAGTCGGAGCTGAGTATGACAACCCTGCGACGGTGACCCTTACCTCGAGAAGAGTCATTTGGGATACGATACACAACCCATATGATTTGCTTACACGAGAAATAATAAAATATGAAAAGAGACAAGCTTCATATTGAGAATTATAAAGAAATCACAGTGACTGCCATACATAAATAACCAAAGTGGATAGGAGAACAATAATAACTGCACGTGCAAACGTTCCACACATGCAATCTACATGCACACCAACATCTGGGGCCGTAGCTCTAACTCTATCTATGACTTGTGTTTGTTGGGTTATCGCAGGTACATGGTGATATGTGGGTGGGTTATATGAGGGGTCATCTAAGTGTCGGCGTAACGCATTTAGTGCTTCATCGTACGAATGAAAGGAGCGATGACGAGCATGAGAAAAACCAGTTACTTCTCTCGAGCATTCCTCCCAGGTTCGATATATGCCCGGTCTCCTACCAACGAATACAACGTAATATTTACCCATATCTACAAATAGAAATAGATTGGTTAGTGAATGCAAGAGTGAGAAGTGGCTTATTTAATTGATTCACGAGTTTTTGAAAAATCATAAAATTTGTGAATAATTAAAGAATGACTCACACCTTTTTCAATGATTTTTCATTTATTAATACTTTTAATCTAAAATAAAAACTTGGTATTTTTACACCTGTTTCATATGGAGATACCATTTATGCAGTTTATTTAAAGGTCATAATCTAAAGATGTTCAACAAAAGATTGGCACCAAAGGTCATGCATTGTAATATTTAATGTCAAAGGCCATCATCTTATTCAGTAGTATGAGCAAAATCTTAAAATCATGGACTTCAAATTAAACACATTCCCATATGGCACAGGTCCCCAAAATATCAAAAGTGTACCTTTAAATTCATGCACTCAATGTTTGAGGGCACTCACGCCAAAACCGTTGATCGCTTGAAATCAAAGACGTATTGGACAATACATATGAGTTTTGACGATATATTGGTATGTATCACCGATACATACCGAAGTATATGGTTGATACAATCAAGTATCAACTCCGCTCAGCCCGATACATATCGGTTTCGTCTAGAATTTTGATCCATGAGTGAACTGCCAATTAGGTTAATATGGTGAGAGTGAGTACTGATTTTGGTACTAGTATAGGTGTGCATGTATCGTTGAATCGAGTACGACATTTTCGATGTTGGCACTACTAGATATAGTTACTGATTGCATGTAAGTTCGTCTTCAAGAATAAAACAAGTTCAGACATTGTGCTACAGCCCAAGCCGATGACTAAAAGCAAGGTATTGGTCCATTGTGCTACAGGCCCAAGCCCATGACTAAAAGCAAGGTATTGGTCCATCTTGTTCCGATACTTATTGGGCGATATGGATAACCGCCGATTTGTGAATGAAAAAATTCAGGTAGCAGGAGAATTTTCTCATTTGTGTTTTGGGATGGAAATACTAATCATATGACCATTTCACTTGCGATTGTGATTCAAGTGTTGTGGATATCTCATATGATTCGCTTTGTTCGTCAATTAGTTCAAATTTCTTGACTTTTGTAAGCTTTATAGTTTGTGCTGAATTATGATTTGAACATCCTAGGAGTCTTTCCATTTCTTCTCTCAAGGTTAGTGAGATATGTTGTCACAATGTCACCAAGTTTTCTTTCAAATGAACACTAATAGTTTTCCATGAAAAATATCCCTATGCGCTAGCAAATTTTCTAGATTGTTATATATCCGGTTGTAGCATAGATTGTATGTTGTAATCATGTCTTTATAGTCCCCACTTCCAACATACTCTTGTTTCAGTGAGCAGATCTGTGGCATAATAAAGATAGATTTAAAAATTTGCATGCCTCCTTGCAACTTTGTAAGGTATACATGGAAATTGCTTCATCCGAGAACTCACTGTGAGAGATGCACCTCAAAAGCACATCAAGGTGTAAGGTTTACACCTCATGTTTGCAAGTCGTATCACTTCTTCACTTAGTATTTATGGTTTTGGCATATTCTTTCGTATTTAATCATCCAAGAGTGCTCACATTTTATTTTATCAATAAAATGCAAAATATTTCTAAAATGGAGTATACATTATTTGCCTTGGAATTTTGTAAAAAAAAAAAGATTATTAGATGTCAAGGTGAACAATTTATTTGTTCCGCTTGAAATTCATGGAAGTCAAAGTTCACAGGAGCCTGCCTAAAGTGGGGCTTTTCAATAATATAGAGTATGGCTCTAATGCCTTATCTCATTTCTAAAACAAAAAACCTTTTGATTCAAACCTTTTAAAATGATAGCAATGTGGCCTCAAAAAAAAAGAGCCACCGAATTCTGTTAAAAATATTTTCAATTCCTTGAATTTTGGGATCTACTCTGTAGTTCTACCGAGAATCTGAAGCAAATATGGCTGCTGAAATTGACATGCGCTTGACTTATCTTTTTGTATAATCAATTTGGGTTGCGGTCCACACCTTTATCATTATTAAATGTGAAGATTACACACAATAACAAATCTTATACTCAAATCTTCATTGGCAGAAAGAGGTAAGAGATGGAGGGTTGTCCACTATCTTGCCACGAACAATAGTCTGCCATTGGATCCAAAGTTAGTGAAGTTATCAAGACATCGATTACATTCTCTCAATATATGATGGAAAAACATCATCGAACTTAGTTTTCAAGATTTTAATGTCTTCCACCAACTGATTGTTCTGAAGGTCGCAAGCATCAATCAACGAGAATTTCAATGGCTACATTAGAGTCCGATTCAACCGTAACAATCTCGTAGCTCAATTCAATAGCCGGCAGAACCTTTAAATATAGCCTCCTATTCAATCTATAAAATATCCGAATATTTGGAAGGACCAAAGAAGAATTCAAACTCTTTCCTTTGTAGTTCTAAATAGTCCTCCAAATCCAAAGAACTTCACTAAAATAAGATCCATCAGATTCAACTTTATTTGATCGAACAAGTGGTTGCCACCTACAAGGGACTCGAGATGGTCACTTGGCTCCTCAAACCTACTCCACTTATCACCTCAAGTAATTTCTCCATCATTTATATCCTTTTGCTCCATCAACCGAACACCACATCACGAACAATTGCCTTGAGCAAAGTCCTTTTTTTTTAAGATTGTAAAAATTGTAGAAATCCTTTTAGACCGGATATGCCAAATGGTGGTACAAAAGCCAAATTAACAGAGAAGGCTGCTCTCCTTTCCACCGGCTTTATAATTCAAATCATGTAACGCCCTCGCCTTACAAATTCTAGATGTTTGAGTATTAAGTCGATATATATTGACCTCCATATCAAGTTTATAGGAACAATATTGGAATTTCCAAAATATTTGGGGGAGGTAAAGGATTAATTTTAACTTTATGGATAAGGGTTAAGAAAATACAAAAAGTAAATGTTAAATACATGAATAAGGAATATAAAATATATATTTAAATATACTAAATGTATGTGTGTGTCCAATTTTATTTTTGAAAAGAGGGCCATGGGCCCCATTGGTACATGTCGGTGTGGGGTGGCTAGGCCTGGCCCAATTGATCGATTTTCTTCACATGGCATAATGATAATCACACTTCAATGGAATGAGATTAAAAGTTTTAACTTTAATGGTAAGATCATTTAAACACCATTTCGGTGTTTAAATGGCTCGAGCCATTATCTCTTTATTTGTATATACATGTCGAGAAAACATCTTTTACGACCTTTAGTAAACGTAATTGGGTGAGATTTTCCGTCACCATTTGATTTAAGCAGAGTGATCTTAATCGCTTCCCCAATTATAACATCATTAGCTTTGTTTGATCCATCGATTGAAAGAACATCTTAACGCTTTTTACCGTTAACGCTTTTGAAACTATTGTCATCTCCTTATCTCGCTATACATTGTACGGCTAAGATCTCATTTATGCATTTCGTGCCATGAATTTCTGACATGAGATGAGTTGAAGGATCTTCACGATTGCCTTGATGAAGTAAAGAAGCTGCCACAAGCTCTAAGTGATGTGGTGCTACCGCTACTACTTTTGATGGGTATGGGAAGAGTAGCTTTGAAGTCAGCGCCATCGAGCTTGTTATTGTCATGGCTCTACGAGAGGGGGAGATGGAGGGGGAATGAGATTATCCTGTGAAGACAAAAGAGGTCCTTAACGTACATTGTATCTGATTTGGCCACTGTAATCAAATATGATTTTAAATTGGGCTCAATATGACTTGTAAAACAATTGTAGAATTTGCATATGTTTATACTTTGATCAACAGAGAACTGATCAGATAAGGTGAGAATACCTTTAAGATGGTTTGAAGTACTCATTGATTTTTTTTCTGTTGTGATTCTAGATAAATTGTGGATGTTGCTGTTGTTGCCTAACATGTGCCTAATTTATGTGTGTTTTGAATGACGAATTAATGAATATTAAGTTACATAATTTTAAATTAGGAAATAGATATCACATTGAAGGCTAACAATAGCCTGCAAGATCGTGGCCAATTGTAGCAAGTTTTAAAAGTGAGTATATTAAAGATCGTCCCACAGAGAATTTGTCAAATAGGAGATAGACCTCCAGATCTGTGCTACGATCTCGCTCAGTATTTATCTAGAAAGCGAGATAAAGAAAGAGTGTTTGGTTTTGTCACGTTTAACTAAAACAAATAAAGAAAAGATTTAACTAAATGATCGAGATCCGAGTTGGGAAAGTGTTTGAAATAAAACAAATGGAGAAGTAATAACTTTCTGTGATTTCGCTTTTGAATTTTAATGGAGAACCTGCAACTAAACAGAGTTGATTCAATCTTCATCTGGCTACCAGCACAGATGTAAGAGAAATAAATCCGAATTCGTGAAGGGTTTTAGACTTATGGTTATGATCATCCCACTTAAATGGTCACGATCATCCAATAGTTGTTGACCTTTCCTCAATTCGAACATGAATCATCATCGCAAGTGCCGCCGTAACTAGGTTACCAACGCTAATTCGACAGGGTAATGAATCAAGGAAATTGCATGCAAAGTAGTGAATCTAAAGGAGTCTAATGCACTAAGGTGATCAATAAGAACCCTTGACATGAATCCAATGGAGAAACACATTTCAAAGAACCTTTTAAATTCAATCTTACAATTACAGAGCACGGCTTTAGAAAGCCCTCGACCGCAGCCTTGAATCCGATCTCCTTGGAGTTACAAATCACTCTCAACAACTCTCAAAAGCAAAACAAAAGAAGCTATTACAGGAGGTACAGATAGACTATCTCGACCTAAGGAGGGAAATAGAAATGAAACTCAAACTGGATGCCCCAATTGGGCAAATGGCTTCTATTTATAGCTTTCCTTCCATCCCGCACATATTTGAATTAACCAATCAGAGTGCTCAGATCTGGATTGCCCAATGAGAGTTGAGCACGGGATCCAGATCTGTTTCGCCAATGAAAATGCTCGATCTGGTTCAAATAATCAAAGCGCTAGAAGCATCAATTTCATTATAGAATTCAAAAATCTGTTTTGAGCTTCTAGAAGTTCCCGCAAGTAATTCAAATTTCGGCGCCCACATGGGGTAGAATATGCCTTCGGATCGCGCCTTACATCTTCCGAATGTTCCTTGTTCTTTAATTGCATTGCGGTACGATTCCTAAAATACCCTTTGAACGAAATGTAATTTCCAAAACGCCGTTTCTCGGTTTAAGGGCCTTTTAGCAAAGAACTTTGGCTTCAGATAGCCTTTTTCAAAGAACTTTGGCTTCGAAAGCCTTTTCGCAAAAGAACTTTGGCTTCGAAAGCCTTTTCGCAGAAAGAACTTTGGCTTGAAAGCCTTTCAAAGAACTTTGGCTTGAAAGCCTTTTCGCAAAGAACTTTGTTACGTTGAATAGCCTTTTCTTCTTTTCGCAGGACTTTGTTACATCGAATAGCCTTTTCTTCTTTTCGCAAAGGACTTTGTTACTTGAAGACCTATTTGTAGTTTATTCCTCCTCGCTCGTAATCGGGTTCTTTGCGAATTGAAGAGATGCTTGCGAATTGAGCTTTAGCTTCCATTCTTCTTCTTGAATGGATCCTTTTCTTCTTCGTGTCTTTGCTTCTTCTTTTGATGCGTTTTAACCATTGCCGAGGCTATTTCTTCACTCCATTTTTAGCTTGACATGAATTGTCGACTTTTTGATCATTTTAGTCGCTTTTGATTTGGACTGTCTTTTGGTTAGTGTAACATGCACACTAAAGCACTTATTTAGTCCTCTCAAGGGTCTTTCAAGGCTCATGTTTAGGGGTGAAAATGGTATTTTCACTACTTAACAGATTCTATGATGGGTTTTAGTGCGCTTTATTTGATAAACAAGTAGTCTTTGGTCTTTACGCAAGCATTGCTAGTTCTACCACATCTCTAGACCTTGGTTCGATTTCAAGTTCAACCACATCTCTAGACTTTGGATGTGGGAGAATCTTGACTTTCATGTTATTAATTTTCATTGGAAGAAGTGCATAAGATTCTCCTATTTCCACAGTGTAGATGTGGTTGAACATGAAAAGTCAAAGCAAGATGTCAACTATATGTCCACTTTGTGGATCAATTTTTATTTTTTTAGGAAATAATGCATTAGGGTATTGAAACATATTGCAATATAGAACCATCCAAAATTACCTGGGAGTGTGCATATATTATTGTTAAGGACCGACAAGACTCTAAGTCATGATCATCATTTAAACACAAAATGGTGTTTAGATGATCTTATATCATGAATGGTGTAAGATCATCAAAGTGATCAATCATAGCTTGAAGTGCTATAGGACCAAAAGCGTGTTTTAGGAGATTTAAGCCATCTTTTGTATCGATTATAGTATCAACCGTTGTTTTCAGATTAATGGTTGATATTAAAATTCATCAACCGGATGGTTCACATCTACTTAGAAGCATGTTTCTTTGGGCTCAAACATGTTCTAATTATAGATCCTACCAAAGATCAAAATATTGGGTTCGATTTCGGTTTTACCATGATCGAACGAAAATTTGAACCGAAATTTTGGTTGATAATATGAATTTCATTGAAATTTCCCCATCATACTGATTCCTACGAAATTTTGGTTGTCGGTTTCGTTTTGTGCATGCCTAAAACCGATGCGTTTATGGAAATCTTGATTCGACCAAAATTTCCATCCATATTCCTACTTTAAAATAGAGCGGTGATCACAGATGTGTGCAACATGGCATATGATAAATGACACTTCAATGGGGTGAGATAGAAAGTCTAATTTTAATGGTGTGAGATCATTGACACACTATTTTGGTGTTTAAATGTTGGTCATGAACCATTGCCATTATAGCTAAAGACCAAATTAGTAAGAGGTCAAATTGTACTTCCTCCTATTGGCATGCTTCTTTTGGAAAAAATTGGGCATGCACTTGCTAAGGATTGGCCTGAGTGCTATAACGCATAAGAGAGACTCAAAATCGAGCAAGAGAGACTCAAAATGCCGAGATGGGTAGTGGAAACCAGAGCAAGAGAGACTCAAAATCGAGCAATTCCACAAAAAAAAAAATTTAAGCAAAGAAATTCACCTTGGCCTTAATTCAAGCAGCTTATTGCCTTGGAATGCAAATGCCGAGATGGGTTCAAGGGAGGCAAGGGGGAGCATTTTATAGCCTTCAATGCCCCCCCAAGGAGCTCCATTCAATTCTCTGCACTCAACCTTCTCGTTGAAGCTATGGGACACGTGTCTCACCATGCCCCTACCAGATTTTCCAACGCCAAGAACCAGTGGCTTCCAGATTCAAATGAAGTACATTTGAATCTCTGCAAATGGTTGAGCAGTGGCCCCTCTTTGGATTGAGCAGATGGTTTAAATGGCTCTCCAACTGTAGCCATGTGAATGCACTGCAAAGTGAATCGGAGCAGAGATGTAGGAGGCAGGTGTTTTTAATCCAGGCTGGCCCCTACCTATCGCCATGGATGGTTGGGGAAGACGAAGCTCTAGCTTCAAAGAAGCTAATGCGTAGCGGCTACAAATGAGTTTTGATCAGCTGCATAGAGAATGACGAGTATACTTCACCAACCCAGATTCTGAGCTCAGAATCTGAGCTAATCCGAGCGGTTTGGTCGGACGACCAAACGTCGCCTTCTGCCGGAAAATACTCAGAATCCCGCTTAGCAAAAAACGCTGTCGAACGTGGGCTTTGCTCAGATTTTGGAAAAAAACCCAGATTTTGTCAAACCTTCCATTGTGCTATTGGCCCTAAGCCTCTTAACAGCTAGGTTTACTTGGTATTAGGTGAAGGCTTTTTTCGTCAACAGCCACCAACCTTAAAAATGAGGGTTCCATTACTTGCACACTGTTTCTATGCCCATGCACAGATTTTATATATATATATATATTTTAAAAGGCCAGCTCTAAACGTGCTCCTACATTAAAGACCCGTTGAATACCATCGATTGCATCGTGTTTCAGCCAAATATTTCGTAGAATAGATCTTGAGATCATGGTGCACCTATGTCACATATCATAGATCTCTAAAATATGGCCCTAAAATCACATTTGAACGTGATGTGTGCCATTGCGCACAAGGGACATTTTTTTGGGATCTGTGAGATGTAGAATATAAAACTAACCTTCTAATAGGTGGAGAATGATCTCAAGATCGATTTTGTGAAAGATCAAGGTGAAATACGATCTCCATCATCAAATCCTAAGCAATAAATGATTTTTAAGGGGTTGGACACATGGGTGCTTTTAGAGATTGCGTGGGCGCCAACAAAGCTACCAAAAAAACAAAAAACATCTTTTTCATATATTAAAAATGACAATGATACCCTTATAGAGAAAATAAAATAAAAAATGTCGATGATATACCCTTATGGTTGCACCTGTGGAGAAGTGGTTAGCGTGCAGCAAACACGAATTTTTGCCAGTGCAGGTGCTGCTTTGAGCTCAGGTTCCAATCTATAAGTTATGACTTTTGAGTTTTGAGAGCATAGAATTTGAAGCTTTCGTCTCTCCCTGAGAGAGAGAGAGAGAGAGAGAGAGGTCTTGCTGCATTTGTAAGTGGAGATTCGAATGAGAAAGTAGTAAGATTTCTTCTACTCCAATTAATTCATCACAGGGGCAGGAGAAGAAGATCGAAAACAGATTCAAAGTTTCATGTTTCCAATGACTTCGAACTCAAAGCCTAGCTTCAGCACATGGTCAAAGTTTGAACCCTATGTAAGTTTCCAAAATTCATCTCTTTACCATCTCCGGAGATTTACGATCCATTTGAGTTTTACAGTCTATCAATCAACCAAAAACAAAAGAAAAGAAAGAAGTAAATCTAACAACTTAGGCTGATCATTCAGAGAAATATCTTTGATTTCTTTGTCAATGATTTAAACCTCTTAAACCATCTTCGTCAGACTCTATCTAACCGTAAATCACAAGTATTCAACGGAGATGAGAAGAATCAATTGTGGATTTTTCCTTTTTCATGTGTAATCATTGAATTTCTGAGCAATCACCAATGCCATAAAAAAAATTAATTACTAGCAAAATCCCATGCAATGCACGGATGAATTTTTTTTTTTTTTTTTTTTTTTAAAGTAAAAAGAATATTAAAAAAAAAAATCAGTTTAAAATTAAATAAATATTATTAGATTAGAGTCATTTAAAGATACTTATATCATTGATAGATAAAGTATTATATATGACTAGAAATTATATACCACTATTATAAAAGAGATAAAATTATATACCAATGATATAAGTATTTTCAAATTAGTGGTATAGTGATATAAATATTACGATAAATACAACGAATAAATGTTTTGAGACTTTTTTTCTCATCAAGAGTTTCAAGTGGTAAATTTGTTGATTGCTTTGAATAAGATGATGGAGATTATTTTTTCGTCCCAATATCCCCACAATAAATATTTAGTTGTGTGCTTATCATCAGACGATCATCATTTAACGTGGTGAGATCCCATACAAGGAACATGGTCATGGCGATGATCTCAAAATTCATTGTCTAGAAAGTTTGGCAAAAATGATCTCCGCCATATGATTCAAAGTAGTCAAGGGTTTATGCAATACTTGGGTTTGGGAAGAATGAATCATTAAGTGTAAATAAACATATTCTAAAATCAAATTTAATCTGATCGCCTTGACGGACTCTTATCGATTGTGTGGGTGAAACACGATTTGAGAGAGAGAGAGAGAGAGTCCTAAAGTAGAGAGAAAGAAGGAAGAGGGAGAGAGACGTTGGAGCATTAGTCTTTTGTAAGGTAGATGTATTTGCAACTGAAGTTTCTTTTAGCGCAACTAATAGTTCCATAATTAACAATGTTGACTGCCTTGAATTAGATGATGGAGATTATTTTTAGCCATAATTTTAAACCCAATAAATCTTGAGATCATGACCTACTTATCAAATGGTTAACTGTTGATTATGCATGACACACATCCGTGATCATGACATACTATGAGTAAGGTTCTTGTATCACTTTTGGGGATTTGTTCCATGTAGAACCAACATGGCTTTTGGTAGTTGGGTTATGATCTTAAGATCTATTTTGAAAAAAATTGGGTCGAAAAACGATTTTCATCGTGCGCTTCAAGGTAGTCTATTGTGAGTGGTGGAACTATCAATTGCTCACAAAGAATAGTAGGTTGCAAAAAAACAAAAGACATCCGGGAGAGAAGTTAAGAGGGATAAGTTAAAAGAGAGAAAATAGGATTTTTTATTTTATTTTTTCACAAAAATACTAAGAGAAATTCACGTCACCTTCTTAAGTAACTGATTTCCTTGATATATATATTGGCAAAAGGGAAAATGTGTCTGAGCGTAGAGATATCGGATTTCCTTTATATATATATATATATATATATATATATATATATATATATAGAGAGAGAGAGAGAGAGAGAGAGAGAGGCAAAAGGGAACATGTGTCCGAGCATAGAGATATCTCTACGCCAATTGATATGAGCGCGGCACATAGCGCCTTTTTTTGTAAAGTGATGAGTGGCATGAGGCCTATTTTACTAACTAAGGTTAAACTTTTAAAATATTTTAAAAGTTTTATTTATTTTTTACCGTCATTCCTTACTTTTTTAGAAGTTCTTTTAAAGTCTTTCTTTTTTCTATCTTCTCTTTTTTTTTTAAGAAAGTATTATACTTACTTTTTCAGGTATATTTTATTTATGTGAGCGCCTGATAGCAAAGCGTCGACACCCCGATAGCGAGGCGCTGACACCCCAACAGCGAAATGCTGGCACTTCGGCGCCGAGGTGCCGACGCCTTTATATCGAGGTGTTGGCGTTTCGCTAAAGTAAAAAAAAATGAGGCGTGAGCGCCTTGTTTTAGGGGCGTCGGCGCCGCTATATCAAGGTATCAACGCTTCAATAAAAAAAAATAAAAAATAAATATATATTTTAGTAAGGCGCCGACACCGCGATATAGAGGCGTCGGCGCCCTTAAAATGAGGCGTTGGCACCCTGCCGCCAGGGTGTCAGTACTTTGCCATTAGGGTGTTAGCACCTCGCTATCGGGGTGTCGATGCCTCGCTTTCAGGGTGTTGGCGCGCTGCCAAGATGCTAGCGCTTTCGCTGTCAGGCGGCCACAATTTTTGAGTAAAATATACCTGAAAAAGTAAGTATGAGACTTTTTTGGAAAAATAGAGAAAAGAAAGAGCCTTTAAAAAAGTCAAGAATGGCGGCTCGAAAGGTATTTAACTTTAAAAATATTTTAAGTGTAACCCTAGTTAGTAAAGCCCATGTCACTCATCACTTTACAAAAAAGATGCTACTTTTCACGCCCATATCAATTGACTTAAAAATATCTCTATGCCCGGGCACATATGTCCAACCCTCATATATATATATATATATATATATATATATATATATATATATATATATATATATATATATACATATATATAGGTGCTACACTCAAATAATTTGGGTGCCATATGACACCCAACCCAAGGACTGGGTGTCACCTATACATGCTCAAGGTTAATCAACAGTGAACCTGAAGTTAACCTACGACCATAAAAAGGTGATTTTCTTTTATTTGTTTTTTTTCAAATGCAGAAATTTCGACAGTGAAACTGAACCGGACCTGATAACGACATCCCTTGGCTTGAACTAACCCAAATTGTTAAACTTTTAAACCTTGACATCAACTTGAACCATTAAAAATCCCGCTGGACCTGGACCTACATCCGACCTAGATCATACTTGACCAATCTACTAGTAAAATTCAATTTAATTGCATTTTAAGATTTGGATCCCACCTGTTAATCACTCCAGATCTGACATATCTTTTATACTCTATACAATCGGTTGTAGCAAACAATGCTACAATCGGACCATTTGGGCACCGCGTGGCATCAAATACGAGAATCGGGTGCGATGAAAACTTGGATAATAACAATCAAGTATCACCCTAAAAAATTGGGTTCTATCCGATGCATATCCATCGTTAACCATATGGTCAAAGATGCTTAAAATTAATGCACCAAGTTGATTGGGCATTACCTTACTCATAAAATGCAGGACAAAAAAATAAAATCACATGTCCCTTGGCTGATCAACCCAAAATGAGTGTTGTTTTGGGTTGATTATGCCACGTGGCATGTGATCTGACATCTGATTGTAGCGTTTTTTATTACAATCGGTTGCATTTCCCCAATTATCAATTTTATTTATATATATATGGACGTAGAGATTTCTCTGAGCTCGGCCAATGAGAAGTGCACATGTGGAAAGTACTTTTGCACTAACCCAAGTTAACCACATCAGAGATGTCTCTGAGAGATCTTGCTGACAGGGGTAGGTAGCGCGGGTGGCTACATCTGACAAAGGCAGGTAGTGCTTTCCAAACAAAAGGAATGTCAAGTCATATAGGGCGGTAAATGAATTTAAAAATTTACCCTCTCGCTTTATCTCTCTCGCTCCATCTCTGAGACAACTCTCTCTCTCTCTCTCTCTCTCTCTCTCTCTCTCGCTTCATTGCGATACTCTCTGTGGAAGCGCTCTCGCTCCATCTCTGAGACAATTCTCTCTCTCTCTCTCTCTCTCTCTCTCTCTCTCTAAAGCTCTAAGTCGATAGAAGAACAAAACAATTATACCAAAGGTAAGTGCTAACGCGATATAGCTTCATTCACTTATTTAGAGGGTATAGATCATAAATTTTGAGGCATTCAAAATATATAAAGCGGCATAGACACAAACGCTTCTTCTGTGAAGAGTTGGGGCTCAGTATAGCCTCGTAATCGCTTCTTATTCAAAGAAACAACGGCTCAGAATAGCCGCGCTAACGCGTCTTCTGTGAAGGTTTACCTTATTTGTCCATTGTTGTTCGATCTCTTTGTTTAGTTATTTACATGGCATAAATCATAAAATTATTAGGATTCAAATAGTGTAAATCGGCATTGACGCAGATGTTTCTTCTGTGAAGAGTTGGGGCTGAGCATAACCCCTCTTCAATTCTTATTAGAAGCGATGGAAGTGATGGCGCCTCATAGTAGTCACACCATTGCTTCTTATGCAAAGCAATGACACCTCCGAATCAACACGCTATCGCTTCTTACATGAAGTTTTGCTTTATTGACCGGTTGCTGATTAATAACCCGTCACCAAACTCAAAGCCAAGCTCAACGCACTTATCTCCAAACCAACTCAACCTACCCTTGAATCCGATAACCTACTAACAAACAAATCAACCCCCACACCTCTTGAATAGACGCCCAAACCAATGACGCAAACTACCCCCGAACAGGCTCATGTGCCGATTCTAGAAGTAATTTTTGAGCCAATAAATTGGTATTATGTGATGTCATTCATACTTAAACCAATCACAAAACTAAACTCTGAATCCAAACTAATAATCAAATCTACCCCCGAAATCACTAGCCCTCTCGCTTCCAAATCAACTCTGAAACTAGCCTCCAAATCCGAACACATTGACAAACACATTACCCCACCAATCTCAAAATCAATCCCTGAATCAATCCCTATACCTGCTTTAATACTCGAACTCAATAACAAACACATCACCCCACTAACCTCATAATCAACTCACGAATCAAATTCTACGCGCGCCTCAGAACCTAAACTCACTATCACCTCACCTGCCATCAAACTGAACCCAAAACTCAAACTTATTATAAAACCTAAACATATCATCAAACCTAAACCTAAACTTATCATCAAAACTAAACCTATTATCGAATCTAAACCATTATTGAACCTAAACCTATCCTCGAACATGAATTTATCACCGAACCTAAACCCACGATCGAACTTGAACCCGTCATCGAACACGAAACCAAACCGATCATTGAACTTAAACCAATCGTCGAATCTAGACCTAAACCTATCATCGACCCAACACCCATCCACAAGCTCGAACCCTCCATCAAAGGCGAACCCGCCATCAAATCCGAACCCATTGTCGAACTTGAACCTACTGTCAAACCTAAACCAATCACCGAACACAAACCTGTCATCAAACCTCCAACTATCAACAAATCCAAGTGCATCATCAAACTTGAACCCATCATTGAACTCGAGCCTGTTATCAAACACGAACCTGGTACTAAAACCAAACCTATTCATACAATGCCAACTCCACTCACCTTTGAGCCTACCACAAAACCTATCAAGGAGTCGATCATCGCTCCAACTTTCGAAATCAAACCAAAATCAAATCTTACGATGCCAATCACCATCCAAATCAACATACCTCAAATCCCATCAAAACACGAAATCAACGTCACAACTAAAATCGCTTCTGATCATCAGAACCAAATCTCCGTGGACCTCACAATCAAAACCTTCACGGAACCCCAACCAACAAAACTACTACACCAAACTCTTGACACTAAACCTCCTCCAAGAATTACAAACAAAACTTTAAAGAAACTTCACGATAAATTCAGAGTACGAATCAAACAAAATAAGCATAATCAAACAAAACTAAACCGCCCCACACGAAGGAAAGGTCCACCTTGGCCTACGCCCTCGAGTCTCCTCCTCCTCTTGCTTTACCTTTGTCTTATCTTATCATTACCTTTACAACACCAATGGATTCTACTCCAATTTCACCAAAAAATAACTTCCCGACAACTCGAAAAACACCCTAACAAATGTAAGTTCCAACTCTACGTCGAAAAACTAAAAAAGGTCCCTCCAGACAAGGAGACCCCGACCATAAAAGATTTATCGAAGGAAGAAATCAAACGACACCACACCTATTTCGACAAATCTCATATCACCTAGAATACAAACCCAAACATAACCTCTCACTCATCTCAGAACAATCAGATCAAAAGGGATCGAGGACCCCAAAACAATATCATCAAATTGAACGGTCACTCTAACCATTCAACATGTCCCACCAAGCGGACTTTCTGAGTCAGTCTCTGCTTAAGGAACTCATGTTATACTATAACACTACAATAGTAACAAAAAAACACAAAAATATATACAAAATACAAATATATATATATATATCATCTACCCTATAATATGTCTCACCTATAATTCTTACTCGACCGAGAACTCGAAGTCGAGGAGCTAGTGCTAAGAAACAATGCCTGCACAACCACCTCACCTGGACAAAATAAAACCCATATGGAAGTACTTATATTATCTCGGTAACATGCCCAGGAAACAGCCACAGGAGAAAGACTTTCTGACCCATGGGAATCATAACTCAATGATCACCATGTCTCGTAGCCTAAACAAACATACTTATATACTTATCATCCTCGCAGTGCATTCTCTAGTCGTAGGTCATTATTTTCGGAACTATTTTGGGAATCATCTGACTAATTGACCACCCTCCTATTCGGGCGAGTTGATCGAAAAGACTAGTGGATCATGAAACTCTCTTTCTGAAATATAGAAAACTCTGGATTATCATACACCCTTCTAGCCATTGGAGTTGGTGTTAGAGCACGAAAAATGAAAATATAAGGTTCCATCAAACCTCATAATTCATGCGTTAGCAAATTATTTCAAAAAATATATACAGAAAAGAAGTATAACCGAGCGAGAGCAATACGACGAATGAACAGTCAATGAATTCAATAAAGCATAAGCAAATTGTGAGAGCATTTCTGGTAATCCTATTAGGAAAGTATAAGCAAGCCGCGAGGGCATTCCTAACATCTTCACACTACTAGATGTGGTCGTATGGTGGCGGGAGGTGGACAAAACTCTTGTAAACCATAGAATTTGATGATTTGATGATGCTGGACCATGACAGAGAGCTCAATTATGGCACCGCATTATCCACCCAAGAAGAAAGTAGTTGATTACTATTTCAAAATTTAATCGAATAAGAAGCTACCCTCAAATCAATAAACCTTACCTCCTCTTCACCTTTTATTTTCTTTTCAGACAATGAGTCAGTTGATTTTCAAAATCTCTTCGAAATAAAACCGAAAACTCTCGAATGACAAGTGATGCGATCACTTATTACCTACCATTCACCTCAAATCTTGTTGAAAGCTATGATATATGATGATCGTTCAACACTTAGAAAATCAAGCCCGGCATGTGGCTGAAATAATCAAACTACTTTCCGACATGGGATCATTACCAATACACTCCAGGACATCTGTGAGGCAGATAAAAGTCTCACCGTCACTTGATATTGGGGTATTTAATTTTAAAGAGCACTAGCACCTTAGTAGCGATACTCTGGTCACAAGACTGATACCCCAAACTGGGGCATTTTAAATATATATATTTTTTTAATTTAGATCATGCTTCCCCACTTTGAATATCCCAAATTGGGGAATTTTTTTAAAATTTTTTCAAGTTAGTTCTTGCTTTTCCACCTCGGATACCCCAAACTGGGGCATTTTTTTTTAAATTTGTAGTTTAGTACTTACTTTTCCGTCATGGGACCCCCAAAATGAACACCTAAAATAGAACAACAGAGATACACTCGAAAAATAAACACCACAATCTAACACTATCCCCCCTCCAACGTAACCCAACAAACCCACAACAATAAACATAAACAAACATAAAAGAAACACACAATAATAAACACAATCAAACATCAATGAAACAAACACGATGAATAAAACACCTCTTTATTTATATAATAAAATTTTATAGGTATCACCGAAGGCATACCTTCTGAATATACGACCCAAAATGAAAACCTAAACTCCTTAACATACAACCCAAAACAAAAACCTAAGAACCTAACCTATAGCCCAAAATAAAAAACTAGGGACCCAAAACAGACACAAAGCGAGGAGTAGCGTCTAATCAAAAGCAACAGAAAGGCAGGTGGAAGATTGGTTGGGGAACACATCCCTCCACTTGTGACACTGGTTCGCCATCTTCACCTCCTCCGCCGTCGCCTCCTCAACGCTACCTTCACTGCTCCCTAAAAGGGACAGATGTGAAGGCTAATCCTTTCTTTTCCAATGTCGTCCATTCTCAGAACCACACTACCGTTGGAAGCCCCGTCAGGCTGAAGATCACGTGAAATCACGAACACAGGAAGAAACACCATCACAATCAAACAATCAGATCACAAGTTATTACTAAAGCATGGAAATTAGAGTAAAACAGGAATGAATAAACAAAAATGAAAGAAACTTGGCTATATACAAAAATCTGCATAATTAAAGGCTAGAAAATAACCTCGCAATTCGATTGAGCGCTTAGACAAAAATGCATAACCACAATCACGTACACCCCAAAGAGCACGCAATTGAACTTCCGCTTGAACACAAGTTCCGACAAATAGATCGTGCACAACTACTCCTGCGCGCAATAAAATCAAGCGACTATAATACTGCACAGAATCTGAAGGTCGCCTGTACAATGACCTGTTGACGCTCTGATTGCACGCTATCCAAATAGCGCATAATTGGATTACACGCTAATCCCCATGCGCAGAATCCGAGTCAACACCCGAGCGCCTCCACTCTATGAGCCCCTTGACCTTTCGATTGCACGCTGTCTACAGAGCGCATAATGACATTGCACACGCACACATTGACGCACAATAACTTCTCTAATCCCTCGATCGCGTGCACTTGGTCGAGTGCACAATTTAATTAAACACCAGCTGAACTGCGTGCAATACTCAAGTACGACCACATTTCGAATAGAATACACCTTTGTACCTTTTGCCCCATCTTGATCAGAATCCCTCTCCCGTGTCCCATCGTGCTGTTCAAAAAGAGGGAGACGTCGACCACACCCATGTCCCATCGCAGTAGGACTTGCGACATCGAAGCATACCAACCTAAAATTAACATGTCGCTCCGTGACACTAAAACTTCACCACGTGACCTAACACGCCGCACGACCGAAGGAAGGCTCGACCAGTTTCCCATCGCAAAGAATTAAGAATGAGCCTCCCAAAAATCTCACCACACCATCAGGATCAAATGCAAATCCTGTTGTGATCTCAGGCAAAAGTTGAAATGACTCCAACCCATGACCAAGATCTGTCGAAGAAAGAAACGCCATTACTGTTTCATCACGACATCAAAACAACTAAGGACCAGACCCTTTCACACAATCATGTACACATCCCGTCACAATGTAACTGCAACTTAATCTCCTTACAAACCTGTCTCGTCGCGACATTACTACCCGAAACATTCAGTCACAAACTACCGTGATGCCCAACCAAAAGAGGACGTCATCAAGTCCCATCGCCATTTAACCTACTCTAAGCTCCATCGCATAACTCCACATAACAAATGAAGGGAAAGACTCACCAATGTCCCATCGCGAAAGCAGAGAGCCCACTTCCCAAATCCCTTGACTCCACCGCAACTGAAACACATGCTCACACATAGTGGAGGAGAGGAGGATAGACCCTCCACCGTCCCATCGCACCTGCAACCAGCGGGACACAACTAGAAGGGGAGGGCCACCATGTCCCATCACGAACCTTAACTCCCCAAGACATTTCATCACATTGGAGTCCGTCAGATCCCGCTACAGCAGAAGTGAAGAAAAGAGAGGAAGCCCTCCAATGTCCAATTGTGATTATAACCATAACAGCCAATCAACCCAATCGCGGGCTACATAGGTAAGCATCACCACTTCAGGTAAGTATCATCCCCTCTCTTTTACTCGATATTTCTTCTAATATATATAGTTAGTTACAATTAAGTCAAATATTTTCAAAACCAGTCTCTCTCTATCCATGAATCACTGTAGTCCTCCCATAAGAGACAATCATCAGTATTCATAAGAAGGTTAGACGGAGCATCCGACATGCCAAGTGTCGTCTTGACAACCACATAAACGGTCAGATCTCCAAATCCCGTATCGATGGATCTGCTCAGCGATATCTCAGAAGCCACATTTTCTAAAGTTTTACAACCGAATTGATCTTAAGTTAGAATCCTAAACTTTCAAAAACAAACATTTCAAAAAAAATAAAAATAATAACAATAAATAAATTTCCTACGTATCAAACTTCACCTCTCACCTCTCCAATCCATTCTTTCCCCTGGGAAATTGAATACTAAATATATTCAATTATGAGAAATCATAAATGTCCACTAAAAAATGGACACCTGACGCGCCATTGGTGTGAGCAATGACGTGCTCGGTCTGACATGACTTGCGAAAGACTTCACCATTACATGATATTTCATCTTATTATTATCGGACTCTGGACCTTGTTTATGGACATTCGTATGACGCCCCCCGATACCTCGACTGCATCATTTCCCTCTGTTTGACTACCCCTTGCAGTAGGTCGCGACATGCAACGAGATGCCCCTTGCACCCACGGATTAGGATATGGTGATTATCCTTTTTGTTTAATTGTCACTCGCAGTAGGTCGTGCTATGCGACGGGATGTCCCCTGCACCTGCGGATTAGGATACGCTGACTTCTCTCGTCGACTATCTATGGCAGTGGGTCACGATACTCGACGAGATCACTTGCATTCATGACATGGAATACGCCTTTCGACAACTACCACTGGGCCCCCGAATGCTCCATTTTAGCTTACGCTAATAGATAAGAAAGTCAAGCATGTCATGTCAGCATCCCTAGTTCATGTTTGTGATTTCTCAAGAGAAATGAGAAGACACCTCAAATGAGGGGTGTCTACTTCTTCGATGCATTCTTACTTCATAAGAGTGCGCCGAAGAGGGGCATCTGTAGACACTCCCATTTTGCCCTCTCGGAATATACTAAGTTGTTGGTCAACCTTTGACCTTGCTCGTGACATTTCGTAAAGAACTTACCTTCTCCAGAAGTTTCACAACCCTAACATAGGGACCATGCACTAAAATAATAGTACATGACTGAACACAGGCTGAAATAATAGCTCTGTGGCTCAGATCTTGACATAGGGAGACTATATACTTAAATAATAGTATATAGTCGAAATACAAACTGAAACAATAGTATGGCATTTCAGACCCCTTAACCCTAGTATAGGAACCATATGCTGAAACAACAGTATATGGCTGAACACAGGATGAAACAATTACTCTGTAGCTCAAACCCCCTAACCCTAACATGGGGACCATGCACTGAAACAATAATGCATGGCTGAACACAGACTGAAACAATAGCTCTGTGGCTCAGATCCCAACATAGAGAGGCTATATATTGAAATAATAGTATATAGTCAAAATACCGACTGAAATAATAGTCTGGCATTTCAGACCTGACCCGGACTCGGACAACCTCGAATTATGAGCCAAAAACCATGCACGTAATTCGATTGCACACAAATTCCTAAACGTGCAATCAGTCCCTTTTCAGACCAAACTTCTTTTCTTCAGGCCACCTAGACACTTGATTACGCGCTCCACATGGAACGCATGATCGGATTGAGTGCCCCATCACAGGCGCACAATTGGCCTACGCTCGACCTAGTCTCACAGTCCTTGACTCGCAAGATTTCAAGATTAAGCACTTCGAATAAAATGCTTAATTGGATTGCGCATTTCAAAATAGGCGCGCAATTAGTCCTAATGTGATTAGAACTAGGGAACTCGGTTGAGCCAGTCAGCTGGTCACTCACTGAGTCAGTGATCAACTCAAAGCAAATAAGCGCCGGAGAACCAGCGTGTAATTCAGTTAAACGCTTGAAAAAGGGCGTGCAATTGGCAAAATACTTATAAATAGGACCCACCACCTCGTCCCAATAACACACAACGACTCCGAGATTCGAGTTTCGAGCTCCTCGCCTTCAAGCTTAGGATTTCAAGATTCCCCTCTGTAGCCCTGACCTTAGGTATAATTTTCCCTCTAGTTCTTAATTTCGGTTCCAGACCTTAGTTCTTAGATTTAGATTTTCGGTTTTAAATATTAGTATTAATTCTCAGTCTTAGGCCGTATTACCCTTTTTTAATCCGTAGTTTTAATATCTGGTTCCAGTTCTCAGAATCTAGAACCAATCCTTAATCTGATTGTTTAATTCATAATTTTAAATCTTATTTTTACCCTGAAATCTCGATCTTCGGTCCTATCATTAATCTCTGATTCTAGTTCTTAGTTTCTAGAATCAGTCCTTAATCATACGATCTAATTTTCTAATTTCGGTCTCGATTTCAGTCTTTAGATTTCAGATTCCAGTCTTAATTTACCGATTTCTTATAATTCTAAAATTTAAAAATCCTGATTTATAGTTTAACTCTCAATTTCTAGATTCAAAATTCAATTCATAATTATAATCTAAAAATTATTAACTTTTCAGTCCAAAATATCGTCTTATAATTCAAACTCAGTTTCCTTTAATCCTAGCCACCCGATTTGCCCAAGGGAGCTTACGGAGGGTACCCGAGAACGGGGCCGATCCTCCTTAGCATAACGGGCCAAAACCCCTTTTTTAAATTTTTAGTAAAATTAGTATATTTACTTTAATTAGAATTTTAAACAGAATTAGCATATTTTTAATTAGTTAGAGTTTTAATAAAATTGGCATATTTGCATTCCTAGTACAATTAGGAGACTAATATTAATTATACTTCTAGTGGGATTAGGAAAGTTAGTTATTGGTGAAAATAAAGTACTTAAATTAATTAAATTGCTAATAGAATTAAGATATTTAAATTAATTAGACTACTAGTAGGATTAGGAGACTTAATTAATTAGATTTCTAATAGGATTAAGATATTTAAATAAATTAGACTCCTAGTAGAATTAGGAGCCTCTTTCTTAATCAGACTCCTAGTAGGATTAGGAGACTAAACCAATAAGACTTCTAGTAGAATTAGGAGACCAAGTTAATTAAAATCTCAGAAGGAATAGGAAAACCAAACCAATTAGACTAAAGGCAACCCACAATCGTTGACGTTCACCGGCGGACGATTCAGTAAAGGAGTTCAACCTACAAGCCCCCTCTTCCCTTTAAAGCGTGATCAATGACGTGTTGCAGCGTCGATAAATATCTGTAGCTAGCGATCGCATCTTCTCAAGTATTCTTTATTTAATATTCACCTTTTACTTTCAGTAATTTAATATTTCCTAATTTATTACTCTATCATCGCCTTTGCCAGAGTCCACTTGGACCGAATTGGGCCACTAATTTTGGGGACGAAAATGAACCTAGAAAAAGCGCGCACTAACAGAATCCCAGTCTTCAATGTGTGGCATAGGTTTGGGAGGTTCTTCTTTCACGGATTCCTCAGTATCGAATAATGGCCTGACTCCCTCAAGTGGTTTATCGATATCGTCATTTAGGTTCGTTAAATCAATGAATGATTTAGCCATTCGTTCGATCTCTGCTTCTTGGGATTTAGTGAAGGACACTTCTTTCTGCCTTGGTATATCTGCTTTCTCAGTGGTCCCGTAGACGAAGTAGTCATATAGAGACCATTTCGATGAGGTGAGGAACAAGTTGGTTTATGGGCCGTCCAATTGGTAACCTAACCCTATGTATTTGCGTATTTTCCTTAGGACGACAGGCCTTACACGACCTTGCTTATTTTTACCGAGTTCGGTGTGGGAGATCTACCCGAGCTAATACATAAGGTCCCAACCTTTTGTCGCAGTTGGGTTAATGTCTTAGAGTTTAGTGAGGTTTGGGGCAACCTCTCTTCTTGTTAATTTTTGTTGATGCGTTGGGGGAGAACTAGGAGGGGTAGGGGGGCGGACTTCTGCAACAGATGCCTCATCAGGGGTTCGGGTCTTCTGAATATGGCCCGCATTCAACACAAAATCATGGGCTGTCAGAATACTTACCATGTAATCAATGTCCATCTCCTGGAGGGGTGCATCAGCGTATATACGGACAATAGAGTCCTCATATAGGAATTTGACGCATTGGTGGTATGTGGATGTGATGGCCTTCATAGACTCTAATCACTTTCTTCCTAAGATAAGATTATAAGTATTGGAGGAATCAGAAACATGGAAAGTGACGTCTTTTGTTATAGGTCCGAGGCGAACCTGAAGTTTGATAGTTCCTTTGATGAAACGACGTGAGCCGTCATAAGCTATAAGAGATAGTGCTGAGGGCCTGACAATCCTGCTCCGTGTACTCAAGCGTCTTTAACATTGTGATAGGGTAAATATTGAGTCATGCTCCTATATCGACCAACACATGGGGCACAGAGAATCCTCTAATTATGACCATAAGGTATATGAGAGTTGAACTTCCCCGGAGTGACTCTTTAGGCATGTCTATGTCCATGAAAGTGAGTGCCAGAGGTTACGCCATGATCGAGGCGATTTGATATAGTTCATCCAATGTTGTGTCCTCATTCACTTGTGTATTTTCAAGCGCCCTTATCAGCAGTCAATGATGGTTAGGCGATTTCTTGATGAGTTCTAGTATTGATATCTAGGCCGGAATCTTTTAGAGATGATATAGGAGGTCATATTCTTGTCCTGGCTCGAGTGTAATTTCTTTGTCTGGTCGATGAGCTTTGGGGACGGGTGGTTGGAGTAGTTGAGGTACGGGGATTGGTGGAGGGATAATGTGAGGTGGGGGAGGCAAGTTAACTTCTTTTCCTTTCACGTTCCCCTCTGGTGGTTGTGTGTTCATGGACTCCTTATTTTGAGGAAAAAGCCAAGGTGGATAATTGGTTCCTGACTTAAGGATCGGGCAAGTAGGTTATTGACCAGGCTCGGTGTTGCTCGATGTTGATGTATTTGTGAAGTGAGTGAAATTTGAAGACGGAGTGCGTGCTTGCACTGTGCCACTCCAAGGTGGGAGGTACTGTATGTAATCTTCTTCTTCTAGGAAAGTAGAGACCAGTGTCTCACATATGTCAGGGTGTTCTTCTTGTTCACTCTCTTTTGTGTTTAGCAAACACTCAGTCCTTGTCTCAACTTCTTGGCTTGGGGTCTTTCGGGTGACACTATCTACCCATGCGGCGATTTGGGCTACAGTTTGAAGAACATGATCTTCATACTCGGGTTCTGAATCGAACGAGGGAAGCGACAATAGCATTGGTTCAAGATTTAGAGGGGTGAAAGGTTCTGGTGGGCAACTATGGAGGAACAGTCTTCGGGCCCTAAAGGAGTGAACTCGTATCTGAGTGAATTTTGGGTAAGGAGGTGGTCTCGGCGGGACGATTCGAGTGATCAAGGCTGAGGGGTGCGGGGGTGGAGGAGCTCTCGCAGGGGTGGCAAAAGTGTTGGAAGGTTGGAGGCGAGTGATTAAGGTGGAGGGCTGAAAAGAGGATTGACCGAGGAGATCTACGATGGTGACTTGGGCTGGTGTTCCTTGGTTGTGGTTGGGCATAGGGTTATTAATAATTTCTAAGTCCTGTTGGGGTTGACTATTGTTAGGGTTAGGATTCCTGAGCGCTTCCCAGTCAATTAGGTTTCGGTCATTCATGTCATAGATTACATCTCGGAGGACCCAGTAGTCTTCCAGACTATGTCCCGCATACCGATGAAATACACAGAACTTGCTACAGTCTAGATTTGTCTGCCATGGCCAGGGTCTTTCCTGTGGGAATCGAAGAAGATTTTGAGTGTTAAAGAGACGAAAGATGTTGGGGATTATATAAGATAAAGGGGGATAGTGTTCCCGTCTCGGCTGGTAGGGGCCTCGAATCCTGCTAAGGAGCCTATTTTGGCACCAAAAGTCCCTCAGAAGGATGGACTCTGAATTCAGACCTGAAATAGCCTCGCGCAGTCCAACTGAGCATCCCAAGACTCTACAACAACTTCTCGCGCAGATGATTGACTGAAGAGCTTCAGAAGCATAAACTCATGCAGCTCTCGCGAAGCTCAAGAGTAGAACACATCGTGCAGTCTCGCGCAGTTCAAAGCAAACCTCTCTCAACCTCGTGCAGTTCGCTCAGAACGGCTGAGAAGAGAGATCTTCAGAAGAGAACTCCTCGCGTAGTTCTCGCGCCATTCAAGAAGAGAGCATCCTTTCGAAGGCAAAGCCACCCTCGCGAAGATCAGTTAAGACATGGAACCTCGCGCAGTTCAGAACTCATTAAAGCCTCGCGAGGTAACTCACAAAGTACAGTGAAGAGAAGTGCTCGCGAAGTTCTCACGCTATTCAAATCTATCCTCGCGAAGATCAACCCAGCGACTGCTTGAACTCCAACCTCGCGACTGCCTGAAGAGCAGACCAAGCCAACCTCGTGATGGCTGAAGTTTCAATTTCAAATCATCCTAGCGAAGAGCAAAAGCTATCACGCGACAAGTCTGGGAAACAATGGCTACCTAGCGAAGCTCTGAACCTCAAACTTCCATCTCTTCAAAGATAGGACTTCGAATTTTCAAGATTAGGCACGACTCCCATGCTCAAATCTCTGTGAATGCGCCCCAAGGCATCGAAGGATCACTATTCAGCCACGTGGCATCGTTAAAATTAGGGTTTCCTAACCCTAATGCGCCGCCACACCACTGCTATAAATACCCATACTTAGCTTAGGTATAAAGGGAGGAAAAAGCTTGGGCCATCTTTTCTTTTCTACATCCTGGAATAGCTGGGAACACATCTCATTTCTTGGAGACTTGATCTGAGATTGTTTTGTTTTTCTTTTCGTAGTTGTAAGTAGTTTTCTTTTTCTTTTTCCTTCTCTCCATAGTCCAGCACTTGCTGGCTATGTCTTTGTATGCATTTTGAACTAGATTAATGGAAGTTCTGTAATAGGACCTGTATTTTGTGAGATTTGTGTTTAAATGTGAGATGCTCTGTGCAAGGCTGCTGCCTTGTGATCTGCCATTGCTTTGGCTGTGATTCAAAGAAATGGAGGACTGATTCTAAGGGCCATTCAGATCCAAGTGACCTGTGTGTTTGGGCTATCATGGTCCTATACAGCCTTGGCCCCACCACAGGACCTACTAGATCTGAAATCCCCATGGGAGCTTGAGCTGGTAGCCTTGTGACCATGGTGGTGGCAGCGATATTCTTGGTTTGTCTTGGGCTCCGTGAGGAGGATAGCCTCTGGGATAGTCTGTGACCATTCAAGTGGACAGGTTATAGCCTTAGGGTGATTCTAATTCACCGATCCAAGATAGATCCTTCTTCTTTACACCTGAGCTTGTAGAAGCCTGGTGGGGGATTGTACAGAGTTAGACTCCCCTATATTTGTATAGATCCGCCATCAGATGTTGGATCTAATCTGGTTATAGAGATTGAAGGCTTGTGACTGGACCATTGTAGCCTCACTCAAGCAATGGATAGCTAGATCGAAGGTTGTACTCAATCGCTTGCTGGTTCTATGTGTCTGGGCTATCATGGTCCTATACAGCCTTAGCCCCACACATAGAGCTTTAGAGGTTGAGGTTCCCTATGGCTTCTTGAGCTGGTAGCCTAGATGAAATAGTGCCTGCAATGATTAACTTGTTATGTTTTGACCCATCCCTAGATTGTGGTTCCCCTATGGGATAGTCTGTGACCATTTGAGTGGACAGGTTATAACCTTAAGGGTTGAATCATGGCAGAGTGATGGGTTGGATCCTTTCTCCTCAGTGGTGATAATGTAGCCATTGGACAGGATTTCTATAACATCAGATCTAAATCTGAGTTACAAAACTCCTCTTATCTGGGCTCAATAACATACTTCTCACCCTTTTATATTTATTTTCCACACTCCATCCATCCTCTCAACCCTTTCTGTAGTTTAGACATTAGAGTACCTTAGAATACTTAGAATAAGTGACCCTAAACTCCCCTCCTTTTAGGACTACCAGATCTGGAGGGACTACTAGAGATGGCTCCTTTGGAGCTGTAGATCACCTTTCCCTGTGGGACAAACTCTTACTTATCAAAACTTGCTACAATGGACCCTGTATCTTGCAAGGCTAGGATTTCTTAGTTGTGCTGATTTCATCTCTTGTTTTACTCTTTCTTTGATTTTTAAATGACTTTTACCACCAACCAATAAACCAAGCGCAGCAACTGAGAAATCGCCAACAGTATGTTATTGTAGCTCTGTGTGTGAGTCGGTCGATTCTGTGTTGTATTCTGGTTATGGTAAATGTTGGGGTATTGGCTTCTGTTTTGATATTGGCCCTGATTCTGGTTCTAGCCTTGACTTTGATTCGCATATCTTTGTTGATTCGCGCCTTGATTTTGGTTTACGTACCACTGCTGATTTTGATTTCGCTCGAAATTTCTCGGCTGGAAGTTTCTATTCTGTCTTTGATTGACAATGGTGTTGACCTGCTCGGTTCCTGAGGCTTTCTTACTAGTTTTTGACTTTGATTTGTCGGAAGAGCTCGCTCTCGACATGACTATGGATAGAACGAGGTCTCCACCTTTGATGTCTCGCGCTAGTCGGGATGCCTGAGAGTGGAGTGTAATGAAGTCAAGACAGTCGCTTATGATGAGCGTGCTCTTTAATGGTTCTCTAGTGTTATCAATGATAATGCCAACTTAGTCTTTCTCTTTCATCGAAGTGTCGGTCCTAGCAGCAAGTTTCCTCCATCTGGGCGACGAAGTTGGCGAACTCTTCATCGGGTCCTTGCTTTGTCACCATTAGATCATTGAGATTGACCGTTTCTTAGATCAAGTGCTTGTATTGATCCAAGAATTGACTGACTAATCATCGAATGCATCTATCTTATACAGCGGGAGTCCTGTAAACCAATCTAGGGCTTCTCCTTCCAATGAGCACTGGAAATAGTGGATGAGGAGTCCTTGATTATCGCGTATGAGTCAGCAATCGTTGCAAAAGAGGGCCAAGTGATGGTTTGGATTTCCTATGCCATTATATTTGATAAATTTTGGCAATTTGAATCCCATCGGTAAGTTAAATTCGACGTCCCTGCAGAACTTGTCGATTCCGAATGGGTGACCAGGGTGCTCCCTCTTGGCCATGTATTCATCATGCATCTTGGGGAGATCTTCAATCTTGACGGTGCTATCTTTCAGAGCAACTCACGAGCAAACCTTGTCTAAAGAATCATCATTGAAGAATGTATGAGCAGGTTGTCTCAATGGTGAGGTGCGGGCTGACACTGTGCTCGGGGTAGGTGGCGGTCTCTCCTGCTGTTCTTGTTCTTCTGAATCTTGTCGTGCCCTAACAGTCTCGTATGCCGCAGCCAGTCCCCGAAGCAATTCCTCGGCGTCACCATCTCCTCTTTGTATTCTCTGAACACTGAGTTCTATAATTTGTCGAGCAGTGAGGTTTTGTTCGTTGTTGCTATCCCTCCCGTTATGGTTATTACCAGTGTGCGGGGTAGAAAAGGGGTTTTCTTGATCGTCAGTCATGTTAATCTCAGGTTGTCATAGGCTGGAATCATAAGGTGATTCTTCCTTCTATATGGGGTTGTCACGATATCTCCAAAATGGTGGGTCTCCTAAACTCAATCTTCGTATACCGGACATCTCGAGTCTTTGGCGAAGACTCATATATTCAAGGGAATTTGAAATGGTGTGATGGAAAGAAAAAAGAAATAAAATAAAAACTAACTATCTAAACAAGAGTTTGGCGAGAAAGTGTCCCATCGTGATCGCCAGTCTGTTGGTGCGTACTTTTTTTGGGTTCCTTTCGGTCCCGAGAATCAGTGGCCCAATTTTGTTCTGAGCGGATTCTGGCAATGCGGTGTTTTGAATGTTGAAAGTAAAGGGAAATTTCTAGGAAGGTTCCTAGTTTGTTGCGATCACCAGCTATAGATATTTAACGACGCTGTAACACGTCAGTAATCATGCTTTGGAGTGGGAGTGGATTACTTCTTTACTGAATCGTCAGCCTGCCAACTTCAGCAGCACTGGATCTTCTTGAAGTTTAGATAGTTTGATTTTCCTATAATTGTTGTAATTCTAATTGATTTAAGTTTCCTAGTTCTTCTATGAGTCTAACTATGTGAACTTGTTGTGGTGAATTAATCTACTATTCTAATATCCTAATCCTAGTATAAGTCTACTTGGTTTAAATATTCTAATATTATTAGAAATTTGACTAGTTAAGAATCTAATTACTTTTGAGCGTCCTACCTTTATTAGAATTCTATTACGATTTTAAAAGGTCTCCTGATGTTATTAGAAGTCTAATTACTTTAGTATCTTTTAATCTTATTAGAAATCTAATTAATTAAGTTTCCTAATCCTACTAGAAGTCTAATTAATATTAATCTCCTAATCCTACTAGGAATGCCAATATGTTAATTCTAGTGAAACTCTAATTAAAGCAAGTATGCTAATTGTACTGAAATTCTAAGCAAAGCAAGTATATTAATTTTACTGAAATTCTAATTAAAGTAAACTAGTTTAACTGAAATTCTAATTAAAGCAAGTAAACTAATTTCACTGAAATTCTAATTAAAACAAGTAAACTAATTTCACTGAAATTCTAATTAGAATAAATAAACAAATTTTATTTAAAAAATTGAAAAAAAGGGGTTTTGGCCCGCTATGTTAAGGAGGATTGGCCTCGTTCCCGAGTACCCTCCGTAAGCTCCCTTGGGCAAATTGGGTGGCTGAGGTTAGAGCAAATTGGATTTTGAATTATAAGATAGTTTTTTTTTAGATTTTTAAAGTCAATAATTATGGATTATAATTATGAATTAAATTTTGAAACTAGAAATTAAGAACTAAACTATAAATTGGGATTTTAAAAATCTTAAGTTGAGAAATTAAAACTAAAATTTAAAATCTAAGGACTGAATTCGAAATTAAAATCAGAAAATCAGACCATGTGATTAGGGACTGGTTCTAGAAACTAAGAACTAGAACCAGAGATTAATAATAGGACTCGAGACTGAGATTTCAGAACAAAATTAAGGTTTAGGGTCGGAGATTAGGCAGTCTGATTAAGGACTGGTCCCGGATTCAGAGAGCTGAAACCAGATATTAAAAATTACGGTCTAAAAAAATGGGTGCTACGGTCTAAGACTGAAAATTTAATGTTAATAGTTAAAACAGAAAAATCTAAGAACTAAAGCTAGGATAAAAAACTAAAAACTAAATTTTACCTAAGGCCGAGGCTGCAGAGAGGAATCTCGAAATTCGAAGCATGGGTACGAAGGGTTCAAAACTCGAATCTCGGAGTCATTGTGTTTTCTCTCTGTGTTTGCTCTACTCCCTCTCTATCCCCTTTTTTTTGGGGGGTCGAAGTAAAAAAATCTATTTATAGGTTTTTTCTAATTACACGCCCTGTTTCAGGCATTTAACTGAATTACGTGCCGGTTATTCGACGCTTATTCGCTTTGAGTCGGTCATCGACTCAGTGAGCGACCATCTGATTGGCTCAGCTGAGTTCCCTCATTCTAATCACGTTAGGACTAATTGCGCGCTGACTTTAGAGTGAGCAAGTTGATTAAGTGCTTCGTTCAAAGCGCTTAAGCATGGAATTTTGGCAGTCAAGGATAGTAAGACTAGGTCGGGCGTATCACGTGCGCCATGTGGAGCACGTAATCGAGTCTTTAGGCGGTCTAGAGAAAGGAGGTTTGGTCTGAAAAGGGATTGATTACACGTTTGTGAGTTGGCATGCAATCGAATTGTGCACGTGGTTTTAGGCACATAATTCGGGGTTGTCTGGGTCGGGGTCGAGTCTGAAATGCCAAACTATTGTTTCAATCGACATTTTGACTATATACTATTGTTTTAGTATTATAGTCTCTCTACGTCGGGATCTAAGCCACAGAGCTATTGTTTCAACCTGTGTTCAGCCATGTACTATTGTTTCAGTGCATGGTCCCTACATTAGGGTTAGGGGATCAAAGCCATAGAGATATTGTTTTAGCCTACGTTCAGCCATGTACTATTATTTCAGTATATGGTCCCCACATTAGGGTTAAGGGATCTGAGCCACAAAGCTATTATTTCAGCCTGTGTTCAGTCATGTACTATTGTTTCAGTGCATGGTCCCCATATTAGCATTGTGAAACTCTTAGAGAAGGTAAGTCCTTCTCGAAAAGTCATGGGCAAGGTCAAAGGTTGACCTAATGATTTTATATATTCTGAGAGGGAAAAATGGGGGTGTCTACAAGATGGTACTTGTATTTCATAATGTAAAACTGCCTCCATCCCATATGTAAGAAGATAAGGAGTTTGGCCAGCGGTCATACGAATGGAAGTCCTATAGGCCCAGAGTGCCTCAGGTAGTCGCTCAGGCCAATCGGCTCCATTGCTCGTCTCCACTGTTTATTTCAGGATTCGGATCAGCATTTTGTTTGTGGCCTCTGCTTGTCCATTCCCTTGAGGATAAAAGGGTGATGAGTGGTGCAGGTCGATGATGTATTTTCTACACAGTTTCTTCATCTTCTCAGCAATGAATTGCGGTCCATTATCAATGGTGAACATTCTAGGAACTCCAAACCTTGTGATGATGTTCTGAATAATAAGCTTTACGAGCGTTGAGGCAGTGATTCTGACATATGACTCAACTTCTGCTCATTTGGTGTAGTATTCGGTCACTGTAATAATGAAAGCATGCTTGTGTGTTCCCAATTGTGTCTGTGAAGGGTCCAATAATATCGAAGGCCCACATTATAAATGGCCCTGACGAGGTCATGGGATTTAGTGCAACTGATGGAGATTTGATGAGTGTGGCGTGCTCTTGACATTGTTTGCAGCATTGAACGAAGAAGTGGCAATCTCTCGTCATTGTTGGCCAGTAGTAGCCTTGTTGTATAATCTTCTCAGAGATTCTTTGGATTCCAACATTAGTGCCACAAGTATTGGCTTGTGCTTCGTGAATGATGTATAATCCTTTGGCTTCTATGACGAACCGTAGTAAGACACCCTTGGTGAAGGCTTCCTCGTAAAGTACCTTGCTTAGGATGCAATATCTAGCTCATCAGTTACTTATCGTCTTCCGTTCGATCTTTATTGCATAAAGATGAATGTACTGGTATTTTAGGTAGTTCCAAATATTGTAATACCATGATTGTCCATCGTCGATTGGCGACTGCTGGAATCTGAAGGTCGCGACGGTAGCTTCTTTCTTCGTGGGACTTCCTATAGCGGATGCTTCTTCATGCTTTATGGTCTTCGAGAGGACTGACAGTTCTGGCTTCATTTTCTAGGCCATCTCGTGTGCCGACATGGTCAATTTCTCGATGAAGAAGAATTTTATGCTCTGTTAGATTGATATTTGTATGAATAAGGCTAATGTGGTGAGGGAGTCTACCAGCTCGTTCTCTAATCTCGAGATATGCGTGAAGGAAATCCTCTCGAACTACTTTATTAGGAGCTTGTTTCCAAGTATGCCATTAGTCCTCTTTCTTTCATCTTCCACTCTCTGATCACTTGTCATATCACGAGCTTGGAGTCACCAATGGTCTTCAACTGTTTAACGCCAAGTTGTAGTGTTGTTCGTAGTCCAATAATAAAGGCTTTGTATTCCGCAATGTTGTTAGTGACTGGGAAATCAAGTTGGAATGCTTTAGGTATGACAACTCCTTCTAGGCTCAATAGGACTATCCCAATGCATTTTCCTTTCTGATTGAGAGCCCCCTCGAAGGATAAGGTCCATGAAGTTTTACCAGGCTCTTCCTCTTGAACTGAGAGTAGGTCCTCATCGGGGAAGATAGTGCGTACTGGTTCGTTGCCTGGGAATGGAAGATTAGCGAGGTAATCAGCAATCGCCCGTCCTTTGATCGACTTTTATGTGACATAGGTGATGTCAAACTCCTGTAGTAGCGTATGCTATCGATCAATTTTTTCAGATGTGGTGAGCTTTTCGAATATGTACTTCAGAGGATCTATACATGCTAGTACCATTATCTTGTGAGCTCCGAAGTAGTGACATAGTTTTGTTGAAGCCCATACTAGTGTTAGGCAAGTCTTCTCCATTGCTGTGTACTTCTATTCGTATTCGACCATCGTCCTGCTGAGGTAGTAGATGGTCTTCTCCTTCTCGTCTTTGTCATGTTGTCCCAGGATCACCCCATTGCTTTACCGTTAGCTGAGACATAGAGGATCAGGGGTTTTCAAGGATTGGCGAAAATAATATCGGAGGGTTGAGGAGGTACTTCTTGATGTTGTCGAAGGCTTGCTAACACTGGTCATTCCATATATACTCGGCTCCTCCTTTTAGTAGTTTGTAGAAAGGATCACACCGGTCTGAGTGTTGGGAGATATATCTACTGATTAATTGTAATCTTCCTATTAGGCCTCGTAATTCTTTGATATTGTTTGGAGGTGACATTTCGTGGATGGCTATGGCTTTCACTGGATCGACTTCGATTCCTCGCTTACTGACTATAAATTCTAGTAGCTTTCTAGAGGTTACTCAGAACACACATTTCTTCGGATTCATCTTTAGCTGATACTTCTCAGATCATTCTAGCACCAGTCGGGGTGCCTCGACATGTCCTGAGCGGGTTTTCGACTTTACTAGTATATCATCAATGTAAACTTCTACACACTTGTGCATCATGTCATGAAATACAGCCATCATGGCGTATTGATATGTGGCACCTGCATTCTTTAAGTCAAAGGGCATGACGACGTAGCAGTAGGTTCCCTATGGCATAGTGAACGATGTCTTCTCTTGGTCGGATTCTGCTAACTTGATTTGGTTATATCCAGAGAAATCAATGAAGGACAACATCTCATGTCCAACAGTATTGTCGACCAGAGTGTCAATGTGAGGTAGGGGAAGTCATCATTTGGACAAGCCTAGTTAAGGTTTTAAAAGTCGATGCACACCCGTACTCTACCATCTTTCTTGGCACCTAGAATAATACTCGGATAAATTTTGCATTGTGTAATTTGTAGACTTCTTCTTTGACTTGTAGCACAGTTTGTGGGTGCATTCTTCTTAGTTTCTACTTGACAGGTTTCGCATCGAGTTTTAGGACTAAAAGATGTTCTACTAAGCTCGGATCCAAACCTGGCATGTCTTCGTGGAACCATGCAAAGGAGCTGAGCTGATCTTGAAGGACTTGGATAATCTATTATCGTTTCTTGGGGCTAAGCGTTGCACTAATTAGTAGCTTCCTGGGGTTCTCCTCGGTGCTGAAGTTGATTTCTTTTGTAGGTTCCTTGGCAGCTTGAGTTTGCTCGTCGAAACATTTAATGACTCGTTGGAAGTCCTGTGTTCCCTCAGTGGCTTGTCCTTCTCCTTCATCGTCAATAAGTTCATAGACTGTAAAATTGCTATACTAGGGGATTAGTTTTACGAGAGGTAACCCTTCATCGTTGCAATTAATGATTGCGACATCTTTAGTGAGCTATAGATCGAGGCTATTCATCCTCCTCTCAAAGTCGTAGAGTATCTCATCGGATATAATTACTGGCTTGGTTCTTTGTCAAGACGCCCTGCGCTCTCATGAGGGGGAAGTAGTAGGGTTGGGTTGGGCGGGATCAAGGAGCTTCTTCGTGGTGTCGAAAGTAGCTGCACAACTTTGAGTTGGTATATTAT
This sequence comes from Chloranthus sessilifolius, assembly GCA_021018995.1. NCBI lineage: Eukaryota > Viridiplantae > Streptophyta > Magnoliopsida > Chloranthales > Chloranthaceae > Chloranthus > Chloranthus sessilifolius. The sequence goes on along the minus strand of CM037592.1, from coordinate 34,661,067 downwards.
TTGATTCCTCCTTGAGTTTGTCGGTGTAACCCTCACTTATAGCCTTACGAGAGAAGTCTCTTTTTTGGTCGATAAATGGGTCTGGGATGAAAGGCACCCTCTCTTTTTCAAAATTTTCTAATTTTTTATGTTTTTAATTTTTAAATTTTTAGGTGTTTTGGGGTTTTCTATTTTTTTACTTTTTGATAATAAGTAGGATACCGAGTCGATTTCCTGAAGAGGAATTGACAAGGGTGCTTCTCTTAGTTGAGGAAGCGTGCCCGTTGTTGGAGCCGTTTGTGCAAGCCTTCGGATGATGTGGATCTATTCTAAATTTGGCATTTTTTTTTTGTTATCTTCATTCGATGGGATTCTTCAGATAAGCAATAAAGGCGATGGTCCGACTGATGTTTCAGCTTCTTCAATTGTAAGGATCGCTTGTTCTTCGGAGATCATCTGAAGGTCATCTACTTCCCTAGGTGGATCTGGTTGACTACCTTCTAGACTTGTAAGTTCTTTTCACAGTCCTTCAGTATGAAGGCGCATACTCGGCAGCAAGGCTAGTATGGGTGATTGATGCAGGGGTATCCCCATGGGCATTCCCATCTTGTGAATATCCATACGAAATCTGTGTTGTTGTCGACATCAAAATCTTCGTGTCGAGGTTCGTCCTCATTCTCGAATAGTCTTTGAAGATCTTCATCGAGTTGTTCTTCAATTTCAAGAGCAAGGAAATCTAACCAATAATCCTTGTCGTCACTTGGTGGTGGATGTCATTCTTCCTCTAAGGATCTCTAAAAAATTTGAAGTGGCGGTGACTAAGACGATTGGGGGTCGTCGAGTGTCAGTTCTTCTTTAACTTCTATGGCTACAATGTGGAAGTCCTCTTCGTCTATCGACTACCAATCTTCTACGAGTGGCTAGGATTCTAGGCGTTCCTGATCCTTTGTGTTAGAGGATTCTTTGGCTTTGAATAGTGAGCCAACTCCCTCAAGGGTTTTGTTAGTGTCTTCATTTTGGCTCAAGTCTATCAAGTCTACGAAGGCTTCAGCCATCTGTTCTATCTCGGTGATCTAGGGCTTGGTGAGGGATTCCTCTCTCTTTGGCGCGTCGGCCTTCTTAGTAGTTCCATAGACAAAGTGATCGTAGAGCGACCATTTGGGTGAAGTTGCGAAGGCATCAGTTTCCTTCTCATCTGGTCGGTATCCTACACCAGTGTTTTTACAAACCTTCTTTGGAACTACAGGTGATCAATCACATAATACACAATTTTACCATCCTTAACTTAGTGATGCTAGACCTTAGTTTGCTACTAACAAGTTAATGATGTGCAAATATTAAGAAAAAATAGTAAAAAAGAGTCAAAGTGTTAATATTCATCAAAATAAACTCATAAAACAATAAGGACGATTGAGCGAAAAAAGACGAATCATCGCCTACTGAAAGATGAAAAATCAAACTTTACGATTGAGTGGAACGCTGCAAAGGAAGAAGTAAGAAATTCTGATTTACGATTCTTCAAAAGTAGTTCAAAAGTGAAGTATGATACAGAAGTAAAAAGCGATTGATCATAAATAAGGAATCGTCCAAAGAGTGAAGGCTATAAAATCATAATTTATGATTTTATAAAAAGGAAGATTTCTGAAGCTACTGGTCACGTGAGGATTTGCACTGTCATGCATATAATTAGAAGAATTCCTTAATTAGAAATCTGGCCACTCACGGATCTAAGAAGATTGACGAAGGGAGACCCCTAAAGGACTTTGTTGCCAAAATAAAGAAGAAAATCTATAAGTACATCAACTATTGAAAGCAAGGAACGATATGATTAGAAGTAGAGTTATATTAAGAGACTTTTATTTTAGTAGTTTCTTTTATTAGAATTAGGAGTTTTATAAACTCACTCCTTATGATCTAAAAATAAGAGGGCTTGGTATAGGAATTAATCATCGAAGAAATTCTCAGCATCAATTGACGCCTGAGGTTGGGTTTTCTTCCGATCATTAGAGTAGTTTAGTTTAGATATCCAAGGTTCCTCGATCACAATTGACGGCTGGGATTGAGAGCTGGAAGATTAGTATAGATATCTGTAGTTTCTCATAAGAAATTGACGCCTACAGCTGAGGGGTGAAAGATATAATTTGTATTGCTTTCTAGTTTAGATTTATTTTCATTGCAATTTACTGCTTTGTAAACATCTCCAAGTTTTGATTTGAATTGACGACTCAGGTTGAGATTTGCAGATTTGTGTAATGGTTTTTATTTTCCATCTTTGATTTTCTGGAGTTTGATTGATGCCCAAATTTTTGGTAGATTAAAGATTAGCATAGATCTATATTAAAGGATGTTAGTTTTTTATTGACGCCTAAATTCTAGAAGACTGAGATATAGTGTAACGGTATTCTAAATTTGTAAGCATTCGATAACTAAAGATTGTGATTGACGACCACAATCTGAAGGAGGAGGGTTTAGGATTTATTTTTCTACAAATTAGTATAAGAACCATTATTTTATTCATATTTCTCAAGTAGTTTAGGATCTTAAAAAATAAATACAAGTTTTTAAAAAATTAATATATATATATAGAAGATAAAACACTTCCCCGTGGGAACGACTCTATGCTAGTATTACAATTTCCATTGTGCGCTTGCAATAGGTTAATACTTAATTAGAATAACATAAAAATATCCATCAATCAATAGGGCCTATTCGCCCTTGCTTATTCTTCCTGAGCCCTGTGTGTGGGATATACCCTAGCTGGTACATGAGATCACAACCCTTTATTGCGGTCGAGATTGTATCGTACATTCGCGTGAGGTCGGAGCTAACTTATCTCTTGGTTAATTTCTGCTGGGGGACTGGTGGAGACCATTGAGGGTTTACTTCAGCTATAGACGTGCCATCGGGGTCTTTCATTCTCTTGATGGGGCCGATGGATAGTACTTAATCATGGGCTATCAGGATGCTCAAAGTGTAGTCAGTATCCATATTCTCAAAGGGTGCATCAGTGTATACTATGATGATAGCATCTTCGTGTGGGAACTTGATGCATTGACGATATGTAGACGCGACAACTTTCATTGACTCCAGCCACTTCATCCCTTGGATTAGATTGTAAGTGTTGGAGGAATCTAAGACATGAAATGTGACATCCTTGGTCACCGGCCCAAGATGGACTTGAAGCTTGATAGTTCCTTTGACGAAGCACCGAGAGCCATCATATATGATTAGGGATAATGATGAAGGTCGTGCGTCCTACTCTATATACTAAGTGTCGTCATTGGACATATATTTAATCCTACGCTTATGTCGACTAATGCATGAGATACTGAGAACCCTCTGATTATTACTGTTAAGTATATAGGGGTTAAACTTTCTCGTAATGATTCTTGTGGCATGTCGGCGTCCGTGAAGGTGAGTGTCGGAGGTTGCATCAGGACTAAAGTGATTTCGTGCAGCTCGTCCAGAGTGGTGTTCTCGTCTACGTGAGTTTTTGCTAGTGCCTTCATTAGTAGCTGGTAATGCTCGAGTGATTTCTTGATGAGTTCAAGTATTGATATCTAGGCCAAAACTTTCTTAAGGTGTTGTAGGAGATCGTACTCCTTGCCTGACTTCAGTGTTGGGACTTTATCGGGTCTATGTGCTTTGTTCACATCTGGCTGAGGTGGCTGAGGCGCTGAAACTAGGGGTGGAGGAATCACATGAGGAGGGGGAGGCAAGTTCGCTTCTTTGTCTCTTGTTATTCTCTCTGATGGCTGAGTGCTCGCGTTATGGTTTCTCCCGAGGGAATGATGGTGGTGGATAATTGGTTCCTAACTTGAGGACTAGGTGAGTGGATTGTTGATCCTTGAGCCACGTCGTGAGTTATCTTGACTAGTCTCCCGAAACATTTGTTATGAACGGGGTGAAATTTGAGGAAGGGATACATATCAAGGCTACGTCATTCCACGGTAGGAGGTATTCAGTGTAGTCTTCCTCTTCCAGTAATGTAGAGATCAGTGCTTCTTCCTTGCTTGGTTTCTCATCTCGCTGACTCATTTCAGCACTAGGCTCGCATCCAATTGTTGCCTCAGATTCTTGACCTATGGTAAGTCTTGAGAGGCAACTCCGTCGGCTTCGAGTTTAGAGTCAAAGAGGGGAAGTGGTAACAGAGCTAGATCTAGATTTGGGGGAGTTAAGGGTTCTAGTGACTGCCCATGAAGGTTAGGTCTTCGACCTTGAATGACTGGACTCGTATGCGAGTGAAGTTTGGGTATGGTGGGGGGTTTGGTGGCTCAATTCGTGTTATAAAAGTTGATGGATGAGGTCGGATGATTGGGGGTCTCTGGGGTTCAACTGGGTTGGTCGAGGTGTTTGGGGAGTTAATGCAAGTAATCGAGGAGGGATGCACCGGGAGTTGACAGGGGAGGTCCACCGTGGTGATGTGGGAGACCGATCCTTGATTGAGATTGGGCATGGGGTTGTTGATGAATCTGAAGCTATGCGGAGGCTGATTATTATTCTAATTACTGTTTCTAAGGGACTCCGAGTCAATCTAATTTCGATCATTCATGTTATAGATCAAGTCCCGTAGAACCCAACAGTTTTCTAGGTTATGCCCCGTGAATCAATGGAAAGCGCAAAACTTATTATAGTTGTGGTTATTGGTGCGCACTTTTTCTGGGTTCCTTTAGGTCCCCAGAATAAGTGGCCCAATTTGGTCCAAGTGGACTCTAGCTAAAGACGATGGAGTAATTAACTATTGAAATATTAAATACTAAAATTAAAAAGGTAAATTTTAGAGGAGAAAATACCTGAGTTGACGCAATCGCCAGTGCAGATATTTATCGACGCTGTAATATGTCATTGATTACGTTTTATGGGGTGTGGGTTAACTCCTTTGTTTAACATCGGCCAGCCGACTCCAACAGTTGTTAATTTGTCTAGCTTAACCTTTTGATTTTGCTTTAAGTCCGATCTCCTTGTTCTACTCTGAGTTTGACTGATTACAGGTTTCCTAGTAGTACTCTAACTTTAATTGGTTGAGTGTCCAACTGCTACTCTAACTTTAATTATTCAATGTCCTAATAGTACTCTAATCATAATTAATTTGATTTTCTAATAGTACTCTGACTCTAATTAATTTAGTCTCCTAATACTACTCTAACTAGGAAAAACCAATGGGGTTGTGGCCCGTTATGCTAAGGAGGATCGGCCTCGTTCCTAGGTACCCTCCGTAAGCTCCCTTAGGTAAATCGGTTGACTAAGAGTTATTTTAAAAATATTATGGATTGAAAACTGAATTTGAATTAATAATTAAGGATTTATGGATTGAAATTTAAGAATTAAGGATTAAAACTATAACTGGGGGCTATGAACTAAAAGTAAGAAATCAGGAACTAGAGCTAGAAATTAAGAACTAGAACCTGAAAATAGGAACTAAGATCTAGGAATTAGAAAATTAAGATCTAAGAACTAGAAATTAAAAATTAGGAATTAAAATCTAAGATCTAGAACTAGATATTAAGAACTAGAAAGAGATAACCTGAAGCTGAGCGTTTCTGCCTCCTTCCAGTGCCGCAGAGAGAAGGAACTCGGGCTTAGGAAAGGCTTGAGCTCGAGAGAAAGGATTGCTATTCAGTTCTGTGTGTTGTTATCCTTTAGGGCGAGGTAAGGGGGTCTTTTTATAGGTAGCAGGCTAATTCCACGCATATGGGGATGTGCAGAATTGGCCGATTCCATGCAAGTGAAGTTGTGCTTAATTGAATTCCGCACAGTGGCATATGCGATTGATTCAATTTGAGTCAACCTGTGAATCGGATTTCCTTATTGTAGTGTTCATGCGAAACCAATTCTGCACAGTGGCTTATGCGTGGAATCAAATTACGCGCAGTGGCATATGCGCGAGATATTAGAGTTCATGCAGTCTAAGGAATTAGAGGTTGGTTTTGATTGGGAACCAATTCTACATGTCTAGTGACGCGTGGGATTGAATTTCGTGCAGTGGCATATGCACGAGATTCTGGTCCTTGGGCGGTTTGGGGAGTAGAGTCCCAGTCTATGTCTAAACTGACTCCACGTGTATGAACACACGTGGAATCGATTCCGTTTAAGTGTATCTGCGTGGGATCAGGTTCTTTGGGCGGTGTGTGAAAGGTAGTCCTAGTCGAAGTGGGACTAATTCCGTGCAATTATGTTTGCGAAGGATCGGATTTCGCGCAAGTGTATCTGCGCAGAATCTGGGTCTTAATTAGTCCACAGGAAGACTGAGCCTGGTCCAAGTGGGACCAATTTTGTGCATGTGTCCACACGTGGAATCGATTCCACGCAAGTGTATCTGTGCGAGATTTAGGATTTTCCTGAGTCAAGTCGAGTCCAAGCCACAGAGCTATTGTTTCAACCTGGGTCTCAACCATATACTATTATTTCAATAATGGTCCCCGTATTTAGGGTTTTAAGGTCTTCAAAGACGGTCAGTCTTTTTTCGGAGATCGTGGGCAAGGTCAAAGATTGATCGAATAGGATTGTATCTCCGAGAGGATAAAAATTGGGGTGTCTACAGATGCCCCTCTTCGGGGCGTCCTTGCGGAGTAAGGATGCGTCAAAGAAGTAGACACCCCTCTTCCGAGGTGTCTTCTCATTTCTTTAGGAAATCACAAGTGTGAATCGGGGAACTGACATGAAATCTTTGGCTTTCTTATCTATCAGCACAAGCTAAGGAGGAGCATTCGGGGCCCCAGTGGTAGCTGTCAAGAGGTATATCTTCATATGTGAGTGCAAGTCGCATCCCCTCGCATAGTGCGACCTATTGCAAGGGGCAGTCAACAGAGGGAAATTGACACAATCGTGGTACCGGGGGGCGTCATGCGAATGCCCAGAGACAAGGTCAAGTGACTAGATAATATGTTGTAATTTGATGTAATGGCGAAGGCTCTTACAGATCATGCCAGACCGGGCGCGTCATTGCTCACACCAATTGCGCGTCAGGGGTCCCTTTCCAGTGGACATTTGTGATTTCTCAGAGTTGAGTGTACTCAGTGTTTGATTTTTCATGGGAAAGAGCGGATTAGAGTGGTGAAAGATAGAATTTTGATAGACAGAGGGTTTATTTATTATCTTTTTTTGTATATATTTTTTAAAACTTTAAGATTTTTAACTTAAGATTAATTCAGTGATAAAATGATAGAAAATATGGCTTCCAAGATGTCGCTGAGCAAATCCACCAGAGCGAGATTTGTGGGCTGATCAGTCACATAATATACCAATTTATCACCCTTAACTTAGTGATGCTAGGACTTAGTTTATTACTAATAAGTTACTGATGTGTAGATATTAAAGATAAATAGTAAAGGAGACACAAAATAATAATATTCGTCAAAATGAACTCAAAAGACTAGTAAAAGACTAAAGAGCATAAAAGGACGGTTTGCTATATACTGAAAGCTAGAAAGTCGTGAAAGACGATTGAGCGCTATTACTAAAGAAGAACACTATAGAAAATTGTAATTTATGATGCTTCCGAAGAAGCCAATATAGAAGAAAGGTGATGAACCGTAAAACAGAGAATCGTCCAGAGAGAAAGCTATGAAAGATAGAAAATCGTGATTTACAATTTTCTAAAAATAGGAGAAAAGAGACAATTGTGATTTACGATTGTATTAATAGAAGCTTTCCTGCTGCTGCTATTGCTGCTGATCACGTGAAAATGAATACTACCATGAACAAAATTAGAAGAATTCTTAACTTAGAAGTTTGGTTGATCACGGATCTGGGAGATTGACGAAGAAGAGTCTTAAGAGGACTTTGCTGCTGAAATAAAGGAAGAAATCCAGAAGCGTAGCAACTATCCGAAGCAAGGAACTATAAGATTAGAAGTAGAGTTATATTAGGATAGTTTTATTTCTTTTATTAGAAATAGGAGTTTTGTAAATTGACCCCTTATGATCTATAAATAAGAGGGCTTGGTATAGGAATAATCATCGAAGAATTTCACAGCATCATTTGACAACTGAGATCTGTATTTTCTCCTGATAAAAATAGTTTAGGATTTACAAAGTAACATCATCCACAGTTCTCTAAGGTCTTGCCTGACAACCAAGGCTGAGGAAGCTGAAAGATCTTCCCTTTGGATGGTTCTACTTTTGCTTTCTAGTTTAGATTTATTTTATTGCAATTTCCTACTTTGTAAACATCTTTGAATTTTAATTTGAATTGACGTCTCAGGTTAAAATTTTGCAGATTAGTGTAACGGTTTTATTTTTCGATCTTTAATTTTCTAGAATTTGATTAACGCCCAAGTTTTAAGAGAATGTTGATTAGTATAAATCTATATTGAATGAAGCAACTTTTTTATTGGCACCCAAATTCTAGAAGAGTGAGATATAGTATAATGGTATTTTAAATTTGTAAACATCCGATAGCTGAAGATTGTGATTGACGACCATAATCTGAAGTATGAGGATTTAGGATTTAATTTCTATAATTTAGATTCATAAATAATTCTTTATTTATATTTCTCCAGTAGATTAGGATCTTAAAAGATAAGTATAAGTTTTCAAAAATATTCAATTAATATATATATATAAACCTGTCTCTGTGGGAACGATCATTTTCTAGTACTATAATTTCTATTGTGCACTTGCAATAGGTTAAGACTTAATTAGATGACATAAACAAGCCGCTATCATGGACCCGACCGTTTATGTGATTATCAAGATGACACTTGGTATGCCGGATACTCCGTCTGATCTTCTCGCGGATATTGATGATTGTCTCTTATGGGAGGTCTACAGTGATTCGTGTATCCGGATAGACGAGTTTTTTGAAATTTTTTTACTTAATATTAGCTAATTATACTTTACAAGGAATATCGAGTAGAAAGAAAGGGAGTTTTACTTACATGATTTGTTGCGTGGTGAGATGTCCGGATCGCTTGATGAGATGTTGGCCATGGGACTTGATAATTGATGGGTGCGATGGGATATCGGAAAAACTTCTCTCTTCTTCTGTCGGCGATCGTATGTTTCTGTTGCGTTCGAGTCCGACGATTGCTACGCGATGGGACAATACCAATTGTCGTGATAGGACGTTGGGAAAGTTCGGCTCGTTGCTTTTCACGATGGGACATTGATTAAGTTTCTCCTTCTAGTTATGTGTCGTGGCGGGTTGCGAGGGGACTTGGTGGTTATGCGATGGGGCAATTCGGTTGATGACTCCTTGTTTTGACATCATGATAGCACAATAATGGTGTATTTCTTTCTTTGGCAGATCCTGGGTCATGTGATTGGACCTGTTTTTAGTATTGATGATGTGGCGGGTTGCGACTGGACTTGGTGGTTAAGCGATGGGACATGAGGGCGTGGCTGATTTAGGGCAATAAACTTAGGTGTTGGTATAGCGTTGGGTATGTGTATTCTATCGCAATGGGGTGATCAGCGGCTCACTCCCTCTGGTCAGTGTGTGGGGTTACGCAATGGGATAAGGGAGAGTGATTCTGATCGTGGTGGGATAAGTAGCATAGAATGATTTATCTTGCAACTACTTTGTCATCATTTAGGTTTCGTTGTCATTATTTTTCACTTTTGGGTCGCGATGGGACTTTTATAGTTTATTTTTTTATTTATTTTGGTTCTAGTGGTTTGATCATGATAGGGCATCAGGAGGTGTTCTAAATTTTTGGGTTGTGCTATTGCGATGGGATTATGAGTGATATTGTTTTTTTATTTTTTTTTGTCCGATTATTTGCCATAGCAGAGCGAGTGGCGGGCGTCGGGGAGTGATTTGGTCGCGATGGGACTGCGGGGGGTAGTTTTCCCTTTGATTTTCGTATGATTTTTTTGTGATCTTTTTTTATTTTTTTTAACGTTGTATCTATTTTCTTTTATTTTATTTACTTCATTGAGTGATTTTGCTCACTTTTATGGTCTAGATGGGCTGGGATTGTATTTCATCATTATTAGTGGAGTTTTTTGGCAAAAGAGAAATTTTGGGCATTTGTTTTGTTTAAGGAATGGGTTTTTGTTTTGGTTTTATGTTTAGTTTGGAGTATGACACTTGTCAGGTGGATGTGTGTTTTAAATCAAAACTAAATGAGTGTGTTGGGTGTTTGAATATCATTGGTTTATCTAGCTTGCCATGGATTTGTCTTGAAATGATTGGTTTATCTTCATTTGTCATGGATTGGTGTTTCTTTTAGGAGGTAAGTGTTTCATGCCTATTGGTTTATCTAAGTTTGTGGTGGATTAGTGTTCTCTAAGGAGGGCAAGTGTATTATTTTGATCTAACTAGATGAGGGGTGTTTTTGAAATGAGACACTTGTCATAGTAGGACCAGGGGGGCTTTTGTTTATAAATGAGGGCTTAAGGGCTTGGATTTTATTTTGCATTATTATTTTGTTTTGAATTTGTAATTTTAACTTTGCAATTTTTAATTTTTAATTAATGTCTTTTCTTTCCTTTTACTTTATTTCTCGAGTGTTACATCCTGAAGGTATTTGTCATGGTGATTTGCTCATTGTGGTATCGGGATTGTCGGTACTAGGGTCGATGATGTTAATTTGACCTGAAGTGCCACTCTATTGGGGGAAGAGATGGAAGAGCTAAAGGTAGAGGAAAGAAAACCAAGGAAGAAAATTGTGTCAAAGTTCTCATGATCGGCGCCAATTGCTCCTTGGTAGGCTCTGTGGATGGACCTTTGGTCGGCCCTCCCTTAGGGGTTTCCAAGATCGGCCTTTCATAGGTGTATGCCTCAGCTCCTGAGTGGCCATTTATGAGTCACTCTTTCTTTTCTATTGGCTTGGGGCTCTGCGATGGTATAATTTTATTGTGTAACTTAGAAGATTGCATCATAAGAAGCATCTCAGGGGGACAAGGAGGTGAAGATGGGATTTTTGTTAGAATTCGTTTAGCGTGTGCTTCCTCTCCAGGCTTCTCCGTCATCTTTCCCCTTTCTTTGTGTTATTATTTGGGCATTTTCCTTTCAAGGGTGCCTATTCTGATTTTAAATTTATCTTTCGTTTGGCGGGTTTAGTTTGATTCTTATTTCGGGGTTGTAATTATTTTTGTATATTCAAAGGGTATGTCCTTGGTGTAATTTGTAACGAATTTATTATATTTATGAAAAAAAAAATTATATATTGATGATTACCTGAATTTTGGTTTAGTTTGGCTTGCTTTATTTACTTGAGTGTATTTTTAATTTGGTTTAACTCTTAATGGTTAGGTCCGGAGTGTTCGGGTGTGTATGTGAAGTGCTTATCCTGGTTCCTCCGAGCGTATAATTTTAGGTTTGAAGTATTCTTTAGGTAGTCTAAGCATAGGTGTGGATCAAGCGGGTAAGTTACAGTTTTTTTTTTGTTTAGATCTCCTATTGTTCTGTGTGGGTATTTTTTTGTTATAATTACGGAATTCCACGCATATGCATGTGCGTGGAATTAAATTCTGCACATATTTATTACGCGGGAATCAAGGGTCATAGGGCTAATTACGCTCAAGTTTGGTGGCGTGAGATTCAATTCTGCACAAGCTTAGTTGCGCGTGATTGAAAGGTCAGCATGGTTATTCCGCGGGTTGATTCTTGCATTTGAACAGAATTTGCGTTGGCATGGATGTGGGAGATCGAGGGGTCAGGCGTTACTTTCCGCTGACTATGAGTCGTCCGCTCGAATTCCACACAAGGTTTATAGCACGTGTCTTGAATTCCGCATAATAGGATAGATGTGAGATTGAATAGTTGCATGCAGGATTTAATGGAGGTTGAATTATGTGCCTTGCGGTGTGCGTGAGATTCTATATCCGCGAATTCTGACAGGTGTTTAATTTGGTTTCACACGAGGTGTTTAACACGTAATCCACTAGGTGTTTATATATACTTGGGGCTTTTTCAAATTTCTCCATTCTCTTCCTTCTTCTCTCTAGTTATCGGTCTGAGGTCCGATGTCTCGCCTTCCTTCCTTTACGATTTCGTGCGATCTTCATCCCATCGTGATGTTCGATGATGATGCCATTTGGAAGTACCATTGTAGTTAAAGGGAGGTGTTATTAGAAGCACCGTCGTAGTCGAGGTGATCAGCTGGCTAGCAGGCGCCTCTCCGTCGCTGCTGCACGAAGCAGTGAAGGTAGCGTTGGAGGCAACGGCGGAGGAGGTGAAGATGGCGGAAGAGAGGTGTTACAAGTGGAGGGAAGGTGTTACCCAACCAATCCTCTTCCAGCTTTTTCTATTGCTTCTGATTGGACACTCCTCTGTGTAGTGTCAGTTTTGGGTCCCCGATTTTCAATTTGGGTTGTAAGTTAGGTTTAGGGTTTTAGGTTTTCATTTTGGGTTGTAATTCAGGAGGTATGCCTCTAGTGTCACCTGTAATGATTCTTAATTATTAATAAAATTTTATTTATTTTATTTCATTTTTTGGCTTCGATTTGATTAATGTGAGTGCGTGTAATTTGATCAGGTATGTGGGTACGTGTGTTTGGGAGAGCCTCCTTGGCCTATGTTTGCGATTAGAGGCCTTCCGGCCTCGGTATTATTATTTTTTTTACTCGAATTTGGTAATTTCACGCATAAGTATTAGCGCAAAATATAATTACGCGTAAGTGGCGATGAGCATGATTGCAGGTTTAGGGGGTTAATTAAGCGCTATATTGTTGGCGCTTAATTCAATTCCACGCATGTGCTATTGCGCATGATTGAAAGGCCGTCTGGTTGTCAGGGCAAGTTTCCAGGTGCCTCTTCGAATTTCGTGTTTTTTTCGTATCCCTTGATTGGAATTCCCCGCTATGGTGGATGTGTGAGTTTCATTTGTCGCCCGCGCCAACTGACGGGGCTTTGATCCTGCATTTTCGGTGATGCGTGAGATATGGGATATGCGCTTATTTTGTTGCACTGGATTCAATTGCGCGTATTGGAGCCTGCATGGGATTGGTAATGTGTCTATGTAAGGCACGATTTCCTCTCATTTTAGTTGCGCGTTCTGACTTCTTGTGCTTTTGTGCTCCCTTGCTTTTTTGTGCTCTGATTTCCATATCTCTTTTATATCTTATAATCAGTCCGTCAGATTTTGACGTGATTTCTTGCGTTTTTCTTCATTTTTTGACCGCTTTCTTATGAGATGGAGCCTGAGAATTGTATCACCATCTCGAAGTTGGAGCGGATGTTGGAGGGTGAGGGTACCCCGGAGATTCCCGTCGAGATCGAGGTTCCTATTGGTGGAGGCGGTGGTGCTGAGGAGGGTGCTATCGAGGTGGTTGCAATGGTTGAGGGGGATGAGGTTCCTCCTAGTGATGAGGGTGTTGTTCCTCCCGTCGCTGAGGGTGTTGATCCGCCTCAGGCAAAGCGTCTGATACGGATTCCATTAGCCGACGCCTTTGCGTTGAATCGAGTAAGTGTTCGAAAACACGAGCCACTCTTAATTTCCCAAGTATTCATGTTGTGACTTAGATTTCTAGGACGTGGAAACCTCTTTTACTTTTATGCAGAACCTGCATCATGTTTGCATATAGTTTTAGGTCACGTTTTGTTTGGTTTCTCTCATGTTTTGCATGTCATGTTTACTAGTCAGTGTAGATTCAGTTCTCATGTTTTACTATCATCACCTAGCCGTGATCAGCTGTTATGTTTCGTGTCGTATTTCTTATATTTCTTTTATTCTTTTGTTGTATGTTTTGGAGCCCATTTCCTTGTGCACCAGCTCCGTGTGAGGCGAGTCCTATGCATGGTACCAGGCTCTCGCTGCATTCCAGTAGGAGAGACTTACATTCTTTGGTTTCGGGCCCATCCTAGGGCTCAAACCTTTCTATCCTGGCGTCGGTTTGGTCGGGGCCATAGTTGAGAGGTGGAAGGAGGAGCATCAGGCGATGCTCTTCCCTACTGGGATGATGTTGTTGACCCCTGAGGACTGGGTGAACACGTCACTGGGGTGAGGTTCGAGAGTGAGCTTGTGACTAGACAGTTGTTGTCTGACTATCAGGCGGCGACCGTCGAGTGTTTCGAGATCGAGTATGATTCTAGCAGGTCCGAGCCGGGATTGATTCGGACCACCTGGTTTCTTGATACTTTTGAAGCGGGGTTCACTCCTACAAGATGTCACCCTGAGTCTGTGGCTACGTACGAGAGGCACGGCAGGGTGATAGAGGCTCGACCTCCCATATTGGAGGCAGGGGTAGAGGCAGACTGCATCATTAGGGCTTTCCTGATGAATTTTTTCGGAGGAGTCCTATTTTCATCTTCTACCTGGGGTGTATTACTGGATTATTTATGTCGTTGATTGTGGACTTGGAGCTAGTGTCCACGTATGCGTGGGGTGCAATGGCGCTAGCCCACCTCTACGGTCAGTTGTTTCATCGAGCAAGGGGAGTCGCTACCATCAGCGGCTTCATTCCCTTTCTACAAGTGAGACTTCAATTCTTATAAGTGTTTGGTATTCAATGTCTTTCTTTAAGGGTTTCATTGATGTCTTCTTGTGTGGTTTCATACAATTCTAAGCGTACGACTATTTCCTATTCCTTTGTCCTAGGGTCCCTCTAGGGACGGCTCCTACATTCCTGCATATGTACCCGTGGAAGACATTGATGGAAGACCGCCGGAGGACTACAGCTCTCCAACTGCGAGCTGGTTGTTCGAGGATATGCACCTCGGTCAGGTGTGTGTGCACTTTGTTTTAGTGTTATCTTATTGTGTAGTTTGGATCTTACTGACACTTTCACCTGAATTGTTTCAAGGTTACAAGTTATTTAAAGACCCTATGAGGATGGGGATGGTGCTGATCTAGTTTTTATACAGTCTGGCTAGCCCCTTTTTAGCCCCTTTTTAGGCGGGAGATGTGGGTCCCCTGCTTTGAGATGGTGAAGCGGATCCACCTCTCTCGAGTGATGTGGGTCCCCTGCTTTGAGATGGTGAAGCGGATCCACCTCTCTTGAGTGGCTCGATAGTTGGGACTTCCCCAAGGAGTCCCCCTAGAGCTTCGCCCGCGAGTGTCGAAGAAGAAGACTGGTCCCCTGGTGGCTTCTTTGAGAAGAAGATGCCAAATCAGTATTTAGATTTTCAGTCTGGGTGGACTAAGGTGATTGATCAGTCACATAATTTACCATTTTATCACCCTTAACTTTGTGATGCTAGGATTTAGTTTGCTACTAACAAGTTAACGATGTGCAGATATTAAGGAAAAACAATGAAAGAGAGCCAAAGTGTTAATATTCGTCAAAATGAACTCAAAAAATAGTAAGAAAGATGATTGAGCAAAAAAGACGATTTCCACTTACTAAAAGCCAAAAAATCGTAATTTACAATTCTGTAAGAAAAAAGAGACAAAAAGAAGAAAAGCAAAAAATCATAATCTAGAGAATCGTCCAAATAAGATACTGTAAAAAAATAGAAAATTGTGATTTGCGATTATCCAGAAAAGAAGCTTTCCTACTATTATTGTTGCTGCTGATCACGTAAATGAAGATTATCACTGCAAAAAATTGAATTAGAAGATATCTGAAATTAGAAGTTTGGTGAATCACGGATCTGAGAAGATTGATGAAGATAAGCTTTTAGGAAATCTCGATTGCTGAAATAAAGAAGAACAATCCAAAAGCACATCAACCATTGAAAGCAAGGAAGAATAAAATTAGGAATTAGAGTTATATTAGGAATCTTTTATTTTAGTAGTTTCTTTTATTAGAATTAGAAGTCTTTGTAAACCGACTCCTTATGATCTATAAATAAGAGAGTCCGGTGTAGGAATAAGCATCGAAAAAATTTAGCATCAATTGACAACTGAGGTTGGATTTTCTTTCGATCAGTAGTGTAAAATAGTTTGAGTAGATTAGATATCAGAGGTTTTTCAAGAACAATTGACAACTGCTATTGGGTGCTAAAGATTAATGTAGATATCCTAGTTTCTCAGAAGCAATTGACAACTGCGATTGAGGGGTGAAAGATATATTTAATTACTTTCTAGTTTAGATTTTATTTTCTTTATTTACATGCTTTGTAAACATCTTCAAGTTTTAATTTGAATTGACGACTCAGGTTGGAATTTGCAGATTAGTGTAACGGTTTTTATATTTCCATCTTCAATTTTCTAGAGTTTGATTGACGCCCAAATTTTAGGAAATTGTTGATTATATTAATTATGTATTAAAGAATTTTAGTTTTTGATTGACGCTCAAATTCTAGAAGACTGCAATACAGTGTAACGGTACTGTTTATTTTTATAAATATTCGATAGCTGAAGATTGGGATTGACGACCTCAATCTGAAGGAGGATTAGGATTTATTTTCTGCACTTTAGATTAAGAAACCATTCTTTTATTCCTATTTCTCAAGTAGTTTAGAACCTTTAAAACATAAATATAAACTTTAAAATAGAAATATATATATATATATAAGATAAACTTCTTCGTGGGAACGATCCTATACTATATCTACAATTTCCATTGTGCGCTTGAAATAGGTTAAGACTTAATTAGATACACACATAAGTAACGATCGGTGACTGGAGCGCGGGATGAGACAGATGCTCGGGCCTATACGAGGTGGTTTGAGGATCTTCATGGCCGTCTTTTTACCCAGTTCCCCTTCCAGGGGAAGAGCCCCTTTAGTATCGATGGGCTTGATTCCGCTAGGCATTGAGGGAGAGGGTGGTTGAGCTGGAGTGAGGTTAGCTGAGCCCTGGAGTTCATGGGGTGTTAGAGGCCCTACATCTTGCACAGGAACGGATGGGGAGTGCCCCCCGTCCTGCTGAGGAGATGCTGAGGTCAATGGCAGCCTCCATAGCTGATGCTAGAGCCGCAGAGGATTAACTGGAGGCGACTCGTCATGCTCTGGTGAGTTTGTTTTTTTTCTTCAGTTGTGTTTGCTTTGTCTCATTTTAGTTGGCTAATGTATTTGTGTATATTTTAGGGGGAGAGAGAGGATGAGGTTGTTCGCCAGGCACAACGTATTGGGCTGACCGGTTGCGAGGTGGAGGCCAGCTTGCGTTCTGAGATTGATAAATTGGTGAGTGTCTGTATTGATTTATTGGTCATTAGTGTCATTGATTCTGTTATTCCTGAGGCATTTGTTATCTTTCATATTTGCAGAGGGCGGAGCTTGCCACTGCTGGGGTATTTACTCCAGCTTTTGACTCGTCTTTAGTGGCCTCCTCGAGCTGGGAGGACCCGGTGATCGCTCAGCTCCGTGATGAGTTAGAGTATTGGGTAAGTCTTATTTTCTTGAGCTGTTTTGTCTTATCATGTCCGACATTTTAGGTGTTTGACATTGGGCTGGAACGTTTATAGCGCACGCTTGTGAGGATCTCCAGATGAGGGAGGCTACAGCCACTTCACTGTGCCCGAAGATTCAGGTATAGTACACGTATGCATTTTAGTTTGCATGTTGATTATCTATTTGGTTAGTTGGTTTTACCTGACAATTTTGTGTTCGTTTGTTTTGTTTTGTGTTGTGCAGGTCGTTCCTGACTCTTCTCCCGAGGCTCCTCCCCAGGAGCCCACTCCTAGTCCCATTCAAGTATATTGGTAAATGTAAGTTTTTTGTGTATATGCCTTTTCTGATGCATTTTCATTTGTGTTATAGGGGGGCCTACATCTGATGCTCCGCATCAGCCGACACCACCAGCCGCCTCGATGACTGCCTCCACCGTTGAGCACCTACTTTTAGAGCGGGCAGCCCTGGTACACTTCTCTTCTCTTTTCAGCTTTTCCTTCCTTTATGGGTATACTTGGTTCTTGATTTTGTGTTATCATGCAGGCTCGTCAGCTCGAGGAGTCATGTCTAGAGAAAGCGCGGGCACATGCTATTCCAGAGGCGAGGCGGGTTCTCTCAGATACGCATAGTCGCAAGGACATGCTAATTGATATGCTTAACGCGCTGGGAACCCAGACGAAGGCAGTAGAGGTTGCCCGTCAGACGGTGCGAGTAGAGATGCAGGCTACGATAGATTGGTTGCGATACCGGTTGTCAAGGAGTGAGCAAGGGATGCACGGGATGGTCAGTCTTCTTGCCCAGTCAGAGTCGATGGGTACTAGTTCCCTAGTTGGTCAGCCCCGTTGTACGACACGTGAGTGTGTCGGGGACTACGTCCATGAGGACTCCATTATCTGGGAGCTACTTGCCGAGGGTCATTCGCGCTCGCGGTCTAGGAAGGTCGTCAGTCAAATGAGCGAGGGAGGTTCTATTGTTGAGCCCTCCCCTGCCAGGACATGCCCACCTACTTCGAAGGCTTGGATGGAGGTTTCGGGGGATCAGACTCTTGATCCCCGAGTCGATGATACCGGGGAAAACAATAATTAGTCATCCCAGCGCCAGCGGAGGGAGTAAGGCATCGTATTCCTTGTATATACAGGGGGTATGCCCCCGCTGACTTATGTAAAAGAAATTCGATATATAGAGATTTTTGGTTCAGGCATACCTCTTTGCGCTTTTCCTTTATTTTTCATGCTTTAGTTGTCTACTTAAGTACTATAATTTGTTATTGGGACTTGGATGCTCCTCAAGTCGGCCCAGTAATAGTTTAATGTTACTTGTGTCTGCACAGGAAAACAAAGTTTATCAGTAATTTTATTTTCCTCCTTGTTATTTGTCAAGGGGTGACATATCTCAAGCTGGGGTCTAGTAACATAGGAGGATCATTGTATGATCATTTTTTTTCTGTCTACTATTTTTCGTTACAAGGGAAGGAAAATAATGCAACATGGAAAGCAAGGTCTAAATAAATATTCTAAAACTAAAAAAATGCCTCAGTGTAGGAGCGTGATAGGGTAGACAGTGTATTAGCTTTGGCAGTCTTCCTTGAGCGATGACCTTATTGTTCTGCGCCAAGCAGGGGGCTTGAGGTGACTCCTTCCAAAATAAAAATGCCCCAGTGTTGAGTCTCAATGGAACTTTCCTAGGTGAGTATGTAGAGCGATGAGTGTATTTAAGGAGTTTCGAAGAAAATTCTCTAATGATACTTCGCCGTATCAAGAATAGGGTGTTTGGTTATATCAGTCATGTACTGGATTTTACCTTTAGCAATGGCCGTCGTATCACAGTCTTGGCTAGGGTGAGGTGAGTGGTAGGTAGCGAGTGGTTGCATCAGTCATCATTCACAAGTTTTCGGCTTTATTCCCGGGGATATCCTCGAAAAGGTTCTGACTCATGTTCTGAGAGTAAAATTAAGGGTGAAAGAAGGGTAAGGCTCAGTGATGTGGGGACAGTCTTCTACTTAACAACTTTAAAAGAGGTAGGCAGCAGTTTTCTCTCGGGTGGTATGCGGTGCCATGATTGAGCTTTTCGTCATATTTTTGTATCATCAAAGTCTCATATTCTATGGTTAGCAGGGGTTTTTCCTCCTCCCGCCACCTTACGATGATATCTAATAGTGTAGAGGCACCAGGGAGGCCCTCGTAGTTTGTTTATACTCTCCTGGTAGGGCTACCGAGAATGTTCTCACAAGTTGCTTATGCTTCCCTGGGCTCATTGACTTGTTCAGCCGTCGTATTTGTAATATCCCAAAAAATCACGTTAAAAAGTGACCTCGGGATCCATGCCCGATTGGTCACAAGTTTGACCAATTAGGAGATCAAGGGTTAGCATAGAGTGGGATGAACGGATGAGATGTGATGGGTTGAGTGTTTATGTGGTGTGTAATGGGAATGTGAAGTCACGTACACCTATCGCGGTGTATGTGCTCAACGCACAAGAGAGGGGATAGATAAAAGGGTTTAATAACCCTAACAATCTGTATTTTGGTTGTTGAGAGAGTAGTAAAGAAGAGAGAGAGAGGAGTAAAGAAGGTTGAACAAGAGTTATTGTGTGATTGGAGGGGGGATTCTAGCATTAAAGAGACCGATTCAATGCGAGGAATCCGTTCAAGCAAAAGCTGGAACCCTAGCTTTTCCAACCACTCGATTGAAATCAATTTGAGATTGATTGAAGGTAAGATTTTTGTAGTTTAAATGCATGAATTAAAGGGTTAAATTGTAGTTAGAAATAGTTTAAAATGTGGGATAAGAGCTTAGAAAAATGGAGGAAAAAGTAAAGGAAGAGATTGGGAAGAACAGCCAAAAGGAGGCTGAATCTGGCAATTTCGATTAATCGAAATTGGGTTTTGATTAATCGAAATTGGCCAAGAAGTTGAAAAGTCAGAGGACCCCGATCTCGATTAATCGAATTGAGTTTCGATTAATCGACTTTAGATTTTGATTAATCGAATTGGAAATTGATTGATCGACTGGGAACCTACAGTGAACTCCAGTGGAGGAAAGAAAACAGCTTGGAGAAATCGACTAATCGAAATGGGAATTCGATTAATCGATTTAGAATTTCGATTAATCGATTTGGGATCGATTAATCGATTTTGGAAATTCGATTACTCGAATTGAGAATCGACAGGATAGAGTAGAGAATTTTGATTAATCGAATTGGGTTTCGATTAATCGAATGGGAATCTCGATTAATCGATTAATCGATATTGACTTTCGATTAATCGATTTTGGAAATTGATTAATCGAATCAGATTCGATTAATCAATTTTGGAGTTCGATTAATCGACTGGGCTAGTTTATGTTGACTTTTGAGTTTGACTTTAAGCTTCATGGAGGGTCTTGGACCTCCTTTATTGCATCTTTAGTGATATGTTTCACATGTTATGTGGTACCATAGGTGGTACGAGTGAGCTAGTGCACAAGGAGCCACGTGGGACCTTGATGCATTGATCGAACGAAGACTTGAGGTAGGGAACACCTTGAACATGTACTTTATTTTGCAAGCGCATGTATATAGTGATATAGATTTCAATTCAAAATGTTTTATTGCTTAAGAATTATGAAAAGTGTGTGTGCGTGACATCCATAAGAGTAATTATAATGAACCATCCCTAGGGGATGAGGAAGTAAAGAGATAAGAGCATCAAGTGTGATGCAAGTGAATGGATACATCCCAGGGATGTATCCAAGATTGAATCATGTTTGATAGGGCCTAACTGATATAAGATAGCACAATTACACGGTGAATAACTATATGTAAAGCACCTGATACTTTTGTTATTTGAGGTTTGATAGGGTACCCCACCGACGTGGTGGGATATCCACGACTAACACGGCAGGATATCCGTGACCGATACGGCGGCGAAACCGTAGGCCAGTACGGAGGCTTATCCATACACAGTAAGCACACCCCAGGGGTGTTGATTGAGATTAGTGAAACCCAGCCACCAATCCCCAGGGGAAAGGGGCTTGGGTACTATTTGTATTCCCAGGGAATACGTTAAAAGTGTCTATATAGATGACGATGATGGGTATCTCATCGGGGCTTGATGCTATATTGCTCGGGGATTACTTAAGTTGAAAGTTTAAGTTTTGCTTTAGGCCTTTTCAACATCATTCATGAATAAATAAAGACATGAGTAAACTACCAGTAAAATATAATGCTTTTTAACTGTTTTCATCAGTAACTGCATAGACACATCATGCATGACATATCATGGAATATTTGTGAGTAATAATTTATATGTTCAACTGTGTTTTGTTCCCTATTGAGCTAGGATGTAGCTCACCCTATAGACTATACGTCGCAGGTCCACTACTAGCAGCTGCCGAGGCTTCAGGAGACGCTAACCCCGGTGAGTCGGACCTTGCGGCCGGAGACGAGTTGGAGCCACCTCCTGAGGATTTCTTCTAGAGGACTCCGTTGTGCCACTTTGAGGGTTTTTGGGAGATTTTGTACGGCTTGGTATGTCAAGCCTTGTTTGATTAAACAATGTACATGTATAAATTGAGATTATTCTTTTGGGGCGAACCATCCGTGATGATTTGCGATCATCGATGGTTCGGATCGGTTCTCCATTCATGCAGAGGCATGAGGGTAGAACTGTCTTTTGAGAAATGCTTTTATATAGATTTAAATTTCGCTGTTTCATTTACTATTTCATTTTTGCTTGATATGCCAATGTTCCGTGCTTAGCTAAGGGGCACGGTCAAGATGATCGTGCTGATGGCACGGGTTTCGGGGTGCCAAAATCTGGGCTGTCACAGTTGGTATCAGAGCTATTTCTTTTAGCAATTCTGACAATTGTTCTTTTTGGTCAGAACATAGGGGCTTCTGCTAACGAAACTTTAGTTTCAAATGCAGCCGCAAATGTCATCTAAAGGAAGAGGCCGACCAAGGGGAGGCCAACAGAGGAGTCTACGTAGTGGAGATTATTACATCTCTCCTACTAATAGAGTGCCTTTAGGAGGTACTGAGGCCCCAGGGGGTAGTAGTAGTAGACAGCATGATGAAGAGGATCGAGATCATCAGGATCAGGATCTAAGAGAACAAGAGAGAGTGAGAGAAAGACAGGAAGATAGAGAGGAGCGACAAAGGATGATGCACACTATGGAGACTATGGCAGCTGCCATGGCACAACAAGCCGCATCCTTTGCAGCTCATGCGTCAAGAGAACAGCAGCCACCTACACCAGTGAGAGAGTATGGGTATACTCTCTCACTGTCACTTGCCCGTTTTGCTCCAGATTACGTCGCTACCGACGTGATGAAATCCAAGAGGTTTCAGTAAGGTTTGAAGCCTGAAGTTAGGGGAGGCGTAGCTCCATTTCAGTTAAGGACCTATGAAGAGGTCATGAGCAAAGCATTGGTTGTAGAAGAAGAGAACAATAACATATATAGACAGAGAGAGCAACAGAGAGGAGGAAATGAACAGGGAAGGACGGGGAACTACGAACCGGTGAACAAAAAGCCAAGGTTCGTGGCCCAAAATCAGAGACCACAGTTTCAAGGAGGTTTCGGAAGGCTGGCGCAACAACAACACCAACAGAGGTTTCCATTACTAGCGTTGGAGAGACCTTTACGAGATGCGAGCCCTGCCATGTCTACTGGCGCCACTATCACAGTGGTTCTCGCATCGCTTTCTTCCAGACTCGGAGACTTGCGCAAAGTGTGGCAAGCCTCATAGAACAGTGGATTGCATAGCGGGAACTAGGGGTTGTTTCCGATGTGGCAAGGTGGGCCACTTGATCAAGGATTACCCCGAGACGGATAAAAGAAAGACGGTTTCAGTTGCAGCACCACGACCCATTCAAGCAAGGAAGTCGATCGTTCAGGGGAGAGCTTATGCAGTCACTACTCAGGAAGCAGGGAACATGCATGACGTCATCCAAGGTGAGACTCTTTTAAATTAAAGAAAATTCCGTTTCATTAAAATTTTAGATAGAGAAGGTACATGCATTAGGAATTGTATAGATTCTATTTCTCAGTACTAAATCTATATGTGAATTAAGGGTGTATTTTGATGTGTAAATTATTGTATGTATGTATGTATACTATAGGTACTTTAACTATATATGAAAAAGGATGCTTTGTTGGATATGACGCTAGAGTGTTGATAGACCCAGGGTCTACCCACTCATTCGTCACTCCACGTTTCGCCAAGAGGATGAAGATTGTTCCAGAGGCGTTGGACTTCGTCCTATCTGTGTCTATTTCGACTGGAGAGTTAGTGGACACGGAGTTAGCTTGCAAATCCATCATTGTAGCAGTTCGAGACCTAGAAGTGCATGAATTGGAAGCGAAGTTGATACTGTTAGACATGCAAGGGTTTGACGTGATCCTTGGCATGGACTGGTTGGCGCAGCACTGTGCAGCCGTCGATTGCAAGAACAAGGTAGTCATTTTCAGACCCAATATAAGAAGATCATTTCGGTTTCAAGGAGTGAGGTCGTCATCGTACCCGATCTCGGTGATGAGGCCGAGAAAATGATCAGAAAGGGTTGCAGTGGATACTTGGCTTTCTTAAAGGAGGACAAGGAAGAAAAGAATGTCATTTCTGAGATAGCAGTTGTGCGAGACTTCACCGATGTGTTTCCAGAGGAATTGCCTGGATTACCTCCAGAGAGAGAAGTGGAATTCGTCATTGACTTAGCACCGGGAACGGAGCCTATTTCGAAAGCGCCATATAGAATGGCTCCTGCTGAGTTAAAGGAGTTGAAGGAACAACTACAAGAGCTTATGGATAAGGGGTTTGTTAGACCGAGCGTGTCTCAATGGGGAGCACCGGTCTTGTTTGTCAAGAAGAAAGATGGGTCAATGAGGCTATGCATTGACTATCGACAATTGAACAAACTCACTGTGAAGAACCGCTACCCTTTGCCTAGAATTGACGATCTATTCGACCAACTGTAAGGAGCAACGTATTTTTCCAAGATCGACCTGAGATCTGGATATCATCAGTTGCGAGTCAAGGTAGAGGACATCCAGAAGACAGCTTTCTGGACACGGTATGGACACTATGAATTCCTTGTGATGCAGTTTGGATTGACGAATGCTCCGACGTCGTTTATGGATCTGATGAACCGAGTGTTTAAACCACACTTGGACTCCTGCGTCGTAGTGTTCGTTGATGATATATTGATATACTCCAAATCCAAGACGGAACAAGAAGAACACTTGAGGATTGCCCTACAGACGCTACGTGAACACCAATTGTATGCCAAACTCAGCAAATGTGAGTTTTGGTTGGAAGAGGTTAGCTTTTTGGGACATGTTGTCTCAAAGCATGGTGTCACTGTAGATCCAGCAAAGATAGAAGCAGTGGTTAAATGGGAGCAACCAAAGACGGTGACCGATGTCCAAAGTTTTCTGGGCTTAGCAGGCTATTATCAGCGTTTCGTCGAGGGGTTTTCAAAGATATCGGGACCTCTCACGAAGCTGACACGAAAGGATTCAAGATTTGAGTGGAGTGAGGCATGCGAGAAGAGTTTTCAAGAACTCAAAACGAGACTCACTTCGGCTCTAGTGCTAGCGATTCCTTCAGGCAGTGGAGGATACGCCGTGTACAGCGATGCGTCATACAATGGCCTTGGTTGTGTACTCAACCAACATAAGAAGGTGATAGCTTACGGATCAAGACAGTTGAAAGAACACGAGAAAAATTATCCGACTCATGACTTGGAGCTAGCAGCAGTCATCTTTGCGCTAAAGATCTGGAGACATTACTTGTATGGGGAGACTTTTGAAATTTTCACCGATCATAAGAGCCTCCAATACCTGTTTACACAGAAAGAGCTCAATATGAGACAACGCAGATGGATGGAGTTTCTCAAGGATTATGATTGTTCTATACAGTACCATCCAGGAAAGGCGAACGTAGTAGCAGACGCCTTGAGTCAGAAGGGTTCAGCTTGTTTGATTTTGGGTATGCACCGATGGAAATTATTGGAAGACCTGGCACTCTACGATGCGAACATTGAGTCAAAAGCTATCGAATCTTTTTTGGCTAACATATCGGTAAAGCCAGTGATATTTGAGCATATCCACGATCTACAGATGAATGATCCAGCATTAACAAAGATTCATCAAGACGTGAGTGAAGGCATCAGGTCGGACTTCTCAGTTAAAGAAGATGGTTCTTTATTGTTTAAGGGTCGTCTATGCATTCCGGACAATGCCGATCTAAGACGAACCATTCTTGATGAAGCCCATAAGTCAAATTATGCTATCCACCCTGGTAGCACCAAAATGTACCAAGACTTGAAAAAGAACTACTGGTGGAGAGGACTGAAGCAAGACGTGGCCGAATACGTGTCACGGTGTTTGACTTGTCAGCAAGTGAAGATTGATCATAGACATCCTGCGGGACTATTACAGCCTTTACCAATCCCAGAATGGAAATGGGAATCAATCTCGATGGATTTCATTGTTGGATTGCCCCGTACTGCCAAGAGACACAATGCCATTTGGGTCGTCGTAGACCGATTGACCAAATCAGCGCAGTTTCTACCGTACAATACTATGTATACGGCAGGAAGACTGGCAGACTAATACATGAAGGAGATCGTAAGGTTACATGGGATTCTAAGCAGCATAGTTTCAGATCGTGATCCACTATATACGTCCAAGTTTTGAAAGAAATTTTAAGAAGGAATGGGAACACGACTAGACTTTAGTTCAGCTTTCCATCCTCAAACTGATGGGCAGACAGAGCGAGTGAACCAAGTAATAGAAGACATGCTCAGAGCGTGCATGCTTGATATGCAAGGATACTGGGATGAGTATCTACCGTTGCTCGAATTCGCATACAATAACAGTTTCCAAACGAGCATTGGCATGGCATGTGAAGCTCAGATGGACGGCGATGCAAATCACCTCAATTGGGAAGAAAGCATTGAAAATTTGTTTTAGGGCCAACACTACTTGAAGATAACGCCACCCTTGTTCAAATTATAAGAGAAAGGCTGAAGTCAGCACAGAGTAGACAGAAAAGTTACGCCGACATGAAGCGGACTAGTGTCGACTATAAAGTGGGTGAGCACGTGTTTGTGAAAGTGTCACCTATGAAAGGCGTAATGAGATTTGGCAAGAGAGGGAAGTTAAGCCCACGTTATGTTGGACCATTTGAAATTTTGGGATGCATAAGTGAAGTTGCGTATCGCATTGGCTTACCACCGCTGTTTGATCGGGTACATAACGTTTTCCACATATCGATGCTCAGAAAGTATGTGAACGATCCTTCTCATGTGTTAGGGAAACAACCTATGGAGATGTGTGAGGACATGAGCATGATAGAGGAACCAGTGGAAATCTTGGATCAAAAGGAACAAGTACTGCGCACTAAAATGATTCCCTTAGTGCTTGTTCGGTGGAACAATCATCCAAAGGAAGAGGCCACTTGGGAACGAGAGGCTGATGTGAAAGAACAATATCCAGCCTTATTTCCAAAGAACGTGAGAATCCAATGTAAACCACAAGCATGTTTGTGGAATCTCCACAATACTTGTAATTCAATGGAAGTTTTGATCAAAGTATGATTAAAGGAACAAATTTTTGTATGCACATAACGATGAGGATGTGTTTTTATAGAACTATGAGCCACTTGATGTCATCAACTACCAAAAGTAATCAAAGAACCAAAGAACTTGAAAATCTACAGAAATTGGGCAAAACCGATTAATCAAATTTCAAATCGATTAATCGATTTGGAATTTCGATTAATCGATTTTGTTCGATTAGTCGACTGGCAGATGCCAGTGACTGGAAATTTGGATAAGAGTTAGGACAGACACAGAATACAATTTTGATTGTTCGATTTATAATTTCGATTAATCGATTTGGGATCGATTAATCGACTTTGGGAAATCGATTAATCGAATTGGGTATTCGATTAATCGAACTACATGTTCGATTAATCGAACAAACTGGGAATGTTAGAAGAAATTAGGAATGAATTAAGGAAATTTCGAATAATCGAGGAGGTTTCGATTAATCGATTTGTAATTTCGATTAATCGAACTGGAAGTTCGATTAATCGATTTACTTAAAGGGACCATGAAGATTCTAAGTCAGAGAAACGATTTCGATTAATCGAAGTAGAATTCGATTAATCGATTTGAAATTTCGATTAATCGAACCATAGTTCGACTAATCGAATAACTTAAGGAATCCTGAAATTTTTGGAAGTTACTACACGATTTCGATTAATCGAAGTGAATTTCGATTAATCGATTTTGAAATTTTGATTAATCGAACTGGATTTCGATTAATCGACTGGCTCGCGCCAGTGAGCTCTAAAACTTAAATTTTTAAACGGATACGACTTCGATTAATCGAAATGTTTTCGATTAATCGAATTTGACTTTCGATTAATCGATTTGGGAAATCGATTAATCGATTTTGCGCGGCTTAACCTAGTTTTGAATCTCGATTAATCGATTCTGAATTTCGATTAATCGAGCCGGAGCCTATATATATAAAATTGGGGATTTTATTTCCCATTCGAAATCATTTGGGCTTTGGGTTAAATTGGGCTCTCTTCTTCTCCTTCTCCAACCAACCGTGCGATCTAGGGTTTGGATTTTCCGCCGATTCGCATCCGAAATCGCCCGCATTCACCTTCGAAACCTAAGGTAAACCCTAGGCTTGCGTATTTCTTCAATTTCAAGTCAAAAACCCTAGTTTTTACTAGAAATTTTGTCAAAATGCCACCTAAAACCTGATTGTCTTCGAAGAAGGCAACCTCCAAACTACCGGTCCGGCGTAAGAACGCCGCACCACCACCACCTACCCCATCGCCGGTGAGGATTCCATCACCGTCGGCATCGGAGACCACCTCCGGTTCGACGAGCGCATCTTCGCGCGAGTCCACCCCCATGCCCCCACCACTAACGTGGTGCAACCAAATGAATGGTGGGCCGCAAAGACCTTTGAGGTCGAGTACCTCATTGACCCTACCCTCTTCACAAATCCCGATGTACCGGGCGAGACCCAATGGGCTCGTAATTACCTTAACAATGCCGGTCTCGGCAACCTTCTCAAACCAATTCGGGGTTCCTACTACCCTAGATTGGTGAGATTATTTTACCAAGGGCTTGTGGATGACCCGACCGATGATGTGATCAAGACCACCATCGAGGGTCGAGAGTACACGATCACTCGTCGTCACATACAAGAGGTGCTTGAATGCTACCTCGACTTTACCCCTAAGACCACCCTATTTCCACCCTTTGAGGAGGAACCTCGATTCGAGGAGGTCATGACCCGCATGACCAATGGTAAGAAGGGGTCGGGATCCTCCATCAAGAGGGTTGACCTTCCCCACTACATGTGGATGCTTGATTCTATAATCAAGTGTAATCTATACCCTATGTGCCACGACACGGAGCGCGTGGAAAAAGTGCAACAGGCACTTTACGCGGCCTTCTGTGGTTGGTGGTTTGACGCCACCATGCTCGTCCTCGAGGGGATGAGGTACATAAAGGGGAAGCTGATGAAGGGCAACCTATGTCCCAAAGAGAAATGCCGTACGCGCGGCTCATCTCGAGCATGTTGGAGTGCTACTCCGACGCTCCCAACTACACCATCTCGCCTCATGAAGTGCGAGCTACGGATTGCGTGAAGACGTTCTCCAAGTCTTCATGGACCCGTAGCTACAACCTGCTCAAGCGGACCCTACCGGATCTGGGTCCCGCTCCAGCAGCAGCAGTCGCATCGCCACCACCCCCACCACCACAGCAGGACCCACCCGTGGGTGGGGCACACCCAGCCGAGCCTTCAGTAGAGAGGGCCACCTCTCACACTGCCGCCTCACCGACACCGCCCGCTCACTCCGCGCCCACTACACCCACCTCATCATACCGCCGGCGCGCCGCCCCATCCGGTCCTACCATTGAAGACGTGTTGGCTCGCATGGAGGCCAACAACGAACGGATGAACCGGAGGATGGACTTTTTGATGTTCCACACCCTCCGCTACATCTACTCGACCGACTACCACAGCTACCTATCTCAGGAGGAGGAGTGGACTGCCGGACGGACCGCCTTCCACAGGGGTCTCGTCTTCCATCCCACCACTGCCACTACCGACACGGCTCCTTCCACATCTACCTCCGCTCCGCCGACAGAGACGCCGCAGCCACAGCCGCCGCTACCTCCAACTACCCAGCTAGCACGGTCTCCACCACCGCAGCCCACTCCGGACCCAGACCCAGAGCACCGTGCCAACGATGGAGCAGCCTGCTCCAGTACCGGACCAGCCTGACAAGGGGACTGCATGAGCCTCGTGCTCTCATCTTTGAGTTCTATTGTATGCATGTATATAGTGTACGCCAACTTATTTGGCCGTTGTAAAAATTTTCAGAAATTAATAGAAATCACAAATTTTGGTGTAAATTTTTCATTATCACAACCTTTATATTCTATGTTTGTTTTCTTTTTCTTTCTCTTATTGCCGTAGTACATCTGAGTCTACTGGGCCACCTCACCTAAGAGTGTGGGGGGGGGGACCCAGACCTACGCACCTCTGGGTTATTTTTGAGGACGAAAATTCCCAAGGTGGGGAGGATGTAATATCCTGAAAAATCATGTTAAAAAGTGACCTCGGGATCTGTGCCTGATTGGTCACAAGTTTGACCAATTAGGAGATCAAGGGTTAGCATAGTGGGATGAACGGATGAGATGTGATGGGATGAGTGTTTATGTGGTGTGTGATGGGAATGTGAAGTCACGTACACCTATCGCGGTGTATGTGCTCAACGCACAAGAGAGGGGATAGATAAAAGGGTTTAATAACCCTAACAATCTGTATTTTGGTTGTTGAGAGAGGAGTAAAGAAGAGAGAGAGATGAGTAAAGAAGGTTGAAAAAGAGTTATTGTGTGATTAGAGGGGGGATTCTAGCATTAAAGAGACCGATTCAACGCGAGGAATCCATTCAAGAAAAAGCTGGAACCCTAGCTTTTCCAACCACTCGATTGAAATCAATTTGAGATTGATTGAAGGTAAGATTTTTGTAGTTTAAATGCATGAATTAAAGGGTTAAATTGTAGTTAGAAATAGTTTAAAATGTGTGATAAGAGCTTAGAAAAATGGAGGAAAAAGTAAAGGAAGAGATTGGGAAGAACAGCCAAAAAGAGGTTGAATCTGGCAATTTCGATTAATCGAAATTGGCCAAGAAATCGACTTGATCGATCGGGAACCCACAAGCTGTTGAACTCCAGTGGAGGAAAGAAAACAGTTTGGAGAAATCGACTAATCGAAATGGGAATTCGATTAATCGATTTAGAATTTCGATTAATCGATTTGGGATCGATTAATCGATTTTGGAAATTCGATTACTCGAATTGAGAATCGACAGGATAGAGTAGAGAATTTCGATTAATCGAATTGGGTTTCGATTAATTGAATGGGAATCTCGATTAATCGATTTGAGAATCAATTAATCGATATTGACTTTCGATTAATCGATTTTGGAAATCGATTAATCGAACCAGATTCGATTAATCGATTTTGGAGTTCGATTAATCGACTGGGCTAGTTTATGTTGACTTTTGAGTTTGACTTTAAGCTTCATGGAGGGTCTTGGACCTCCTTTATTGCATCTTTAGTGATATGTTTCACATGTTATGTGGTACCATAGGTGGTACGAGTGAGCTAGTGCACAAAGAGCCACGTGGGACCTTGATGCATTGATCGAACGAAGACTTGAGGTAGGGAACACCTTGAACATGTACTTTATTTTGCAAGAGCATGTATGTAGTGATATAGAATTCAATTCAAAATGTTTTATTGCTTAAGAATTGTGAAAAGTGTGTGTGCATGACATCCATAAGAGTAATTATAATGAACCATCCCCAGGGGATGAGGAAGTAAAGAGATAAGAGCATTAGGTGTGATGTAAGTGAATGGATACATCCCAGGGATGTATCCAAGATTGAATCATGTTTGATAGGGCCTAACTGATATAAGATAGCACAATTACACGATGAATAACTATATGTAAAGCACCTGATACTTTTGTTATTTGAGGTTTGATATCCACCCCGACACGGCAGGATATCCGTGACCGATACGGCGGCGAAACCGTAGGCCAGTGCGGAGGCTTATCCGTACACAGTAAGCACACCCCAGAGGTGTTGATTGAGATTAGTGAAACCCAGCCACCAATCCCCAGGGGAAAGGGGCTTGGGTACTATTTGTATTCCCAGGGAATACGTTAAAAGTGTCTATATAGATGACGATGATGGGTATCTCATCGGGGCTCGATGCTATATTGCTCGAGGATTACTTAAGTTGAAAGTTTAAGTTTTGCTTTAGGCCTTTTCAGCATCATTCATGAATAAATAAAGACATGAGTAAACTACCAGTAAAATATAATGCTTTTTAACTGTTTTTATCAGTAACTGCATAGATACATCATGCATGGCATATCATGGAATATATGTGAGTAATAATTTATATGTTCAACTGTGTTTTGTTCCCTATTAAGCTAGGATGTAGCTCACCCTATAGACTATACGTCGCAGGTCCACTACTAGCAGCTGCCGAGGCTTCAGGAGACGCTGACCCCGGTGAGTCGGACCTTGCGACCGGAGACGAGTTGGAGCCACCTCCTGAGGATTTCTTCTAGAGGACTCCGTTGTGCCACTTTGAGGGTTTTTGGGAGATTTTGTACGGCTTGGTATGTCAAGCCTTGTTTGATTAAACAATGTACATGTATAAATTAAGATTATTCTTTTGGGGCGAACCATCCGTGATGATTTGCGATCATCGATGGTTCGGATCGGTTCTCCATTCATGCAGAGGCATGAGGGTAGAACTGTCTTTTGAGAAATGCTTTTATATAGATTTAAATTTTGCAGTTTCATTTACTATTTCATTTTTGCTTGATATGCCAATGTTCCGTGCTTAGCTAAGGGGTACGGTCAAGATGATCGTGCTGATGGCACGAGTTTCGGGGTGCCGAAATCCGGGCTGTCACAGTATTGCTCATGCTCAAGTATGCTTCTGTTATCTCTCTATCTCTCACTTTTGTCTCTCTTGAAGCATGTATATATATTTTGAAAGCAGCCTGCTAACACAAGAATAGTGAATTTTCATTGAGCCTAACATCTTCATTTTTTATGCTCTAAGGGTGAGAGTCAAGTGTTGCCTATGCTTTTAGAAGGGGTCGAGTATTCTACTAGTCGTTTTTATCAAATTGCCCGAGTAAGAAGGTGTGCAATGTGTCAGAAAGCTTCGAAGAATATTCGAAAAAATAATTACCTACGACTGGTGAATGGGTCATGATGACTACGAGGGTGGCAATTACATCCGACTATGGGACATGATGATCATGATTGTGCAACCTTGAATTTTTATCAAACCCGTCGTGACGATGCGCACTGGTAAAAAATATAAAGTCATCACCTGGAGCTTTTGGTGTCCCGAGAAACCCAAATCAAATTTAAAGAGCACCGAGGTGCCAAAAATTGACTCTGAATCCGGACTACGCCAAAGGCTCTTGGGTAGGGGCTTCGGTTATTGATCGGGAAGGTGTTAGGCACCCGATCAACCTGCTTAATGCAGTCTCTACTTATGGCCAAAACAAAAATAAAATAAAATAAGCATAAAAGTTCTCCTCTTGCCCAAGGGGTATTAAAATCCTATTTGTGCCCCTCCGTTTCTACTGAAAATTCATTGGTGTAACGACACAAATGAGAGGATGGAGGAAGAACCGAGAAGGTAGAGGAATAGAGGGGAGAGCCGGAGCTCTCAGGCCCTTGTTGCACTGCTGTAGAGCCATGCGTAGGCTTGCTTCGGTGAGCTTTTGATGGCTTGAATGGTTTGAAGTAGGGTTCTAACTCCTAGGATGGATAGCTAAGAGGTAGAGAGGGAAGTCTAGAGGGGTAGCACACACCTAACCTAAAGATTTTAGATGAAAGGTAAAGCTTAGAAGAAGGTTTGAGTTCTGGAATTTGTATGGAAAAGTGCACTAGAGGAGAGAGAGAGAGAGAGAGAGAGAGAGAGAGAGAGAGAAAGGTTTCTTAATCTCTATTTTAAGAAAATTTTCAAGCCTCTCGGAAGGAGGGGGTACCTCTCTATTTATATGGAAAGGAGAGCTTAGGAGGGTTTTTAGAGGCTAAACTAGATTAGAAATTAGGTAATCTAGCCATCTAAGGTTTTCTAGAATTTTGGAGCCTTCAAGTATGTAAAAGTTAGCTTCAATGGTGGATGATAGGTTAGAGCTTTAAACCACTTAAAGGGTTGTAAATAGATAGGGAATGGGTGCAACAGAATAAGTAAAACACACCCCAAAGATCAAGATGGTCAATAAGTCAAACCCCAATCTCAAATTTCGAGGTAAAAACCCACAGTCACTCTTCATAAGCTAGTGCAACTAATAGATGCGCCAGTCTTAGGAACAGTAAAACAGTATTCCACAGGGTTTTGGGAACTTGACTACCTGAGGTGGGACCCACCTATAGGCTGGTGCAACTATTAGTTGTGCCAAGCCATTTCTAGGTCCCCCTCAAAACCCTAGGGGGATCCCCCTCAAAACCCCATTTTTCCCTTGACCTTCGGAATGCGATATCTTCTCGCGTACAGCCTCGATTGGGGTGATTTTTGGCTTGTTAGAAAGCTGAGGACTTCTATTTTTTAATGGTATATGATTTGATCATAGTAAAAGGTCCCAGCTAGTCCCAATGCACCACTCTTTATCTATTGCTCAGGAAATCTAGGTTTAGGTTCGGAATGGTTTCCAAGGATTGAGATGGGTTTCTAAGGTTTTGGGAAGGTTCCTAAGGGATCTGGGGTGATTCTTAAGGGTTTGGGATGGCTCCTAAGGTTTTGAGAAGGTTCCTAAGGGTTCCATATATGCCATCAAAAGCTTGGAAGTGTGCCTCTCTCGAAATGTGTTTTGATCGGTCCTTGGGCCAAATTTGGGTGTCTACAGATGCCCCTCTTTGGTATCCGATCACGAATGATCGAATGTCAAAGAAAAGAGACATCCGAAGAGGCCCAAGGCAGTTACTGACGAGTCTGCTGCATTCAAAACAAACTTTAAACATCAGATGGGTAACATGGTGAGAAAATGAAAGCCATGTATGTTAAGAAAAATGTCTGTTTCTCAAGGTAATCGGTCTCCAAGTTCTTAGCAACATTACTGGGCATAACTGAGGTGGAACGAGTTGTGAAACCCCACTAGCTGGGAAAAACCTCCGCTTCTCGAGTTGCGAAAGCCCGTTAGTCTCGAAAAACATCCTCTTCTCAAGATGATTTGAAGGTGATTAAAGTTCAAGATTCATTCTAAATACAGCAGCTTCGTAAGTAAGAGGGGTGATCGACCCACACTTAAAGATAGTCTCAAAGCGAAAATACGCAAGGTTCCACATTTTGCGTCCAATCGTACGAGGCATTGATTGCCCCATTTGACTGGTCGCAGGTGCCCCTGCTTGAAGCAAGGTTCGAGGTCTTTAGGCGAACCCATTGATCCCAAAGTTTATTTAGCATGACTACCCGAGCGGAGCGAATAGAAGTCACAACTCTTTTTAAGAGTATGTGCCGCCTTTTCAAAACACATTTTTTGTAATTTTATTTGGGAAATTTTTAACTTTTTATGTTATCATTTTATGTGATTTTTTTTGGATTTTCGATGTTACCATTTTATGTGATTTTTTTAATTTTTAAGCTATCATTTTATGTGATTTATTTTTGGATTTTTCTATGTATGATCGGGATTCTTTGAGCATGCTCATCGATCTCGATCCATTTATTCTAGCACAACTTTTCAAGCAAGTCAAATGAGAGTTGATATGCCATTGGGGAGCATGTGCACCTGCTGGGGATACAAAACAAATAAAAAAAGGCTAGGCTATGTGTGCTGACCCACACCAGGCCACAACCCAGCCAAAAAGTGACCTGGCGCAACTATTAGTTGCGCCAAGCCAACTGGGGGCCAAAATGCTCTTGGTGCATGTATTACATGCACCAAGCCTGGCTAGGGGACATTTTTAAAAAGGCCCGAGTTCGAGCAAAAGGCTTGGTTTTTAAAATTTTCTTCTTCCCTCTTCCAAAATCGAAAAATAGACCTCCTCCTAGGATTCCTTTACATTGCCTCTAAGCGTGCTTCATTGTCGGTATTTGCTCGCAACGATTAATCGCCCACTCCACGCTAGATCAAAGACCCATATTTCTTCAAAGGTAACCATTTAAAACCCATTTGATTTGATTTTTCTTGATTTTTCTTACAAATGTGATCATGATCTTGCATTTTTAGATGATAAATGGTTTATTCTTCTTGTAAGCATGTCTATTGGTGATGAGTTTGATGATATTGCTCGAATGATGCCCTATTTTTATTTTTTTATGAATTTGATTAGGACATATATCTTTTTTTTGTGTTTTTATTTGTGCACATAGAAAGGGAAAGATTTTTTGTATTTTGGTTTATTTTTGAACTTAAAAGAAAGTAGAGATTTTTGTGTCTTATTTTTGTACCTAAAGAAAGGGATTTTTGTATTTTTGATTTTAAAAAGATAAGGAAAGAAAAAAAAAATTGGATTTTGATCTTATTTTTTACAGTAAAAGAAAGGCATTTTTTTTTGTTTTTGATTTTGTTTTTGAAAGCAAAAGAAAGGCATTTTTTTTTTGTTTTTGATTTTTTGATTGATTTTTTTTTTTTTTTTGATTTTGAAAGTAAAAGAATGGCATTTTTTTTTTCGTTTTTGATTTTGTTCTTGAAAGAAAAGGAAAGGCATTTTTTTTGTTTTTAATTTTATTTGATTTTTTTTTTGTTTTTGATTTTGAAAGTAAAAGAAAAGCGTTTTTTTTGTATTTGATTTTGTTTTTTAAAGTAAAAGAAAGGGATGAGCATACTTACCTTCCCTTAATCTGTAACACACTGGTTCTTTTATCACTGATCAGCCCTAACATGTTGGCTTGTATTTGCCTCAGAATGTCCGACGATGAGGAATACATACCGGAGGAAGAACAAGAAGAGGAACCAGAAGTGGATTTTGGTCCTAGGGGAGAACGATTCATTTCAGTGGAACACCCTGCCGGCATATGGTATGAAATGCAAGGAGAGGCCGCCCATGCAGGTCTCCTCAATCAGCAGTATATGCACATTTTAAACTTCGGCATCACGTGCAAGGGAAAGGGATAAGTTCAATTATTTTTGTGTGGTTTTGCTCTATTTCCATGACCTGATGTATCTTTCTCTCTTGTGACATAGGACTTGCCCCACATTGTATTCTGAGGGGGCTAGCTAGATTTTCAGCGACTTTATCTCTATATTCCCCCCGTCGTGAAATTCCTACTCGAGCAGGCTGGCTTTGGTGAGTTCTTATCATGGCCCGCTATGCGGGCCGATGCAGCCTACTTGAGGGCTCTGATTGAGAGATTCCGTCCGGAGGCTATGTCCTTTAACATGGCCTTTGCTGAGATGACCTTGACACCCGTGGATTGGGCTATGATTACGGGGATCAGGATAGGTGGCGTTCCAATAGCCAACCTTGCAGTGCCCATCCGAGAAGAGATCATTAGACTGATAGGGGATTATCTCCCCTCCACAAGTCTGCATGGTGCTGAGGTCAAGAAGTCCTGGTTGTCAAATCTTTTTGCTATGAATAGTATATCTGGCGTAGCCGGAGTTGTAAATTTATATTGAGCTCGAGCATGCGATAATATTGGCCCGCATCATGCTCCTCATAACGCTGGGCAAAACTCTCTTCGCTAATGCTAGCGGCGAACGGGTCAACCTGGCCCTGCTTAGCTTGATGGACAATTGGCTCGACGTCCATAGATACGACTGGGGCGGGGCTGGTTATGCCGTGTTGATGTCCAGCCTAGTCGGAGCCTCCGTGGGAAATGTAAAGTCCGTTGTTGGCTTTTGGCCTGCCTTGGAGGTAATTCCTAACTGTTTGCCCGCTTTTTAGTTCATTTGGATATTCAACTCCCTGCTACTGACCCGTCTTATGTATTGCTTTCTTCAAGCGTGAGGGTATCTACATTTTCATCCCGGTCGCCCCCTTCTTCACTCGAAAATATACACCTATCCACTTTTGAGTAACTTGAGTAAGCACCACCACAGTGATGTAGGCATGAAACATCTAGAGATGGGCCTGAGGTCTCAGTTCGACCTTATGATCCCAGAGCAAGTATGGTTGCTTCTCCTTCTTGCTTTCTTTTAGAGTTTCTCCTTTGTTATGCTGCATGTTTGATTGATTGAGCATTCCTTGGTTTGGGCAGGTTATCCACAACCCCTATATTGCTTCTCCTTATTGGGATCAAGCCGCTGTAGGTCTATCACCTTTTCAACAACTATCACGTCGTATTTTTCTATGGGGCATGGGCCAGGGCCTACTACCTCGGGTAGCGGGCAGTTCATCAGTACCAGGGCTATCCTGCCATACCCTTGGATCCTCCCGCATATGTCATGGATCCAGTAGGTAGTATTGAGGAGCTCATTGCGGCCTTCCTTCAAAATGGGATCCCCATCAATGCCCTTCTTATGCCTGGAGACTATCGGACATGGTACGAGTCCTTGCCATATCGGTTTATTCTTCCACGCTTCATCCCTAACATTAATTTCTTGGCTTTCGGCAGCCCGTGCTCTCAGGTATTTCTCCCCTCTCTTCTAGATTGGTTCCCCAGTCTTGATTGATCTATGATTTCTACTGACGGAATAAATCATTATATTTTTACAGTTTGGATTGGGCGGTGATTCAGATGATGAAGGTTGAGCGGCAACGAGTACTGCTGATGCTTTAGGGGCAGATCCCTCAGATGTTGGTCCTTCTGGTGCTGGTCCTCAGATGTCGGTCCCTCTAGTCCTTCAGGCTCCTCTCGTATGGGTGCCTTAGGTGGTTTACCTGCAGTGGTTCATGGGACCTTTACACGCCTTGACGATGACTTTCTGTCAGATCTATGCGCTGATGTAGATAGGCATGCCCGCCTTTCAGCTAAAGCGGCTCAGGTTCCTCCTCTTAAGGTGGTTCTGGGGGTAAGACTTTTCATGATCAATCCTCTGCTCTTTTGAGAAATGTTCGTGTTTGTTTGTAGGTTGGGTAACTAACATCCTTTCCCCTTTTGAATGTAGAACTTTGAATCAGCCATGGACCATGCCGCGTACTATCGTAACCTTGCTGACCTCCAGGACGTGGAGGTGGTGAGTATTCTGCTGACTTATTTTCCTCACTACTTTACCATCTTTGTCTTTCAATTGATCCTGATTTGTGACCTTGGCTATGACTTGCAGAGTGCACGTGACAAGGAATCACGCTCTCTACTTAGCCTGATTTCATAGGCGTTGTACCGAGTAGGAGATATGTGGACCTTTCAAAGCTCCTCACGCCGGCGAAAGAAATCGAAGGGTGTTAGCAAGCACTAGGCTTAGTTTCTACATTCTGAAATTTTCAAACACTTTGGGATGATATTTTGGGATTTAAATAATTTGTAATAGATAATTATGGCACTTTTCAGATGATCTTCTGCTTTGGAAATGTCTAGTGCCCTTTCCCTTTTTAATGCACGGTATGTTTCCCTTGTATTTATTTGACTGCTTGCAGGATGGTTTGATGATTGCTTGTAAATTGGCCCTTAAGGTCGCATGCCTTGGTGTGGATTTTTTCTGCACAAAGAACCATTTGTAAGTTAGGTGCATTTTCAATTTTTATGTCTCTCAAAGTAATCAGGGCAAGAAATAGCAGGTAAGCTGGCTAGGGGGGTCCAACAAAGACAAAAACTCCCCCTCAAAAACTTCATTTTTTGCATGAAAAGGGTCTGGCGCATGTATTACATGCGCCAGGCCAATCCTAGGGGAAATTTGCACTAGCGCATGTATTACATGCGCTAGGTGCAACCTGGGGGCAGTGGGCCCTTATAAGCCCGAGAGAGCTCATTTTCTTTCTCTTTTCTCTTTGACTTCTCATTTTCTACTATTTCTTTCTCTCCTTGCTATCCCAAAGGTGGGTCCATCGTCATACATTGAATTTTATATTCTTGAAAAATCTTTATATGTCCATGGACCCGCTTTCCAACCCTCTCTTACATGGAGGGCCCGAAACTAATTTACTCCCTTCTTTAGGATTGGGGTCCAATTTTCTATAAAGTTGGCTTGGGAGCCTGAATGAGAGCGAGCTCGTCGATCTAGAGCGGCTTGGACTATCCCGTCTTTCCTTCTTTCTTGAGGTTCCTCCACGGTGGGGCCTACTTCATGCGGCGATCTCATTTTGGGATGCAAATGCCCATGTATTTCATTTTGGGAAGTGGGAACTATCTCCTACTCCTGAAGAGTTGTCCAATCTGTGAGGCTTGAAGCTCCACAAAGGCCTTGCAAGAATCATGCCAAAACCAGGCTATGCTAAGGCCGTTTACCTCTCCCTGGGCTTGAAGAAATCTGAATATGACAAAAGTCTCATCGGGGGGCCCACAAGGTGTTCGATCAAATTCCTCAAAGAACTTTTCGGTGATGAAAGTCTTCGAAAATTGTTAGTGAGGAATCTCTTCAACATGAAAGCCTTTGCTCTCGGTTTCATCTCGAAAGTCCTCTTCTTTACTGGGGGAGAAAGCTTCTCTCTGGCTCTCCGCGACATTTTGACCGAGTTGGAAGAGGGCCGATCAGTGTTGCATCTGGTCCTTGCTGAACTATATTGGTGCCTTGATGCATTCACTCTGGGTAAGGTAGAGAGCCTCAGGGGATGTCCTTTGCTACTCCAGGTCTGGTTAGGTGAGCATCGCTATCTTGGGACCTGTGCCTCGCTTTTACGTCGCTCGAGGTGAGGTGGTCCGATGCTTTCTGGGCAAGTGTCACATGATTTCACAAGGAGATTCGTTAGAGTTGAAGCTTTGGCTGACTGATGCAGAACTGGTATGGAGACTCCCTTGGTTGGAGCAAACCTTTCCAGTAGTTCGCTTGAGAGACCATGAGGGAATCACCCTCCTAGGATTGACTGCCAGCAGCTTCTACTTCCGATTTTGGGTGCTGCGTCAGTTCGACTGCTCTCAGCAGGTGTCTTGCGAAGTGAAACCCCCTCTATATGATTTGATCTTTTCTAGGGGGTCCTCTGGGGGCATGGATCGGATTGCTGCTCGTTGGGAGACGTGTCAATTGATGCTAATGTGCAATTTGGAGTAGGGAGATTCAATTCAATCTTTCCCAGAGTACGAGGCTTGGCTATCAGCTGAGCAGCCTACTGTTGATCATCTGGATCAGGCAGAGAGTATTAATGTGGGAGGGCCCTAGCCGAAGGAGACGGTGCTTCAAGTTCACATTGAGTTGCTGACCAATGAGAAGAGGGTCCTGCAAGAGCTTTTGGCACAAGAGAATGTTAGAGCAGAGGTGGCAGAGGCCAGAGCTGGTACAGCCAAGTGTGATATGGAAGGAGCCTTAAATGTTGCTCTTGGTGCTACCTACTCGTCCCAGAAGCGGTATAGGAGCCTTCACGGTCGCTGGATGACTAAGCGGGATGTCCGGGAGGATGGTTTTCACGCGGAGATTCATGCCTTAAAGCGTGAGCTGGGCCATTGATTCCCTCCTGTACATATATCTTTTTGCACAGATCAGATTCACAGGAAGGGGTGTAAGAAACCGCTATTCAAATACACACATTTTTTTTTGTATACATATTTTCCTTATGTTTTTATTGTTTTTCTATTTTTGTAAAAAAGAAAAGAAATGAAGCTAGACATCACACCGATTATTTTTTGGGATGTGGTGTAAGCATTATACAATTGTAAATGGAAAAGGAAAATCTATTACATTTTTACCAAAATCTTTTTCGTTCTTTTCTCTTTTTGTTTTTTTTTGTTTGGTTTGATGCTTTAATCATAGGGTGAGATCTCGGGTCTCCTTTTGAGCATGATCGAATCCTTATATATGATTAGATCTGGGCGAGTTTCAATAGTTTTACTAAGGTCGGAATGTCAATCCCTTTGGATCGAGTCAAACCTTATTCTTTTTACCTCGGGTCATACATTTGACAAAGCAGTTTCACAAAGACAATTCCGGTCGGGGCCCAATTTGAATTGACATGAGCGGCCCAGCCGAAAATGGGGGGTAACAGGGAGAGTAACCAAAAGGTTCCTCAATCAGCAATCTCATCAATCTTTTTCAAACCTTTCCTGTTAAATTTTCCTTTTTAATCCCCTTTTTACTCACAACGCCCAAGGTGGGTTTGTCATACCTGTTATCGCCCTCTTTTTACCCATGGTGCCCTTTCAGGTTTTTACCATGTCCATGGGTTTAGCTTTCTGACCCCAAGTGCCCTTTTGGGTTTTCACCTAGTCCGCACAAACTCGCTCTTTTTACTCGTAGCGCCCTTTCAGGTTTTCACTACGTCCATCTTGCTTTGAGCTTGTATATATTTTTTATTTATTTATTTTTCTTTATTTTCTTTTATTTTTTAAAGGCCACGACACAGATGGCAATTTCATCATAGCAAGCTAGACGGGGTTCTGGTGTCGTCTCATAACTCGGCTTGTATTGACTTAACATATACTATGACTGCTTATGAACCTCAAAAGAGGGCTTTCTTCAGGCTGTAGCTTGGCCATGGGTCAGGTTAAGATTTGAAGGTATGTTGGGCTTAAAAAAGGTTCTCTTGATACGGTTCTAATTTTCCATAACATATGTTTTTCCTTGGGGGGTTTTTACTATACATGCCCCATGATTTTTCTTTTGTTCTTTTGAATTTTCAGATAATCTCTTTTGCTTTTTTTTTTTATCTTCTCTTTTTCTTCTTTCTCTCCTTTTTTCTTTATTTCAGGCAATCTTTTAGATGTTTTGCTTTTCTACTTTTTTTATTTTGATTTTTGGCAGTAATTCTACTTCTCCTTTCCTTTTTTGGTATATGTACACACTTTTTCCTCTCTTCTTTTTTAGGGAAGGGTTTATTGAAAGAAAGGCAAAGGCTCAAAATGGTGTAGCAAAGGATCTCATCTTTTTCGGGATGCTTTTTGGCTACTGAGTTTTGAAATGATGGCCTCTTTTGTGTAGTTTTTAAGCAGTAACGTATCTGTTTCAACAATGCTTACCTTGCCGCGCTAGACTAAGCGTAGAACCATAGGACATATCCAGCATTGATGGGCTCAGGCAAATGATCTCCTTCCATGGTGGCGAGGTGGATGGCATATCCCGACAGTACTTCCTTGATGATGTAAGGTCCCTCCCAGTTAGGCTTGATAATATTCCAAAAGATAAACTTTATGAGCGTTGAAGCTGTGATTTTGACGTATGACTAGACTTCTACCCACTTGGTGTAGTATTCGATCGCAGTGAGGATGAACATGTGCTTGTGAGTATTCCCTACTGTGTCTGTGAAGGGTCCGATAATGTCGAAGGCCCATAATGAAAATGGCCATCGCGAGGTTATGGGATTCAATGCAACTAATAGGGCTTTAATAAGCGTGGCATGCTCTTGACACTGCTTCCAGCATTGAACGTATAGATGGCAATCTCTTGTCATTGTTGGCCAGTAGTAGCCTTGTCGTATGATTTGGTCTGCGAGTCTCTGTCTACCAGCATGGGCATTGCAGGTACTGGTGTGTGTTTCTCAGATGATGTACTATCTTTCGACCATTGTAACACATCGTAGCAATACTCCTTTGGTGAAGGCTTCTTTGTATAGTGTCTCGCCTAGGATGCAGAACCTGGCACATCGATTTCTTATGGTCTTGCGTTCAACCTTTGTAGCATAAGGAGGGACGTGTTGGTATTTCAAGAAGTTCCATATGTCGAAGTACCAGGGTTGTCCATCGTCAGTGGGTGACTTCTCGAATCTGAAGATGGCGACAGTGGCTGCTTCCATCTTGAGACTTTCTGTGGTGGGCATTTCTTCTTGCTTTATGGCCTTCGGAAGGATTGGTAATTCTGATTTTTCTCTCCACACCACTTCGTGTGCTCGCATTATTAATTTCTTGATAAAGAAGGACTTGGTACTTTGTCCGATCGGTATCTATATGACTAAGGCTAGCTTAGCGAGGGAGTCTGCAACTCGTTCTCTAATCTCGGGATATGTGTGAAGGAGATTCTCTCAAACTTTTTTATCAGGAATTGAGTTGTTTCTAGGTATGCCATCAGTCTTCTCTCTTTATTCTTCCACTCTCCAATGACCTGTGATATCACCAGCTTAGAGTCGCTGATTGTCTTCAATTGTTTGACGCCTAGTTGGAGTGTTACTCGTAGTTCAACAATGAAGGCTTCATATTCCGCGACATTGTTGGTGACTAGAAAATCAAGTTGAAAGGCTTTTGATATAAGAAC
Source organism: Chloranthus sessilifolius (assembly GCA_021018995.1). NCBI lineage: Eukaryota > Viridiplantae > Streptophyta > Magnoliopsida > Chloranthales > Chloranthaceae > Chloranthus > Chloranthus sessilifolius. The sequence continues at coordinate 34,617,642 of CM037592.1, read as the reverse complement.
TCCTTCGGGGCTTAGTAGGACTATCCCGATGCCTTTACCTTTGTGGTTGAGAGCTCCATCGAAGTATAAGGTCCATGAGGTCTTGTCGGGCTCTTCGTTGTGAATCGAGAGTAAGTCTTCATTGGAAAAGTTTGTGCGTACTGGGTGGCTGCCCGAAAGTGAAAGATTGGCGAGATAATCGACGATCGCCTATCCTTTGATTGACTTCTGTGTGACATAGGTGATGTCGAACTCTTATAGTAGCATATGCTAGCGAGCGATTTTTCTGGATGTAGCGGGCTTCTCGAAGATGTACTTCAGAGGGTCCAAGTGTGCTAGTTCCATTATCTTGTGTGCTCCGAAGTAGTGTCATAATTTCGTTGAAGCCCGCACTAGTGTCAGGCAAGTCTTCTCCATTGTATTATATTTTTGTTCGTACTTGACCATCATCCTGTTGAGGTAGTAGATGACCTTCTCCTTCTTTCTGTTTTCGTCGTGCTAGCCCAAGATTACCCCCATTGCTTTCTCATTGGCCGAGACATAAAGGATTAAGGGTCTCCCAGGGATAGGCAACGATAATATTGGAGGGTTAAGGAAGTATTTCTTGATTTTGTCAAAGGCATGCTGACACTAATCATCCCATATATACTCGGCTCCTCCTTTAAGTAGTATGTAGAAAGGGTAGCATCGGTTTGAGTGTTGAGAGATAAACCTCCTAATGAATTGCAGTCTTCCTATCAGACCTCGTAATTCCTTAATATTGTTGGGAGGTGGCATCTCAAGAATGGCTTTGACTTTGACTGGATAGACTTCGATTCCTCGTTTGCTAACTATGAATCCTAGTAGTTTTTCGGAGGTTACTCCGAACATGTATTTCTTCGGGTTCATCTTCAATTGATACTTTTTGGATCATTGTAGTACGAGTCAGAGGGCTTCGACATGTCCCGCTCACGTTTGAGACTTCACCAGTATGTCGTCGACATAGACTTCTACATATTTGTGCATCATGTTGTGAAAGATAGTCATCATAGCGCATTGATACGTGGCTCCTGCGTTCTTGAGCCCAAAAGGCATGACAATGTAGTAGTAGGTTCCCCATGGCATAGTGAAGCAAGTCTTCTCTTGGTCTAATTCTATTAATCTAATCTGGTTGTATCTGGAGAAACCATCCATGAAAGACAGCATCTCATGTACGACAGTGTTATCGACCAGAGTGTCGATGTGTGGGAGTGGGAAGTAATCTTTGACTTGTAGTGCTATATGAGGGTGCATTCTCCTGAGTTTCTGCTTAACGGGTTTCGCATCGGGTTTCAGGACCAGACAATGTTCTACTAAGCTCGGGTCTAGACCAGGCATGTCTTCGTAGGACCATGCAAAAGAGCTGAGGTAGTCTTGAAGGACTTGGAAATATGTTGTCGTTCCTTGGGGTTAAGCGTTGCATTAATAAGTAGCTTGTTAGGCTTATCCTCGGTGCCGAAGTTGATTTCCTCTATGGGCTCCACGGTGGCTTGAGTCTGCTCATCGAAGCATTTGATGACCCGTTGGAAGTCCTGTGTCTCATCAGCGGTTTGTTCCTCTTTATCGTTTGTAAGCTCATAAACTACAAAATCACTACACTGGGAGGTTAGTTTTGTGAGAGGTAATCCTTCATCAGTGCAATTGATAATAGCGACGTCCTTAGTGAGGTGTAGGTCGAGGCTGTTCATTCTTCTCTCGAAATCGCAAAGTATCTCTTCAGATATGATAACTAGCTTGTCGTCGTGTCGGAATACCCTATGCTTTCATGAGGGGAGAGTAGTAGGGTTACATCGAGCGGGCTCGAGGTGTGACTCTAAGGGGCCAAAGGTGGCAGCGCACCTCTGTGCGAGTATATCAGTTGGTTCTTCCTTGACTCCGTCGACGTAACCGCTACTCGTAGCCTTAAGAGAAGAGTTTCCTTATTGATCGCTGAATGGGTCTGGGATGAAGGGCTCCCTTTCTTTTCCAAGATTTTCTAATTCTTTTGAGCTTTCTATTTCTAGATTTTTAGGTGCTTTAGGATTTTCTATTTTTTGTATTTTTGACAATAAGTATGGTACAGGGTTGACTTCCAGGAGAGGAATCGACGGGGATGCTTTAACTAGTTAAGGAAATGTGATGACTATTGGACTCGTTCGTGCGAGTCTTCGGATGATGTGGACTCGTTTTGAATTTATCATTTTTTTTGTACCCCTCGTCGAGCGTGATCTTTGAATGAGAGATGAAGGCAGTGTTCCGGTCAATGTTCCAGCTTCTTTTATCATGTTAATCACCTCATCTTCAAAGAGAGTTTGGAGGTTGTAGTCATGTAAGCTCTCGTCCTCAGAATTGTGCTGGAGATGTTCTTCTTGCTGATGCTTATCTTCTTCGGGTGGGCTCAACTGGTGATTCTCTGGACTTGTGAGCTCTCTCCCTTGGACTTTGTAGTATGATTGGATGAATATGCACACTTGGCAATGAGGCTAATATGGTTGGGAGATGCAAGGATATCCCCAGGGGCATTCCCATCCTTCAGGATCGGGGCTAGGATCACCATTGTAAAAGTCAGACTCATCTTCCCTGTCTAATAACCTTTGGAGGCCTTGCTCGGCCAGCTCGAGTGCTGGGAGGTCTATCAAATAATCTTTGTCGTCACTCAGTGGTGGTTGCCATTCCTCTTCTAACGATTTCTAGAATATCTATAGCTGATGCGCTTCTGGGGATTGAGGGGAGTCTAACTCTAGCCCTTCTTCAATCTAGATAGTGGTGATATGAAAGTCTTCCTCGTTGGTTGACTCTCAGTCCTCTATATGCAGCTCAGGTCCCAGAGACTCTCTTCTTTCTGTAGCAGAGGATTCCTCAGTCTTGAACAGGGGTTCAACTCCTTCAAGTGGTCTATCTGTATCATCGTCGTCTCGATTCAAATTTGTCATCATCTCGATTCAAGTTTGTCAAGTCGGTGAAGGCTTTCGCTATCTGCTCAATCTATGTTGCATGCAGTTTAGTGAAGGTTGCTTCCTTTCTTCTGGGCACATCGACTTTCTCTGTGATTTCATAGACAAAATGGTCATAGAGTGACCACTTTGGTGAGGTTGGTAGGATGTCGGCTTGTTTGCTGTCTGATTGATAGCCTAATCCGATATGCTTGTGAACTTTCTTCGGAACGACCAGTCCTATTGTTGGCCGCTTACCTTGTGTTCAAAAAGGGATTTAAAATCACACAATTAAAGGATCTATTGGTTGCACACACTAAGGCAAGCAGACATACAGACCTGCAAGTATTCAGGGCCTGTTGTAGCAAGTTTTAAAGGGGGTAAGTAAAGGTATGTCCACAGAAAAATGTGAGCTGAAAATTAAGTAAATCTCCAGATCTAAGGCAGATCTGGCACCCTGCCTAATACTAAAATAGCAAAAGAGAGGAGAGGTTTTAAGGGGTTGTCACTTTAATCTAAACTACATAAACACAATTAAATGCATAAATAAATTGAGATTAAATCCCGAGTTCAAATCTTACAAGTGAGGGGAATTTTTGGTAAAATTAAAAACAAAAAATGGAGAGAAGCAACTTGGAGTTTGGTCTTACTGCAATTGGATTGAGCTGACAGTGTCACAAAGAATTCAGAATGCATCAATCCCTCATCTGGCTATAAGCACAACTGCAAGGTAAAAGGATCTGATCTAAGCCAGAGATTTGGATTGATCTTAAGGCTATGATCTGTCCACTTCAATGGTCACAGATCATCCAATAGATTCACTCCATTCTCAAGCTTCCATCAAAACAGTATAATCACTACAAATGCTGCAACTGTCAGGCCACAGACACAGGCAATTACAGGAACATTAGATCTAGGGAGATCAAATGGTATCCAAGAGGTCTACCAGTTAAGTGGGTGAGCTATTCCCATCTACACAAATCCGATCGAGCACCAAATGAAACCAGGTGAAATATGGATCTAATTACAACAATTAAACCAACATTACATTGAAATAAATTTGTTATACAATGAAATACTCTCAAATTTGTAGTCTGTGCATCATCTGACCCTTAATAACATTCTCAACTCTCCCCAATTATAGATCCAACCTCACTCCTTGCTGCTCTAAAGAAATTAGCCAACCATGGTTAGGCTAAAAGAAAGAATAGAGAATTTCGATGCAAGCTCTGATCTCAAGAATTGATCCCCCCTTTTTTTCTTACGGCTTCCCTTCCTTTTATAGCTTTCCTCCTCTACCTCAGATCCATTTTCCTGCCAATTACAGCTTCTAGAATCATTCTGTTATTCCCTCCTTTATTCCCCTTCTAGAAGGCTCTTTCAGTTAGTTAGAGTTGGAGGAGAACATGTGGGACAGTTAAGGTTTCCCAGGGCACTTCTAAAGACTTTGTGTCGATCACCAGAGTGCCTTGGATTGCATGCAACAGGTCACCAACTTGCAGCGTGTGCACAGCAGCTTTTCTAAGAAGTCCTTCAGTCGATTTCGATAGGTTCCTGAGGCTTTCAACAAGTTCCAAACAGGCTTTCTGTTCCTTTTGCTAGGATTCAAGATCCTTTCGATAAGTTCTGATAGGTTGGGCTGAGAATAAAGCTCCAGCATCCACAACCTTCATCTGGTGTGTTCGACAGGTTGGGGGCTCCTTTCGATAGGTTGATCTCTGTACACTACATTTCGATAGGTTTGCTTCTAGCTCCTGTCGATAGGTTATCAACTTTTCGATAGGTTCTCGATAGGTGTCCATAGCGCGATAGGTTCTCTTCAAGCTTAGGCAACCTATCGATAGGATGCTCCCTTCTTGTTTCCGACTGCGTGATAGGTTCTAGGATCCTATCGAATTCTCCCATCCTCACGAATTCTTCTTTCTCTCACCCTTCAGATCCTATCGACAGGTTCCAGTAACCTCTCGATAGGTTGTTTTTAGCCTGTTTTCACTCCTTGAACACTACTTTGCTGTTGCTGCATGCTCTAAGTGAGCCATTGTTGGGTCTGAACTGCATTAAGAGATAGATTTCTGTACTATGACTACTTTTTACTGCTATCTATAAGACATACTCAACAAGCATTTATTAGTCCACTCATAGGTCTATCAAAGTTCATGTTAAGAGGTGAAAAGTGGTACTTTTTAGAGATTAACACACCCCCAAACCTAAGCTTTGCTAGTCCCTGAGCAAAGGAAGAATAAAGAAAACTAAAATGCCACTTTTGTAGGGAGCACAGATGCATTTAGCATATGTATCAAGCCTTTTGAACCCCTAGGTGATTCCAAGTGGAGGAGTGGAGTCTCTTAAGGGTTTTTAGTGAAGGTGCCCACAAACTTCTCCAATAAAATCAGTTAATACTAGTGCGCATGCTAAAACAGAGTTTAAGTGAGATAAAAACAAATTCCACACCATGTGCATTCAATTCTAGAGGATTTTCAACAGAAAAAATCTTCAGTTTAAAACTTGAAATTCTGCTATAATTCTTTCGTCATCAATCAGTTCATGGCAAAGCCTTGTGTCTGAAAATTAATGTAGAGTGCACCTTTAATTTAAGAATTTTGGTTTGACAATGCCCTAATCAATTTTTGATTTCAGACCCAAGTCTTACTAGGGCTGTTCACTCACAACACAAGTAGAAGGGTGCATTATTTCTCACAGCTCAAGAGCAGTTACAACCCTCAAATAGGACTGCAAGCATGAGCATAGGCATTGCTCTAACTTCTAAAATTGTCTAACTCTTTTCACCATAGGTTAAACAAATCTTCATCTCCACATGGCAGCTCAATCTATTTTAGATCAGGAAGGTCTTTTTTTTTATTGGGTTGTAATGTGGCTTATGGGTGAAATTTGTAAAAGAATAAAAGGGGTAAAAAAGATTCAAATTGAGAAATCAGGAAGGTAAGGAGGTGATGCACCACCTTCTTCAGTTCAGCACAATTTCATCTACTTCTTGAATTTTCAGATTTTGAAATGGCCAGTTTCTAATCATCTTTTCAATCTTTCGATGAGATGACTTCTCTTTCTCATTCTTTTACTTTGCTTTTCTATTTTTCCTTTCTTTTTGTATGCTTTTGCTTCTTCTTTTTTTTTTTTTTATGGGTTGGAATGCCACAACACAACCAAATGTGCTTTCCTCTTACTCAACCAAATTTTAAGCCTTGCTCCTCTAACCTCACTTCTCCTCCTTTTTAGTAATTTCTCATATCGAGAGTGAACTGAAATAGGTCAAGGGGTTTTGAGTTCAAATTTTTTGGTTTTTATCAAAGAAAACTAGGAATTTTAAGGTGGAAATCAAGGGCAGTTCAAAGGTGGAAAATTTTTTGGTTTTTATCAAAGAAAACTGGGGTTTTAAGGTGTGTATCAAGGGCAGTTCAAAGGTGGAAAAATTTTAGGCTCAAACTGTCCAAGGGATGGCCTTACTTCATGTCCTCAATGTCATGAATGCTGTCAAGCTATTTCAACTTGAATTTGCCTAACTTCTAGTGGGCAAAATTGGATCCAATCAGTCCATAGAGCAGAAAAATTGCCAAGACACTCTTCAAAAAAAAAAAATTCAGGCCAAAATCTCACTGGGTATGGCCTTCCATCAAATTTTCTGGGGTGTATCCTTACAGTTTTCTCTCATTTCAGGTTCACTAAACATCAATTTTTGAAAATTCTTGACATTTGCTTCATGAAAAATGTTAAAACTATAGCTCATTTCAGTTTTTAAAAGTTTTTAATTTCCTCTTTTTCCAAAAATCAGGTGGGAAATCACTTTATTTTCAAAAACTTTTTCAACATAGCTGCACTAGCATTAACTCATTTCATTGGCATACCTGTCATACCCCCAAACCTAAATTAAATAGTGTCCTCATTGTTAAGAGAGCATGGTAGCAATGAACAAGGTATATGAAGAACAGATAGAAGAATAAGCACAAAGAAAGACATAACACAGAAAATAAATTATTATTAGCATCTAAAATATGTACATGATCCAAAGCAGGAAGAGAAAACAAACAATCCTAAACTATATTTTTGTACAAGCATCATCAGGCCAATCATACAAATCTGCCAAAAATTTCAAATCATCCTTGGATAAAGGAACCTTTCTTTTAGGTGGGGACTTCTTAGTGGACTGCTTGGGGGCCTCCTCAGAATGGGCAGCATAGCTCTTATCTTTCTTGGCAAAAGCAGCAAGAGAATCAGAATCGGAATTAGAGGGGAAGAGGACAGTAGAATCGAGGCCAAGGGCAGCAGCAACTTTCCTTCTTTCCTCCTTTGTGAGTAAGGTGGAGGAGGTGTCATGTGGTGGTGGGGGCTTGGTAGTTGCTACCTCTTCAGACTGGGTAGCAGGTTCCTTCCCTTTACTGTGAGCAGAAGCAGAGGAAACAGATCTCTTGACAGTAACTTTTCTCTTTGTATAAGTCCTCTTAGGTTGTGGTGGGGAAGGTTTAGCTATAGGAAGATCTTGGGCGGGAGGGGGGGGGGAACATCTACAGGTGGGGTAGGAGTAGGTTGAGTGGCAGGAGGGTTGGGGGGAGGAGCTGTAGCAAGAGGGCTTGGTTGAAATGGTTGAGAAGTCAATGAAGCAACTCTTCTCTCTAGAATATCTATTTTCTTCGCTGCATAAAGTAGGTCTGACTCAGAGAGTTCCTTTGTGGCCTTGAGTATCTCCTGAGCTTGGCTAATTTTTTCTGGAGAAGCTCAGCATTCTTCTTCTCAAACTCGGTAATGCGAGTCTGAGCCTCAGCAAGAAGTTCGGCAGACTCATAACGAGTCAAGGATTTCCTTCCACCCCTGAGAGATATCTCGGAGCTGGATTCTTTGCTCTAATCCCATGAAAGAAATCCGCTCCTCATAGGAGACTTCCAGGGAATCTCGGAAGGCAGCCATACCACTCAGGACATCCCGACGGATGTAGGGGTTGTCCCTCATTGCATACAGTAGGGTGAGGTAAGGGGGTATGTAGATGGGGGACCTAAGGATAATGGACAAAGAAGGGGGTGGAGTGGAAGAAGAGGAGGGGATGGAGAAAACCAGTTCCTCACATGGATCAGTTTGGGTGGAGGCATCTTTAAAGACAGGTATAGGGAGAGTGGGAGGTTGGGTGGTAGGTGACACAGTAACTTCAACGGTTACTATTGGGGGTGAGGAAGGGGTAAAAGATGGGGATGGGATAGGTATGGGGCAAAATGAAGTGGCTACCTCCTCAGACTGGGTAGCAGCTGTGGGGTGGAACTATGGGTGAAAATGGAGGGGATAAAAGGATAGGTGATTGGATAGGGGAAAGAGGGGAAGTGTGAGGGGGTTGAGGAACTAAAGAGGATGGAGTAAGGGTGGATTGAATGGATTAAAGGCAGGAGCTCATGAGGGCTTGGTTGTTGGTGTTGGTGGTCAATTGAGTTTGAATGGACTGTAATAGGGAGATAATTTGAGTGAAAGAATCAGGCATGATGGGGTTGGAGGGGGCAAGTGTTTGAATGGGCTGGAAACGGGAGGAGGGTGCATGGTTGAATTGAGGGGGAGTGGGGTGTAGGGAGTCAGGGAGTGGGGTGTGCTCATGCCCAACATCTTTCGGAATGGAGGTCATGAGGGGAGTGAACCCAGTAGTGGTAAATTGGTCTAAGCTCGAGGTATGCAGTAAGGGTTGGGGAGGGGGGAAGTCAGAAATGGGTTGGTCAAAGGGGGGTGAAGAGAGGGTAGGGGTAATCTCTGGTAGTGCAGGAGGTTCAAGGACTTCAAGTTGTAGAACTTGAGTGGTGGGTGGAGGTAAAACTGGCTCAAAGGTGGGAGGAGAGAGGTCTGTTGGAAGAGGGACTGATACAAAGGGGAAGAGCAAAGTGGGTGGAGGTGTTGGTGATGATGTAGGTAAGGTAGGGGAAAGGGTGGATGGGGGTATCTCAGCAGTAAGATCTACTGCAGTGGTAGTGGGCACCTCCTTAACCTCCTCCATCTCAGTTGGCTTACTTTTCTTTATCAGGGTTAGGCTGGTGGACCATGCCCTTTTCCCATACACATTTGGGGTTAACTTCTCCATTGGCTCATTTCTCTTGACCACATATTTCCCAGCCTTGAGCAAACATGTAATGAGCCTGCTGAAAGACAGCCCACTACACTTAGCAAATGTTTGTCTTTTAAGCACCTTTTCATTGATGTCTACCATTGTCTCAAAAATCAGATTTGGGGCATTCAAAAAATTCCCTTTAGAACAGTAGTACAAGGCATCTACAACTGGGGGCCTTCTCTCCTGCAGGTGCCCAGTGACATACATTCTTCCTCAAAATAGTATCAATGATTCTGAGGCCGGGTTGTAGATCTCTTCTCATCAAAGATTCACCAGATTCCACAATTCCATTAGTGAGCTGTTTAGCCATTTCTTTAAATGTAACCCATTTGGGTGCTCCCTCAGATCTAGTGGAGTCAAATTGGTGTGGAACTCCCAAAGCCATCCCAATATCCTTGCAATCCACAGTGATTTGTCAATCATCAATCAGAATTTCCAACACAGCCTCATTCCCAGGCACCACCTTCTTTGTCAAACTCTGGTACCACAATTTAACCAACCTGGGGTACACAGTCTCCTTCAAGGGTGTAAGTAGGGGTAACAATCCCTCCTTCTTTAGATACATTAGTATCCCCTGGCACTCCTCTATCTCAGTAAAGTATGCAAGATCAAAATCTGTCTCAGGGATAGGGTTCAATCCATTTATAAACTCATTAGGGGTGGTTAACGCAGCAAGAAGCTTCACCACAGGTTGTATGTCAGCGGTGGGCAAAGGTGCTCCCCCAGTTTGAGCAGATTTCTCCATGGGTATTTCTGCAACAGGTTCCTGAATTGCTACAGACTTGGCTTTTTTAGCTTTAGGAGCCTTGTTGGGCTTCCCTTTAAGGAGCTTCCTCTTGGTAGGTGGGTTAGTGGTAGGCTTTGATGTTTTGGAGGACTTGGGAGTGGAAGCAGCTGTTTGCCGGAATAGGTCAGCTAGGGTTTCTTCAGAATCGGTCATCTGCTATCAAAAATTGATCTTTTAAAGCTCACTCACGAATTTGTAGTAAAACTCTGAAGTAAACAACTAGAGAAGTAACAGAGTGAAAGTAGGAGGACAACTTACCCAAAACTCCTACGGTTGACAGAAATTGTGATTGACAGATCCAAATCCAAAAAAATCAGGTACAAAATTCTCCTTTGTGCGGGTTGAATGATCTTGTGGATGACAAATTGAGTGACGAAAAATCTTTAGAGTATTTGACAGAAAAATGAGAGCAGCGGCCAATGAGGAAGAGAGAGCTAGGGTTTTGCAGAGAGTGTTGAATGGGCAAACGTGACCTAACGACAGGTACATAAAGAGTGAAAATTGGTTTCGATAGGATGAACTAAGTGATTTCGATAGGTTGGGCGCTCTTATCGAACACTAGAAAGAATATGGCTTGCAGGTGGAAAGCTTCGATAGGTGAAATCCTTCCTATCGATAGGTTCACATGGTACAAGATTCATCCTCTCGATAGGTTCCCGATAGGTATCCAGACCTATCAAAAGCTTCGTTCATATGGTACAAGTCTCAGAGCCTATCAAAATCCTCAAATGACCTATCGAAATCCTCAAATGACTTATCGACAAGTCCCAAATGCCCATTAAAACTGCATTTTCGTTCAGTGCTCAGCCTCAGCACTCAGCAAACTCTTTTGTTGTGCTTCCATTCAAATTTTCTTCCATTGTTAACATACTCTCATGGTCCCTAGACTGCTGACAAGATTGAAATGATGACCTAATGCTAACATGGCAATTTTATTATAAATGAACAAAACATCAAAACAGAAAGTACGCACTTAAAACATAACCAAAATATAGTACACATGATACACACTGAAATCATGTCTAAATTGGAGGGTCCTGAAGATCAATGATCTCCTCAGGCTCACAGATTTTTTCAACACAAATTTTTAACCTCTGTCCATTGAGTTTTATGACCCTACCATCTTTAGGGTCCATGATTTCTATAGCTCCAGATGAGGAAACCTGTAAAACTATGTAGGGCCCATCCCATCTGGACTGCAATTTTCCTGAAAAGAATTTTAATCTTGAATTGAACAACCATACCTTGTCACCTATTTTAAATTCTTTACGCAGCAAGTGCCTGTCATGAAAGGCTTTGGTTTTATCCTTGTAGATCCGGGCATTTGAATATGCTTCCATCCTCAACTCATCAAGCTCAGATAATTGTAATTTTCTGTTCATACTAGCAGAAGTTAAGTCATTACCATGCAGCAGCTGAGGTAGAGTTTCTTGCACAAACTCATCCGACACATCAATGGAAAAATAGTCCTCATTTTCTAAGTGGGGCTGGTGAGCTGCATTGTACACATTCAGCTTAACTTTCATATTACCAAAAGATACTTCCATGACCCCTGATCTACATTGTATACAAGCATTTGCAGTGGCCAAAAAGGGTCAGCCTAAGATCACAGGGATATAAGTAGAACACTTGTTCGGCTCCATATCCAACACCAAAAAATCAGCAGGATAAAAGAATTTTTCAATTCCAACCAAAACATCTTCAATGATCCCCACAGGCTTTCTTTTAGATCTGTCAGCTAGTTGTAAGACCACATGTGTGGCCTTCAACTCTCCTAAGCCCAGCTTCTCATATACTGAATATGGAAGCAAATTCACACTAGCTCCTAGATCTAATAAGACTTTTTCAATGGTATGATCCCCAATGATGCAGGGGATAGTGGGGACTCCAGGGTCTTGGAGTTTTGTTGGGGTTGTAATAGTCAGTATTTGTTATAATTTTTCTGCTGAAAAGACTTTCTTGGATAGATGTATCTTTGATTGTCTTTTGTGGGTGCAAAGGTCTTTTAAAAACTTGGCATTAGCTGGAAGCTGCTTGATTGCATCAAGTAGAGGCAGGTTGATCTTCACTTACTTAAAAGTTTCCATCATTTCTTCTATTTTGGAATGCCTTTTATCAGAAGGGGAAGGTGCTTACATTGCCTTAGGAAATGGAAAATGTGGGACTGCTCCCCCATTTGCAGCCTTAGCCAACTCATCATCTCTTTTTTTTATTTTAGTTTTTTCTTGAGGATCATCATTATCCTTCTTATTCAACATGGGTTGCTCCTGTTGTACCTTCTCTTTTTCTTTTTCTAAATTTTTCAAAGGCCCACAACCTACTTGATTGTCCACCAACCTTCCACTTCTTAATGTGGTAACGGATTTGGCTTCCTCATGGGAAGAAGAAACCTCACCTATCACATATTGTCTCCTTGGGTTGTCCATGGTTGACTAGGCAGCCTCCCTTCCTCTCTCTTAGTCAAAGCATTAGATAGCTGACCAAGATGATCTTCTAACTTTTTAATGTTTTGGCTATGAGAGTGCACAGTTTGAGACAAGGGTCCTAAGTTCTGTAATGATGCTAGAACTTGTTCCTCAAAAGAAAGTGATCTAGCAGCTGGATGGAGTGCAGCTTGCTGCACAGGCTGAGCCATAGGTTGAGTCATGGGTTGTTGGTAGTGGGGCCTTAGAAAGTAATTTTGGTGGTATGACTAAGCATTTTTATAAGGCATGGGATGTCGTGGCTGTTGCTGCTGGTTTGGAAAAGTATCTTGTCTCCACCTCAAGTTGGGATGGTTTCTCCATTGGTAACCAGCAGTAAGCTGTTGCCCAAAGGATTGACTGACAGCCACATGCTCCATCACTAAATCTGGAAATTGAATAGCTGAGAGGCATTTCTCAAGGGAGTGAGTGGGGGACTGGCATATAACACATGCCTCCTCCACTTTAGCAGCCATAGGTGACTGCATTGCTCCCATGAGCTTATCAAACTTCTGGATCAAACTGCCGACTTTCCTTTCCAAATCATTGTGCCCACTCAACTCATGCATCTTTCCTCTTGTGGAATTTTCTTTCACCATTCTAGGAATGTCCAAGTCCCTGGACAATGTCTCTCTCTGCATGGAGTTCTCACTGATGATGTCGAACAACTCCCAAGCCTCCTCAGTAGTTTTGTAGAGGTAAGTACCACCACAAGAGGCATCTACCATATCTCTGGTTTTAGAATTAATTTCCTGATATAAACTTTGAACAAGTTGCCATTCAGGGATTTGATGATGAGGGCATTTCTTCAGGAGTTCTTTGAATCTCTCCCATACTTGGTGAAAATCCTCAGTTGGGTCCTGAGCAAATGAGATAATCCCCTTCCTCAACTGGCTTGTCTTGGACATGGATAAAAACTTAGTCAAAAACTGACATTGAAGATCACTCCAGGACTGAATACTATTAGGGGGGAGCATTGACAACCAAGTCCTGGCTCTATCCTTTAATGAAAAAGGAAAAAGTCTCATCCTGGTTGCTTCCTCCCCAAAACCTATTATATTGAATGTAGTGCACAGTCCTAGAAATTCATCAATGTGCTTATATGGGTCTTCTTAGGTTAGGCCATAGAATGAGGGTAGCATTTGAATTATGGAGGACTTGATCTCATAGTTCCCTTGAACAATAGGGAATTGAATGCAGAAGGGAGAATTGTAAATCCCTAGTCCATTGAATTCCTTCAAAGTTCTAGGTTGCTCACCCATTTCAGCAAATTCAGATGCAGCAGATGTGGGTGAGATTTGTTTAGACCTAAGAATTCTTTTAACCTCTGGATTTAATGGAACAATCTGAGGGTTGAGATTTCTCCTTCCAAACATACACCACTCACAATCTTAATGCACACACAATGCAGAGCAAATTTAACACAACAATCAGGAACAAGCATAATTAATTAATAAATCTATAAATCCACATATTAGAAAAATAAAAGGAGTATAGGGATGCAAACTTTAGTACAGCCTCTAGTATAATGCTCCTCCTTAGACACAACTTTCAATCTGTTAAAAACAACAGAAACTATTCCAAAACAACAAAAACTTTCAAAAGTAGGTAGTGGAAAAACTAAATAGTCTATTAGAGATCTACAATCTATACTAAAATAAACTTAGATCTTCCAATTTTAAGCACACAGATCCCCGGCAGCGGCGCCAAAAACTTGTTGGCCGCTTACCTTGTGTTCAAAAAGGGGTTTAAAATCATACAATTAAAGGATCTATTGGTTGCACACACCAATGCAAGCAGACATATAGACCTATAAGTATTCAAGGCCTGTTGTAGCAAGTTTTAAAGTGGGTAAGTAAGGGTATGTCCACAGGAAAATGTGAGCTAAAAATTAAGTAAATCTCCAGATTTAAGGCAAATCTGGCACCCTGCCTAATACTAAAATAGCAAAAGAGAGAGGAGAGGTTTTAAGGGGTTGTCACTTTAATCTAAACTACAGAAATACAATTAAATGCATAAATAAATTGAGATTAAATCCTGAGTTCAAATTTTACAAGTGAGGGGAATTTTTTGTAAAATTAAAATAGAAAATGGAGAGAAGCAACTTGGAGTTTGGTCTCACTGCAATTGGATTGAGCTGACAGTGTCACAAAGAATTCAGAATGCATCAATCTCTCATCTGGCTATAAGCACAACTGCAGGGTAAAAGGATTTGATCTAAGCCAGAGATTTAGATTAATCTTAAGGCTATGATCTGTCCACTTCAATGGTCATAGATCATCCAATAGATTCACTCCATTCTCAAGCTTCCATCAGAATAGTATAATCACTACAAATGTTGCAACTGTCAGGCCACAGACACAGGCAATTATAGGAACATCAGATCTAGGGAGATCAAATGGTATCTACGAGGTCTACCAGTTAAGTGGGTGAGCTATTCCCATCTACACAAATCCAATCGAGCACCAAATGAAACCAGGTAAAATATGGATATAATTACAACAATTAAACCAACATTGCATTGAAATAAAATCTCTATATAATGAAATGCTCTCAGATTTCTAGTATGTGCATCATATGACCCTTAATAACATTCTTAACTCTCCCCAATTACAGATCCAATCTCACTCCTTGCTGCTCCAAAGAAATTACCTAACCATGGTTGGGCTAAAAGAAAGAATAGAGAATTTCGATGCAAGCTCTGATCTCAAGAATTGATTGCCTCTTTTTTCTGGCAGCTTCCCTTCCTTTTATAGCTTTCCCCTCTGCCTCAGATTCATTTTTCCCGCCAATTATAACTTCCTGAATCATTCTGTTATTCCCTCCTTTATTCCCCTTCTAGAAGGCTCTTTCAGTTAGTTAGAGTTGGGGGAGAGCACGTGGGTCGGTTAGGGTTTCTCAGGGCACGTCTAGAGACTTTGTGCCGGTCATCATAATGCCTTGGATTGTGTGCAACAGGTCACCAACTTGTAGCGTGTGCACAACAGCTTTTCTGAGAAGTCCTTCAGTCGATTTCGATAGGTTCCTGAGGCTTTCGACAAGTTCCAAATAGGCCTTCTATTCCTTTCGCTAGGATTTAGGATCCTTTTGATAGGTTCTGATAGGTTGGGCTAAGAATAAAGCTCCAGCATCCGCAGCCTTCATCTAGTGTGTTTGACAGGTTGGGGGCTCCTTTCGATAGGTTGATATCTGCACACTATATTTTGATAGGTTTGCTTCTAGCTCTTGTCGATAGGTTCTTAACTTTTCAATAGGTTCTCAATAGGTGTCCTTAGCGCGACAGGTTTTAGAATCCTATCAACAAGTTCTCTGGCTTAGGCAACCTATCAATAGGATGCTCCCTTCTTGTTTCCGACTGCGCGATAGGTTCTAGGATCCTATCGAATTCTCCCATCCTCACGACTTCTTCCTTCTCTTAGCCTTCAGATCCTATCGACAAGTTCCAGTAACCTCTCGATAGGTTATTTTCAGCCTGTTTTCACTCCTTCAACACTGCTTTGTTGTTGCTGCATGTTCTAAGTGAGCCACTGTTGGGTCTAAACTTCATTGAGAGATAGATTTCTATACTATGACTGCTTTTTACTGCTATCTACAAGACATACTCAACAAGTATTTATTAGTCCACTCATAGGTCTATCAAAGCTCATGTTAAGGGGTGAAAAGTGGTACTTTTCAGAGATTAACACCTATGCATCCTTGTCTATTCTTGCCAAGTCCTGTATGCAGGACGTATCCTGGTTGATACATCAGGTCCCAGCCTTTGGTCACGGTTGGGTTTATGTCGTATAGCCGAGCGAGGTAAGGGCCTGTGGCTCTCTTTATCAATCTTTGTTGGTAGGTTGGGAGGAACTGGGGATGGCTGATTCTTACGACTGATGTGTCATCGAGATTCTCCACCCTTTTGATGTGGCCAGTATTTAATACAGAGTCATGTGATGTTGGAATGCTTGTCGCGTAGTCGATATCTATTTCTTTGAGAGGTGCGTCGATAAATATCCTGACGATAGAATCCTCATGAGGGAACTTGACGCACTGGTGGTATGTAGATGCAACAGCCTTCATAGATTCTAACTACTTTCTCCAAAGTATTAAGTTATAGGTGCTTGAGGAGTCTGAGACATGGAATGTGACGTCTTTGGTGACTGGTCTGAAGCGAACTTATAACTTGATAGTTCCTTTGACGAAGCGTCAAAACCATCATACGCTATGAGGGATAAGGACGAAGGCCTTATGTCCTGCTCAGTATATTCGAGCGTCTATGGGATAAATGTTAAGCCGTACTCCTATGTCAACCAGCACGTGGGGTACTGAGAACCCTCTGATTATAATCGTCAAGTATATAGGGGTTGAGCTTCCACGTAGCGATTCTTTAGGCATATCAGCTTCAGTGAAGGTGAGTACCAGAGGTTGAGCCATAACCGAAGTGAACTCGTGCAGCTCTTCTAGGGTGGTATCTTCATTCACGTGTCTCGTCCAGCGTCTCTATTAACAGTCGGTGGTGTTCTGGCGATTTCTTAATGAGCTCAAGTATTGATATGTGTGCTGGTACCTTCCCAAGGTGTCGAAGAAGGTCGTATTCCTGACCTGTCTCCAGGGCTAGCTCCTTACCGAGCCGGTGGGCTTTATTAACATTCAGTTGAGGTAGTTGGGGTAGCGATTCTGAAATAGGAGGCAGAGGGATCGCATGAGGTGGGGATGGTAGGTTCGCTCCTCGTTCCCTTGCTATTCTATCTGATGGTTTAGTGTCGATGTTCTGCCTCTCCAGGGGGAATGGTGGTAATGGATAGTTAGTTCCTGATTTGAGGATCGGGTACGTTGGTCATTGACCCTGGAGCCTTACGTGACTGACATTGATGAACTTGCTGCAGCGCTTGTTGTGAATGGAGTGAAGTTTGAAGAAGGGATACACAGTGGAGCTATGTTGTTCCATGACGAGAGATATTGGGTGTAGTCTTCTTCTTAAAAGGTGGAGATTAGCGCATCCTCCTTGTCGGGTTCTTCTGTTGACTCATCTTTGCATCTGGCTGGTGTTCAACTGCAGTCTCGTGCCCTCGACTTGAAGTGTTTTGGGAGAGGCTATCCACCCATGTCACAATTTGGTCCACGGTTTGAAGGACATTGTCTTCATTCTCAGGCTCAGAGTCACATAGGGGAAGCGATAGTGGAGTTATCTTAGAGTTTAGAGGCATAGAGGGTTCCACAGGTTGGAGGCTTGGCCTTCGAGCACTAAACAATTGGACTCGAATTCGAGTGAAGGTTGGGTAGGGTAGAGGATTGGAGGAGCGATCGAGGTGATCAGGGATGAAGGATGTGGGCGAATGATGGGGGGCCTCAGCAAATCACCTGGATGGGCTGAAGTGTCTGAAGGACTAACACGGGTGATGAGGGTAGAAGGGCGAAGAGGGAATCGGCTTGGGAGATCCACTGTAGTGATGTGAGCGACTGTCCCTTGGTTGTGATTAGGCATGGCATTATTAATAATCCCTAAGTTTTGTGAGGGCTGATTATTGTTCTGGTTAGAATTTTAGAGGGATTCCCAATCAATCTAGTTTTGATCATTCATGTCATAGATCATATCCTGTAAAACCCAATAGTCTTCTAAGTTATGTCCTGCGTATCGATGAAAAGCATAGAACTTATGTAGTGAAGGTTGGCGGGCCAGGGCTATGGTCGTTCTGATGGGAATCGGATAAGATTTTGATCACTAAGAAGGTAGAATATGTTGGGGATGGTGTATCGCGTTTAGGTTGGTAAGGGCCTCTGGTTTGCTGGTTGAAGTTCTGAGGTGGGGGTACATTGTTATAGCTCTGAAGGTTGGTTGGCCTGTTTCGAGCGGCATTCTGGTTCTGGTGAGTATTTTGGTTAGGGTATTGGTTTAGGTTTTGGTACTGGTTGTGATTCTAATTGAGCTACCGCTATTGATTCTGATTATAGTATTGACTTTGACCAAGATTCCTCGATTGGTAATTTTCATTTTCGGAGCTTTGACCCTGGTTGGCAACCGTGTTGACCTGCTTAGAGCCAAAAGGTTTCTTGTTGTTTTCCGATTTTGAGTCACTGGAAGCAGTGACTTTCGATGCTACTATTGAAAAGGTGAGGTCTCCCCCTTTTATATGTCACTGGATGCAGTTAGCGCGTAGGTGAAGGGTAGCGAAGTCTAGGTAATTGCTTATAATAAGAGCGCTTCAAAGAGGATCTCTGACATTGGCTATGATGATATCGATTGCATCTTTTTCCTTCATCCGGCTTCTAGTGCGGGCTATAAGTTTCCTCTAGCATGCTATAAAATCTACCAAATCTTCATCAAGTTTTTGCTTCGTCGTCATCAAGTCGCTAAGACTAACCACTTCTTGTATTAGGTGCTTATATTGGTCCAGAAATTGTCCGGCCAAATAGTCGAACATGTCGATCTTGTGAAGTGGGAGTCCAACAAACCAATCGAGAGATTCCCCTTCGAGTGACCTTTGGAAATAGTATATCAGGAGTTCTTGATTATCGCGAACGGGTCGGCAATCGTTGCAAAACAATGCCAGATGGTGATTCGGGCTCCTTGTGCCGTTATACTTGCTAAACTTTGGGGGCTTGAATCTCGTAGGTAGGTTAAACTCGAGATCCTGGCATAACCTATCGAATATGAATGATAGGTCGGGGAAATTTCTTTTGGCCATGTATTCATCGAGCATCTTAGGAAGGTCCTCTACTTTTATCGTGGTGTCTTTCTGAGTATTTCGGGGGAGAACCTTGTTTTGGCGATCGTCGTCGAAAAGGGCACGGACAGCCCGCCCTAGTAGTGATGCGTGGGCTGATACCGTGTTTAGCGTAGATGGTGATCTCTCTGCTTTTTATCGTTCTCATTCTTTCTTATCTTACTGCTCTTTGACAGTTTCATACCCGACGGCCATGCCTCGGAGCAACTCTTTGGCTTCGTCGCCTGCTTCTTGTAATCTCTGAACACTGAGCTCCATGAGTTGTCGGGCAATGAAATTTTACCTGATACTACTGTCTTCCACCATGATGTTTGCTGGTGCTCGGAGGAGAGAAGGGGTTTTCTTGATCATTGGCCATGTTAATCTCAGAGTGACACGGGGGGGAGTCGTAGGACTGTTCAGCATCGTATATAGGGTTATCGTGGTATCCCCATAGTGGCGGATCACCGGTCTTGGTCAGGTTTATTTTGCGTATCCCTGGCATTTCTAACTTTTGGTAGATACTCATAAACCCTCGGGGAGCTCCTGAGAGGGTGAGCATGTGTAGTGAAGTAATAAAGCAAACAGAAAATAAGACTAAACTAAGTAGAGAATTAAACTAGGCAAAACTACTTTAACAGAAAAGAGTCTCATCGCGATCGCCAGTCTGTTGGTGTTCGCTTTTTGTAGGTTCCTTTCGATCCCCGAAATACGTGGCCCAATTTAGTCCAAGTGGACTCTGGCTAAGGATGATGGAGTAATGAACTATTGAAGTATTAAATACTAAAATTAAAAAGGTAAATTCTAGAGGAGAAAATACCTGAGTTGATGTGATCACCAGCTGCAGATATTTATTAACGCTGCAACACGTCACTGATTACGTTTTACGAGGTGTGGGTTAGCTCCTTTGTTGAAAGTCCGTCGGCCGACTCCAACAGTTGTTAGTTTGTCTAGCTTAACCTTATGATTCTACTTTAAGTGTGATCTCCTTGTTCTACTTTGAGTTTGATTGATTATGGGTTTCCTAGTAGTACTCTAATTGGTTGAGTGTCCTACTGCTACTCTTAACTCTAATTATTCTAGTCCTAATAGTACTCTAATTCTAATTAATTTGATTTCCTAATAGTACTCTGACTCTAATTAATTTAATCTCCCAATGCTACTCTAACTAGGAAAAAACAAAGGGGTTGTGGCCCGTTATGCTAAGAAGGATCAGCCTCGTTCCCGAGTACCCTTCGTAAGCTCCCTTAGGCAAATTGATTGGCTAAGAATTATTTTAAAAATATTATGGATTGAAAACTAAATTTGAATTAAAAATTAAGGATTTATGGATTGCAATTTAAGAATTAAGGATTAAAACTATAACTGGGGGCTATGAACTAGAAGTAAGAAATTAGGAACTAGAGCTAGAAATTAAGAACTAGAACTTGAAAATAGGAACTAAGATCTAGAACTTAGCAAATTGAGATCTAAGAACTAGAAATTAAGAACTAGGATTAAAACCTAAGATCTAGAACTAGAAAGAGATTACTAGAAGCTGAGCGCCTCTGCCTCCTTCCAGTGTCGAAAAGAGAAGGAACTCGAACTTAGGAAAGGCCTGAACTCGAGAGAAAGGATCATTATTCAATTCTTTATGTTATTATCCTTTGGGGTGAGGTAAGGGGGTCTTTTTATAGGTAGCAGGCTAATTCTGCGCATATGGGGATGTGCGAAATTGGCCGATTCCATGCAAGTGAAGTTACGCTTAATTGAATTCTGTGCAGTGGAATATGCGCTTGATTCAATTTGAGTCGGCTTGTGAACTAGGTTTCCTTATTGTAGTATGCCTGTGAAACCAATTCCGCTAGTGGCATATGTGTGGAATCGAATTATGCACAGTGGCATATTCGCGGGATTCTGGAGTTCAGCCAGTCTAAGGAATTAGAGGTTGGGTTTGATTACGAACCAATTCCACGTGTCTAGTGACGTGTGGGATTGAATTCCGCACAATGGTATATGTGCGGGATTCGGGTCCCTGAGCGGTTTGGGGAGTAGAGTCCCAGTCCATGTCTAAATTGATTCTGCGTGTATCAGCACACGTGGAATCAATTTCGTGCAAGTGTATCTGCGAGGGATCGGGGTCTTTGGGCAATGTGTGAAAGGCATTCTTAGTCCAAATGGGACTAATTCCATGCAATTGTGTTGGCGTGGGATCGGATTTCGCGCAAGTGTATCTGCGCAGAATTCGGGTCTTAATTGGTCCATAGGAAGAGTGAGCCTGGTCCAAGTGGGACCAATTCCATGCATGAGTCCACACATAGAATTGATTTCAAGTGTATCTGTGCGGAATTTGGGATTTTCTTGGGTCAAGTCGGGTCCAAGCCGCAAAGCTATTGTTTCAACCTGGATCTCAACCATATACTATTATTTTAGTAATGGTCCTCGTATTTAGGGTTTTAAGGTCTTTACAGAAGGTCAGTCTTTTTCTAGAGATCATGGGTAAGGTCAAAGGTTGACCAAACAGGATTGTATACTCCTAGAGGGCAAAATTTAGAGTGTCTTCAGAGGTGTGTCGGCCAGAGACATGGTCATTCCGACGAGAATCTGATCAGGTTCTGGTTACTGAGGAGGCAAAAGATGTTAGGGATGGTATCGAGCAACGAAGGATAATGATCACATTTTTTGCTAGTAAGCAGGCCTGGCTTATTGATTGGAGTTTGGTGGTGGGGGTATGTTGTTGTTGTTCAGGGGGTTGGTTGTCCGGTTCTGAGTTGTATTCTGGTTTTAGTTCTGGTAGGTGTTTTGGTTGGGATATTGGTTCTGGTTCTGATACTGGTTTTAGCTCTGGTTTTGATTCTGGTACTAGTTTTGACCGAGATTCCTCGACTGGAAGTTCCCACTTCTGGAGTTTTGTCCTTGATTGGCAACTGCATTAACTTGCTCGGAGCCTGGATTCTTCTTATTATTCTTCGTATTTGTGTCGCTAGAAGAGGCATCGTTCGATGTTATTATCGAGAGGTCTCCGCTTTGAAGGGGCTCTCTGACTTTTTCGACAATGATATCGACGACGTCCTTTTCCTCCATCAGGCTTTCGGTCCGGGCGGTGAGTCTTCTCCATCGGCTCACAAAGTCTGTGAATTCCTCATCAGGCTCTTGCTTGGTCGTCATCAAGTCATTAAGACTGGCTGCCTCTTTTATAAGGTGCTTGTACTAGTCCAGAAACTAGTTGGCTGATTAGAAGGTAGCAAGAACTACGATCGTGTGAAGAAACGATCCACTCGAAGGAAGGACTAGTCGATAAGCCAAGAAAGAGAAATCTTGAACGAACGTAAATCTCGAATGAGCGAAAAAGAAAGAAGAAAAAGGAATCATGATTCACGAACATACGAAAGAAGCTACGACTGGAGAAACCAAAGTAAAATCACGAACGTTCGAAAGAGTAGAAATAGTACATAAAGAAGAACAATCGTACACACGAAAGTGCAAAATGAAACTCATGTTGTTGATCACGTGAAGTTTACACCGCCATGCACAGAATTAGAAGATCTCTTGGATTAGAAGTTTGGCAACTTACGGATCTGAGAAGATTGGCGAAAGCAGAAGATATCTGCTGCTAAAATCAAGGAGAAAAGTCTTTCACGCACCTACCATTCAGAGCGAGGAAGAACTAGGATTAGAAGTATAGTTATTTTAGGAATCTTTTATTTAGAGGTTTTCTTTTATTAGGACTTGAATAATGTTAACCGACCCCTTATGATCTATAAATAAGAGGGCTCGGCATAGGAATTCTTTATCGAAGAAATTCTCAGCATCAATTGACGACTGAGGTTGGGTTTTCTTCTGATCAAAAGTAGAGTAGTTTAGATATCCAAGGTTTCTTGAGAGCAATTGACGCATGTGATCGAAAGCTAGAAGATTAGAGTAGAGTATCTGTAGTTTCTTAGGAGAAATTGACGCCTATTACTGAGGGATGAAAGATCTCTTTATTGCTTTCTAGTTTAGATTTATTTTCAGGCATTTCTACTGCTTTGTAAACATCTAAAACTTTTTTATTTGAATTGAGGACTCAGATTGAGAATTTGCATATTAGTGTAACGGTTTTACTTTTCCATCTTAAATTTTCTTGAGTTTGATTGATGCCCAAATTTTGGAAAGATTGTTGGTTAGTATAAATCTGTGTTAAGGAATTCTAGTTTTTAACTGACGCCCAAATTCTAGAGGACTGAGATACGATGTAACAATACTTTATTTTGTAAACATCTAAGATCTGAAGGATTGTGATTGATGACTTTAATCTGGAAGGAGGAGGATTTAAATTTATTTTCTGCAATTAGTTTAAATAACCCATTCTTTTATTTATATTTCTCCAGTAAGTTAGGTTCCTAACAGACATATAACAATTTTTAAAAGCATGAATAAATAAGAATAATCACCTTCCTCATGGGAACGATCCTATACTAGTCTACAATTTCCATTATACGCTTGCAATCGGTAAAGACTTAGTACGAATAAAAGCCCGAACACTGGCTAAGTCATCGAATGTGTCGATCCTGTGGAGTGACAGGCCAGCAAACCAGTTGAGATCTTCTCCTTCTAGTGACCTTTGAAAATAGTGGATAAGAAGGCCTTAATTCTTGCGTATGGGTTGACAGTCATTGCAGAACAACGCCAGATGGTGATTCAGATTTTTGGTGCCATTCTACTTGCTGAACGCAACTACGGGGGCGATAGATATAAGTATTTGGCTACGAGATGTGATGATCACAGAGCTAAGGATAGTATTTTCTAAGGTACATGGCGTTCCAAGGGCTGGGGAGTTCATCCCCATCCTGGTTCACCAACTTGTATGCATCCCTGGATATGCAACTACTATAACATATGGACCCTTCTAGTTCGATTTCAGTTTTCCCTTTGGATGGGCGTGTTTGGAGGGCATAATTTTCTTCAAGACTAATTCTCAAATGTCAAAGGCTCACTCGAGGACTTGCTTATCGTATGCCTGTTAAGACCTGAAAAGTACCACTTTTCACCCCTTAACTTAACCTTTGATTAGACCCTTAGCCATCTAATAAGTTCTTGTTAAGTGTTTTATGTAGGTAATAATCAGCAGTGAAATAAGGCCAGGAATCCTGCTAAGGAGCCTATTTTGGCACCAGAAGTCCCTCAGAAGGATGAACTCTGAATCCAGACCTGAAATGAGCCTCGCACAGCTGACCCAAGCTTTAGAGGATTCAGGAGAAATATGCCTCGCGCAGTCCAACTGAGCTTCCCAAGACTTTACAACAACTTCTCACGCAGTTGAGTGACTAAAGAGCTTCAGAAGCACAAACTCGCGCAGCTCTCGCGAAGCTCAAGAGTAGAACACATCGCGCAGTCTCGCACAGTTCAAACCAGACCTCTCTCAACCTCGCACAGTTCACTCAGAACGGCTGAGGAGAGAGAGCTTCAGAAGATGCTTCGCGCAGCTGTCGCGTAGTAGCCGCGGGATGCAAATATCAGAAGAGAACTCCTCATGCAGTTCTCGTGCTATTCAAGAAGAAAGCATCCTCACAAAGACAGAGCCATCCTCGCAAAGATCAATTAAGACATGGAACCTTGCATAGTTCAGAACTCATTAAAGTCTCACGAGGAAACTCGTGAAGTCCATTGAAGAGAAGTGCTCGCGCAGTTCTCACGCTATTCAAATCCATCCTCGCGAAGATCAACCCAGTGAATGCGCAGCTACCTCGCTACTACTTGAACTCCAACCCCGCGACATCTGAGGCTTTGATGTCTACTCAACCTCGCGACGGTTGAAGCTTCAATGTCAAACCATCGTCGTGAAGAGCAAGAGCTACCACACGATAAGTCTGGGAAACAAAAGCTACCTAGCGAAGCTCTGAACTTCAACTTCCATCGCTTCAGCAGAGGACCTTCTGGGAATTTCCAGCGATTAGGGCACGCACTCCCACACTTAAATCTCTGTGCACGTGCCTCGAGGAATCCAAGGATCACTATTAGGCCATGTGGTATCGTTAAAATTAGGGTTTCCTAACCCTAATGCGCCGCCACACCACTGTTATATAAACCCATACTTAGCTTAGGTTTAGAGATCTTGGAACACGTCTCATCTCTTGGAGGTTTGATCGGAGATCATTTTTCTTTTCTTTTGTAGTTATAAGTAGTTTTCTTTTTCTTTTTCCTTCTCTCCATAGTCCAGCACTTGCTGGCTATGTCTTTGTATGCATTTTGAACTAGTTTAATGGAAGTTTTGTAATAGGATTTTTACATTATGGGATTTATGTTTAAATGTGATCTGCTCTGTGCAAGGCTGCTGCCTTGTGATCCGCCATTGCTTTGGCTGTGATTCAAAGCAATGGAGGACTGATTCTAAGGGCCACTCAGATCCAAGTGACCTGTGTGTCTGGGCTATCATGGTCCTATACAGCCTTAGCCCCACCATAGGACCCACTAGATCTGAAATCCCCATGGGAGCTTGAGCTGGTAGCCTTGTGACCATGGTGGTGGCAGCGATATTCTTGTTTTGTCTTGGGCTCCGTGAGGAGGATAGCCTCTGGGATAGTCTGTGACCATTCAAGTGGACAGGTTATAGCCTTAGGGTGATTCTAATCCACCGATCCAAGATGGATCCTTCTTCTCACTTTTGAGCTTGTATTAGCACGGTGGGAGATTGTCTGAGCAGACTCTATATTTGTATAGATCCGCTATCAGATGTTAGATCTGATTTGGTTATAGAGATTGTAGGCTTGTGACTGAACCATTGTAGCCTCACTCAAGTAATGGACAGCTAGATCGAAGGTTGTACTCAATCTCTTGCTGGTTCTATGTGTCTGGGCTATCATGGTCCTATACAGCCTTAGCCCCACACATAGAGTTTTAGAGGTTGAGGTTCCCTATGGATTCTTGAGCTGGTAGCCTGGATGAAATAGTGCCTACAATGATTAACTTGTTTTGACCCATCCCTGGATTGTGGTTCCCCTATGGGATAGTCTGTGACCATTTGAGTGGACAGGTTATAACCTTAAGGGATTGAATCATGGCACAGAGATGGATTGGATTCTTTCTCCTCAGTGGTGATAACGTAGCCATTGGACAGGATTTCTATAACATCAGATCTGAATCTAAGTTACAAAACTCCTCTGATCTAGGCTCAATAACATACTTCTCATCCTTTTATATTTATTTTCCACACTCCATCCATCCTCTCAACCCTTTCTGTAGTTTAGACATTAGGCTACCTTAGGATCTGTAAACTAAGTGACCTTAAACTCCCTTCCCTTAAGGACTACCAGATCTATAGTCAGATCTGGAGGGACTACTAGAGATGGCTCCCTTGGAGCTGTAGATCATCTTTCCCTGTGGGACAAACTCTTACTTATCAAAACTTGCCACAATAGACCCTGTATCTTGCAGGTTTAGGACTTCTCAGTTGTGCTGATTTCATCCCATGTTTTATTTTGATTTTAAATTTCTTTTATCAAAAACAAATAAAGAAAGCACAGCTGGGGTAGCAACAATGCCCTGGCCACTCTCCTTTGATATACATGGTCAGCTGCCCTTAAACGTGTCTCATCAAGTTGCTCTAGCTTGACGAGTAGAGAAATTATCCTTTCGTCTAAGGATAGCTCATCATCGAGTTGAATTCGTTAGGACGGTATCTATATCTCATAGAGTAGGACTGCTTCCATCCTGTATGTAAGGAGGTAAGGAGTTTGGCCAGTGGTCGTGCGAATAGAACTCCTATAGCCCTAGAGTGCTTCTGGTAATCGTTTAGGCCAATCGGCTCCATTGCTCGTCTTCACTGTTCATTTTAGAATCGGCTCCATTTGTAGCTTCTGCTTGTCCATTTCCCTGAGGGTAGAATGGTGATGAGTGGTGTAAGTCAATGTTGAATTTCTTGCATAGCTTCTTCATCTTCTCTGCGATAAATTATGGTCCATTTTCAGTGACAAACATCCTGGGTACTCCAAACTGGATGATAATGTTTCAAATAATAAACCTTATGAGTATCCAAGCAGTGATTCTGACATAGGACTCAGCTTCTGCCCATTTGGTATAGTATTCGGTCGCAGTGAGTATGAACGCGTGCTTGTGAGTATTCCCAACTGTGTCTATGCAGGGTCCGATGATATCAAAGGCCCACATCGAGAATGGCGATGGTGAGGTTATAGGATTCAATGCAACTAATGGAGCTTTGATGAGCGGGGCGTGTTCTTGGCATTGCTTATAGAATTGGATGTGGAGGTGGCAGTCTCTTATCATTGTTGGCCAGAAGTAGCATTTTCGTATGATCTGATCTGTGAGTCTCTGTCTACCGGCATGGGCACCACAGGCACTGGCGTGTGCTTTTTGAATAATGTCTTGTCCTTCAACTGTCGTGACGCATTGCAGTAGTACTCTTTTGGTGAATGTTATTTATATAGGGTTTCAAGGAGTATGCAAAATCTCGCACATCGATTCTTTATAGTTTTCTGTTCAATCTTTGTAGCATCAGGAGGGATATGTTGATGCTTTAGGAAATTCCAGATATCAAAGTACCTTGGTTGCCCATCGTCGGCTGGTGATTTTTTGAATCTGAACATGCCGACGATGGCCTCTTTCTCTATAGAAGTGCTTGGGGCAGGCTGCCCTTCGCTCTTGTGAGCTTCTGGTGCGATTAGTAGTTCTGGTTTCACTTGCCACGCAGCTTCATGTGCTGGTGTTGTCAACCTCTTAATGAAAAAGGATTTCATACTTTGTCCGACTGGTATCTGTATGACCGAGGCTAGTGTGGAGAGACAGTCCGCGAGCTCGTTCTCTAATCTAGGAATGTGCATGAAGGAGATTCTTTTGAATTTCTTTATTAAGAATTGAGCTGTCTCTAGGTTAGCCTTCAGTCATCTTTCTTTGGTTTTCCACTCCCTGATAACTTGCGATATCACAAGTTTGGAGTCACTAATTATCTTCAACTGCTTGACTCCTAGCTGTAGCGCTGCTCGTAGTCCGTCGATGAAAGCTTCATATTCTGCAATGTTGTTAGTGATTGGGAAGTCGAGCTGGAAAGCTTTTGGTATGAAAACTCCTTCTAGGCTTAGTAGGAGTATCCCGATGCCTTTCTCTTTGTGGTTAAGAGCTCCGTCAAAGTAGAGGGTCCATGATGTCTTATCAGGCTCTTCATTGTGAATTGAGAGTAGGTCTTCATCAGGGAAGTCTGCGTGCACAGGCTCATCGTCTGGGAGTGGTAAGTTGGTGAGGTAATCAGTGATCGCTTGTCCTTTGATAGATTTCTATGTGACATAGGTGATGTCGAATTCTTATAGTAACATGTGCCATCAGGCGATCTTCCCGTAGGTAGTGGGCTTCTCGAAGATGTACTTTAGCGGGTCCATGCATGCTAGTACTAATATTTTGTGTGCTCCAAAGTAGTGTCGTAGTTTTGTTAAGCCCACACTAGTGTGAGGCAGGTCTTCGCCATTGGCATGTATTTCTGTTCGTACTCGACCATCGTTCTGCTGAGGTAGTAGATAGCCTTCTCTCTTGTCGTCTTCTTCATATTGTCTGAGGATTACTCCCATTGCTTTGTTGTTCACTGAGAGGTAGAGGATTAGGGGTCTTCTAAGAACTGGCGGCAATAGTATTGGCGGGTTGAGGAGGTACTTCTTAATGCTGTCGAAGGCCTGCTGACATTGGTCATCCCATCTGTACTCGACTCCTCCTTTAAGTAGTTTATGGAAAGGATCACATCGATCTAAATGATGGGAGATGAATCTCCTAATGAACTGTAACCTTCCTATCAAGCCTCATAATTCTTTAATATTACTGGGAGGTGGCATCTCGAGAATGGATCTGACCGTCACCAAGTCGACTTCGATACCTCATTTGCTGACTATAAAGCCCAATAGTTTCTCGGAGGTTCCTCCAAACACACACTTCTTTGGATTCATCTTTAGTTGATATTGCATGGATCTTTGTAACACGAGCCGTAGTGCTTCGACATGTCCTACTCACGTCTGAGACTTCACAAGTATGTCATCGACATAGACTTCAACATATTTATGCATCATGTCATGAAATATGGCCATCATGGCGCATTGATATGTGGCTCCTGCGTTCTTGAGCTCGAAAGGCATGACGACATAGTAGTAGGTTCCCCACGGCGTGGTGAATGAAGTATTTTCTTGGTCTAACTCTGCTAATTTAATCTAGTTGTATCCAGAATAAAGGATAACATCTCATGTCCGACAGTGTTATCGACTAGGGTGTCGATGTGTGGTAGGGGGAAGTCATCTTTTGGGCATGCTTTATTCAGATTCTAGAAATCAATGCATACCCACACCCTATCGTCCTTCTTGACGACAGGTACTATGTTGGCAATCCATTTAGGGTAGAGGACAACTCGGATGAATTTCTCTTTGTGTAGCTTGTCGACTTCCTCTTTGACTTATAGTGTTGTTTGGGGATGAATCCTTCTGAGTTTCTACTTGACGGGTTTAGCATCAAGTTCTAGGACCAACCGATGTTCTACTAAGCTTGGGTCCAATCTAGGCATATCCTCATAGGACCATGTGAAAGTACTGAGGTGATCTTAGAGGACTTGGATAATTTATTATCATTGAGTGTTGCACTGATCAGTAGCTTCTTGGGCTATCCCTCGGTGCCGAAGTTTATTTCCTCAGTAGGTTCTACAGCAGTTTGTGTTTACTCCTCGAAGCTCTTGATGACCCGTTGGAAGTCCTGGGTTCCTCGATGACTGGTACTCCTTCTTCATCGTCTGTGAGTTCGTACACTGCAAAATGGCTACACTGGGGGGTTAGTTTTATGGGAGGTAACCCTTCATCGGTACAATTTATGATCACGACATCCTTTGTCAGATGTAGGTTGAGGTTATTCATCCTCCTCTTGAAGTCACAGAGTATCTCATCGGGTATGATTACGAGCTTGTTACTCCGTCGGGATGCTCGGCGATTTCGTGAGGAAGAGATAGTAGGGTCACTTCGAACTGAGTTAAGGCAAGGCTCTTCGATGTTTAGGGTAGAACAATGACCGGGTGTGATCATGTTGGTTGCTCCCTCTTTGAGTCCTCGTCTGGGGTGATCCTCCTGATGAGCGATGATGGCGATGGTTTCCTCTTCCTCTTCTACTACGTGAAGTGCTTCGTCGTCGGAGGGAGTCTGAAGATGATAGCCATCCAAACTCTCGTCTTTGGGATCTAATCGGAGTTCTTCTTGTCAGTGAGATTCTTCACTTTGTATTAGCTACAGATATGGTTCGATGAACTTAATCACCGAACCTGGGTTATTCTCGACCATTCTCTATAGTGCAAGAAGGGGATTGGTCTAGCCTTCTCGTTCGAATTCTTCTATTATTATCGTGCAGGTCTGAAAATAAGGTTGATATGGTCGAACGATGCATGGAAACTATTGTGGGCACTCCCATGTAGCGAAGAAGTGCTTGAAAGTGTCATAGTTGAAGTTAGAATCTGAGAATTACTTCCTCTGGATCTCGTGGTACACAGGGAAAAGTATGCAGGCTTGACAGCGAAGCTGATATGGGTGAGAGATGTAAGGATAATCCCAGGGGCGTTCCCATCCTTCGTGATCAGGGCTGAGGACACTATTGTTGGGGTCAAAACCTTCCTCTTCGTCTGATTATGCTTGGAAGCCATGTTCCAGCTGTTTTGCTAACTCCAGTGTGGGGAGATCTATCCAATAGTCTTCGTCATCGCTCGGCGGTGGTTGTCATTCTTTTTCTAGTGAGTTTCAGAATATTTAAAGTTGTGGCACATCCAGATATCGGGAGAGTCGAGCTCTAATTCTTCTTAGAATTCTATAAAGACAATGTGATGATTTTTCGTTCTTATTGTCTGTCATATTTCGCGCAGGATAGCTCTTTCGCATCATGTTAAGACGTATGCGCATAGGTTGCAATAGGGTGAATTTGGGTAGGGGCAGCGGTGCAGACACCCCCAGTTATCTAGTAAGGATTGACGATCAAATTTATCATCAGAGTCTGTTTCTTCGCTTCGAGAGTTGTTAACCTCCTCGAGGAGCCTCAGTCGTTCTACTCTTAAGTGTTCTTTAAGTTCTATTTCTGTACAGATAATCCAGTAGTCTTTTTCCTCGCTTGACATTGAGATCCAATCTTCTCTTTCTGGTTCATGAAGATGGAGTATCCCTTACTCTGGTTCTTCTTTGTTTGCTAATGCGGCGATGTGGAAGTCCTCCTCGTCGAGCGACTCCCAGTCCTCAGTGCGTGGCTCTAGCTCTTCAGGGGTTTCGAACAACGGTCCAACTCCCTCTAGTGGCTTGTCCATGTTGTCACTATCACGGCTTAGGCTTGTCAGGTCAGTGAAGGCTTTGGTCACTTGCTCAATCTCAGTTGCCTGAGCTTCAATGAAGGATGGCTCCTTTCTTCTCTTCGGCACATTAGCCTTCTCGGTAGTTCCATATATGAAATGGTCGTAGAGCAACCACTTTGGTGAAGTAGGTAGGATGTCGTCTTGCTTGTCGTCTGACTGGTAACCCAATCCGATGCGTCTATGTAGTTTCTTCAAGGCGATCGATCTTATGCATCCTTGCTTATCTTTACTGAGTCTAGTGTGAGGGACATATCCTAGCTGATACATTAGGTCTCATCCTTTTACCGCTGTCGAGTTAATGGCATATAGTCGAGCGAGATCAGGCCCACCTCTTCTCACCACTTTTGGTTGGTGGGTCGAAAGAGACCAAGGATAGTTAACTTCTGCTATGGATGCGTCGTTAGGATCCTGCATCATTTTTATGTCTTATGCTCAGTACCAAGTCATGCGCTGTTGGAATGCTCGCCGCGTACTCTGTGTCGATTTCTTTGAGGGGCGTATCAACATCTAGTCTGACGATGGAATATTCATGCGAGAAGTTGACGCATCGGTGATATGTCGATGCTACTGCCTTCATGGATTCTAGTCACTTCCTAATATTAGATTGTGAGTGCTTGAGGAATCAGAGACATGGAAAGTGACGTCCTTGGTGACTGGCCCTAGGCAAACTTGTAACTTGATTGTTCCCTTGACGAAGCACCGAGAGCCATCATAAGCGATGAGGGCTAAGGAGGGATAAGGATGAAGGCCTTATATCATGTTCGATGTATTCAAGGATCTTTAACGTCGTTATAGGACAAATGTTAAGTCCTGCTTTGGTGTCAACCAATGCGTGTGGTACTAAAAATCCTCTGATTATGACGGTCAGATAGATAGGAGTCGAACTCTCATGTAACAATTCTTTAGGCATGTCAGCTTCAGTGAAGGTGAGGGCGGGAGGTTGAGTATAACCGAGGTGATTTCATGCAGCTGATCCAAGGTGGTATCTTCATTCACGTATGTCTCATCCAATGTCTCCACGAGCATTCAGTGAAGCTATGACGATTTCTTGATGAGTTCGAGGATCAATATTTGTTCAGGCACCTTCGCGAGGTGTCAGAGAATATCGTATTCCTGACCTATTTTTAGGGCGGGTTCTTTGTCGGGCCGATGCACTCTATACCCTTTTTGTTGAGTCGGTTGAGACACTTGAGACACTGGTGCTAAAGGCAGAGGGATTATGTGAGGTGGAGGGGGTATGTTTACTCCTCGTTCTTTGGTTATTCGGTCAGACGGCTGTGCATTATTGCTCTGCTTTTCCTGAGGGAATGGTGGTGGTGGATAGTTGGTTTTATATTTTAGGATTGGGCATGTCCACTGCTGACCTTGAAGTGTCGAAGGATTCATTACGGTACTTGTCGTGAAAGGGGCAAAATTCGACGAAGGAATGCGTACCAGGGCTATACCATTCTAGGGTGGGAGATATTGAGTGTAGTCTTCCTCTTCAAGGAATGTAGAGATTAGTACTTCTTCCTTAGAGAGCTCTTCCTCTTACTATCTTCTCTCCACCGCTGATGGGCGTTCTTCAGTTGTCTCCTCGTGTTATTGACTGGTGGTATTCCGGGTGACATTATCTACCCATGCCGTGACTTGTTCTGCGGTTTGGAGGACCTGGTCCTCATATTCTGGCTCGGTGTTACTGGGAGCTACGTCAAAGTTCAGGGGTGTAGAAGGTTCTATGGGTTGAGTGATAGGCCTTCGAGCTCAGAAAGATTGAAATCAAATTCGAGTGAAGTTTGGGTAGGGCGGCGGTGTTGGCGGATCAACTCGAGTTATGAAGGTAGAAGGGGTGAGGCAGAATGATGATGGGCCTTGGAGGATTATCTGAACTGGCTATAGCTTCAGGATGGCTACCTCATGGGATGAGGACAGACGGATGAAATGGGGCTCGGTCCGGAAGGTCTACTGTGGCGACATGGGTGACCGGTCCTTGATTATGGTTTGGCAGAGGGTTGTTATTGATTCCAAGGTTCTGTGGAGGCTGTTGGTTATTTTGGTTAGAATTTTGAAGGGCTTCCCAGTCAATTTGATTCTGATCGTTCACGTCGTATATCATATCTCTCAACACCCAACAGTCTTCCAGGTTATGTCCCGCGTATCGGTGAAAAGCATAGAACTTGGTGTAATCGAGGTTAGCAAGCTAGAGTTGCAACCGCTCTGGTGGGAAACAAATGAGGTTCTGGTCACTTAGGAGGCGAAAAATGTTAGGGATAGTATTGAGTAATGGAGGATAATGATCTCATCTAGGCTGATAGGGACCTTGAGTCTGTTAATTAAAATTTTAGGGTGGAGGTACATTATTATAGCCTTGGGCATTGGCAGGACAGTTTCGGGCAATGTTTTGGTTCTGGTTAGGATACTAGTTTCGGTTAGGATATTGATTTTGATATTGATTGGCGTACCATTGCTGACTCAGGTATTAACCCTGACCAGAATTCCTCTGTTGATCATTCTCATTGCCTTGATTTTGATTAGTGACTGTGTTAACTTTCTCGGAGCCCAAGCCTTTCTTGTTATTTCGAGGCTTTGAATCGCCGAAAGTCGGTGCCTTTGGTGCTGCGATCGAGAAGGCGAGATCTCCTCCTTTTATGTGTCGTTGAATGCGACTGGCGCACAGATGCAGAGTAGAGAAGTCTGGGCAATCACTTATGATCAGAGCACTTCGAAGGGGCTCTCTAATGTTATCTATGATGATGTTGATTGCATCCTTTTCTCTCATTTGACTTCCCGTGCGAGCCGCGAGTTTCCTCCAGCGTGAGACGAAATCGATGAAGTCTTCTTCGATTTCTTGCTTCGTTGTCATCAAGTTGCTGAGACTGATGGCCTCCTATATCAGATGATTATATTGATCTAAGAACTGTCCGGCTAATTCTTTGAATGTGTTGATTTATGTAGCGGGAGCGTGGCGAACCAATGAAGGGCTTCCCCTTCGAGCGACCTCTCAAAGTAATGTATCAGAAGTCCATGATTGTCATGAATAGGTCGGTAGTCATTGCAGAACAATGCCAAATGATGGTTCGGATTCTCGGTGCCGTTATACTTGCTAAACTTCAAGGGATTGAATCCCACAAGTAGATTAAATTTGAGGTCTCGACAGAAATTATTGAATCCGAATGACACACCAGGGCGGTTTTTTTTAGTCATGTATTCGTCGATCATTTTAGGGAAATCTTCTACCCTTACGATAGCATCTTGCCTAGCGGTCTGAGAACGAATTCTGTCTTGACATCCGTTACTGAGGAGGGTGTGGAAAGTGTGCCTAGGTGGCAACACATGCGGTGATATCGTTGTCGGAGTAGGGGGTGGCCTCTCCTGTCTTTGTCGCTCTCGTTCTTCCACCTCCCATCTTTCTTTGATAGTCTCGTATGCTACGGCTAAGTCATGGAGTAGTTCGTCGGCTTCATCTCCTCCCCTTTATAGTTTTTGAATGCTGAGGTTTACAAGTTGACGAGTCGTGAAATTCTACCTGAAGCTGTTGTCTCTGCGTCCATCATTGTGGTTGGTGCTCGGGGGTGTGAAGGGAGTTTCCTCACCACCAGCCATGTTGACTTCCGAGTTGTATTGTGTTGAATCCTCGAGGGGCTGCTCGTGGTATAGAGAAAAAAAAACTAACTAGAAGAAAAGGAAAATTAACTAAACACGGGTGGCTTTGGCGACAAGACATCCCATCGCGATCGCCAGTCTGTTGGTACACACATTTTTTGGGTTCCTTTCGGTCCCCTGAAAGAGTGGCCCAATTCGATCCAAGTGGACTTTGGCAAAGGCGGTATTTTTAGAGGTAATTAAGTAATGAAAATAAAGAGGTAAATCTCAGAGAAATACCTGGTTCATTGCAATCTCTAGCTGCAGATATTTATCGAAGCTGTAACACATCATTGATCACACCTTCCAGGGTGGAGATATGGGTTGTTCTCTTTACTGAATCATCGATCGGTCGCTGTCAACAGCACTAGGTCGCCTGTAAGTTTAGTTAAGCTAGTTTTCCTAATTCTCTTCTAATTACTTTACCTTTCCTACTCTTGCTATGATTATCGGGGATTTAATTAATTTTAATCCTATTAGGGGTCTAATTAATTGGAGAGTCCTAATTCAACTAGGTCTCCTAATCTAACTAAAAGTCTGATTAATTTAAATATT
This sequence comes from Chloranthus sessilifolius, assembly GCA_021018995.1. NCBI lineage: Eukaryota > Viridiplantae > Streptophyta > Magnoliopsida > Chloranthales > Chloranthaceae > Chloranthus > Chloranthus sessilifolius. The sequence continues at coordinate 34,582,218 of CM037592.1, read as the reverse complement.
TTAATCTAATTCTCCTAATCCTACTGGGAATGCAAATACGCTAATTCTATGAAAATTAATTAGGAATATACTAATTTTATTGAAACTCTAATTAATTAAAATATACTAATTCTATTAAAATTCTAATTAAAGTAATTATGCTAATTTTACTGAAAATCTAAAAAATGAGTTTTGGGCCCGCTATGCTAAGGAGGATCGGCCCCATTCTCGGGTACCCTCTGTAAGATCCCTTGGGAAAATCGGGTGGCTAGGGATTATTTTAGTAATAATATGGATTGAAAATTGAATTTTTAATTTATGAATTGTGGATTTACGGATCAAAAATTGATTTAAGTATTAGAACTAAAATTAATAATTCTAAGACTGAAATTAAGGATTGATTCCAAAAACTAGGAACTAAAATCAGAAAAAATTAGAAATTTAGATTGAAATCTAGGATCTAAGATTTGAAATTCAAGAGCTAGAGGGCTAGAACCTAAATCTAGAATCAAAAAAAAGGAATTGGTTCTAGAACCTAAGAACTAGAACCAGGGAAAGGGAAAATAAACAATAATTAAGGATTAAAAAGATTTAAAATCTAATATCTAGAACTAAAAGCTTAATGACTTAAGGTCTAGAACTAAGAACTAGAACTAGATGAACTAAAAAACTAGAAGGGAGGTATACCTGAGGCCAGAGCCACAGAGATAAATCTCAAAATCCTAAGCTTGGAAGCCGGAACTCAAGAGAAGTCCATATGATAATGAATTGATGTCTTTTTGGGAAGAGGTGGTGGGTCCTATTTATAGGTATTTGGCCAATTGCGCGCCCTGTGGGGTGCGTACAATTGGTCGGTGAATTTCAATTATGTGCCCAATATCAAGCGAACAATCACTTTGAGTCGGTGTCTGACTCAGTGAGTGACCGGCTGACTAGCTCAGCAGGGTAGCCTAGTCCTAGTCTAAGTAGACTAATTGCGTGCTCTAAGTAGTGCACTCAATCAATTATGCACTGGATTAAGAGCGCATAATAGGGAATTTTCAGGCGATCTAGGGAATTAGAGATTGGGTTGGCTTAGGAACTAATTATATGCTTGTGCTGAGGCGCATAATTTGATTACACGCTCTAAGTAGGGCATACAATCACGTCTCAGGCGGTTTCTAGAAGGGTAAGAGGTCAGTCCAAAACAAACTAATTGAGTGCAGGTATTGAAGCGTGCAATATGATTGTGCACGCCTAGTAGGGCGCATAATCAGGGTCTAGGCGGTCCTCAGGAAGTGAAATCCTGGCCTAAGAAGGACCAATTGCGCGCCAGCCGTGGGGCGTGCGATCGAGTTATGCACTATACAGGGCGCATAATTTGGGATTTTCCTGGGTTTGAGCCAGTTCCGAGCCACAATGTTATTGTTTCAGCCTAGGTCTCAACCATGTACTATTGTTTCAGTGCATGGTCCCCATATTAGGGTTTTAAAGTCTTCGAAAAAGGTAGTCCTTTTTCGGAGATCGTGGGCAAGGTTAAAGGTTGACCGAATAAGTTTGTATATTCCAGGAGGGCAAAATGGGGGTGTCTACAGCTAGGAATTTGGGCAGGGGTTTCCTAAGGGATCTAAGGCTAAGCGCTTCTCTATTGATACTCCTTCGAGAGTCAAGGCTAGCTGGCCAGTGCCGCTAGCCTAACTACCTAAGGCTTCTAGATAAGAGTCTGCAGTTCTAGAAGTCTAGAGTGCAGCCCAACCCCTTTCATTGGAAACCTCAAAGAGAACCTCGAATTTTCTAAAAGAGAGAAGCTTCATAAAGAGAAGAAAAAAACTAGTGAATTGGTGAGTTTGGTCGCTGGGTGGGGGATCTATTCACAGGTATCGGGCTAATTGCGAGTGTAGGGGTATGTGTGCAATTAACCAATTACGCTCATAAAGGCTTGTAGGGAATTGAATTCCGCTCATGGTTTTAGGCGCATAACTCCCTGGAAGTCATTCACCAACTGGGGAATGACCAGCTGACTGGCTCAGCCAGGTATCCTAGTTCTAATATGACTGGAACCATTTACGCACATAGTGGCATGCACATAATTCAATTATGCACATGAACCTATGCACATAATGGGGGATTTAGGGCTGTCATAGAAGTTGTAGCCCCGGTCCAACAGGGACTAATTGCGCATATCTAGTGGCACGCACAATTCAATTACGCGTAGGATGTACTGCACATAATTGGGGAGTTTGAGCGGTGCATGGAAAGTGTGCCCCCAGTCCATCTAGACTAATTGCGCGCAGAGATCCCTGCGTGCAATTCAATTGCCCGCATGTGTCCATACGGGTAATTGGGAAACTTCCCTGGCCGATTCGGGTCCGAGTCCATGGGTTGATGTTTCAACCCAGAACTCCCCCATACACTGTTTGTATGGTGTATGAGTCTTGAATGGTCTTAAAGGGGTTCTAAGACCTTTGGAGAGGATTGGTTCCTTTTCGGGGGTCATGGGCATGGTCAAAGGTTGACCAAACACGTTTGTATACTCTGAGAGGGCGAAAATGGGGTGTCTACAGAGTGTGATGCATAAACCAAAAAGAATATTTTTTTTTTCAAAGAATAAAAGGTTGAGAGAGAACAAATCTGAGCCTATAGCTTCCCTTGTCAAGAGATGTTCAAAACTCTCGATCTGCAACTCCGGCTCAATCCTGAAAAGAATAAAGAATTAGAAAAAAAAAATTTGAAAGACAAATATTAATTTTTGAAATAATCCGCTTCCCCGGTAGCAGTGCCAAAAACTTGGTAACTCTTTTTACTATACCTTGTCTTATCCTATGCAAGCGCATAAACGGAATTGCAGCATGTGTATTAAGTGCCGATCCCACAAGGAAGGTGTAAATCTAGAAAACCTTTATTTTCCTTTAAAGAATAAAAAATTGGTTTTTGTTTAAAACTAAAGTGTTGGATTAAAATAAAACTATTTTAATGACAAAGCTTAGGTTCTCTATCAGAAAAATTTGCAATCCTAATTAATTATAACCTCGTCTTCTAAATTTCGTGTGATTATCTTAAGGTGACAACGACAATATATAAGAAGAATAAAATATCGGTCTAAAACACAACGGCAACATAAACCTTTCTAGCATGAATATCATTAATGAAACTAACTAAGGCAACAATGGCAGCATGTTCGGGTGATGGAAGTCTAGTAATCTCAATCTTAGGGCAACAACAGCAATAAAGAGGAAGAAATTATAGAAATCATGAAAACCTTGCAAAACCCATAAAAAAGTTTTAAAACTCATATTCAATAACCAATCACAATTTCGAATTCAGAAAACTCAGAAATTCTTAACTATTCATACTCAATCTTTGATATCAGGTTCCTATACTTATAAAAGAAACTACCTACTCATTATTCTACTGAATCGAAAAACAATTACAGGTGTTGAATTTAAAATTGTTGAAAGTAAATTTAAAACTAAAACTAATACTCAGTCTTCCAAATTCTAGTCGTCAATTAAAATCGAGAATTCTTCAGATGAACTAAATACAGAAATAAAGGCTGAATTAAAAGACAGAAATTTAAATTGGAGAAAATAAAAACTAAACTATGTAGATATTCCGGCCTCTTCAATCTTAGTTGTCAATTAAGATCGAAGCTCCTTGGATGATTATTCTGGATGCAAAGCTCTCTTATTTATAGATTCATAAGAGGGCGGTGTGCTACCGTGGATCTCAAGTATCTGCCGCAACGATGGGACGAAATAAGGAGTCAGCACCCAAAGCTTTTGGTGCCACTGGATACCTAAATCAATATCATATGCACCAAAGTGTTAGATTTGACTTCGATCACCAGTCAACGCCAAAGCCTCTAAGTAAGGACTTCGGTTACCGATTAGGAAGGTGTTAGGTACCTAATCGACCCGCTTATAAGCAGTCTCTACTATGGTCAAATGAAAAAAATAAAGAGAAGAAGTGAGTGGCACTTCCCCTTGCCCAAAGGCACTTGGATCCTATTGAGCTCTCCGTAATAACCAAAATTTTGGCGGCATAACGGCTCAAATCATAGGATAAGGGAAAAGGAAAAGAGGAGATAAGAAGGTAGAGGAAGAGAGGGGGAGGTCAGAGCTCTGGAGCTATTGTTGCATCGCTGCTGGGTAATGGAATTGATGGTGTGATGGTGAAGGTGTGAGGTGTGATGGTGTTGAGGGGAATGGAAGCTAAGGTTTTAACATGGGAAACTAGAAATGGTCAAGGTGGGGAGGAATTTTGCTAGAGTTTCTTCTTTAGGAATTTTTTCAACTGTGTAAAATTGAGGGGTGGGGGTCTCTATTTATAGAGTGGGGAGTGATTAATGAGCTCTTAAGGCATGAATGGGAGGTTAAAATTAGATAATGAGGAATCTACGAATTTGGGGATTTCTAGGGCTTGGAGAAGAGGGGAATGGGTTTAAATGGTGGATGATGGGGTAGCCACTTGAATGGCACAAGGGTGATTTCTAAGGCCTAGAGGGCCATAAGGGTCCTAAAGAAACACTCCCCAAAGTCCAGGAAAGTCCACAAGTCAAACACTAAAAGTGAAAATCTATCATTTCGAATATGCAGGTCTTTAAGGCATGCGTACATAGTATGCATGCATGCTTTAAATCCCAATTTTGAAATTGAGAATTTAAGGCCCCGTGCTAGAGCCCACTTCTGGAGAAGAGACAATTTGGCTATGTGTGCATACTATCCACGCATAGCCAATTTTTGACAGAAAATGCTCTATGCGTGCATACTATGGACACATAGGTTATTTTGTCAGCAAACCTAAAAGGTGACTTGTGGCCCGGGCCTGGTCCGATATAGGTTTAAAATGTTCAGTATGGGTTTTAAAGGTCCTGGAAGGGTTCTAAAGGTTCGAAAAGGGTTCTAAGGGTTTGGGAAGTGCTTTCGGAAGCTTGAAAGTATGTCTCTCTTGAAGAATGGGTTGATCGTGCCTTGGGCCAAATTTGCATGTCTATAGATGCCCCTCTTTGGCATCCGATCACTAGTGAATATGTGCTAAAGAAAGAACGTCCAAAGAGGCCCAAGGAAAATGCTCTCGGATTTGTTGTATCCAACGCAAACCTCAAACATCAATAGGTGAGAACATGGAGAGTGACGGAGGCCCAAACATTGGGTAATCCTTCGCCCCTCAAGATTATCGGTCCCCAAGCGCTTAGAAACATTACTGGTCATGACCGTGTGATGATATGATTGATGATGCATGATGCTCAAGTTTCGCATTGACCTAGCGGGTCCGCGAGTGGGAGGTTGATACCCATTCTTAAAGATTAACGGAAAGTGGAGACACGAAGATCCAACGGTAGTGCCCAATCTTATGAGGCATTGATTACCCCACTTTGATCGGCAAGGGTGCCCCTACGCGAGGTAGGGTTCGAGGTTTTTGAGCGTGCTCATCGATGTCGATCTTTAATTTAGCACAACTACCCGAGCGGAGCGAATATTGATGTTGAACCGCTTTTGGGATTGTGCAATAAAACAAGCTTCTTTATTTTATATTATATATGTATATATTATATATATTTTTTCTTTTCGATTATATTTCTGCATTTTTTTGTATTTTTGTTATATGTATATATAGATATATATTATATATTTTTTTATTTGTGGTTTGTTTTTTCCTTTTTTCTTTTTCCTTTTTCGTTTTCTTTCTTCTTTTTTGTATTTATGCTATGCACGCATACTATGTACGCATAGCCATTTTTTTGTAGAAAATAGCCACTAATCCACTTTAAAACGCGATTGCAGGATTGGGGTTCAAAAATTCCCTAATTTCTCTTATTTTTCTCTCTAAAACAGAACCGAGAACCCTCCTTTCTTCTCCGCTGATCCATCCTATGTTCCGAGGTTGCGCCGGTGTTACCGCCGCCGATCGTTCATACATTTTCTTCACCGGAGTTAGGGTTTTCTTCACACAACATATATTTTTCAAGACTCTTTCTTTTGAAATTTTTTATTTCTCCAAAAATGTGGCTAGGGTTTTTGCATTAGGTGATAAAAATGGTGATTTTTCGTGAATGCAAATATCTATCATCCTTATTGCACTCTATATGTATTCTTTGTATGGATTTTTCTTGAAAATTGAATGTTTTTAGCCCTTTATTGGTATTTTGTCTAAAATTTTTGAAATTGATGACTTTTTTGTGCGACAAAAATGCGGGGTTCTTTGAAAATTGTCATTCGATCCCCCTCCCTTTTGAAATCGATATGCTCATGCACACATGCAGATTTTCTAATGACGAGCAATGGGTGCCCTTTGTAGGTTTTTCCTTTTCCCTCTTTCTTTTTTTAGTTTTGTATATTTTTGCATTTGAAAGGCAGGGTGTGTACAGTAAAATGTAGGGAGATTTTTTGTTTGTTTTTTGAAATTACGGGGCATACCCTCTTTTTGTTTTGAATTTGAAAAGAAAATGGGGCATGCCCCTCCTTTTTTGTTTCAGATTTTGCAAAGCAAGATTGATTTGATTTTTTTTCTATCTTTTCTTGTGCATTTTGTACCATTTCTAACAATTGGCTATTTTGATATTGCTCTTTCAGGATGTCGCGTGGAAGACGAGGTGATGGTGACCAAGGCATCGAGGCTGGTCCCTCCGAGATCATCGACAGTAAGGGCGAGTGCTTGGTTAGTGTGCATCGATCCACCGAGACCCGTACCGCTGAGCAAAAGAAGAGCTACTGGCTTGAGATGAAAGGGGACGAGGCTCGTCACGGTCTTCTTCACCAACAGTACACCCATATCTCAAACTTTGGGATAGCCAGTGAGGTATGTATATTCCATGGTTTGCGCATTTTCCTTCGTAGTTCTAATGATCCTATTCTGACAATGCAGCCTTTGCCCTCGTTCACATTTCGAGGTGGGTGGTTTGACCTTCAGCGGCTCTATGTCCACCTCCCCTATGTAGTGAGGATTCTCCTCATGCAGGCTAGCATTGGGGACTTCCTCTCCTGCCCCGCTATGAGAGGGGATTCCTCCTACATGATGGCTCTCTTAGAGAGGTTTCATCCGAAGACGATGACCTCATGTCATTGGCCAAGATGACCATCACGCCAGTTGACTGGGTGTTTATTACAGGGATCTCAATAGGAGGGAAGCTGGCGACCTTCCCTCACTTCCTAGATCTCAAGCAGGTGACTTGGTTGATCAGGGCCTATCCCCCTCCTGACTGCATGACAAGACCCGAGGTTAAGCTTTCATGGCTGATGGGGCTCTTTGGTGCGGATGAGCTGCTTCTTGGGGATCAGTCTGACATCAAGATACGGGTGCCCCCTGAGCATGCCTTGGTCCTTACTCGTGTGTTCCTGCTATATCTGTTGGGTAAGACAATCTTTGCCAACACCAGCAGAGGGTGAGTGCAACTGTCTCTCCTTCATCTGATAGAGATCTGGAGGGACGTGCATAGGATTGATTGGGGCAGTGCTGGGTATGTCGCCTTGATGAGTAGCTATGCCCGAGCCTCTGTTGGGGGCCTCTCTTCTCTTTGCTACTTTTGGCCCTTGATCGAGGTGACTTATTTTTGCCCTTCCCCCTCTTTTATTTTATATGCATATATTCAACATCTTTGACCTTGGGTTTTATTCATCTTTGTAGGTTTGGGGGTACCTGCACTTTCAGCCAGGTTGCCCTCTTCTTCTCCCAGGGGATACCACCTACCCCCTAATGATTTGTTGGTGCATTGATCGTCGTAGGGACACAGGGATGAACCGTTTAGATCTGCGTTTGAGGTCCCAGTTGGATCTGATGCTCCCTGAGTAGGTTTATTGTCCTTTTCTTTCTTTTCCTTACATCTTTTGAGATTCTAAGGTGTTATTCAGCTAAGAAAATTTCTCTTTCTTTGGTCAGGTCATGCTCAAACCTTACGAGGGCTCTCCCTTCATGGATCGGCCCGCAGTCGGGCAGTCGCGTGCATTCGTCGATTGTTGGATCATCTTTTTCCGTGGTTCCACTACGTGGCCTATTATTTGGGGGAGAGGGTGGTTCATCAATACCATGACTTCTCCATTGTGCCCATGGACCCTCCAAGTGATGTGCTGGCGCCGAGGGGTACGATTGAGGAGCTCATCGCACAGCTGGATCATGTGGGGGTCAGGATGGAGGGCCCCATTGTTAAGACATGCAAAGTACCACTTTTCACCCCTTAACTTAGCCTCTGTTGGACCCTTAGCCATCTAATAAATGTGTGTTAAATCATTTCTGTAGGTAATAAGTAGCAGCTACAATAAAGCCTGAACCCTGTTAAGGAGCCCACTTTTGCCCTAGAAGCCCCTCAGAAGGATGAAAGTTGAATCCAGACAAGAATTGAACCTCGTGCAGCTTTCACAAGCTTCAAAGGATTCAGAAATTAAGCCTCTCGCAGTCCTTGCAAATTTTCCCAAGACTTCATTTCCACTTGTCCACGTTGTTCTCGTGCAGTTGAGTGACAGAAGAGCTTCAGAATTATACCTCGCGCAGGTCTCGCGAAGCTCTAATGCAAACATTCGCACAGCTTAAGAAAGCTTCTCTCAGAACCTCACGCAGTTCACTCAGATCAGCTGAGGAGAGAGAGCTTCAGGTATTTCTTCTTGCAGCTGTCGCATAGTAGCCGAGGGATGCAACACTTCAGAAGAACTCCTCGTGCAGTTCAGAGACCAATGCCCTCACGAGGATCCTCACGAAGATCCACTGGGAAATGAAATGCTCGCGTAGTTCCCGCACCATTTAGAAAGAAACTTCAACCTCGCGAAGCCCAGATCCATCCAGCGAAGATTCAATGCTCTATCTCGTGATTGCTTAAGCTGCAACCCCGCGACGGCTGGAGCCTCAAAGTTAATTCAACCTCACGAAGACAGTGCTACCACGCGACAAGTCTTAGAATCTAGTGCTACCTGGCGAAGCTCTGAACTTCAACTCTTCCTCACTTCTGCAGAGGACATTCTGAGAACTTCCAGCGATTAGGACATGCACTCCAATGCTCAAATCTTCATGCACGCGACCCAAGGCATTCAAGGGATATTAACAGGCCACGTTTGCATCATTAAAATTAGGGTTTCCTAACCCTAATGCGCCACCAAGCTGACTGCTATATAAACCTAAGCCTGGTTTAGGTTTAGGAAGCTTTTAATTCGTCTTAGAATAGAACTTAGTTTTTCTTCTTCTAGAATCGATGGTAGATCTTTAGTAAGTTTAGGTTAGGTTTAGGTAGTTTCTTTTTTATCTTTTTCTTCTCTCCATAGTTCAGCATTTTTTGGCTATGCCTTTGTATGATTATTTGGAATAGATTAATGGAGTTTTATAATAGGGTGTTTTACATTTATGGGATTTCTGTTTGTGAGTTGTTCTGTACAAGGCTGCTACCTTGAGATCCTCCATTGCTAGGATGTATTGCAAGCAATGGAAGACTAATTTTATGGTTAACTCATATCCAAGTGACCTGTGTCTGGGCTAACATGCTCCCATACAGGCCTAGCCCCACCACAGGACCCACTAGATCTGAAATCCCCTTGGGAGCAATGAGCTTTTGTAGCGTTGTGAACATGGTGGTGGCAGCAATGTTTCTTGTTCTATCTTGAGCTTCGTGAGGAGGATAGTCTGTGACCATTCAAGTGGACAGGTTATAGCCTTAGGGTGAAGCCAATCCACAGACTCAAGATGGATTATCCTTCTCTGCACTTGTGCTTGTAGCCCTGTGAGAGATTGTGCAGAGACAAACTCCCCTGTATTTGTATAGACCCGCCATCAGATGGCAGATCTAGCTTGGTTATAGAGATTATAGGCTTGTGACTGGATCACTGCAGTCTTTCTATAGTAGTGGACAGCTAGACCTAAGGATGTACTCAAACTCTTGCTGGTTCTATGTGTCTGGGCTAACATGCTCCCATACAAGCCTAGCCCCACACATAGGACTTTAGAGGTTGAGGTTCCCTATGGATTCTTGTGCTTGTAGCCTGGATGAAGTAGTGCTTACAATGATAGACTTGTTCTGACTCATCTCTAGATTGTGGTTCCCATATGGGATAGTCTGTGACCATTTAAGTGGACAGGTTATAGCCTTAAGGGATTGGATCATGGCACAGAGATGAGTTGGATCCTTTCTCCTAAGTGGTGATAATATAGCCATTGGACAGGATTTCTATGGCAGCAGATCTGAATCTGAGTTATAAAACTCCTCAGATCTAGATCCAATAGCATACTTCTCACCCTTTTATATTTATTTTCTCACACTCCATCCTTTTTCTCAACCCTTTCTGTAGTTAAATCATTAGATTACCAGAGAATGTAGAAATAAGTGACCTTAAATCACCTTCTATTTAGGACTGCCAGATCTGTAGTCAAATCTGGAGGGACTACCAGAGATGGCTCCCTTGGAGCTTTAGATCAATTTTCCCTATGGGACAAACTCTTACTTATCAAAACTTGCTGCAATGGACCCTGTATCTTGCAGGTCTGTGACATCTCAATTGTACTGAATCCACCCTCTAATTCACCTTGATTTTATTTTGCTTTTATCTTCACACAATAAATCAGCACACCGGAGACACCAACAAGTTTTTAGCACCATTGCCGGGGACAATTGATCTATTAGTAGACCCTAGATTTTTATATTTTTATTCTTTGGTAACTGTGAATAATTGATACTATTAATGTACATGTGAATTTTTCTTGCAGATCTGGACAGTAGCAGAAAAGGACAGTTGGACTGCATTTGGAGTTTAGCTACCTCTGTCACTGCAGCTGTCTGAACTAGATGAGCTAAGGATGGATGCTTACACTAATGCCCGGATCTACAAGGAAAGATATAAGGCTTTCTTTGACAAGGGCTTGATGAGAAAAAGCTTCCTGCCGGGTAGTAAGGTTTGGTTATTTAACTCTAGACTCAAGCTCTTTCCTGGCAAACTGAAATCCAGATGGGAAGGCCCCTATATTATCTTAAATGTTTCCCCATCTGGTGCTATGGAAATCAAGGATCCCAAGTCCGGGAACACCTTCAAAGTGAATGGTCAGAGGCTTAAGCCTTGTTTTGAAAAACCAGCTGATCCTGCGGATACCATTCACTTTCAAGGGAACCCTTCATCAACCTGATCCACAATTGTGTCCATGTGTACTATATGTTTTGTTAGGTTTGTCTTGCTTTCCTTTCTTCACATTTTTTAGGATATTTTAGTGTCTGACTGGGGTCTGAATCAGTCTGGGGAGATCGCCACAGCATAGATAAGAATTTTCAGAATGCAGAGCAACTGCTCTCTGTTTTGTTGTCGCGCATTCCAAATGGAGGATTGGGGTAGCTCTCGCGCTATTCAAATGGGGTACTTCAGGAGCTGTCACGAGCTTCATTAAATGATGCAGAGCCTCTTGCGCGCTTCATGCTGCAATTTACATTATTGCGAGATTCATTTCCTATCTCGCGATTCCTTTGCACAGCTGCGTGAGACACATGCAAGCTTTAATTCGTAATGCTAAATTTAGCAAACTCTTTCCTATGCGCTGTCATTTCCCACACTGATTTTTTCCATTCGTCATTTCCCAAAGAGCTCTGAATTTATTGTTGCGACTTGGATGGAAACAAAATTTATTCCACCGATTCATCTTCCACCGTCCTCGTTTTTAAATACACAGGGAGTTCATTTTATATTCATCTCATTCTTTCTCCTCTACCCTTATCTATCCTTCCCTACCCAACAATGGCGGATGACAAATCCACCAAGCGGCCAAACAAGTTTTATCCTATGTAGTTGGACCCACCCCCGCCTAAAGAGCCGGACCCCCTACAGTTCCTCTGGGATGAATACAAGGAGGTCCAGCAGATCCTGGCTAAGGAGGTGAAGAAAAAGGACCAGCAAAAGAAGAAGCAAAAGATAGCACCACCCCCATCCTCTCCCCCGTCCACTCAACCTCCCCCACCACCTTCTCAGCCCCCACATCCTTGATCCCTCTCCTTTATTCCTAGGATTTTTGTAATTTTTATCTTTTGATGATTAATGAAACTATTTTTTCTGTTATTTTATTTAGTTCTCTGTCTTCTATTTATATTTGTCTTTTGTGTGCTTTACTACATGATGTTTTCTTCTCTTGTGTTCATAAATGGACTTGCTGCAAACCCACCTTTGAATCAGTGAGGACACTGCTCCTCATAGGTTTGGGGGTGTGGCAGGTAGGTCTGCCAATAATATAGTTAACTTAAAGTGCTGTAGAATCATGTGAGTAACATAGAAATAGAGCTGTGTTCACTTAAGAATTATGAAAATTAAGGAATTTAAAACTTTTTGCAGATCTTTAGACATTATAAATTTCTAAAATTTCACATTTCCATGATGAGAACACCAAGAAAACTCACTGGTATCAGCACTTAGTGAATCATTGAAGAGAGAAAAAGGTAAGGACATACTTAAAAGGTCAAAGGAAGACCATAACCAGTGAGAATTGGGCCTACAAATTTTTTTCCTTTATTTGAGGAGTGATTGAGGCAAATTTCTTCTAGCTTTAAGGACTGGCTGAGTCAATGTGTTCACTAGAAGTTAGGTAACTCCAAGTTGAAACAACTGGCAGCACTCATGAAACAACTGACAGCACTCATGACACTTAGGAAGGGATCAAGGCCTTCTCTTGGATAGTTTGAGCCTAAACAGACCAAACCCTAAAGCAACTGCCCTTGTTCATACACTCTTTGAGCTTCAAAGTCTAATTTTCTTCAAAACACACCTGAGTACTTGTACCTGAACCTATGGATCTGATTTAACCTTACCCTCACTCTGAGAATTCAGAAGGTAAAGGAAAAAGAGTTAAAGATGGACTAGCTACGGTCAACATTGGATGAGTAGAGAAGAATTATCTGAAGTTCTAGCAGTGTAACAACTGAGGAAAAAGGTGGCAATTCATCAAAGCAAAAACAAAAATAAAAAGAAGAAAACTGCATCAGAAAGAAAAGAAAATAATAATGAAGAGGAGTAAGAGAGGAGTCAAGAGGAAACATTCATTGAAAAAAAACCAAACAAGAGGAGAAACTGATCACTTCAAATCTGAAGATTTCAAAGAAGATGAAAGGAGCTAAATTAAAGAAGGTGAAGTCATGAATCACCTCCTTCATCTACTGATTTCTCAATTTCGAACCCCTTTTCAACCTTCCAATTCTTTTTATGACCCAATACCATAAGCCACATTACAGCCCAGTTAAAGCCCTTGTGATCCAAAGTTGAATGAGTTGTCATGTGGAGATAATGAGTTGTCCAATCTATGGTGAAAATCTGCCAATGATGCTAGAATTTGAATGCTATGCCTATGCTCATGCTTATAGACCCATTTGGGGGATGTAACTGCTCTTGAGCTTGAGAGACAATGAAACCCTCAAAAGTTCTTTGTGAGAGTATTCCCTTGAGAGTTTTGGGTCTGATATTGAATGTATTGGGCATGACCTACAACCTAATTTTTAATTTAATGATTAGCTCAGTGTTGACACACATGTTTAGTTTCCCCTCTTGTGAACTGATTGGAAATGCTATGCTATCATGTGAAGTTTATGTTGCTTAAACATTTGTGCAGACAATGTATTTAAATTTCCTATATTTTTACTGATTCAAGGGTGAACTGATACTCTGTTTCTTGACTGCTAACTTGATAATCTTGCACTCATGTTAAGCTTTTTATTGAGAAGTTTGTGGGTATCTTCACTGAAAACCCTCAGGAGACTTCACTCCTCCACTAGGGATCACCTAGGGGTTTAAAAGGCTTGGTACATATGCTAAATGTATCTGTGCTCCCTACGAAAGTGGCATTTAATTTCTGTAGATTTTTAGTGTAGCTTTGCTAAGGGACTAGCAAAGATTAGGTTTGGGGGTGTGTTAAGACATGAAAAGTACCACTTTTCACCCCTTAACTTAGCCTCTGTTAGACCCTTAGCCATCTAATAAATGTGTGTTAAGTCATTTCTGTAGGTAATAAGCAGCAGCTACAATAAAGCCTGAACCCTATTAAGGAGCCCACTTTTGCCCCAGAAGCCCCTCAGAAGGATGAAAGCTGAATCCAAACAAGAATTGAACCTTGCGCAACTTTCACAAGCTTCAAAGGATTCAGAAATTAAGTCTCACACAGTCCTCGCAAATTTTCCCAAGACTTCATTTCCAATTGTCCACGTTGTTCTCGTGCAGTTGAGTGACAGAAGAGCTTCAGAATTATACCTCGCGCAACTCTCGCAAAGCTCAAATGGAAACGTTCGCACAGTCTCGCGCAGCTCAAGAAAGCTTCTCTCAAAACCTCACGCAGTTCACTCAGATCAGCTGAGGAGAGAGAGCTTCAGGTATTTCTTCACGCATCTGTCGCGCAGTAGCCGAGGGATGCAACACTTCAGAAGAACTCCTCGTACAGTTCAGAGACCAATGCCCTCGCGAGGATCCTCGCAAAGATCCACTGGGAAATGAAATGCTCGCGTAGTTCCCGCACCATTTAGAAAGAAACTTCAACCTCGCGAAGCCCAGAGCCATCCAGCGAAGATTTAATGCTCTATCTCGCGACTGCTTAAGCTGCAACCCCGCGTCGGCTGGAGCCTCAAAGTTAATTCAACCTCGCGAAGACAGTGCTACCACGCGACAATTCTTAGAATCTAGTGCTACCTAGCAAAGCTCTGAACTTCAACTCTTCCTCACTTCTGCAGAGGACATTCTGAGAACTTCCAGCGATTAGGGCACGCACTCTAATGCTCAAATCTTCGTGCACGCGACCCAAGGAATCCAAGGGATATTAACAAGCCTCATTTGCATCGTTAAAATTAGGGTTTCCTAACCCTAATGCGCCACCAAGCTGAGTGTTATATAAACCTAAGCCTGGTTTAGGTTTTGGAAGCTTTTAATTCTTCTTAGAATAGAACTTAGTTTTTCTTCTTCTGGAATCGGCGGTAGAACCCTAGTAAGTTTAGGTTAGGTTTAGGTAGTTTCTTTTTATCTTTTTCTTCTCTGCATAGTTCAGCATTTGCTGGCTATGCCTTTGTATGATTATTTGGAATAGATTAATGGAGTTTTATAATAGGGTGTTTTACATTTATGGGATTTCTGTTTATGAGTTGTTCCGTACAAGGCTGCTACCTTGAGATCCTCCATTGCTAGGATGTATTGCAAGCAATGGAAGACTGATTTTATGGTTTACTCATATCCAAGTGACCTGTGTGTCTAGGCTAACATGCTCCCATACAGGCCTAGCCCCACCACAGGACCCACTAGATCTGAAATCCCCTTGGGAGCAATGAGCTTTTGTAGCCTTGTGAACATGGTGGTAGCAGTAATATTTCTTATTATATCTTGAGCTTCGTGAGGAGGATAGTCTTTGACCATTCAAGTGGACAGGTTATAGCCTTAGGGTGAAGCCAATCCACAGACTCAAGACGGATTATCCTTCTCTGCACTTGTGCTTGTAGCCCTATGAGAGATTGTGCAGAGACAAACTCCCCTGTATTTGTATAGACCCGCCATCAGATGGCAGATCTGGCTTGGTTATAGAGATTATAGGCTTGTGACTGGATCACTGCAGTCTTTCTACAGCAGTGGACAGCTAGACCTAAGGATGTACTCAAACTCTTGCTGGTTCTATGTGTCTGGGCTAACATGCTCCCATATAAGCCTAGCCCCACACATAGCACTTTAGAGGTTGAGGTTCCCTATGGATTCTTGTGCTTGTAGCCTGGATGAAGTAGTGCTTACAATGATAGACTTGTTCTGACTCATCTCTAGATTGTGGTTCCCATATGGGATAGTCTGTGACCATTTAAGTGGACAGGTTATAGCCTTAAGGGATTGGATCATGGCACAGAGATGAGTTGGATCCTTTCTCCTAAGTGGTGATAATGTAGCCATTGGACAGGATTTCTGTGGCAGCAGATCTAAATCTGAGTTATAAAACTCCTCAGATCTAGATCCAATAGCATACTTCTCACCCTTTTATATTTATTTTCTCACACTCCATCCTTTTTCTCAACCCTTTCTATAGTTAAATCATTAGATTACCAGAGAATGTAGAAATAAGTGACCTTAAATCACCTTCCATTTAGGACTGCCAGATCTGTAGTCAGATCTAGAGGGACTACCAGAGATGGCTCCCTTGGAGCTTTAGATCAATTTTCCCTGTGGGACAAACTCTTACTTATCAAAACTTGCTACAATGGACCCTGTATCTTGCAGGTCTGTGACATCTCAATTGTGCTGAATCCACCCTCTAATTCACCTTGATTTTATTTTGCTTTTATCTTCACACAATAAATCAGCACACCGGAGACACCAACACCCATCTTGCCTGGTTCGAACTATCAGAGGTGGTACGAGGCTCTTCCCTACCACTGTATCCTCCCTTGATTCATACCCATGTTGGTGAGCACTTTCTCTGGGTTCCTCTCGGTTCCTATTGAATCAGTGGCCCAATTCTGTCCAAGTGGACTCTAGCAATGCGGTGTTTAGAATGTTGGAAATAAAAAAAAGGGGATTTTCAGGAAGGTTCCTAATTGGTTGCGATCGCCAGCTGTAGATATTTAACGACGCTGCAACACGTCAGTGATCACGCTTTAGAGCGGGTGTGGGTTACTTCTTTACTGAATCGTCCACCTGCAAACGTCAGTAGCTATGGCTCTTTCTTAAAATTTAGATAGTTTTCTTTTCTTTTCTTTCCCTGTGATTGATATAATACTGATTGGTTTAAATTTCCTAATTCTTGTGAGTCTAGTTGTGAATTTGTTGTAGTGAATGAATTAATCTTCTAGTGTCCTTATCCTATTAGGAGTATACTTGGTTTAAGTGTTCTATTCTTATTTGAAGTATAATTAATTGAGTTTCCTTATCTTATTGAAAGTCTAATTAATTAAGTCTCCTAATCCTACTAGGAGTCTAATTAGTTTAAATGCTCTAATCTTATTAGGATTCTAATTAATTCAGTTTCCTAATCCTTCTAGAAGTCTAATAAATATTAGTCTCCTAATCGTACTAGGAATGCAAATATGTTAATTTTAATGAAACTCAAATTAAATCAAGCATGTTAATTATACTGAAATTCTAAGTAAAGCAAGTATACTAATTCGACTGCAACTCTGATTAAAGTAAATATACTAATTGTATTGAATTTCTAATTTAGCAAGTACTAATTTGGCTAAAATTCTAATCAAAGCAAATATAATAGTCCTACTGAAATTCTAATTGAAATAGAAGACTGATTTTACTAAAACTCTAATTACGGCAAATACACTAATTTTATTAAAATTCTAATTAAAGAAAATAAACTAATTTTGCTAAAATTTGGATTAAAGTAATGAATTAACTATATTAAAAATCTAATTAAAACAATGGATTAATTATACCAGAAATTTGATTAAAATAAAGGAACTAATTTTACTAATTTTCTAATTAAGTCGAGGAGTTGACTTTACTAAGGATCTAATTAAAATAATGAATTAACTATACTAAATTTAATTGAGATAAAGGAACTAACTTATACTAGTTCTAATCAACGCAATAAATTAATTATACTAGAATACTAGGAATTGGCCTCGTTCCCAAGTACCCTCCGTAAGCTCTCTTAGGCAAATCGGGTGGCTGAAGTTAAAGCAAATTGGATTTGAATTATAAGATGGTATTTTTGGATTTTTAGAGTCGATTTCGGGATTATAATTATGAATTAAATTATGAAACTAAAATTATAGAAAACTAAATTAATATTTGGGATTTTTGAAATATTAAATTAATGAATTAAAACTAGGATTTCAAAATCTAAGGACTGAATTCGGGTCCGAAATCAAAAAACAGGCCGTATGATTAAAGACTAGTTCTAGAAACTAAGAACTAGAACCAGAGATTAATGATAGGACTAGAGATTAAGATTTCATAACAGAATTAAAGTCCATGGTCAGTGAATTAAGCCGTCAGATTAAGGATTGGTTCTAGAAACGGAGGACTAGAACCAGATATTAAAATTACAGTCTAAAAAAAAGGGTGCTACGGTCTAAGACTGAAAATTTAATATTAATAATTAATAAAACCTAAATCTAAGAACTAAAAAACTAAGAGTCAGAAACTAAAATTAAATTTTTACCTAGGGCCGAGGCTGCGGAGAGGAATCTCAAAAATTCAAAGCTTGAATCTCGAAATCATGGCTATATTTCTCTATGTGTTCGTTCTCGGAATTCTCTAATCTTGAAATCCCAAAAAAATCCGTTCTCTTCTCTCTCCTTCATGTTGCTCTATGGGTCAAATTAAAAAAATCTTTATAGGTTTTTTCTAATTAAACACCATGTTTCAAGCGTTTAACCGAATTGTGCACTGGTTTCTCGGTGCTTAATCGCTTTTAGTCGGTCACCGACTCAATGAGCGACCGGCTGACTTACTCAGCGAGTTTCCTAGTTCTAACAAAGTTAAGACTAATTGCGCTTGGTGTAGGGTGCACAATCCGATTAAGCGTCTCATTTGAAGTGTTTAATCGAGGAAGCTTGAGGGTCTAGAACTGTAAGACTAGGTCAAGCATAGGCCAATTGCCCACCGGTGGTAGGGCGCTCAATCCGATTGGGCGTCTCATAGTAGGCACGTGATCGACTCTCTAAGCGGTCTAGGAAAGGAAGTCTGGTCTGAAAGGGGGACTGATTGTACGTTTGTGGTTTTGCTTACAATTGAATTGCGCACATGGTTTTAGGCACATAATTCAGGGAAGTCCAGGTTCGGGTCGAGTCTGAAATGCCAGACTATGTTTCAGTCTATATTTTGACTATATACTATTGTTTCAGTATATAGTCTCCTACGTTAGGAACTAAGCCATAGAGCTATTATTTTAGTCTGTGTTCAGCCATGTACTATTGTTTCAGTGCATGGTTCCCACGTTAGGATTAGGGGGTCTAAAATGTCAAACTATTATTTCAGCCTGTATTTTGACTATATACTATTATTTCAGTATATAGTCTCCCTATATTGGGACCTAAGCCACAGAGCTATTTTTTCAGCTTGTGTCTAGCCATATACTATTGTTTTAGCATATGGTCCCAATTAGGGTTATGAGGTCAAAGGTTGACAGAATAAATTGGTATATTCCGAGAGGACAAAATTAGGGTGTCTACAGATGCCCCTCTTCCACGCGCTCTTGCAAAGTAAGAACACGTCGAAGAAGTAGACAACCCTCATTCAAGGTGTCTTCTCATTTCTCTTGGGAAATTACAAATGTGAACTGGGGATGCTGATATAACATGCTTGGCTTTCTTATTTATCAGCATAAGCTAAAATAGAGCATTCGGGAGCCCAAGGGTAGTTGTTGAAAGGCGTTTTTCATACCATGGATGCCCAGGGGCGATCCCGTCGCGTATCGCAACCCACTGTCATAAACAGTCGACGAGGGATGCCAGCGTATCCTAATCCGATGGTGCAAGGGGCATCCCGTCGCGTGGCGCGCCCTACTGCGAGTGACAGTCAAACGAAAAGGAGAATCATCATATCCTAATATATGGGTGCAAGGGGCATCCTGTCGCATGTCGCGACCTGCTACAAGGGACAGTCATACAAAGGGATATGACGCAGTCGAGGTACCGGGGGGCGTCATATAAATGTCCATAAATAAGATCTAGGGATCGAAAAAAGATCATATAATATTAAAAGCTTTCGCAAGTCATGTCACACCGGACGCATCATTGCTCACACCAATTTGCGTCAGACATTCCTTTTCCAATAGGCGTTTGTAAGTTCTTAGATTAAATATACTCATTGCTCAGTTTCCCAAGGGGAATGGTTGGTTTGGGTAAGTGGTGAGTGAGATGAATTTTGGTAGGTAAGAGGTCATTCTGTTTATTGTTATCTTGGTTTTTTTTTTGGTTTAGTTGTTTTTTTTTTTTTGAAGTAAGAGATTTTTGGTTTTGGAGTAAAAGATTTTTGGTTTGCGAAGTAAGAGATTTTTTTTTAAAAGTTTTAGGAATTTAACTTAAGATCAATTCAGTGGTAAATCGGTGAAAAATGTGGCTTTCGAGACCTCACAGAGCAGATCCACCGGTACGGGATTTGTGGACCCAACCGTTTGTGTGGTTGTCTAGACGACACTTGGCATGTCGGATACTCCATCTAACCTTCTCAGAGAATACTGATGAATGTCTCTTATGGGAGGACTACAGTGATTCGCGAGTCGAGAGAGATGGGTTTTGAAAACATTTTGACTTAATCATAGCTAACTATATATTTTTTGGGAGAAATATCGAGTAATTGAAAAGTGGGTAGTACTTACTTGGGGATGATACTTACCTGAATTGTGCATAGCTTGTGTAGTCTAGGATGGGACTGATAGGTTGTCGAGGTGATACCGCGATGAGGCTGGTGGGATTTCTTCTTCTTTTTTTTGTCCATTGTGGCAGGGCTTGGTGGTCATTACTTTGTGATGTGATGTCCTGGGGAAGTGATGTCGCGATGAGACTTGGGGATTTTTCCTTTCTTTGGCTATGTGCTGGACGAGTCTTGGTGGGACGTGGGGATTCTGACAGGATGTTCGCACTAGAACTTGGCATTAGTCGGATGCGATGGGAGGAGTCCCGGATCTTCATGCATTTCTGCTACGAAAGTGGTGTCTGGTGGCTATTACATAGCAAGTGATTCGGGAAGAGGGCTCTTTGCTTTTAGCGATGGGACATGATCAAGCTCTCTCCCTTTTTATCATATGGCATGGCGGGTGTTATTTGAACTTTTCAGGTAGTGATGTTTATGATGGGACGCCGGGAGGAGTCCCTCTGCTTTTGCCATGGGATGTTGGCTGAGCATAGTTAGCGATGGGACTTTTAAAAGGTTTGACTCCATGTGCTGTTTCGTGATGGGTAAACCCCCATCACAAAACAGCTTGTGATGTTTCGTGATGGGGCATGTTTATGGTGATTGGCGTCGGGGCTATAAGACCAACTGAGGTTGTTGTGTCGCGATGGGGCATGTTTATGGTGAGAACAGGTCATAGTCGGCTAGCCAGGGGACATATTCGTGAATGTGTGGTGGGGTTGTGTCTGGGTGTTTCGGGTAGTGATGTTTATGAGGGGACACTGGTAGGATATTTGCGCGATAGGTGTGTCTCATTTCTTTCTTTGGCAGATCTTGGGTTGTACAAGATCACGTTGTGGTTGCATTATGATTGGCTTCATTTTTATCTTCTCATGAGAGGATGTATGGTGGAGTAATTGATTTATCGCGATGGGACTGGATATTGAGGTGGTATTATGTGTGTGCGTCTTATCGTGATGGGATGTGTGTGAGCGGCTATCCCTTTTTCTTTTTTCTAAACAGCTTGTGAGGCCACACGATGGGATAGGGGATTTTGATCGAGACGGAATAAAAATATATTAATGTATAGATTTTGCCCAAAGTCAGGCATTGTGTGCCTGTTTTAGGTCGCTCAATATGATTGTGCACCTATTTCTAGGCTTGCCATCGTAGGTTTAAAGGGTTGTTTACGAGTGTCTGAGTATGCGCGTGATTGGATTATGTTCTCCAATCATTGCGCGTGATAGAGGTGTCACCAGGTCACTATACGGGCGACCTTTCGTATCGCGCAATGTGAGGTGGTCGTTTGATTGGATTGCACGATTCACAATGAGCGCGTGATCGAAGCGTCACCAGGTTAGTGTACGGGTGACCTTTTGTATTGCGCAACATGAGTATGTCATTTAATAAGTTTGCACTATATATATGTAGCGCGTGATCTGAGTGTCGCGCCATTGGCATGGGCGATGGTTTCATCGCGCGTTTGGGTCAGAGCGCGTGTTTTAAATTGAGCACAGTCTGCGTTGCGCGTGATTGAGTTAGGCACGTGTCTGGGCGCGTGATTAAGTTCGTACTCTATATAAGCAAGAGAGACTTCATTTTCTTTTCATTCCTTGATTTAGTCTCGAGTTTTACCTTTCCTAGATCTCTTGTGTTCTAAAATTCATATTTTAGTGATATTGAACTATCTAACCGTCCGATTGGGATGTCATTCCTTCCTATATTCATAATTTCACGTGATCTTCACCCTGAGGTGATGCTCGAGGACGATATTATTCTGGGAATGGGAGGTATTGGGAATAAGAACACTAATCTTTACCTCGATCCTTTTTAAGGAGCAATGAAGGCAGTGTTGAGGAGGCGGCGACGGAGGAGGTGAAGATTGCGGAAGAGAAGGTGTTACAAATGGAGGGATATATTACCCAACCAATCCAGCCTAAAGCCTCTAATTGGACACTCCGCTCCTCACTTCATGTCAATTTTGGGTTTCCAATTTTTCGTTTTGGGTTGTAAGTTAGGTTCTAGGTTTTCGTTTTGGGTTCTAAGTTCAGGAAGGTATGCCTCCGGTGATACTTATAAAATTTTTAAGTTATAAACAAAGAAGTGTTTT
This sequence comes from Chloranthus sessilifolius, assembly GCA_021018995.1. Lineage (NCBI taxonomy): Eukaryota > Viridiplantae > Streptophyta > Magnoliopsida > Chloranthales > Chloranthaceae > Chloranthus > Chloranthus sessilifolius. Next base: position 34,559,913 of record CM037592.1, on the reverse strand, counting down.
TCTTTATTGTGTTTAGTTATTTCTTTAAACTTATTTAATGGATTGGTCTATCTAATTTGTTTGATTTTGTTTAGGTCTTAACTTAGGATTTGACTTATCTTAGAGTTTTGAGATTCATTCCAGGTATATTCAGGGTTTGTCCCGAGATTAATTTGCTTCATTGAATTTTGTTTAAAGAGTTTACTTAGTTCTGTTGGGTTTGTTGGGGGCATTTTTTTTTATTTTATGGTCCCAACAAGTCAGGGTCTTGCTTTAGAAAGTTTTCTTTTGTTTGTTTTTTTTTTTTTGTTTAAAGTTTAAGGTGTTTTGTTTTGGTCTTACGTTTAGTTTGAGATGATACTCGTTAGAAATGTATGAATTTAGGGTTTAATCTGAAGTTTCTATATGGGTGTTAAGTGTTTGAATCCTATTGGCTTGTCTGTTTTGCTTTGGGTTTGTGTTCCCTTGAATGGGTAAGTGTGGCGTGATTATTGGTTTATTAGATTGTCATGGATTATGATTTTTTTTTAATTTTAGAGAAGATATGTGTTTGGTTTAGATTTAATTAGATTGGAGGGGTTCAATGGTGTGACACTTGTCATTTTATAATTTACGAGGGTATAGTTTATATAAGTGTGAGCCAAAGGATTTGGGTTTTTGTTTTGAATTTTATTTCAAGTTCAAGATTAAAAGTTTTGGGGCATTTTTGGTTTGTGATTTAGGGCATATCTTGTTAATGTCTTTTCTTCCTTTTTGTTTTGTATCCCGGGTATTGAACCCGAAGAGTTATAATTATTGAGGATTATTGGGAATGGATGGGATTGGGAATGCAAGGTGATACTAGGGTTGGTGCTATCAACCCGACTCGAAGTGGTTTCCCGAATAAATCCGGATTCGGGCATTGCCTAAACATGCGGATTTTGAGTTTCTTGTTTTAAGTTGTATATTCAGAGGGTATGCCCTCGGTGTGTTTTGTAATTATTTTATCTATTAGGTGATTATGATTTCATTTCACTTGTGGTAATTTCTATCTAGTAAATTCTGGTTTGGTTTATTTGGTAGCTTATTTGACTTGTTTTGAGTGCGATGCTTGTTTAATTAATATTGGTTCGATTTGGTTCCTTTATTTCGAATCTGGGGTATGTTGGGAGCATTTTAATTTAGTTTAGTTTAGTCTAAGATCGCGTGTGTAAGTGATGGGGGCATTTTTTTCTATTTTTTTTTTAGTTTAGTTTGGTCTTAGTTGAAGTGTATAAATGATGTTGGGGGGCATTTTTTTTTAGTTTAGTTTAAGGTGTATATTTTCTAAGTCAATAGTGTTTTTGGATTGGTCTTAACATGAGCATAGTTTGGGTTGGTAATTAGGGTCGAAAATTTTCTAATTTTGACCTAAGCCCGCTGTTCTGGGCACATATTTTGTATTTCTGGGGAATTGCGCGCTTCACTCCGGGCGCATAAACAAATTGCGCGCCGGAATGGGAGCGCGTGTTTCAGAGAGTTGGAAGGTCATTAAGTGCCAGTGTCTGGTCGTTTAACTGAGTTAAACGCACGGTATGAGGTGCAGGAATAAGGCGGTGGCCGGTCACTATACAGGTGACCTTTGGGATTTACACGCCACAGTGTGGGCGCACAAGGTGATTACGCGTCTGGTAGGGTGCCCGCAACCAGATGGTCAGGTTAGTTTGAGCGGGCGATGATTTGTTTACGCGCTCAAGACCATAGTCACAAATTTGGGGTTCGGTAATAATTCGGCAAAGTTAAAATTCAAAAAAATCCGATAAAATTCAGGAAGTTCGGGAAAATTAAAACTTAAAAAATTAAAAATATATAATTAAAAATAAATATATATATATATATAATATAATATAATTTTATGATTTAGATATATATTTAAATATTTTTAATATATTTTTGAGTAAAATAATAAATTATTAAATTTTTTGGATATGAACACATGATTACCAAACCACTCATAGCCGGCGCAACCGGTGCGACGTTACACGTGACGTGAGAGAGAATGAGAGAGAGAGAGAGAGGGGTTTAACTTTTAGCTTTTTACTTTTTACTTTTAAATATAAATAATAAAATATAAAAATGCGCTTTTAACTTTTAAGCTACCACTAAGGTAACTTAGCATGTAAGCCTGTAAGGAGCCGACTTCATTGATATTCGCGAACTTTGCGAATAATTCAGAAAATTTGCAAACTTCGGTGATGTTCGCAATTTTTTCAAAAATTCGTGAATAATTCGTGTTCTGTTCGTCTCTCAAAAAAATCATGAATTATTCGCGAATTATTCAATTATTCGGAGATTTTTATGACTATGCTCAAGACTGGTCGTTTGATCCATATGTTCTATATATAGTTCAAAGACTTTCATTTTCATGCTATCCGTTTTTGTCTTTGATTCTCTAGTTTCCTTATTTCCTTGCGCTCTAGTTTTTGTGTTTTTGTGATATCTCGCAATCCGGTCGTCCATTTCAGGCACAGTTTCTTTCATCATCTTCAATTTTTCGGGCTCTTTCTTCTAGGATGGAGGGTGAGGGTGGTGGTAGACACGATCTTACTATTTCTGAGTTAGAGAGGATCATGATGGGGGAGATAGGTGAGGCGTTCGAGGCTCGGACCGATGCTAGAGAGGAGGTACGGGAGGTTGACTAGATGGAGGTCAGGAGGGAAGTACTTGAGATTGAGTAGGGTGTAGCTGAGGAGGAGGGCAAGAGGGTTGATGGTGAGAGAGCCGAGGATGAGAGAACTGAGGAGCATCAGGATGGGGATGAGGAGCACCGAGGTGAGGAGCGTCAGGCTCGCTGACACTTCCCGCTAGAGGATTTCTTCGCTCGAGGCCAGGTAGGTACTCATGAGCAAGAGTTCTTTCAATTTTTTTAGGCATTTAGGTTATGACATAGACTTATTAGGATCTGAAAACCCTTTTAATTTATGTCGAACCTGCATTGATTATTGATTGTGTGCTCACTCATGCATCATGACCGCATCAGAGATAGGTCACATTTTTGTTTTGCTGTTCTTATCATGTTTTACATGTTCGTTACGAATTGTTATTGTGTGTTTTAATATGCCTTATTTGATTTTAGCTTTAGGTCTTTCGTCATAGGTATGTGTGTTAGTCTTATTTTATTTTGCTTGTGTTTCATTCGATAGGAGCCTCCACAGCTGGCTATCAGCTCGGCATGGACCGAGTCTCATACTTGGTAACGTGCCTTACCAGAGTTTCAATGAGCGCAGTTGATCTCTTTTGGCTTCAGGTCGATCCTAGAGTTGGAGCCCTTTCAGGTCGATCGTGGTTTGATTGTGGCGATCTTGGAGAGGTGGAGGGAGGAGCATCAGGCGCTTCTCTTTCCAGTTGGTATGTTATTGCCGACTCCAGAAGACTTAGTCCACATTACTGGTCTTTGTTTTGAGGGTGAGCCGATCACGGGGCGGATGGCAGGAATGTATTTGGAGGTGTGTGAGGAGATTTTAGGTGTATCGTATAGATCAAGTGGATCGGGCGAGGTCTAGTTTGGGTCACTTGGTTCTTCGATATGTTCGCTAGTGGCTTCGTCCCTCCAAGGCGTCAATCAGAGGCAAGGGCATCTTACAAGGCGTGTTGTGTGGTGGTGGCAGGTCGGGAGCCCATGGTTTAGCCGGGGTTGGTTGCGGATAGGGTGCTTCGAGCGTTCTTGATGCATTTCCTTGGTGCAGTACTATTTTCTTCTTTGACTCGGGGATACATCACCGGGTTATTTGTTATGGTTCTCAAGGACTTCGATAGGGTCCCTACCTACACGTGGGGTGCGGCCACATTGGCGCATCTCTATGAGCAGCTTTATCATCGGGGACAGGGCGTCGCGACGATCGGAGGTTTCCTTTCCTTCCCTTCCTCCAGGTGAGTTTTAGTTAATCAGTGTCATGGTGTCTTCAAATTTTTTTATTCTTCTAGTCGTAGCAATTATTCAGCATTTCTTTTGTATTTTTTTTTTTAGCTTTGGGTGTATGATCATTTTACTTTTCTTCGTCTGAGGGTTCCGTTGGAGGTGAGGTTCACATTTTCGAGGATGCACATGTGGAGGGCAGTGTTGAGGGGTCGTTGCTGGTCTTCTGATCTTCAAACTGCACGTGGTCTTTTTGAGGACATGCATGTGGGGCGGGTATATATCATCGTGTTCTCGTTTTATTTCATTTTGTTTTGGGCTCTTAAGATCTAAGGTTTCATTGACGGGTTGGCTTGCTTGTTTGGTTGTAGGTGATCTGAAGGCCCTACGAGGATGGGGAGGATGCTGCTATGTCGGTGATTCAGTCTGGTCAGCCCTTCTTTGACATGGGCATAGGGGTCCATTATATTGAGAAGGTGGAGAGGATCCACCTATCTCGAGTGGTGCGGCAGCTAGGACTCGCTCAAGGAGTCCCTCCAGAGATTCACCACAGGGTGGCGAAGAGGATGACTGACCCCCCTGGTCGGAACTTCGCAGAGTGGATGGCACTTGAAATGGCGGATTTTAGAGCTAAGGGGACCAGGATCACGGGGGCACGTGACGAGGCTGACTTCCAGGAGTATGGGAGATGGTTTAATGCTCTGGGTGGTGGGCGCCTCTTCACACGTCCCTTCCATGGGAGCGGTTCTTTCACAGTCAATAGGCCTGAGTCGGCGTCAGCGTTGAGAGAGAGACTGGCCGCATTGGAGCAGGGCCATCTCACAGCGAGTGTGCAGAGCGCATTAGATGCCCTTCACAGGGCGATGGAGCAGATGGGGTGCGCTCCTCGACCTAATGAGGAGATGTTGCGCTTTCTAGCCACCTCGGTTGCTCAAGCTAGGGAGCGGAGGATGAGTTGGGGGCTCGGCTAGCGGAGACTCAATGGCTCCTGGTGAGTTGGTGTATTGGTTTAATTGCTTATGTATCATGTTGACTTAGTCTTCCAATCGTTCTTATGTAGTTGTGTCTCATTTTGCTTTGGTCAGTCTGAGAGGAAGGCCGAGGTCGCCAGTCATGTGGCGATGATCGGGTTGCTACGCAGTCTATAGCAGGCCGGCTGAGAGGTAGAAGCCAGCTTAAGATCTGAGATTGATCAATTGGTACGTGTCTATATGAACATGATTTTGTTAATTGTTAGCGTTGTGAGCTTGCTAACCATGGATCAAAATTGTGTCCGATACCGATACGTATAAGACAATACGTATCGGTATCGGACCCGAATGATATGGTACATTGAAAGTTCCATATCGTCCATATGTATGCATTTGCCCAAACGATACATTCAATGTATCGTCCGGTACGGTCCGATACCGATACGTATCATCCGATACGTACCGATTTTGGGCTTGGACGATACGTATCAGTTTTCGGGCATTTTGATCCATGTTGCCAACTGATGTGTTTATTGTTATTCATAGAGAGCTAAGCTTCCTACTGGAGGTCCCACTCCGGCATTTGATCCTTCTTCAGTTGCCTCTTCTAGTCGGGAGGATCCAGCGATGGCTAAGCTTCGGGCCGAGCTGGAGCACTGGGTAAGTTTCCTCAATCCTTTGACTCATTTGTATAATTGTAGTAGTTCGTTGGGTGTTATTATTTCACTTTCTTAATAGTTTACTAACATTGTGTTGGTCTTTTAGCGTCGGATTGCGGAGGACTTTCAGACAAGGGAGGCGACTGCTACCTCTCTACTCCCCGAGAGTCAGGTATAGTTTTAGGTTTGGTGTAATTTAGTTTAGATTATCTCATTTATTTTGTTTTGACACATCTTATGTTGTTTGTTTGGTTTTGTGGGCAGGTTGTTCTGGACTCTGCTCCTGAGGCTCCCCCTCAAGGGTCTTCTCCTATCCCTTCCCAGGTATGTTTTAATTATTGTGTTTATGGTTTATTCATCATCGTAATGTTTTTTGATATATCTGTTTGTATTTGTTGTAGTCGCCTATGTTTGTTGTTCCTTTCGTGCCGCCTGCTGATCTAGTGACCTCTACAACGGTTGAGCGACTTCTGAGGGAGAGGGCAGATCTAGAATGATTCTTTCCTTTTCAAAGTTTCTATATTTATGTATATATATATTGGTTTTCTTTGACTTGGTGTGGTAACATAGGTGTGTGAGCTTGAGGAGGCGCATCTGGAGGCGACGCGAGCGCGCGCCACTCCTAAGGCAAGACGGATCCTTGGAGACGCTCCGAGTCGCGATGACCTATTTGTTGAGATGATGGTCGCGTGTTGGGTATTTTTCAGGTGCTGATTTTTGTGTTGAAAATCAGAATAGAGATGAGAAGAAAGTGATGAGAACAACAATCCTAAAATTATCCAGGCCTGCAAGATACAGGGTCCATTTGTAGCAAGTTTTAATAAGTAATAGTTTGTCCCATAGGGAGTAGTGATCTAAAACCTAAAAGGTTATATAATAGACCTCCAAATCTACTACAAATCTGACAATTCTAACCTAGTCTAAGAAGAAAGAGAGTTTTTCGAGTGTCACTAGATCTAATCTACAAAACAGAAATATAAAACTAGTTCTAAAAGATTGAGGAAGATAGATGGTAAAATAAAATATAAAATGGGGGGAAATAGACAGCTTGGGACTAGTTTTCATTGCAAAATAGATCAAGGCATGTGAATTTACAGCTATCCTTCACTTGGCTACAAGCTCAAGTGCAAGGTAGAAGAATCCACTCTAAACTAAAGGCTTGAACTGATCTTAAGGGTATGATCTGTCCACTTGAATGGTCATAGATCATCCTATAGATTTCATCCAAATCAAAGGTTTAAGGTAGAAGAATCCATTCTAAACCAGAGGTTTGAATTGATATTAAGGCTATGATCTATCCACTTTAATGGTCACAGATCATCCTAGGGATTTCCTCCAAATCAAAGGTTTCAATTAGAACATTAAAATCACTATAGATGTTGTGGATGCAAGGCTACAAGCTTAGGCAGCCACAGGGATATTAAATCAAGGGAAATCAGATGGTAAATAATAGATCTACTAGAAACTGAATGGGTTATTCCCAAATACATGGATCCTATAGACATCCAATGAAACCACAAGATCTTTAGATTTTATTGGACATTAAAATCAACAATTTATTGAATTAAACAACTTACAATAACCTTGTTCTTAGATCTGTAGTCTCTGCATCAGTCCACACATCACCAAGCTGAAATTACAAGTATAAGCCAAATCTGGACTTCTATCTAGATCTAATCCAACATGCTGGATTAGAGAGAGAGGGGAGAAGAGAAAAAGGGGAAATAAAAGCATAACTAAACCTAAATTAGTTAAGGAGAACTAAAGCTATTCTATGATTTCCTTACTGAGAAATTACAACAGCAAGGAGTCTGATTTATACAAATGTAGTGATCCAAGTGCTTTGGATTGCAGCCAATCAGAGGAGAGGATTTGATTTCAGTTTGTGCTTGATCCCTATTTTAGCATTCTGCCCAATCAGAGAGAAGAGAGCTCAATTCAGTTTCTACCCAGCTGAAGTAGTTTATTCCCGCCAAGAAAAATTAGTTTTGCCCATGTGCAGACTTCTTTTATGTTGAGCAGTTTCCCAAATTTGCCATTGCCAACTAAAAACAAAACTCCAGCTGCACCATTGATATTTCCTTTATGAAACCCAAAAATAGTTTCAGCTGCAACCCCTATCAACACAGCCTTCTCTTCTTAGATTTGGTGGACCCGAGCTGGATCAGCTATGGAAGATTATACACAGCAGTAAAAAGATATCAGTTCTGTAGGCTTTAAATATTAGCAGCTTTTGGTAAGTGAATTTGAGAGAATGGTTGCATGTGTGCAAGGCCCACTCGAGAGAATGTGGTCTAGGTGTATGAAGACTGCAGCTTTAGCACTATTTTCGAGGGGATGTAGCTGTACTTTCGAGAGGTTGCAAGGTGTTGTTGACAGGTTGCTGATGGTGTAGAGGAAGAGGTCGATAGGTTGGCTGAGTAGGAAGGCTAGATGTCGAGAGGATAAAAACTACTGAAGAGAAGTTCTCGACAGGTTTGATGGGAGGATGGGTCTGCTGGTCGATAGGTAGTGGTTGGAAGTTGGAAAGGTAGCAGCTTCAGGTAAGTGTTCGTGAGGATGGGCAGCTAATCTCGACAGGTTGCTGGTTTTAAATGAGTGATGTCGAGAGGTTGGGAGTTTGGTACAAGGAAGTTGCTGTGAGGTTGTGGGAGGCTCTGAAGGTGTGGACTGCAGATTGGAGTTCTCGAGTGGATTGATGGGAGGTTGCAAGCTACTGGTCGAGATGATGCTGAAGGGCTGGAGCATGAGAATGTCGACAGGATCTGGGGTGCATTTTATCAGCTCGAGATGTTTGGTGAGTGCAATGCATTTCGAGAGGTTGCTGGCTTAAGATGTCAAGGGGATTGTTGAAGCCTTTAAGTGTCTACTCGAGAGGTTCAATGGGCTGCTTCTAGTCGACAGGATCTAGGCCATTAAAGCTTTACTTCAACAGGATGCTGAAGACGTTTCCTCAACCTTTCGACAGGTTGGTTCAGTAGCTGCTGGTTTCAGTGCACACACTTCCAATGGTCGACAGGTTCAAGGCAACTTCAGCTGGATTTCGAGAGGATAGCTGAAGGGGTGTTGCAAGTGCTCGATAGGTTGAAGGTTTCTTCCATTCGATAAGTGCATTCTCTGGTTCAGCCCCAATTCGAGAGGTGTTGCTGTTATATACAAGTTGTTCAGCCTCCATCCGCTCGAAATATTTATAGCTGAAAATCCTCCTTTGCTGAAACACACCACATGTTGCTGCTATATCTTCCAAAGGTGATGAACCACATGGCTGCCTTTGTGTGCAAAGCCGAAGCTTGTGCTGAGCTTGCCCAATTGTGCACATAGCTGTCATTGAAGATCATGATGTTTTCAAGGCTTGCACGGCTGAGATATAGGCACTCCTCTTGAATGTAAGTTGCTACAACTGTCCTACCCAAGTTTGCCCATAGCAGAAGCCTTGGACCTGTCTAGCTCTACTCCATATACAGCATTCAAACTCTTTGATTCCTCTTGACAATTGATTGCATTGCTTAAATGTGTTCATCCTCTCTGTTGAAACCTATGCAACTATTGCAGCTTGAGATGGTGAACCACAAAGAATGTCCACACAGCTTGTGAAAGCACATGTCTCTCTCTGCTCTTGAATGATTTCAAACTCCTCCGTATTGGCACTTTTTAACTAAAAAACTACACTAAGGCTACAATTACCTCCTTACTGCAAATCAACACTAAAAAGCAATTATTAAATACTTTGAGCTTGAGTAAAAGCCAAGTTAAGGGGCATAAAATGGTAAAAATCATTGACTAACATCACGCAGAAGACTCAGATTGAGGCGTTGGAGGCGGCACGTCGGACGACGCGGGCAGAGATGCAGGCGTCCCGAGATGGGCTGCAGCATCATTTGATGAGGAGTGAGCGGGGAAAGCACAAGTTGGTTGGTCAGCTTGATGGATTGAAGTCAAGGGCTACGGGTTCCTCAGCTGGGTAGTCTCGTCACACGTCACACAACCGTGTCAGGGGTGATGCTCGAGAGGATTCTGTCGTTCGTGAGGTTCTCACAAGGTTTCCTTCTCATTCTCGATTGAGGTGGTCTGTTAGTCAGATGAGTGAGGGGGATTCTATAGTGGGGTCACACCGTCTAGATGCTTCACGGACTCTGGGTATCGAGATTGTATTATCAGAGGACCAGTCTGCGGACCTCCGAGCTGATGACAATGGGGAGAGCGGTGATGGGCCATCCTAGCGGCAACGTAGGGAGTAGGGTGTGTGTGTACCTTTTTGTCCATTGTGTGTGCATGGTATATACAGGGGGCATGCCCCCGGTGACAAGTGTAAAAAAAGAAAAGAAATTTTTTATATATATATGGAGATTTTTTGTTTAGATGTACCTGATCGGCTCCTTTCTTTTAATTACCTCTTGCATTTGTCTTTCGCTTTCTAGTTTCTTTAGCGTCGTCAACCGTAATCAGGACTTAGATGCTTCCCGAGCTGGCCTAGTGATGGTTGAAGGTTGCTTGGTACCTGCACATGTAAAGGTAACGCTATCAATAATTTTTATTCTCCCCCTTGCTAGTTGTCAAGGGGGGCGAGTATCTTAGACCGAGGTCTGGTAGTAAAAGATGGATATGTGGTCTCTCTTTTTTTCTCTCTTTGTTTTCTTCTTTTTTTTGTCTTTTTTTGAAATAGAAATAATGCAACAGGGAAAGCAAATAGCTAAGATAGAAATAATAAAAATAATAAATAATATAAAAAAAATGCCCCAGTGTAGGAGCGTAGTAGGATTGGCAGTATAGTATCTTCGGTAGCATTCTCCGGACAATAACTTCGTTATTCCTCATCTTCTTCGTTGATGAGTCGGCGCTTCTAAGGTGATTCTCATTCTGACGAAGAAATGCCCCAATGTCTACATGCAATGGAGCTTTTCTGAGTTTTAGATGAGCACTTTGGGTCTATAAGAAGTCATGGGTACTTGGTGAGTTAGTTTTGAAGAAAAGTTTATTAGTACGGTCATCGAACTGGGGGGAGGTCATTTTGATTAGGTCAGTTGTGTACAGGGGTCTACCTTTGGGTGGTAATCTTATCCCATGGTTATTAGGGAGAAGTATGATAGGTATAGTAAATGATCGCATCAGTCATCATTCATCGGTTTTCGGCTTCATTCTTAGGAGATCCTGTGAGGCTTTCGATTCATTGTCCGAAAATCAAAAAAAAGTAGAAGAGGGGTGAGGCTCAGTGATGTGGGGAATAATTTGTAACTAACGCTTTATAAAAGGGATGAGTAACAATCTTTTTCTCAAAGGGATACGGGGTTCCATGATTGAGCTCTTCATCATGTTTCGGTACCATCAAGATCTCACATTCTAAGGTTAGCAGGAGTTTATCCTCCTCCCGCCACCTTGCGATGATATCTAGTAGTATGGGGACATCAGGAATGCCCTCACAGCTTACTTATATATTTCTAGTAAAGTTACCAGAGATGTCCTCACGGCTTGATTATGCTTCCCTGAGCTCATTTACTTGTTCATTCGTCGTAATGCTCTCATTTGATTTTTTTGATATATGTATTTTTGAAAGCATCCTGCTAGCGCAAGAATAGTGAGTTTTGATTAAACCTAGCATTTTTATTTTTATTTTACTCTAATGTCTCCTCCAATGGCGGGGGAGGGAGAAATAAGGAAGTGGGCAATGAATTGGAGGTCTTAAGGATATTCTAAGAATTGATGGCGTACGACCAATGAATGAGTTGTGACAACTACGGGGGTGATAAGTACAAGTATTTAACCATGGGATGTGATGATCACAGGGCTAAGGGTAGTATTTTCTAAGGTACATGACTTTCCAAGGGCAAGGGCGTTCTTCCCCATCTTAGTTCATCAGTTTGTATGCATCTCCACGGTATGCGACTGTTATAACGTAAGGGTCTTCCCAGTTCGGTTTTAGTTTTCCTTTCGAATGGGTGTGCTTGAAAGGCATATTTTTTTTAAGACTAATTCTCCAATATTAAAGGTTCATTTGAGGACTTTCTTATCGTAAGCCCTGGCCACTCTCCTCTGATATACCTGAGTGTGATCAGCTGCCCTTAGACGTGTTTCATTGAGCTGCTCTAGCTGCACGAGTAGGGCAATTCTTCTCTAAGGATAGCTCATCATCGAGTTAAATTTGTAAGGATGATACTTGTATCTCATATGGTAGGACTGCCTCCATTCTGTATGTAAGAAGGTAGGGAGTTTGGCCGGTGGTCGTATGAATAGAGGTCCTATAGGCCCAAAGTGCTTCTGGTAGTCGTTCGGGCCAGTCGGCGCTATTGCTCATTTCTACTGTGCATTTCAAAATTCAAATCAGCATTTTGTTTATAGCTTTTACTTATCCATTGCCTTGAGGGTAGAACAGTGATGAGTGGCATAGATCAATGTCGAACTTCTTGCATAACTTCTTCGTCTTCTCTGCGATGAACTGCAGACCATTTTCGATAATGAACATTCTGGGTACTCCAAACCTGGTGATGATATTTCGAATAAAAAACTTTATGAGTGTCGAAGCGGTGATTCTAACGTAGGATTCAACCTCGGCCCATTTGGTGTAGTATTCGGTTGTCATAAGTATGAACGCGTGCTTGTGAGTGTTCCCGACTGTGTCTGTGAAAGGTTCGATGACATCGAAAGCCCACATAGAAAATGGCCATGGCGAGGCCATAGTGTTCAATGCAACTGATGGAGCTTTAATGAGTGCGACGTGTTCTTAGCATTTCTTACAGAATTCGACGTAGAGGTGGTAGTCTCTTATCATTGTCAGCCAAAAATAGCCTTGTTGTGTGATTTGATCGGCGAGTCTCTGCCTACCGGTGTGGGCGTTGCAGGCACTAGAGTGTTCTTCTCGAATGATGTTGGGTCCTTCGACGGTTGTGATGCATTGTAGCAGTACTCCTTTGGTGAAGGCTTCTTTATATAATATTTTACTGAGTATGCAGAATTGGGTGCATCGATTCCTTATAGTCTTTCATTCAATCTTCGTGGTGTATGGAGAGACGTGATGACGCTTTAATAAGTTTCAGATGTCAAAATACCATGGTTGTCCATAGTCAGTTGGTGATTTTTTAAACCTAAATGTAGCAACTTCGGTTTCTGACTTGACGTGCTTTTTTGTAGCGATTGCTTCATTTGGTCCTATACTGGTGGGGAGAATCGATAATTCTCTCTTGACTGTTCATGCTACCTCGTGGGCGGGTACTGTCAGTTTTTCGATGAAGAAGGTCTTGGTACTTTGTCCGATAGGTATTTGGATGATCGAGGCTAAAATGGCAAGGGAGTCTGCAAGCTCGTTTTATAATCTAGGGATGTGCATAAGAGAGATTCATTCAAATTTCTTTACTAAATATTTAGTGGTTTCTAGGTATGTCATTAGTCTCCTTTCCTTAATTTTCCATTCTCCTATAACTTGCGATATTACTAGCTTGGAGTCATCGATGGTTTTTAATTGTTTAACACCTAATTGTAGTGTTGCTCGTAGTCCAGCTATGAAAGCTTCGTATTCTGTTACATTATTAGTGACAGGGAAATCTAGTTGCAAAGCCTTAGGTATGACAACTCCTTCCAGGCTTAGGAGAACTATCCCGATGTCTTTTCCTTTGTGATTTAAAGCACCGTCAAAATAAAGGGTCCATGAGGTCTTATTGGGCTCTTCGTTATGAATCATGAGTAGGTCTTCATCAGGGAAATCTCCGTGTATGGGCTCATCAATCGGGAGTGGGAGATGTGCGAGGTAATTGGCGATTGCTTGTCCTTTGATCGACTTCTTTGTTTCATAAGTGATGTCAAATTCTTGTAATAGCATATGCCAATGAGCGATCTTTCCTAATATTGTGGCCTTCTCGAATACGTACTTCAGAGGGTCCATTCGGGCTAGCACTAGTATCTTATGTGCTCCGAAGTAGTGTCGTAATTTGGTTGAGGCCCACACTAACATGAGGCAGATCTTCTCTATTGAAGTGTATTTCCATTCGTACTCGACCATCGTCCTATTAAGGTAGTAGATAGCTTCGCTCTCTTACCGTCTTCTTCATATTGTCTTAGAATTACTCTCATTGCTTTGTCATTCGCTGATAGGTGAAGGATTAGGAGTCTTCCGGGGATTGGTGGTGATAGTATTGGCGGGTTAAGGAGGTATTTCTTGATATTATCGAAGGCTGACTAACATTGGTCATCCCCTTTGTACTCAGTTCCTCTTTTAAGTAGTCTATAGAAAGGATCGCATCTGTCTGAATGCTGGGAGATAAATCTCCTGATAAATTGCAATCTTCCTATCAGGCCTTATAATTCTTTGATATTACCGGGAGGTGGCATCTCAAGGATAGCTCTGACTTTAACAGGATCGACTTCGATCCATCGCTTGCTGACTATGAAACCGAGTAATTTTTCGGAGGTGACTCCGAAGACACATTTCTTTGGGTTCATTTTTAGCTGATATTTCTTAGCTCTTTGTAGCACCACTCGGAGTGCTTCAACATGTCCCTCCCTCGTTTGGGACTTCACTAATATGTTCTCGATGTAGACTTCTACACATTTATGCATCATGTCATAAAAAATACCCATCATAGCACATTGATATGTGGCTCATACATTTTTGAGCCCAAAAGGCATGACGACGTAACAATAAGTTCCCCATAGTGTGGTGAAAGAAGTCTTCTCTTGGTCAGACTCTCCTAATTTGATTTGATTATACCCAGAGAAACTGTCCATAAAAAATAGCATCTCATGTCCAGTGGTGTTGTCGACTAGAGTGTCAATGTGCGAAAGTGGGAACTCATCCTTTGGGCATGTCTGGTTGAGATTTCGAAAGTCAATGCAAACCCGTACTCTTCCATCTTTCTTAGCGACAGGTGCTATGTTGGCGACCCATTTGGGGTAGAGAACGACTCGAATGAATTTGGCTTTGTGTAACTTGTCAACTTCCTCTTTAACTTGAAGGATTATTTGTGGGTGCATCCTACGGAGTTTCTGCTTAGCAGGCTTTGCATCGGGTTCTAAGACAAGGCGATGTTCTACTAAACTTGGGTCTAAATTAGGCATATCTTCATAGGACCACGCGAAGGAGTCGAGGTGTTCCTGTAGGACTTATATGATTTGCTGGCATTCCTTGGAGTTGAGCATCACGCTAATTAGTAACCTCTTGGGTTTCTCTTCAGTGCCAAAGTTGATTTCTTCTATAGGTTCCACGAAAGCTTGGGTTTGCTCATCAAAATGCTTCCGTTCGAAGTCCTACGCCTCCTTGGCGATCGGTGTTTCCTCTTCATCTTCGGCAAGCTTATATACTACAAAATTGTTACACTGGGGATTCGATTTTGCAAAGGTAACCCTTCTTCGGTATAATTTATGACTAAGAGATCTTTAGTAAGGTGAGGGTTAAGGGTATTGATCATTTTCTCAAAGTCGTGAAGTATTTCGTCTGGTATAATCACTGACTTATTTTTTAGCCTGGACGCCCTACATCCTCGTACGGGAGATATGATAGTAGTCTTAGGAGAAAAGTCTCCTTGTTGGTCGCAAACTTAATTTGGGACAAAGGGTTCCCTTTCTTTTCTGGGGTTTTCTAATTTTTTTAGATTTTGTATTTCTGAATTTTTTAGGTTTTCTGTCTGTTCTATTTTTTTGATTTTTGATAGTAGATATGGTACAAGGTCGGTTGCCTTAAAAGGCACTAGGAGATTTGCTTCCTCTAACTGAGGGAGCAAGACGGTTGCTAAGGCCGTTCGGGCGATTCTTCGGGAAATATGGATTTGTTCTGAATTAAGCATTTTATTTTTTTGGAGTCCTCATCTGATGAGATCTTTTGAATAAGCGATGCTGATGACAGCGGTATTGAAGTTTATATTTCCTCTATCATATTGATTGCCTCATCTTCGAAGAAGCTCTGGAGATCGTAATCGATCGAACTATCCTCCTCTGAGGTATAATATGGTTGTTCTTCTTGCCGAGAGTGACCTCTTAAGGGGTCCTTAGGGGTGGTGAGCTCTTTCCCTTGAACTTCATAGTATGTTAGGATAAGCACGCATGCTCAACAGCGGTGCTAATAATGGTGAGAAATGTAGGGAGATCCCCAAGGGCATTCCCATTCTTCTGAGTTAGAGTCGAGGCTGGTATAGAACTCATCTTCTGGATCTGACAGTGCTTGAAGTCATAGGTTAGCTTGCTCTGCTAACTCGAGTGCAGGGAAGTCTATCCAGTAGTCCTCGTCGTCACTTGGAGGAGGTTGTTATTCTTCCTCGAGAGATTTCTAAAATATTTAGAGTTGTGGCGCATTTGGGGATAGAGGAGTGTCTAGCTCAAGTTCCTCTTTGAACTCTATGAGGGTGATGTGGGTGTTTCCCCTCAGGTAAACTAGATGACTGGTGGGATTTTCTGCTTCTTAGGCAGGTAGCTGAGTTGGTGGGCCATCACTTGCTTCTGTTTCCACAAGGTTGGAGTCATTCGTTCCTACCATCGCAAAGTGTCAGCTCCAACTAACGAAGCATTCTAATATGCTGGAGCAGGCCCTACAGTAGAGTTGGTATGGGTGAGCGATACAAGGGGAGTCCCACCGACATTCCCATCCCCCAAGGCTGAGGCCGAGGCGGATGCTATGCGAGTTAAGATTTTCTTGTGGGGTGTCATCTTCTTCCCATGTTGAGTGCAAGTGCTCTCCACTATGTTGTAAGGATGCTATGTGGATATCTTAATCGTCAATGGATTCCCAATCTCCTACTTACAGCTCGAGTTCTGGAGGTTCTTCCTTTCTTTCTTCTGTAAGCTCCTTAGTGTCAAAAAGGGGTTTGACTCCTTCGAGCGGCTTATCAATATCATCATTCAAATTAGTTAAATAGTTGAATGCTTTAGTCATTCGCTCAATTTTTGCTTCTTGGGATTTAGTGAAGGACACTTCCTTTTGCCTTGGATGTCAGCTTTCTCGATGGTCCCATAGACGAAGTGGTCGTATAAAGACTATTTTGGCGAGGTAGGGAACAAGTCGGCTTATGGGCCATCCAATTGGTAACCTAACCCTATGTGTTTGTGTATTTTCCTTAGGACGACAGGCCCTACATGACCCTGCTTGTTTTTATCGAGTCCGGTGTGGGGGATGTACCCTAGTTGATACATAAGGTCCCACTCTTTGGTTGTGGTTGGGTTGATGTCGTAAAGTTTGGCGAGGTCTGGGCCAACCTCTCTTCTCATTAATTTTTGTTGACGCGTTGGGGGAGAACTAGGAGGGGTAGGGGGAGGGACTTCCACGACGATTGTCTCATCCTAGATTCGGGTCTTTTGGATGTGGCCCGTGTTTAATACAGAATCATGGGCTGTCAGAATACTCGCAGCGTAATCAGCGCCCATCTCCTGGAGGGGTGCATCAGTGTATATACGGATAATGGAATCCTCGTATGGGAATTTGATGCATTGGTGGTATGTTGATGCGACGGCCTTTATTGACTCTAACCATTTTCTTCTAAAGATAAGATTATACGTACTAGCAGAATCAAAAATATGGAAAGTGACGTCTTTCGTTACAGGTATAAGGCGAACCTAGAGTTTGATAGTTCCTTTGATGAAACGACGTGAGCCATCATAAGCTATGAGTGATAGTGTCGAGATCCTGACATCCTGCTCTATGTACTCGAGCGTCTTTAATATTATGATTGGGTAGATATTGAGCCTTGCTCCTGTATCAACCAGCGCATGGGGTATAGAGAATCCTCTAATTATAACCGTAAGGTATATGAGAGCCGCACTTCTGCAGAGGGACTCATTAGGCATGTCTGTGTCCGTGAAAGTGAGTGTCGGAGGTTCTGCCATGACTGAGGCGATTTGATGAAGTTCATCTAATGTTGTGTACTCATCCACTTGTGTGTCTTCAATTGTCCTTATCAACAATCGGTGATGAGCAGGCAATTTTTTGATGAGTTCTAGTATAGATATCTAGGTCGGGATCTTTTGAAGATGCCACAGAAGGTCATATTATTGTCCTGGCTTGAATGTAATTTCTTTGCCTGGTCGATGAGCCTTGAGTGCAAGTGGTTGGAGTGGTTGAGGTGCAGGGATTGGTGGAGGGATAATGTGAGATGGGGGTGGCAAGTTAACTTCTCTTTCTCACACGTTCCCCTCTGGTGGTTGTGTGTTTGTGAAATCCTTATTTCGAGAGAAAGGGGGAGGTGGATAATTGGTTCCTGATTCAAGAATCGGGAAATTTGGTTGTTGACTGAACCAGGTGTGGCTCGACGTTGATGTGTTTGTGAAGTGAGTGAAATTCGAGGTTGGAGCGCGTACTTGCACTATGTCATTCCAAGGTGGGAGATACTGTGTGCAATCTTCTTCTTCTAGAAAAGCAAAGACCAGTGTCTCGCATGGGTCAGGATGTTCTTCTCGCTCACTTTCTTCTATGTTTAGTGAACACTCAGTCTTTATCTCGTTTTCTTGGCTTGGAGTTTTTTAGGTGACACTGTCTACCCATGCGGTAATTTGGGCTACAGTTTGAAGAACATGGTCTCCATACTCGGGCTCAGAATCGGACGAAGGGAGTGGCAATGGTGTTGGTTCAGGATTTGGAGGGGTTGAAGGTTCTGGTGGATGACTATGGAGGAATGGTCTTCTGGCCCTAAAAGAGTGGACTCGTATCTGAGTGAATTTCGGGTAAGGAGGCGGGCTCGGCGGGGTGATGTGAGTGATCAAGGCCGAGGGGTGTAGGGGTGAAGGAAGTCTCACAATGGTAGCAAAAGTGTTGGAGAGTTGGATGCGATGATTAAGGTGGAGGGCCGACAGGAGGATTGACCGGAAAGATCCACGGTAGTGACCTGAGCCGGTGTTGCTTGGTTGTAGTTAGCCATGGGATTATTAATGATCCCTAAATTTTATTGAGGTTGGTTATTATTAGGGTTAGGATTCCTAAGTGCTTCCCAGTCAATTTTGGTTTTGGTCATTCATGTCATAGATTACATCTCGGAGGACCCAGCAGTCTTCTAGGTTGTGTCCCGCATATCGATTGAATGTGCAGTATTTGTTATAGTCTAGGTTTATCAACGATGGCCAGGGTCTTTCCTGTGGGAATCGGAGGAGATTCTAAGTGTTAAGGAGATGGAAGATGTTGGGGATCGTATTGGGCAAAGGGGGATAGTGTTCCCGCCTTAGCTGGTAGGGGCCTCTAGCTGGGTTAAAGTTTTCCGATGGGCGTACGTTATTATAGTTCGGCGCGTGGGCCGATCGATTCTACGTTGTATTTTGGTTCCGATAAGTGTTAGGATATTAATTTCTGTTATGGTATTGGCCCTGATTTTGGTTCTAGCCTTGGTTTTAATTTGCATATCTTTGTTGGTTAGTGCCTTAGTTTTGGTTTGTGTACCGTTGTTGATTTTGATTGTGCCCAAAGTTTCTTGATTGAAAGTTTCCGTTCCTGAAGTTTTATCCTTGGTTGACAACAGTATTGACCTATTCGATTTCTGAGGCTTTCTTATTATTTTTCTACTTTGATTCACTAGAAGAGACTACTTTCGACGTGATTATGGATAGGGCGAGCTCTCCGCCTTTAATGTGTCGCTCTAGTTGGGATGCCCAGGAGTGGAGTGTAATTAAATCGGAGCAATCACCTATGACAAGCGCTCTCTTTAACGGTTCTCTAGTATTGTCGATGATAATGTCAACCTAGTCTTTTTCTTTCATTGAAGTATCGGTCCTGGCAGCAAGCTTCCTCCATCTTGTGACGAAGTCGGTGAATTCTTCATCGGGTCCTTGCTTTACCGCCATCAGATCTCTGAGACTGACTATCTCTTGGATCAAGAACTTGTATTGGTCCAAGAATTGACCGACTAAATTGTCAAATGTTTCTATCTTATAAAGCGGGAGTCTCACAAACCGATCTAAAGCTTCTCCTTCTAATGAGCGTTGGAAATAATGAATAAGAAGTCCTTGATTATCGCGTATGGGTCAACAATCGTTGCAAAAGAGGGCCCAGTGATGGTTTGGATTTCCTGTGTCGTTATATTTGGTAAATTTTGGCGGTTTGAATCTCATCGGTAAGTTAAATTCGACATCCCGACAGAACTTGTCGAATTCGAATGAGTGACCAGGGTGCTCCCTCTTGGCCATGTATTCATCATGCATCTTGGGGAGATCTTCAATCTTGACGATGCTATCTTTTGGAGCAACTCACAAGCAAACCTTGTCTAAAGAATCATCATTGAAGAATGTATGAGCAGGTTGTCTCAATGGTGAGGTGCGGGCTGACACTGTGCTCGAGGGTAGGAGGCGACCTTTCCTATCATTCTTGGTCTTCTGAAAATTATCGTGACCATTAATGGTCTCGTATGCAGCAGCCAATCCTCTAAGTAATTCCTCAGAGTCATCATCTCCTCTTTGTACTCTCTGAATACTGACTCTACAATTTGTTGAGCAATGAGGTTTTGTCCAGTGTTACTATCTCTCCCGTTATGATTATTACCAGTATGTGGGATAGAGAAGGGATTTTCTTATTCGCCAGCCATATTAATCTCAGGTTGTTGTAGGTTGGGATGGTAAAGTGGTTCTTCTTCGTATATAGGGTTGTCATGATATCCCCACAATGGTGGGTCTCCTAAACTCACTCTTCGTATGCCAAACATCTCGAGTCTTTGATGAGGACTCATATATTTGAAGAAATATAAACGACGCAATGGAAATAAAAATAGGAAAGTAAAATAAAAACTATCTAAGAGAAAGAGTTTACAAAAGCATCCCATCGCGATCACCAGTCTGTTGGTGCGCGCTTTTTTTGGGTTCCTCTCGGTTCCCATTGAATCAGTGGCCCAATTCTGTCCAAGTGGACTCTAGCAATGTGGTGTTTGAAATATTAGAAATAAAAAAAGGGGAGGTTCCTAGTTAGTTGCGATCGCCAGCTGCAGATATTTAACGACGCTGCAATACATCAGTGATCACGCTTTAGAGCGGGTGTGGGTTACTTCTTTACTGAATCGTCCGCCTGCGAACGTCAGCAGCTATGACTCCTCCTTATAATTTAGATAGTTCAGTTTTCTTTTCTTTCCCTGTGATTGATATAATACTGATTGGTTTAAATTTCCTAATTCTATTGTGAGTCTAGTTGTGAATTTGTTGTAGTGAATGAATTAATCTTCTAGTGTCTTAATCCTATTAGGAGTCTACTTGGTTTAAGTGTTCTATTCTTATTAGAAGTCTAATTAATTGAGTTTTCTAATCTTATAGAAAGTCTAATTAATTAAGCCTCCTAATCCTACTAGGAGTCTAATTAATTTAAATGCTCTAATCTTATTAGGATTCTAATTAATTCAGTTTCCTAATCCTTCTAGAAGTCTAATTAATATTAGTCTCCTAATCGTACTAGGAATGCAAATATGTTAATTTTAATGAAACTCTAATTAAATCAAGCATGCTAATTATACTGAAATTCTAAGTAAAGCAAGTATACTAGTTCTACTGCAACTCTGATTAAAGTAAATATACTAATTGTATTGAAATTCTAATTTAGCAAGTATACTAATTTGACTGAAATTCTAATTAAAGCAAATATAATAGTCCTACTGAAATTCTAATTGAAATAGAAGACTGATTTTACTAAAACTCTAATTAAAGTAAATATACTAATTTTATTAAAATTCTAACTAAAGCAAATAAACTAATTTTGCTAAAATTCTTATTAAAGCAATGAATTAACTATATTAAAAATCTAATTAAAATAATGGATTAATTATACCAGAAATCTGATTAAAATAAAGGAACTAATTTTACTAATTTTCTAATTAAGTTGAGGAGTTGACTTTACTAAGGATCTAATTAAAGTAATGAATTAACTATACTAAATTTAATTGAGATAAAGGAACTTACTTTTACTAGTTCTAATCAGAGCAATAAATTAATTATACTAGAATACTAGGAAAGGGGTTTTGGGCCCGCTATGCTAAGGAGGATTGGCCTCGTTCCTAAGTACCCTCTGTAAGCTCCCTTGGACAAATAAGGTTAAATTAGATTTTTGGATCATAAGGTAGTATTTTTGGATTTTTAGTGTCGATTTCGGGATTATAATTATGAATTAAATTATGAAACTAGAATTATAGAAAACTATATTAATATTTGGGATTTTTGAAATATTAAACTAAGGAATTAAAACTAGGATTTCAAAATCTAAGGACTGAATTCGGGTCCGAAATCAGAAAATCAAGCCGTATGATTAAAGACTGGTTCTAGAAACTAAGAACTAGAACCAAAGATTAATGATAGGACTGGAGATTAAGATTTTAGAACATAATTAAAGTTTGTGGTCGGTGAATTAGGTCGTCAGATTAAGGACTAGTTCTAGAAATAGAGGACTAGAACCAGATATTAAAATTATGGTCTAAAAAAAAGGGTGCTACGGTCTAAGATTGAAAATTTAATATTAATAATTAATAAAACCTAAATCTAAGAACTAAAAAACTAAGGGTCGAAAACTAAAATTATATTTTTACCTAGGGTCGAGGCTGCAAAGAGGAATCTCGAAAATTCAAAGCATGAATCTCGAAATTATGGCTATCTTTCTCTATGTGTTTGTTCTTGGAATTCTTTGGTCTTGAAATCTCAAAAAAATCCGTTCTCTTCTCTCTCCTTCGTGTTGTTTTGTGGGTCGAATTAAAAAAATCTTTAGAGGTTTTTTTCTAATTAAACGCCTTATTTCGTTTAAGGATAATGTGGCCGATTTCGGTGTAATCGCTCAAGTGGGTCCAGTTCTAACAAAGTTAGAACTAATTGCGTGCTGGGTGTAGGGTGTGCAATCTAATTAAGCATCTCATTTGAAGCGTTTAATCGAGGAAGCTTGGGGGTGGGGTCAAGGACTATAAGACTAGGTCGGCGTAGGCCAATTGCGCGCCGGTGGTAGGGCGCTCAATCCGATCGCGCGTCTCATGGTGGGTGTGTGATCGTGTTTCAAAGCGGTCTGGGAAAGGAAGTCTGATCTAAAAGGGGGACTGATTCCACTTTTGTGATTTTACGTGTAATTGATTTGTGCGTGTGGTTTTAGGCACATAATTCAGGGCTGTCCGGGTTCAGGTCGAGTCTGAAATGCCAGACTATTGTTTCAGTTTTTGTTTCAACTATATATTATTATTTCAGTGTATAGTCTCCCTACGTCAAGATCTGAGCCATAGAGCTATTATTTCAACCTGTGTTCAGCCATGTACTATTGTTTCAGTGCATGGTTCCCATGTTAGGTTTAGGGGGTCTGAAATGTCAAACTATTGTTTCAGTCTGCATTTTCATTATATACTATTATTTCAGTATATAGTCTCCCTACATTAGGACCTGAGCCACAAAGCTATTATTTCAGCATGTGTCCAACCATATACTGTTGTTTCAGCATATGGTCCCAATTAGGGTTATAAGGTCAAAGGTTGACTAAATAAATTTGTATATTCTGAGAGGGCAAAATGGGGGTGTCTACAAATTCCCTCTTTAGCACACTCTTGTGAAGTAAGAACGCATCGAAGAAGTAGACACCCCTCATTCGAGGTGTCTTCTTGTTTCTCTTGGGAAATCACAAATAATGAACTAGAGATGCTGACATAGCATGCATGGCTTTCATATCTATCAGTGCAAGCTAAAATGGAGCATTCGAGGGCTCAGTGATAGCTGTCGAAAGGCGTGTTCCATACCGTGGATGCCCAGGGGCTATCTCGTCTCGTATCATGACCCGCTGTCGTAGATAGTCGATGAGGGAAGTCAATGTATCCTAATCCACAAGTGCAAGGGGCATCCCGTCTCATGGCCCGATCTACTAGGAGTGACAATTAAACAGAAAGGAGAATCATCATATGCTAATCTGTGGGTGCAAGGGGCATCCCACTGCATGTCGCGACCTGTTGCAACGGGCAGCCAAACAGAGGGATATGATGCAGTCGAGGTACCGGGGGGCGTCATACAAATGTGCATAAATAATGCCCAGAGATCAAAAAAAGATCATGTAATGTCAAAAGCTTTTGCAAGTTATGTCAGACTAGGCGCGTCATTGCTCACACCAATGCGTGTCAGGCATTCCTTTTCCAATAGGTATTTGTAAGTTCTTAGATTAAATATACTCATTGCTCAGTTTCCCAAGGGGATTGGCTGGTTTGGGTAAGTGGTGAGTGAGATGAATTTTGGTAGGTACGAGG
This sequence comes from Chloranthus sessilifolius, assembly GCA_021018995.1. Classification (NCBI taxonomy): domain Eukaryota; kingdom Viridiplantae; phylum Streptophyta; class Magnoliopsida; order Chloranthales; family Chloranthaceae; genus Chloranthus; species Chloranthus sessilifolius. The sequence goes on along the minus strand of CM037592.1, from coordinate 34,536,305 downwards.
TCTTTCTGTTTAATATTATCTTGGTTTTTTTTTTGTTGGTTTTGTTGTTATTTTTTTTGGAAGTAAGAGATATTTGGTTTTGGAGTAAAAGATTTTGGTTTCAGAAGTAAGATTTTTTTTTAAAAGTTTTAGGAATTTAACTTAAGATCAATTCGGTGGTAAATCGACGAAAAATGTGGCTTCCGAGACGTCGCTGAGCAGATACACTAGTACGGGATTTGTGGACCCGACAGTTTGTGTGGTTGTCTAGACGACACTTGGCATGTCGGATACTCCGTCTTACCTTCTCGACGAATACTGATGATTGTCTCTTATGGGAGGACTACAGTGATTCACAAGTCTAGAGAGATGGGTTTTAAAAATATTTTGACTTAATCATAGCTAACTATATATATTTTGAGAGAAATATCGAGTAATTGAAAAGTGGGTAATACTTACCTGGGGATGATACTTACCTGAATTGTGAGTAGCTTGTGTAGTCCATGATGGGACTGATGAATTGTCGAGGTGATACTGCGATGAGGCTGGTGGGATTTCTTCTTCTTCTTTTTTTGTCCGCTATGGCAGGGCTTGGTGGTCATTACTGTGTGATGTGATGTCTTGGGAAAGTGATGTTGCGATGAGACTTGGGGATTCTTCCCTTCTTTGGCTGCGTGTTGGACGACTCCTGGTGTGACGTGGGGATTCTGATAGGATGTTCGCACTGAAACTTGGCATTGGTCAGATGCGATGGGAGGAGTCCCAGATCTTCATACATTTTTGTTGCGGCAGTGGTGTCTGGTGGCTATTACGTAGCAAGTGATTCAGGAAGAGGGCTCTTTGCTTTTAGCGATGGGACACGATCGAGCTTTCTCCCTTTTCATCATATGGCGTGGCGGGTGTTGTTTGAGCTTTCCAAGTAGTGATGTTTGCGATGGGATGCCGAGCGGAGTCCCTGTGCTTTTACAATGGGATGTTGGCTGAGCATAGTTAGCAATGGGACTTTTGGAAGGTTTGACTCCATGCGTTGTTTCGTGACGGGGGTTTCGGGGAGGTGTGATTGGTGTCGGGGCTATAATACCAACTGAGGTTGTTGTGTCGCGATGGGGCATGTTTGTGGTGAGAACGGATCGTAGTCAGCTCGTGAGGGGACATATTCGTGAATGTGTGGTAGGGTTATGTCTGAATGTTTCAGGTAGTGATGTTTGTGAGGGGACACTAGTAGGATATTTGCGCGATAGAGGTGTCTCATTTCTTTCTTTGGCAGATCTTGGGTTATACGAGATCACGTTGTGGTTGTGTCATGATTGGCTTCATTTTTATGTTCTCATGAGAGGATGTGTGGTGGCGTGATTGATTTATTGCGATGGGACTAGATATTGAAGTGGTATCATATGTATGCATCTTATCATGATGGGGCGTGTGTGAGCGGCTATCACTTTTTCTTTTTTTCTGAACAGCCTGTGAGGCCACGCGATGGGATAGGAGGATTTTGATCGCGATGGGATAAAAAGATATGAATGTATAGATTTTACCCAAAGTCAGGCATTGCGCGCCTATTTTAGGTCGCTCAATATGATTGCGCGCCTATTTCTGAGTGTGCAATGGCAGGTTCGAAGGGTTGTTTACGCATGTCTGAGTATGCACGTGATTGGATTATGCACTCTAATCATTGCGCGTGATTGAGGCGTCACCAGGTCACTGTGCGGGCGACCTTTTGTATCGCACGGTGTGAGGTGGTCGTTTGATGGGATTGCGCGATTCATAATGAGTGCATGATCGGAGCATCACCGGGTCAGTGTACGGGTGACCTTTCATATTGCACGGCATGAGTATGTCATTTAATAAGTTTGCACGGTATATAATTGGGGTGTGATCGGAGCGTCGCGTCGTCGGCACGGGCGATGTTTTCATCGCGCATTCGGGTCAGAGTGTGTGTTTTGGATTAAGCGCAATGTGCATTGCGCGTGATCGAGTTAGGCACGTGTCTAGGCATGTGATTAAGTCCGTACTCTATATAAGTGAGAGAAACTTCATTTTCTTTTCATTCCTCAGTTTAGTCTTGAGTTTTACCTTTCCTAGATCTTTTGTATTCTAAAATTCATGTTTTAGTGATATCGGATGATCTAACCATCCGATTGGGATGTTGTTCCTTCCTATATTCATAATTTCACATGATTTTCACCCTAAGGTGATGCTCGGGAACGACATTATTCTAGGAATGGGCGGTGTTGGGAATGAGGACGCTAGTTTTTACATCGATCCCTTTTAGGGAGCAGTGAAGGCAGTGTTGAGGAGGCGGCGGCGGAGGAGGTGAAGATGGCGGAAGAGAAGGTGTTACAAATGAAGGGATGTATTACCCAACCAATCCTGCCTGAAGCCTCTGATTGGACACTCCGCTCCTCGCTTTGTGTTGATTTTGGGTTTCCAATTTTAAGTTTTAGGTTGTAAGTTAGGTTCTAGGTTTTCGTTTTTGGTTGTTAGTTCAGGAGGTATGTCTCCGGTGATACTTGTAAAATTTTTAAGTTATAAACAAAGAAGTTTTTTTATTTATTGTGTTTATTTATTTCTTTAAACTTATTTAATGGATTGGTCTATCTGATTTGTTTAATTTGGTTTAGGCTTTAACTTAGGATTTGACTTATCTTAGAGTTTTGGGATTCATTCCAGGTCTATTCTGGGTTTGTCCCGCGATTAATTTGCTCCATTGAGTTTTGTTTAGAGAGTTTACTTAGTTCTGTTGGGTTTATTGGGGGAATTTTTTTTTATTTCATGGTCCCAACAAGTCAAGGTCTTACTTTAGAAAGTTTTCTTTTGTTTGTTTATTTTGTTTTGTTTAAAGTTTAAGGTGTTTTGTTTTGGTCTTAGGTTTGGTTTGAGATGATACTCTTTAGAAATGTGTGAATTTAGGGTTTAATCTGAAGTTTCTAGATGGGTGTTAAGTGTTTGAATCCTATTGGCTTGTTTGTTTTGCTTTGGGTTTGTGTTCCCTTGGAGGGGTAAGTGTTGCGTTATTATTGGTTTATTAGATTGTCATGGATTGTGGTTTTTTCTTTTTTTTAGAGAGAGGGTATGTGTTTGGTTTGGATTTAATTAAATTTGAGGGGTTCAACGGTGTGACACTTGTCATTTTGTAATTTAGGAGGGTATAGTTCATATAAGTGTGAGCCAAAGGCTTTGGATTTTTGTTTTGAATTTTATTTCAAGTTCAGGATTAAAAGTTTTGGGGCATTTTTTGTTGTGATTTAGGGCATTTCTTATTAATGTCTTTTCTTCCTTTTTGTTTTGTATCCCGAGTATTGAACCCGAAGAGTTGTGATTATTGAAGATTATTGGGAATGGACAGGATTGGGAATGCAAGGTGATACTAGGGTTGGTGCTATCAACCCGACTCGAAGTGGTTTCCCGAATAAATCCGGATTCGGGCATTGCCTAAACGTGCGGATTTTGAGTTTCTTGTTTTAAGTTATATATTCAGAGGGTATGCCCTCGATGTGTTTTGTAATTATTTTATCTATTAAGTGATTATGATTTCATTTCCCTTGTGGTAATTTCTATCTAGTAAATTTTGGTTTGGTTTATTTGGTAGCTTATTTAAATGGTTTTGAGTGCGACACTTATTTAATTAATATTGGTTCTATTTGGTTCCTTTATTTCGAATCTGGGATATGTTGGGAGCATTTTAAGTTTAGTTTGGTCTTAGTTGAAGTGTATAAATGATGATGGGGGCATTTTTTTTTAGTTTAGTTTAGGGTGTATATTTTCTAAGTCAAGAGTGTTTTTGGATTGGTCTTAATGTGGGCATAGTTTGGGCTGGTAATTAGGGTCGGAAATTTCTTAATTTTGACCTGAGCTCGCTGTTCTGGGCACATATTTTGTGTTTCTGAGGAATAGCGTGCTTCATGTTAAGCATTGATTTTTGCCACTTTCTACACCTTTAAACGTGGCTTTTGCTAGGACCTAGAGTGTTTAATAATTTCTTTTAGTGTTATTTTGCGGCAAGGAGGTAATTACATCCTTAGTGCAGTTTTCAGTTAAAAGGTGCCATTTAGAGGAGTTTTAGCATCAGGCAACAGCAGGGAATGGAATGGTGATGTGGCCAGTTAACGAGGAAGCAAATTGCAGCAGCTCTATGGGATGAAATGGTTTCAGTCCTATGCACAATAGAGGCACCTTGAGGTTCACTCTCCAATAGCTGCAAGGTACACTTATGAGCAGCAGTTCATTCAATCAAAGGGAAAACCAGCTGTAATACCTAAGGAGTTGAAGAGCTGAAACCAGCCTTGGGACACTCGAGCTGCAGAATTATAAGGCCAAACATGTATATATCTGAGGATCAATTGGCAGCTGCTGCGATGAAGGCAGCCGAGCATTGAATGTGCACTCTAGTAGCAACAGAGAATGCAAGCTGCAATACAAGCATTGCAACTCTTCAAAGTGCAACAGCTTCTGCAACTTGTCGAATCCGACAGCAAAGCAGTTGCACCCATTAGCACAGCAGCCTATCAAATGGATGCCCAATGCACTCAGCTTACCTATCAAGTGATAAAGGCTTCAGCACCACCCTTCTATCCTCTCGACTTGCAAAACAGTGGCTTGAAGTCCTCCCAAACCTGTCGATCTCTTCCATGACTAGCACCTTGCATGCAGCACACTCTATAAACCTGTCGAAGTGCAGTCCCTCCAATTCTCACGATAGCAGCCCTATGCAACCTCTCGACAGCATCAACAGCTCCAATGCACCACATTCAGCCAACCTGTCGAGGACTCCTTTGCTGCCTCCAAGCCTATACACCAAGCTGCACCTTCATCCCTTTAATCCTCTCGAAAAGCAAGCTGTCCAACCTCCCATCCAACCCCTCGGCTTCAGCTGAAGCAGCTTGAAAACTCCCTTGAACCTGTCGAGGAGTCCCTTGCATGCAAGCCTCACTCCAAAGCTGTCGACATGCAAAGCTTTAGCTGCAAATAAGACCATAAGACCTGTTGACCACTTAAATATATAAACCTGTTGAAATGCCCAAGCTGCAGCCTTCTTCTAACCCGTCGATGTGCATTCAAGATTCTATCCAACCGGTCAATTAGAACTCCAAAGCTTCCGATCCTGTCGACCATTGAAGGAGGTGCCCAACCTCTCAAGTTGCACCAGCTATTTCTCCAAGTTGTCAACAGCTTTAGCTCCATTTGTAGCTACAACAAATATCCCCTTTAAGCCTCTCGAGCAGATGCCTTCATCCCATGCACAATCCTCTCGGGTAGCAAGTGCACCATCCTCTCAACACCTCAACATGCATCCAAGTTCTAAACCTGTCGAGAACTCCAAGCTGCACACAACCCATCCTATCAACTGCAGCAACCTTATACCCTCTCAACTTGAAGACAGCTCCCCATGCAACCAAACCTATCGACAGCTTTGTGAATGCAACTCTTGACCTCTCGACCAGCACGTACAATCTATCTCCAACTGTCTCGAGCAGTTTAGATGCCATGAAAACATGTTAGACAACATAACAGCAACTGCACTTCATCTTCTCCAGAGCGGCAGATTTGAATAGAGCTGCATCAGCCCATGGTTCCTCAAGCTAACCCAACTCAGGTCCCACCAAATCGAAAGTGCGGAGGCTATTTTTGTAAAGGCTGCAGCTGGAGTATACTTTTCAGGAAACATATTGTTGGACAGCAGGGGTATTTTGGGATAGCTAGCGTAATTACTCTGGGGGCATTTTCAGCAGATTGGTATAATTATTTAAGGAGTGCAGCTGTAAATATTAAGGGACAACAAGGATAGTTTTGGAAACTTCAAAATTGAGGTAGCTACACATGGGCAAGATTAACTGATTGAATGAAGGTTTCAGCATAAAATATATTTGGATAAACAAGGGCAGTCTTGGGAACTTCAATGCACAAAGAATTCTGCACATGGGCGTGAACTGATTTTTGGCGGGGATACAAGTTAGTTTCAGCTGGGCACAACAAAACCAAATCCATATCTGCTCTCTGATTGGTTGGAATGCTTAAACAGTGATTAAGCATCAAATCCCCTCCTCTGATTGGCCGAAACCTCAAGCACACGGATCACTGCATTTGTATAAATAGAACCCCTTGCTGCTGTAATTTCTCAGCAAGGAAACCAAGGAATAACCTGAAGCCTCCTTAACTCATTTAGGGTTTAGTTTAGTTTAGTTTTATTTTTCTATTTTCTCTTTTCCCCCTTCTTTCCCTAATCCAGCATGTTGGATTAGATCTAAATAAGCAGCCCGAATCTATTTTGTAATTGTATTTTGAAAGCTTCAAAGAATTTGGGAATAGATCGATATTGCACAGATTGCAGATCCAAGCTTAATATGTTGTAAGATTACAGTGATTATGGTTCTTAAAGGTGATTCTAATCTATATTTTACTTTTTCGTATTTGTTTTCCCTAGGTTGGATATTCCTGTAGATGTTAGCCTACGAGGGCCTCGTATCCTGGCATCTACAGCATCTGCAATGGTTTTCCTGTTCTAATCAAGATCTTTAAAGCAGAACAATCTCTAAGATGGTCTGTGACCATTAAAGTGGACAGATCATAGCCTTAGGTTGCTTCAATTCTCTGATTGAGATTGGATCCTTATACCTCACCTCTGCCAGGATAACTTGGGAAGCTGGGAGCCAGAAAAGAGGATTGTGGCAAATCAGATCTATACAATGCCTTTGATTCTATCAAATTGAAACCTTTGATTTGGAGGAAATCCCTAGGATGGTCTGTGACCATTAAAGTGGACAGATCATAGACTTAAGATCAATACAAACCTCTGGTCTTAATTGGATCCTTCTACCTTAAACCTTTGATTTAGAGGAAATCCCTAGGGTGGTCTGTGACTATTAAAGTGGACATATCATATCCTTAAGATCAGTCCAAGCCTCTGGTTTATAGTCGATTCTTGATTTACAATGAGAACCAGGTCCTGGCTGCCTATTTCTTACCATTTGATCTTTATTTTTCCATCCATCTTCCTCCATCTTTTAGTTTAGTTTTGTAGAATTAGATCTAGTGACACCCGAAAAGCTCTCTTTCTTCTTAGAACTACCAGATCTGTAGCCATATCTGGAGGTCTACTATACACCTTCTAGGTTTAAATCACTACTTCATGTGGGACAAACTCTTACTTATTAAAACTTGCTACAAAGGACGCTATATCTTGCAGGTCTAGGAGATTTTAGTTGTGTTGAATTCATCCTTTTATTTTACTTTATTTTTATTTTGTTTGTATCATTACACAATAAATCAGCACACTAGAATTTCCACAACACTTCATCCGGACACAAACAAATTGTGCGCCGGAATGGGAGCGCGCGTTTCAGAGAGTTGGAAGGTCATTAAGCGTCAGTGTCTGGTCGTTTAATCGAGTTAAATGCACTGTATGAGGCGCAAGATTAGGGCAGTGGCCGGTCACTGTACAAGTGACCGTTGGGATTTACGCGCCGCTATGTGGGCGCACAAGGTGATTACGCGTCTGGTAGGGTGCGCGCAACCAGATGGTCGGGTTAGTTTGAGCAGCCGACAATTTGTTTACGCGCTCAAGACTGGTTGTTTGATCCGAATTAAGTGCGTGGACCATGGTACGTGATTCGATCAAGCGCGTCGGTTGACACAAGCGATTTGGGTATGTTCTATATATAGTTCAAAGGCTTTCATTTTCACGCTATCCATTTTTTCCTTTGATTCTCTAGTTTCCTTGTTTCCTCGTGCTCTAGTTTTTATATTTTGATGATATCTCGCGATCTAGTCGTTCGTTTCAGGCACCGTTTCTTTCATTCTCTTCAGTTTTTTGAGCTCTTTCTTCTAGGATGGACGGTGAGGGTGGAGGTAGACATGATCTTACTATTTCTCTGTTAGAGAGGATCATGATGGGGGAGATAAGTGAGGCGTCTGAGGCTCGAACCGATGTTATTGTCGGGGAAGTGGATGTCGGGGAGGTGGATGTCGGGGAGGTGGCTAGAGAGGAGGTACCGGAGGTTGACCAGATGGAGGTCAGGGAGGAGGTACTTGAGATTGAGCAGGGTGTAGTTGAGGATGAGGGCGAGAGGGTTGAGGGTGAGAGAGCTGAGGATGAGAGAGCCAAGGATGAGAGAGCTGAGGAGCATCTGGATGAGGCTGAGGAGCACCGGGGTGAGGAGCGTCAGGCTCGCAGACACTTCCCGCTGAAGGATTTCTTCACTCGAGGTCGGGTAGGTACCCGTGAGCAAGAGTTCTTTCGATTTTTTTAAGCATTTAGGTTATGACATAGACTTATTAGGATCTGGAAACCCTTTTAATTTATGTCGAACCTGCATTGATTATTGATTATGTACTCACCCATGCATCATGGCTGCATCTAGAGATAGGTCACATTTTTGTTTTACTGTTCTTCTCATGTTTTACGTGTTCGTTATGAATTGTTATTGTGTGCTTTAATATGCCTTATTTGCTTTTAGCTTTAGGCCTTTCTTCATAGGTATGTGTGTTAGTCTTATTTTATTTTACTTTTGTTTCATTCGATAGGAGCCTCTGCAGCTGGCTATCAGCTCGGCATGGACCGAGTCTCATACTTGGTATCGTGCTTTGCCAGAGTTTCAGCAAGCTCGGTTGGTGTCTTTTGGCTTCGGGCCAATCCTGGAGTTGGAGCCCTTTCAAGTCGATCGTGGTATGATTGTGGCGATCTTGGAAAGGTGGAGGGAGGAGCATCAAGCGCTTCTCTTTCTAGTTGGTATGTTATTGTCGAATCTAGAGGACTGGGTTCACATTACTGGTCTTCATTTTAAGGGTTTGCCGATCACGGGGCAGATGGTAGGAGCATATTTGGAGGTGTGTGAGGAGATTTTTGGTGTACCGTATAGATCGAGTGGATCGGGGCCAGGTGTAGTTCGGGTCACTTGGTTCTTCGATATGTTCGCTAGTGACTTCGTCCCTCTGAATTGTCATTCAGAGGTGAGGGCATCTTACAAGGCACATTGTGTGGTGGTGGCAGGTCGGGAGCCCGTGGTTGAGCTGGAATTGGTTGCGGATAGGGTGCTTCGAGCGTTCTTGGTGCACTTCCTTGGTGTAGTACTCTTTTCTTCTTCGACTCGAGGATGCATCACCGGGTTGTTTTTTATGATTCTCAGGGACTTGGATAGGGTCCCTACCTACGCATGGGGTGATGTCGCATTAGCACATCTCTATGAGAAACTTGATCCTCGGGGACGGGGCATCGCGACAATCAAAAGTTTCCTTCCCTTCCTTCAGGTGAGTTTTAGTTAATCAGTGTCATGGTGTCTTCAATTTTATTGTTCTTCTGGCCGTAGCTTCTATTCATCATTTCTTTGTATTTTATTTTTTTTAGTTTTGGGCGTACGATCATTTTTCTTTTCTTCATCTAGGGGTTCCGTTGGAGGTGAGGTTCACATTTTCGCGGATGCACGTGTGGAGGGCAGCATTGAGGGGTCATCGCTGGTCTTCTGATCTTCAAACTACACGGGGTCTTTTTGAGGACATGCATGCGGGGCCGGTATATATCATTGTGTTCTCATTTTGTTTTGTTTTGTTTTGGGCTCTTAGGATCTAAGGTTTCATTGACAGGTTGGCTTGCTTGTTTGGTTGTAGGTGATCTGGAGGCCCTACGAGGATGAGGAGGATGCTACTGTGCTAGTGATTCAGTCTAGTCAGCCCTTCTTTGACGTGGACATATGGGTCCATTATTTTGAGAAGGTGGAGAGGATCCACCTATCTCGAGTGGTACGGTAGCTGAGACTTGCTCAGGGAGTCCCTCCAAAGATTCGCTACAGGGTGGAAAAGAGGATGACCGACCCCCCTGGACGAAACTTCGCGGAGCGGATGGCACTTCATATGGAAAATTTTAGAGCTGGGGGACTAAGGTCACGAGGGCGCGTGACGAGGTGAACGTCTGGGAGTATGGGAGATGGTTTAGTGCTCTGGGTGGTGGGCGCCTCTTCACACATCCCTTCCATGGGAGCGATTCTTTCGTGGTCGACGGGCCTGAGTCGACGTCAGCATTGAGGGAGAGACTGGCCTCATTGGATCAAGGCCATCTCACAACGAGTGTTTAGAGCACATTAGATGCCCTTCACTGGGTGATGGAGTAGATGGGGTGCGCTCCTTGACCTGATGAGGAGATGTTGCGCTCCCTAGCCACCTCGGTTGCTCAGGCTAGGGGAGCAGAGGATGAGTTGGGGGCTCTGCTAGCTGAGACTCGATGGCTCCTGGTGAGTTGGTGTGTTGATTTAATTGCTTATGTATCATGTTGACTTAGTCTTCCAGTCGTTCTAATGTAGTTATTGTGTCTCATTTTATTTTGGTCAGTCTGAGAGGGAGGTCGAGGTCGCCGGTCATGTGGCGATGATCGGGTTGCTACGCACTCAGCAGCAGTCCGGCTGAGAGGTGGAGGCCAGCCTACAATCTAAGATTAATCGATTGGTATGTGTATATATGAACATGATTTTGTTAATTGTTAGCGTGGTGAGCTTGCCAACTGATGTGTTTATTGTTCTTCGTAGAGAGCTGAGCTTGCTGCTGGAGGTCCCACTCTGGCATTTGATCTATCTTCAGTTGCCTCTTCTAGTCGGGAGGATCCAGCGATGGCTCAGCTTCGGGCTAAGCTGGAGCACTGGGTAAGTTTCCTCAATCCTTCGACTCGTTTGTATAATTGTAGTAGTTCATTGGGTGTTATTGTTTCGCTTTCTGAATAGTTTACTAACATTGTGTTTGTCTTTTAGCATCGGATTGCCGAGGACTTCCAGACGGGGGAGGCGACTGCTGCCTCTCCATGACCCAAGAGTCAGGTATAGTTTCAGGTTTTGCGTAATTCTGTTTAGATTAACTCTTTTTTTTTTTACACGTCTTGTGTTGTTTGTTTGGTTTTATGGGTAGGCTGTTCTGAACTCTGCTCCCGAGGCTCCCCCTCAGGGGTCTGCTCCTATCCCTTCCCAGGTATGTTTTAATTGTTGTGTTTATATTTCATTCATCATCGTAATGTTTTCTGATATTTCTATTTTGCATTTGTAGTATCCGCCTACGTTTGTTGTTCCTTCCCTGACGCCTGCTGATCCAGTGACCTTTGCGACAGTTGAGTGACTTCTGGGGGAGAGGGCAGATCTGGTATGATTCTTTCCTTTTCAAAGTTTCTATGTTCATATATATATATATTGGTTTTCTTTGACTTAGTGTGGTAACGCAGGTACGTGAGCTTGAGGAGGCACGTCTGGAGGTGACGCGAGCACGTGCCACTCCTGAGGCGAGACGGATCCTTGGAGATGCTCTGAGTCACGATGACCTATTTGTTGAGATGATGGACGCACAGAAGACTCAAATTAAGGCATTGGAGGAGGCGCGTCGGACGACCCGGGCAAAGATGCAGGCGTCCCTAGATGGGCTGCAATATCGTCTGATGAGGAGTGTGCAGGTTGGCTGGTCAGCTTGATAGATTAGAGTCAAGGGCTACGGGCTCCTCAGCTGGGGCAGTCTCATCACACGTCACACGATTGTGTCAGGGGTGATGCTCATGAGGATTCTGTCGTTCGTGAGGTTCTCGCAAGGTTTCCTCCTTGTTCTCGATCGAGGCGATCTGTTAGTCAGACGAGTGAGTGGGATTCTGTAGCAAGGATGCGCAGTCTAGATGTTCCACCGACTCTGAGTGCCAGGATTGTATTTTCAGAGGACCAGTCTATGGACCTTCAAGCTTATGATACTGGGGATAGCAGTGATCAGCCATCACAGCGGCAGTGTAGGGAGTACGGGTGTGTGTGTGTGTACCTTTTTATCCATTGAGTGTGCATTGTATATACAGTGGGGATGCCCCCGGTGACAAGTGTAAAAAAAGAAAAGAAATTTTTGATATATATATGTATGGAGATTTTTGGTTTAGATGTACCTGATCGACTCCTTTTCTTTTGATTACCTCTTGTATTTGTCTTTCGCTTTTTAGTTTCTTTAATGCCGTCAACCGTCATCGGGACTTGGATGCTTCCTGAGTTGGTCTGGTGATGGTTGAAGGTTGCTTGGTATCTGCACATGTAAAGATAACGCTATCAATAATTTTTATTCTCCCCCTTGCTAGTTGTCAAGGGGGGCTAGTATCTCAGACCGAGGTCTGGTAGTAAAAGATGGATATGTGGTCTCTCTTTTTTCCTCTTTTTTTCTTCTTCTTTTTTTTTTCTTTTTTTAAAATAGAAATAATGCAATAGGGAAAGCAAGTAGCTAAGATAGAAATAATAAAAACAATAAATAATAATAATAATTTCCCCAGTGTAAGAGTGTGGTAGGATTGGCAGTATAGTATCTTCAATAGCTTTCTCCGAATGGTAGCTTCGTTATTTCTCATCTTCTTCGCGGATGAGTCGGCGCTTCTAAGGTGATTCTCGTTCTGACCAAAAAATGCCTCAGTGTCTAGATGCAATGAATTTTTTCTGGATTTTAAATGAGCACTTTGGGTCTATAAGAAGTCATGGGTACTTAGTGAGTTAGTTTTGAAGAAAAGCTTATTAGTACAGTCATCGAACTTGAGGGAAGTCATTTTGATTAGGTCAGTTGTGTACAGGGGTCTACCTTTGAGTGGGGGACATCCTATCTCGTGGTTATTAGGGAGAAGTATGATTGGTATGGTAAGTGATCGTATCAGTCATCATTAATCAGTTTTTGGCTTCATTCTTAGGAGTATCCTGTGAGGCTTCCGATTCATTATCCGAAAAGGAAAAAAAGTAGAAGAGGGGTGAGGCTCAGTGATGTGGGGAATACTTTGTAACTAACGCTTTGCAAAAGGGATGAGTAATAATCTTTTTCTCAAAGGGATACGGGGTGCCATGATTGAGCTCTTCGTCATGTTTCGGTAACATCAAGATCTCATATTCTAAGGTTAGAAGGAGTTTATCCTCCTCCCACCACCTTACGATAATATCTAGTAGTATGGGGACATCAGGGATGCCCTCGCGGCTTGCTTATATATTTCTAGTAAAGTTATCAGAGATGTCCTCACGGTCTGCTTATGCTTCCCTTAGCGCATTGACTTGGTCATTCGTCGTAATGCTCTTAGTTGATTTTATATATATATATTGTTGAAAGCATCCTGCTAGCGCAAGAATAGTGAGTTTTGATTGAACCTAGCATTTTTATTTTATTTTTCTCTGACGTCTCCTCCAATGGTGGGGGAGGGGGAAATAAGGATCGGATGTTATTTATGTTTTTGAAAGTGGTTAGGTAGGTCACTAGTCCTTCAATCAATTCATCCGAATAAGAAAGTGGGCAATAAATTGAAGGTTTTAAGGATATTCTGAGAATTGATAATATGCGACCAACGAATGGGTCGTGACAACGACGGGGGTGATAAGTATAAATATTTAACCACGAGATGTGATGATCATAAGGCTAAGGATAGTATTTTCTAAGGTACATGGCATTCCAAAGGCTAGAGAATTCTTCCCCATCTTGGTTTGCCGATTTGTATGCATCTGTAGGGTATGCGGTTGTTATAACGTAAGGGCCTTCCCAGTTCGATTTCAGTTTTCCTTTTGGATGGGCGTGCTTAGAAGGCATGATTTTCTTTAAGACTAATTCTCTAATATTAAAGGTTCATTCGAGGACTTTCTTATCGTAAGCCCTGACCACTCTCCTCTGATATACCTGAGCGTGATCAGCTGCCCTTAGATGTGTTTCATCGAGTTGCTCTAATTACTCGAGTAGGGCAATTCTCCTCTCATCTAAGGATAGCTCATCATCGAGTTGAATTCGTAAGGATGGTACTTGTATCTTATATGGTAGGACTACCTCCATTCCATAGGTAAGGAGGTAGGGAGTTTGGCCGGTGGTCATACGAATAGAGGTCCTATAGACCCAGAGTGCTTCTGGTAGTCATTCGGGCCAGTTGGCTCCATTGCTCATTTCTATTGTACATTTCATAATTCGAATCAGTGTTTTGTTTGTAGCTTCTGCTTGTCCATTGCCCTGAGGGTAGAACGGTGATGACTGGTATAGATCGATGTCAAACTTCTTGCATAACTTCTTCATCTTCTCTGCGATGAACTGCAGACCATTGTTGGTAATAAACATTCTGGGTACTCCAAACCTGGTGATGATATTTCAAACAATAAATCTTACGAGTGTCGAAGCAGTGATTTTAATGTAGGATTCAGCCTCTGCCCATTTATTGTAGTATTCGGTTGCCATAAGTATGAACGCGTGCTTGAGAGTGTTCCCGACTGTATCTATGAAAGGTCCGATGACATCGAAAGCCCACATCAAAAACTACCACAGTAAGGTCATAGTGTTCAATACAACTAATGGAGATTTGATGAGTGCAGCATATTCTTGGCAATGTTTGCAGAATTAGACGTAGAGGTGGCAGTCTCTTATCATTGTCGGCCAGAAGGAGCCTTGTCGTGTGATTTAATCGATGAGTCTCTGCCTACCGGTGTGGGCGTCGCAAGCACTGGTGTGTGCTTGCTTCTCAGATGATGTATTATCCTTCGGCGGTTGTGACGTATCGTAGCAGTACTCCTTTGGTGAAAGCTTCTTTGTATAATATTTCACCGAGTATGCAGAATCATGTGCATCGGTTCCTTATAGTCTTTCGTTCAATCTTCATGGCATATGGAGGGGCGTGTTGATGCTTCAAGAAGTTTAGATGCTGAAATACCATGGTTGTCCATCGTCGATTTATAATTTTTCAAACTTGAATATAACAACTTCGGTTTCTAACTTGACGTGCTTTTTCGAAGCGCTTGCTTCATTTGGTCCTGTACTGGTGGGGAGAATCGGTAATTCTCTGTTGACGGTCCATGTTATCTCGTGGGCGGGTACTATCAATTTTTTGATGAAGAAGGTCTTGGTACTTTGTCCGATGGGTATTTAGATGACTGAGGCTAACGTGGCAAGGGAGTCTGTGATAGTATTGACTGGCTAAGGAGGTACTTCTTGATATTGTCGAAGGCTTGCTGACATTGGACATCCCATTTGTACTCAGTTCCTCCTTTAACTAGTCTATAGAAAGGATTGCAACTGTCTGAATGCTGGGAGATAAATCTCCTGATGAATTGCAATATTCCTATCAGGCCTCATAATTCTTTAATATTGCTGAAAGGTGGCATCCCAAGGATAGCTCTGACTTTAGCAGGGTCGACTTCGATCCTACGCTTGTATACTAAGAAACCGAGTAATTTTCTGGAGGTAACTCTGAAGACACATTTCTTTGGGTTTATTTTTAACTGATATTTCTTAGCTCTTTATAGCACCACTCGGAGTGCTTCAACATGTCCTGCCCTTGTTTGGGACTTCACTAATATGTCCTCGATGTAGACGTCTATACATTTATGCATCATGTCATAAAAAATAGCCATCATAGCACATTGATATGTGGCTCATGCATTTTTTAGCCCAAAAGGCATGACGACGTAACAATAAGTTTCTCATGGTATGGTGAAAGAAGTCTTCTCTTGGTCAGACTCAGCTAATTTAATCTGATTATAACCAGATAAACCGTCCATAAAGAATAGCATCTCATGTCCAGTGGTGTTGTCGACTAGAGTGTCAATGTGCGAAAGTGGGAAGTCATCCTTTGGGCATGTCTGGTTGAGATTTCGAAAGTCAATGCAAGCCCATACTCTTCCATCTTTCTTAGCAACAGGTGCTATGTTGGCGACCCATTTGGGGTAGAGAACGACTCGAATGAATTTGACTTTATGTAACTTGTCAACTTCCTCTTTAACTTGAAGGATTGTTTGTGGGTGCATCCTACAGAGTTTCTGCCTAACAGGCTTTGCATCGGGTTCTAAGACAAGGGATGTTCTACTAAACTTGGGTTTAAACCAGGCATATCTTTATAGGACCACGCGAAGGAGTTAAGGTATTCTTGTAGGACTTATACGATTTGTTGATGCTCCTTGGAGTTGAGCATCGCGCTAATTAGTAACCTCTTGGGTTTCTCTTCAGTATCAAAGTTGATTTCTTCTATAGATTCCGCGACAGCTTGGGCTTGCTCATCAAAACACTTAATGACCCGTTGAAAGTCCTGCGCCTCCTCAGTGATCGGTGTTTCCTCTTCATCTTCAGTAAGGTCATATACTATAAAATTTCTACACTGGGGATTCAATTTTACAAAAGGTAATCCTTCATTGGTATAATTTATGACTGAGAGATCTTTGATAAGGTGAAGGTCAAGGCTACTGATCCTTTTCTCAAAGTCGCGGAGTATTTTGTATGGTATAATCACTAGCTTGTTGTTTAGCCCGGACGCCCTACATCCTCGTCCGGGAGACTGGATAGTAGTCTTTAGAGAAAAGTCTCCTTGTTGGTCCCAAACTTGATTCGGGACAATGGGTTCCCTTTCTTTTCTAAGGGTTTTCTGATTTTTTTGGATTTTATATTTCTGAATTTTTAGGATTTTATGCCTTTTCTATTTTTTTTATTTTTGATAGTAGATATGGTACAGGGTTGATCACCTCAAAAGGCGTCAGGAGATTTTCTTCCTCTGACTGAGGGAGCGAGACGGATGTTGGGGCCGTTCGGGCGACTCTTTGAGAAATGTGGATTTGTTTTGGAATTGGCATTTTTTTTAAGTCCTCATCTGATGAGATCTTTTGAATAAGCGACGCCGATGATAGCGGTATTGATGTTTGAATTTCCTCTATCATATTGATTGCCTCATCTTCGAAGAAGCTCTGGAGATCGTAATCGATCAAACTATTCTCCTCTGAGGTATAATATGGTTGTTCTTCCTGTCGAGAGTGACCTCCTAACGGGTCCTCAGGGGTGGTGAGCTCTTCCCTTGAACTTCATAGTATGTTAGGATAAGTACGCATGCTCGATAGCGAGGCTGATAATGGTGAGAAATGCAGGGAGATCCCCAAGGGCATTCTCGTCCTTCTAAGTTAAGTCGAGGCTGATATCAAACTCATCTTCTTGATCTGACAGTGGTTGAAGTAGTAGGTTAGCTTGCTCTGCTAACTCAAGTGCAGGGAGGTCTATCCAGTAGTCCTCGTCGTCACTCGGAGGACGTTGCCATTCTTCCTCGAGAGATTTCCAAAATATTTAGAGTTACAGCGCCTTTGGGGATGGAGGAGTGTTTAGTTCAAGTTCCTCTTCTAACTCTATGAGGGTGATGTGGGCGTTTCCCCCCGAGTCGACTCTCTTGCAAGGCAGCTATGTGGAAATCTTCGTCATCAATGGATTCCCAATCTCCTACTTACGGCTCGAGTTTTGGAGATTCTTCCTTTCTTTCTTCTGTAAACACCTTAGTGTCAAACGAGGGTTGACTCCTTCGAGCGGCTTATCAATATCATCGTTTAGATTAGTTAAATCGTTGAATGCTTTAGCCATTCTCTCGATTTCCGCTTCTTAGGATTTAGTGAAGGACACTTTCTTCTACCTTGGTATGTCAGCTTTCTCGGTGGTCCCGTAGATGAAGTGGTCGTATAGAGACCATTTTGGCGAGGTAGGGAACAAGTCTGCTTGTGGGCCATCCAATTGGTAACCTAACCCTATGTGTTTGCGTATTTCTTTGGGACGACAGCCCCTACACGACCTTGCTTGTTTTTACCAAGTCTGGTGTGGGGGATGTACCCAAGTTGATACATAAGGTCCCATCCTTTGGTTGCAGTTGAGTTGATGTCATAAATATTGGTGCGCGCTTTTTCTGGGTTCCTCTCGGTCCCCGTTGAATCAGTGGCTCCAATTCTGTCCAAGTGGACTCTAGTGATGCGGCGTTTGGAAAGTTAGAAATGAAGGAGTTTTCTAAGAAGGTTCCTAGTTTATTACAATCGCCAGCTACAGATATTTATCGACGCTGCAGCATGTCAATGATCACGCTTGAGAGCGGGTATGGGTTACTTCTATACTGAATCGTCCGCCTGCGAACGTCAGCAGCTATGTCTTTTTCTAATAATTTAGATAGTTTAATTTTCCTTTTATTTCCCGTTATTATTATAGCTCTGGTCAATTTAGACTTCCCTGATTCTATTGTGAGTTTGGTTATATGGAAATCTATTGTAGCTTATTTAATTTAATATTCTAGTTCTATCAGGAGTCTGATTAATTTTTACTATTCCTATCCTTATTGAAAGTCTAATTAGTTAAGTGTCCTATTCTCATTAGAAGTCTAATTAATTTTAGTTTTCTAATTGTACTAGGAGTGCACCTGTAGTAGTTCTAGTGAAACTCTAATTAAATCGAGCATGCTAATTGTACTAAAATTCTAAGCAGAGCAAGTATACTAGTTGTATTGAAATTCTAATTAAATCAAGTATAACAGTCTTACTAGAATTCTAACTGAAATAGAGAACTAATTCTGTTAAAACTCTTATTTAAAGCAAATGAACTAATTTTATTAAAATCTAATTAAAACCAAATAAGCTGATTTTATTAAAAATCCAATTGAAATAAATAAACTAATTTTATTAAAATTCTAATTAAAGCAATGAATTAACTATACTAAAAATCTAATCAAAGCAACGAATTAATCATATTAAATTTTAATTAAAGCAAGATATTAACCGATTAAATTCTGATTTAAAGAAGTTAATCAATCCTACTAAAACCTAATTAACTTAATTAATTAATTATGCTGAAATAAAATAAATCTACTAAGTAATTATATCCAAAACGCTAAAAAAAGTAATTAATTAATTCTGAAATTCTTAAAAAAAAGGGGGTTTGGGCCCTCTATGCTAAGGAGGATTGGCCTCATTCTCGAGTACCCTCCGTAAGCTCCCTTGGGCAAATCGGATGGCTGAGATTAAAGATAAATTGATTTTAGACTATAAAATATAGTATTTTAGATTTTTCAGAGTCGATTTTGGAATAATAATTATGAATTAAATTGAGGAACTAAAATTATAGAAACTAAAATTAATATTTAGGATTTTTAGAAGTATTAAATCAAGGAATTAAAATTAAAATTAAATTTTTACGACTGAATTCGGATCCGAAATCAGAAAATCAGACCATACGATTAAGGACTGCTTCTAGAATCCAAGGATTAGAATAAGAAATTAATGATAGGACTGTAGATTAAGATTTTATAACAGAATTAAGTTTTAAAAATCGATGAATTAGACCGTCGAATTAAGGATTGTTCTGAATTCGAAGAATTAGTACCAGATATATAAAAATTCAGTCTAAAAAGGGTGCTACGATCTCGGACTGAAAATTAAAACCTATAGAATTCCTAAATCTAGAGATTAGAAGTTGTGGTTGTCAATGAAAAATCAAATTCTTACCTAGGGTCGGGGCTGCGGAGAGAAATCTCGAAGATTCGGCGCTTGAATTTTGAATCCATGATTAGGTTGTTCTATGTGTTCATTCTCCGAGTTCTCTGGTCTCGAAATCCCCAAAAAAAATCCGTTCTCTCTCTCAAAAAAATTGCCAGCCCCCGTGTTGTTTTAGGAAAAAATATTTTATAGGTTTTTCTTCGATTACGCGCCCTTATCCAAGCGTTTAATCGAATTGCACACCGGTTTATCAGCGCTTAATCGCTTTGAGTCGGTCACCGACTCAGTGAGCGACCGGCTAACTTACTCAACGAGTTTTCTAGTCCTAATAGCGTTAGAACTAATTACGCGCCCATTTGGGGTGCGTAATCCAATTGAGCGCCACTCTCGAAGTGTTTAATTGAGGAAACTTAGGGGTCAAGGACTATGAGGCTCGATCGGGCGTAGGCTAATTGGGCACTGGTGATCGAGCTTGCAATCCAATCGCGCGTCTGGTGTCAGGCGTGTGATTGAGTCTCGAGTTAGTCTGGGAAAGAAATTTTGGTCTAAAAGGGGGACTGATTACACGTTTGTGGTCTGGTGTGCAATCGAATTGAATGCTTGGTTTTAGGCGCTTAATTTGGGGTTGTCCGGGTCTGGTCTCTAGTCTAGAATGCTAAACTATTATTTCAGTTTGCATTCCGACTATATACTATTGTTTCAGTATATAGTCTCCCTACGTCGAGATCTGAGCCACAGAACTATTATTTCAGCCTGTGTCCAGCCATGTACTATTATTTCAATGCATGGTCCTACATTAGGGTTATAAGATCAAAGGTTGACCGAACAAATTTGTATATTCCGAGAGGGAAAAATGGGAGTGTCTACAGATGCCCCTCTTCGGCGTGCTCTTGCGAAGTAAGAATGCGTCGAAGAAGTAAAGACCCCTCATTCTAGGTGTCTTCTTGTTTCTCTTGGGAAATCACAAATGTGAATTGGTGGTGCTGACATGACATGCTTTGCTTTCTTATCTATCAGCGCAAGCTAAAATAGAGCATTTGAAGGGTAAATGGTAGCTGTCGAAGGGCACATTCCGGGTCTGTGAGTGCATGGCGCATCTCACCGCACGGCGCGGGCTAACAGAGGGATTTTATGCAATTGAGGTACCGAGGCGTCAATCAAATATCCAAACCAAGGTCCAGGGACCGATAATAATAAAATAAAGTATCATGTAATATCGAAGGCTTTTACAAGTCATGTCAGACCGGGCACGTTATTGCTCACACCAATGTGTGTCAGGCGTTCCTTTTCCAATAGGCATTTGTAAATTCTTAAATTAAATATACTCAATGTTCAGTTTCTTGGGGGAATGGCCGGTTTGGGCTGGTAATTGAGGAGGGGGTCTTGTGAGGTATGCTCAATTGAATTCTACGCAGTGGTGCATACGCTTGATTCATCTGGAGACAGCCTCTAAGTTGGGAATTCTAGTCCTAATGTGTCTGAACAAATGATTACGGGTATGCGCTTGATCCAATTACATGCGATGAGAATATGCGCTTGATTGCAGTTAGGGTCACTAAGTTGGGAATTCTAGTCCTAATGTGTCAAAACAAATGATTCTGCACAGTGGAGTGTGCGCTCAATCCAATTCTGCGTAGTGGGATATGCGCTTGATTGCGAGTTCAGGAGTCTTAGGAGTTAAAGGTCAGGTTTAAGTGTAATTTGTTGTGCGCGGGTGATGGGGCGCCTAATCAATTTTTTTTGGTATTTAAAGAAATGTGAGTTGGGTCTATTTATCTTATAGCTTTGTTCTTCTTTTCTTCTTTCTTTTTTTTATTTTTTTTTTGTTTTGTTTTTTTTTTGTAAGAGAATTTTAAAATTTTAGGAGTTTTAAAATTTTGAAATTTTAGGGATTTTAACTTAAGATCAATTCGATGGTAAAATGGTGAAAAATGTGGCTTCTGAGACGTCACTGAGCAGATCCACCGGTACGAGATTTGTGGACCCGGTCGCTATTGTGGTTGTTAAGACGACACTTGGCATGTCGGATACTCTGTCTAACCTTCTCGATGAATACTAATAATTATCTCTTACAGGAGGACTACAGTGATTCGCGAGTCGAGAGAGACGGGTTTTAAAAACATTTGACTTAATCCTAGCTAACTATATATTTACGAGGAATATCAAGTAATTGAAAAAAAATTGGGTAGTACTTACCTGTGGGTAATACTTACCTGAGTTGTGCATAGCTTGTGGTAGGATTGGTGATGTTGTAGTGTTGCGATGGGACTTTAGGAGATTTCTTTCCTTCAGGTCTGCTGTGGCAGAGCTTGGCGATTATGATGTGATGTCTTGAGGGAAATGATGTCGCGATGGGACTTGGGTTCAATTCAGGAGAGAGAGAGAGAGAGAGTCCTTAGCAATGGGACACGCTCAAGCTTTCCCTCTTTTCGTCATACGGTGTGGCATGTGTTGTCTGAGCTTTTTTTTTTCTTCTTCAGGTAGTGATGTTTGGGATGGGATGTCGACTAAGTGCAGTTAGCGGTAGCGTGCTCGTGTTCTCAAGAGACTTACTTTCGACTTATCACGATGGGACATGAGGGCATGGTTAATTTATTATGATGGGACTGGATATTGAGGTGATATCACATGTGTACATGTTATCACGATGGGAATGGGTGCTAGGGATTATGCGATGGGGTCCTCCTTCACTGGTGGGATTGCGAGGGCATTATGGTAAGGGGTATATATCGTGTCGCGATGGGACTAGGGGGCGATCAACGCTATAGGACGGGTGAATAGATCTTTCTTTTCTGTCGGAACAGCCTGTAGGGCTACGTGATGGGGCAAAAGGGTATGACCGCGATGTGATAAAAGAATCTTGACCATGATGGGACAAAAGGGTATGAGGGTGTAGATTTCGTCCAAAGTCAGGTATTGCACGCCTATTTTGGGTCGCTCAATATGATTATGCGCCTATTTTGGGTGCTCGATCGTGGGTTTGAGGGACTGTTTATGCATATGGGTGTGTGCGTGCGATTAGATCATGAGCTATCAGCTTAGCGCGTGATCGAGGTGTCACCAGGTCAGTGTACAGGTGACCTTTCAGGTTGCGTGGTGGCAGTGTATCGTTCGATCAATTTGTGTAGTTCATAGAATGCGGGCGATCAGAGTGTTGCGCTATTAGCACGGGCGATGGTTTAATTACACACTCGAATCATAGCGCGTGTTTTGGATTGTGCACCACATGCATGGCACATGATCAGTTTAAGCGTACGTGTTTAGGCGCATGATTAAGTCTGTACTCTATATAAGCGAGAGAGCTTTTATTTGTTTTTCATCCTCTGGTTTAGTGTTGAGTTTTGACTTTTTCTGGACATCTTGTGTTTTGAAATTCGTGTTTTAACAATATCTAATGATCTAACCGTCTGATTGGGATATCATTTCTTCCTATATTCATTATTTCATGTGATCTCTGTCCCGAGGGTGATATTCGTGGATGGCGTTATTCTGAGAATGAGCGGTATTGGGAATGCGAGCACTAGTCTTCACATTGATCCATTTTAGGGAGCAGTGAAGGCAGCGTTGAGGAGGCGGCGGTGGAGGAGGTGAAGATAGCGGAAGAGAAGGAGTAAAAAGTGGAGGGATGTGTTTCCCAACCAATGCTCCCTGAAGTCTCTGATCAGACGTTCCGAGCTGAATCTGCTCCTTGCTTCGTCTCAGTTTTGAACCCAGTCTTCGTTTTGGGTTGTAGGTTACAGTTTTAGGTTTTCGTCTTGGGTTCTAAATTCAGGATGTAAGCCTCCGGTGATACTTGTAAAACTTTTGAGTTATGAATAAAGGGATATTTTTTTTATTTTTATTTATTTTTATTTGTTTGTGGATTAGTTGGATTAGTTGGATTTACCTGATTTGTTTGACTTAGTTTTGGTTTAGCTCAGAGTTTTAAGATTCATTTCAAATTTATTCAAGGCTTATCCCGAGGTTAATTCAGTTTATTGGGCTGGGTTTAAAGGATTTACTTAGTTCTGCTTGGTTTGGTGGGCTTTTTTTTTGGTCCTAAACAAGTCAGGGTCTCACTTTAGAGAGCCTTTTTTGTTTAAAGTTTGGGTTTAAGGTTTGATTTATCTTGAGCTTTAGTCTTTTGTTTGATTCAACATGAAGCTTAAAACTGTGAGCTTTCAAAGGTTCTAGATGGATGTTAAATGTTTAAATCCTATTGGTTTATCTAGATTTGCGGGGATTGGTGTTTCTTAGGGGGTTAAGTATTACGTGATCCTTGGTTCATCTAGGCTTGTCATGGATTGTGGCCTTTCAAGGGGGTATGTGTTCGGTTTTGGATTTAATTAGATTAGAAAGGTTTAAAGGTGAGACACTTGTCATTTGGTGATTCAGGAGCTATAGTTTATAAATGTGTGAGCTAAACATTTTGGGTTCTTGTTGCTTTGGATTTTCATCTCATGTTTGGGATTAAAATTTTTGGTGTATTTTCTTGTGATTTTGGGCATTTTTTATTAATGTCTTTTCTTTCTATTTTGTATCTCGGGTATTGGACTCGAAGAGTTGAGTTTATTGCATGGATTCTTGAGAATGGACGGAATTGGGAATGCAAGGTAGCGGTCGAATTGCTGCCATACTAAGGGAAGAGATGGAGGAGGGGAAGGTGGTAGAAAGGAAACCCAAGGATAAGGCAGTGTCAGAATTCTCGTGATCGATGCCTATTTTTCCTCGATAGGCTCTGCAAATCTCGTATTAGTTGCTCTTCCTTGTTATGGTTTCCAAAGTGAGCTTCTGAGGGTGGATCCCGCAGGTCTTGGGTTGTTTTCCGTGAGCCTTTCTTTCTTTTCTGCCAGCTCGGGACAAGGGAAAGAGGTTATTATAGCTAGAATTCGTTCAGGGCGCACCCTTTCTCCGAATTTCTTTGAGATTTCTAGTTTCTCGAATAAATCTGGATTCGAGCATTACCTGAACGTGCGGATTTTACATTTTTTTATTTTAAGTTGTATATTCAGAGGGTATGCCCTCGGTGTATTTTGTAATTATTTTATTTATTTATAAAATGATTATATATTTTTTTCTCTTTTCATTTATGACAATTTCTATTCAGTAAACTTTGGTTTATTTAATAGCTTGCTTCGATTTGTTTTGAGTGTGATGCTTATTCATTTAAATTTGGTTTGATCTTATTTATTTTGATTTGGGTGTTCTGTGAGCAGTTTTTGGTTTAGTTTAGTTTAGGTTCAAGTGAATGAATGATGGGGGGCATTTTTTTTAGTCTTATATTAGTTGGGGAAATTCTTTTTGTTTTTTTTTTGTTTTGGTTTTGGAGCATGTGTGAATGGTGTCGGGGCATTTCTTTTTTAGTTTAGTGTGGTCTTTTAGGATCTGAGTCTTTATTGAGGGGTCAGCTCGTTTGTTTGGTGGTAGGTGATTTGGAGGCCGTATGCGGACGAGGAGGATGCGGAGGTGCCGGTGATTCAATCTGGTCAGCCCTTCTTTGATGTGGACATATGAGTCCATTGTTTTGAGAGGGTGGAGAGGATCCACACATCTCGAGTGGTACGACAGCTGGGGCTCGCTGAGGGAGTCCCTCCAGAGATTTGCCAAAGAGTGGCGAAGAGGATGACCAACCCTCCTGGCCAAAAGTTTACTGAGCGGATGGCGCTTCAGGTAGCAGATTTTAGAGCTGGAGGGACCAAGGTTAGAGGAGCATGTGGCGAGGCAGACGCCCGAGAGTATGTGCGGTGGTTTAGTGCATTGGGTGGCGGGCGCCTCTTCACACGTCCCTTCCATGGGAGTGGCTCTTTTGCGATCAGTGGGTCGAGTCGGCATCGGCTTTGAGGGAGAGGTTGGCTGCGTTGGAACAGGGCCATCTCACAACGAGCGTGCGAGGGGCTTTAGACGTTCTCCATAGGGCGATGGAGCGGATGGGGTGTGCTCCTCGTCCGGATGCAGAGATGCTGCACTCCTTAGCCTCCTCAGTTGCTCAGGCTAGGGCGGCGAAGGATGAGTTGGGGGCTCGGCTAGCAAAGACTCGACAGCTCCTGATGAGTTAATTTATGGTTTTTTTTGTATTATGTGAATCCATTCTTCTGATCGTTCTGACATGGTTGTGGTGTCTCATTTTTTTTTATTTTAGACAGTCTGTGAGGGAGGGTGAGGTTGCTCGTCAGGCGGTGATGATCGAGTTATTATGCGGTCAGCAGCAAGCTGGCTGAGAGGTGAAGGCCAATTTGCGATCTGAGATTGATCGATTGGTAGCTGCCTTTACAAATATGGTTTTGTTAATTGTTAGCATTGTGAGCTTGCCAACTGATGTGTTTATTGTTATTCGTAAAGAGTCGAGCTCGCTGCTAGAGGTCCCGTTCCGGCATTTGATCCATCTTCAGTTGCTTCCTCTAGTCGAGAGGATCCAGCGATGGCTCAGCTTCGAGCTGAGCTAGATTATTGGGTAAGTACCATTCAATCTTTTATCTTGTTTGTGTCATTGCATTAGTTCGTTAGGTATTATTGTTTCGCTTTCTTAATAGTTTACTAATATTATGTGGTATTTCAGCGTCGGGTTGCTGAGGATCTTCAGGCAAGGGAAGCAACTGCTGCCTCTCTACGCTCGGAGAGTCAGGTATATTTTTTTGGTGTGGTGTTCTGACATGTCTTGCTTTGGTTTGTTTGGTTCTTTGTGTAGGCTGTTCCGGACTTCGCTCTTGAGGCTCCCCCTTAGGAGTCTATTCCTATCCCTACTCAGGCATATTTTAGTTATCATATTCATAACTTATTTGTCATTGTAGTATTTTTCTGATGTATTCGTTTGGTGTTATAGCCGCCTACGGTCACTGTTCCTTTCTTGCCTTGCGTTGATCCAGTGATCGCTGAGACAGTTGAGCGACTCCTGGGGGAGAGGTTGGATCTGGTATGATCCCTTCCTTTTCAAAGTTTCCTATTTTGTTCATGTATATAATAGTTTTCCTTTAACTTGGTGTGGTTATGCAGGTCCGTCAGCTTAAGGAGGCGCGTCTAGAGGCGGCGCAAGCGCGCGCCACTCCTGAGGCGAGGCGAATCCTCAAGGTGATGTAGAGTCATGAGGAACTGATTATTGAGATGATGGTGGCACAGAGGACTCAGACTGAGGCATTGGAGGTGGCATGTCGAACGATGCAGGAAAAGATGCAGGCATCCCTAGACCAGTTGCAGTATCGTCTGATGAGGAGTGAGCGAGGGATACATAGGCTAGCTCATCAGCTTGGTGGGTCGGAGTCGAGGGCTACGGGTTCCTCAGGCTGACAGTCTCGTCACACGTCCCATGATCGTGTCAGGGGTGATGCTCGTGAGAATTCTGTTATTTGTGAGGTTCTTGCGAGGTATCATCCTCATTTGCGAGTGAGGCGATCTGTGAGCTAGGTGAGTGAGGGGGGTTCTATGGCGAGGCCTCGTTGTCTAGA